>OX451737.1:1110276710-1111476710 GCA_948472305.1 Vicia faba | reverse complement strand
ATCAGCGCCAAAATTGATCCAGAACTTAGGTTGGAAGTAATCCAATTGCTGAAGGAGTTTAAAGACTGTTTCGCATGGGATTATGACGAAATGCCCGGTCTCGACAGAGGATTGGTAGAACTTCAGTTGCCAATCAAACCTGGAAAGAAGCCAATCAAGCAAAATCCAAGACGCTTCGCTCCAGAAATTTTGTCGAAGATCAAAACGGAAGTCGAAAGACTTCTGAGATGCAAATTCATCCGTGTTACAAGGTATGTCGAATGGATTGCAAATATTGTGCCAGTAATTAAGAAAAATGGCACATTAAGGGTGTGCATAGACTTCAGAGATCTGAATGCTGCCACCCCCAAAGATGAATATCCTATGCCTGTGGCGGAAATGCTAGTCGATTCTGCCGCTGGCTACGAATACCTGAGCATGCTCGATGGTTATTCAGGATATAATCAAATTTTCATTGCTGAAGAGGATGTGTCGAAAACAGCCTTTCGATGTCCTGGGGCCTTAGGCACTTACGAATGGGTAGTGATGCCTTTTGGCCTAAAGAACGCTGGGGCAACGTACCAGCGCGCAATGAATACTATCTTCCATGATTTTATTAACACGTTTATGCAAGTTTATATTGATGATATTGTTATAAAATCCGTTTCCAGGAAGAGTCACATTGACCACCTTCGACAATCATTCGAAAGAATGAGAGAACATGGTCTGAAGATGAACCCTTTGAAGTGTGCGTTCTGTGTAAAAGCTGGAGATTTCCTGGGCTTCGTTGTCCACAAGAAAGGAATCGAAATAAATCAGAACAAGACGAAGGCAATTTTGGAAGCGAAAGCGCCATCGAATAAGAAGGAATTGCAATCTCTCTTAGGCAAGATAAATTTCTTGAGAAGGTTTATATCTAACCTAAGTGGGAAAGCTCAGGCCTTCTCACCCTTACTTCGACTGAATAAGGAGGGGTTCGAATGGGGGCAAGAGCAACAAGAAGCCTTCGACAAAATCAAAGGGTACCTCACTAAGCCACCTATTTTGGTGCCTCCTTGTAGCAATAGGAGTATGAGATTGTACATAGCTGCATCTGACAAAACTCTGGGAAGTATGTTAGCCCAAGAGGATGAGAATGGAGTCGAAAGACCCATTTATTATCTCAGTCGAGTTTTGAATGATGCAGAAACTAGATATAGCGAAGTTGAAAAATTGTGTCTATGTCTGTATTTTTCTTGTACAAAGCTCAAACAATATATAAAACCAGTTGATGTTTACGTTTCGTCTCATTTTGATGTTTTCAAATATATGTTGTCGAAACCTATCTTGCACAGTCGAATTGGCAAGTGGGCATTAGCATTGACTGAATACTCCTTGACCTTTATGCCTCTTAAGGCAGTAAAAGGACAAGTGGTTGCAGATTTCATAGTCGACCACTCTATTCAAGTCGAGGATATTAACTATGTGGAGATAGAACCTTGGAGATTCTACTTCGATGGTTCCAGCCATAAAAATGGAACAGGAGTAGGAGTCTTGCTTATTTCTCCAAATAAAATTCCAACAACATTCAAGTACCAAATCGAAGGTTCTTGTTCGAACAATGAGGCTGAGTATGAAGCTCTAATTACTGGCCTTGAAATATTGTTGGAATTGGGGGCAACTCGAGTCGAAATAATGGGAGACTCAGAGTTAGTCATCAAGCAAGTCACAAAGGAGTATAAATGCATAAGAGAGAATCTCATTATGTACTTTGTGATAGCAAATCGTTTATTGAAACAATTTGAAAGTGTCAATATTCGACACATACCCAGAGTCGAAAATCAAATAGCCAATGACTTGGCACAGATTGCATCTGGGTATAAAATTTCAAAAACGAGATTACAAAGAGCAATCGAAGTTCGAGAGAAGATAAGAGCAACTTGTCTATCACCAACAGACTTGGAATCAACAAGGTTAGGATATGCTGATCACTCAAACTTCGAGGTTTCGTTCATTGATAATTTGTCAGACCAGGATTGGAGGAAACCCATAGTGGACTATCTTCAAAATCCAGGAGCTCCGACAGAACGAAAAACAAAATACAGGGCGTTGAGTTTTGTACTCATGGGTAATGAGTTATTCAAGAAGACGCCTGAAGGGGTGTTGCTGAAATGTTTAAGTGAAACTGAAGCATACATAGCCCTTTCGACTACACATGCTGGGGCATGTGGGGCTCACCAAGCGGGCCATAAGATGAAATGGTTGTTGTTTCGACAAGGACTATATTGGCCCACTATGCTGAAAGATTGTGTTGAGTTCGCCAAAGGTTGCCAAGAGTGTCAAGTTCATACAGGCATCCAGCATGTACCAGCAAGCGAACTTCACTCGATAGTGAAGCCTTGGCCCTTTCGAGGATGGGCGTTGGATCTTATTGGAGAGATTCGACCAGCATCATCAAAGAGTCAGAAATACATATTGGTAGGCATTGATTATTTTACTAAGTGGATCGAAGCTGTCCCTTTAGTCAATGTAGACCAAGAAAATGTCATTGAATTTATTCAAAAGAACATTATATTTAGGTATGGAATCCCTGAGACAATAACAACTGACCAAGGTTCAGTGTTCACTGGTCGAAAGATGCAGGAATTTGCTCAGGAAACAGGTTTCAAACTCCTAACATCCACGCCTTACTATGCACAGGCGAATGGTCAAGTCGAAGCAGCTAACAAAGTGGTAATTGGCTTGATAAAGAAACATGTTGGGAAGAAACCAAAGAATTGGCATAAGACGTTAGACCAGATTTTATGGGCTTGTCGAACGTCCCCAAAAGAAGCCACTGGTACAACACCATATAGGCTAACTTTTGGCCATGATGCAGTATTGCCAGCAGAAATTTGTCTTCAATCTGCAAGAGTTCAGAGGCATTATGATATTCCTTCTGAGGTTTATTGGAACATGATGTTAGATGAACTGGTGGATTTAGACGAAGAGAGATTACACGCTCTCGACTTACTCAGGCTTCAGAAGAAAAGAGTCGAAGACTCTTATAATAGAAAGGTAAAACCTAAGGTATTTTTGCCTGAAGATTTAGTTTGGAAGGTAATTCTTCCCATGGATCGACGGGATCGAAGCATGGGGAAATGGTCACCCAAATGGGAAGGACCCTTCAGAGTTATCCAAACTTTCTCTAGTGGAGCCTATGAGGTCGAAGAGATAAGTGGTGATAAAAGACTCTTGAGAGTAAATGGTAAATATTTGAAAAAATATAAGCCTATACTTCAAGAGATAAAAATAAAACAGTAAAAGAACAAACTAAATTAACCATAGAAATGCCAAAATGGAAATTTTATTAATTTCTGCCAAAATGGCAATTGTTGTCGAAAGTGATTACAGAAGATGGTTACAAAAGAGAATCAAAAAGAAAGAGAATTCTTCAGTCGAAGATACTTGGCATGCTGCAAATCCAACCTCTTCTTGCACCAAGATTTTTCTTGCTCCAGTTTGGCAATTTGAGCGTCGAGGCTTTGGGCCTTCTCAGCGAACTCCAGGCCTTGCTTGATCTCAGTCTGGCTCTCAGCGTCTGAGATGGTCGAAAGAATTTCCTCCTGGAGCACAGCGTTGGCGTTTATCTTCGCCTCTATCTCTGCAATTTGTGCTCGGAAGGAAACATTCTCTCGCTCAATAGCATCGAACCTTTCCTGTGCAGACGCTTTCTGTTTCGACAACTCAGCAATTCGAGAAGTCGAACTTGAGACGGCAGTCCATGCAGATAAGCTCTTGCCATGCAACGTTTCGAGCTGACTGTTAAAAGTTCGTTGGCGCCGGTAATCCGCTGAGACTTGGTCAATCATAGAATGTAATTCCATGATTAAGTCTGAGATTTCTGGAGCTACAGCATCGAAATCAACAGCATTCAAAACCCCTTTTAAGCAAGATGGAGCAGTGGGGTCCCCCTCTAAAGCCTTCATTAAATCTCTCTTGAAGAACTGGGCCTTGACCTTCGCCAACGCATCATCAAGAGGAGAAGTCTCAGTAGATTTCCCCGACAGAGTAGGAATTTCCTGACTGGTGTCGGAAGAACTCTTACTCTCAACGATTGCATTGAGGTAGCTGACAGGGTCAGTTTGTTTCAAGATTTCCAAATCTTCTTTCGACCTATGCTTTGAGGAGGTGACCTTTGCCACAGTATTATCTTGGACTGGAGGCTGTTGAATGCTGAATGCCTTGTTTGGATGCTCTTCGACTTGAACTGAGGCGGTACTAGCGTCGACATGTGGTTCTTCGTTGACTTCGCCTTGGGGTCTTTCGCCAGCGTCATTTTTTGGCTCTTCGCTGGCGTCATCCTGGTGTTCTTCGCCAGTACCACCTTCATGCTCTTCGTCAACAGCATCTCGATTCTCTTCGCCATTGCCTTGGTCTCTTCCTTCAGGATTCTCTTCTGATGACAAGACCACCACAGGAACCTTTTCTGGCTGTGTTTCCTCCGCCATAGGTTCTTCAGTTGTCTTCTCCACTGTTTCAGCATTGGCCTCGTGCTCAGTATGGGCTTCGTCATTGCCCAAATCTTGCACCTGAGGCCTGCTAAGGTCAGCAGATTCCAGAGTTTCTGAAGTCCTTGGTGGGGAACTTCCAGTAGTTTCCTGAAAAAAGAAGAAGAAGACAAATCTTCAGATGTCGAAAGAGATATAATCAAATACTGGTATTTATGCCTAAAATAGATTACCTGTGGATTGGCTTCAGCCCCAGGGCTGGAATTATCACTTTCGACAGGCTTGTTAACTAGAGCGTTCAGTTCCTCCTCAGTTGGTTCTTCGATAACCACTGCAGGTGGCTTAGGCTTTCTTGCACCAACCTTTATTCTGACGGTTCGACCTTCAGAAGCTGGAGTAGGAACAGAAGCGTCCTTCGTTAACTTTCTCCTCTTTAAGGGAGTAGGAGGGGTATCGCTGTCGTCGTCACTCCCCGATTCGACCACCAATGATGTCCTTTTCTTGGGCGAAGGGGCCTATAAAACCAATAGGAATTCGATTGAACAATTACGTCGAAAATAAAAAAAATCGAAAGCCAGAAGGAAAATGAAGAAAATCTGGTTACCGATGCAGGAGGTCTCCTCGAAGAGCCTTCCCCCTGTTGGTTGCCTGTTGTCTTCGCCGGCGCCATAGTCTTCGCCGGCGGTGGAGGTTTTGTCGAAGGGACCCCTCCTTGTGGGCCTCCTGTAACCTTCTTGGCCGAGGGTTTTCGAACAACTGGAAGCGAAAAGGAAAGTTAAGTTAACAAGCTAACAGTCGAAGAGAAAGATAAAAAGTAATGTGAGAGTATGAACTTACATTTCTTTACTTTGTCCAACACAAGGACAAAAGACTTCTGCAACTCTGCTATGAAGTCCTTCTCGTCGAAGAAGTACTCAGCATAATAGCTTCTCCACCATTCTTCAAAAGATGGCGAACAAAGGAAGTTAAGCTGGTAGTTGAACAGCGAGAGGATGGTTCGACCAGCATATCTTCCGATATGCTTGGTGGCAGCTTCTTCTGTATAATCGTTGCAGAAGTACAACATTGACTTCTCTCTTGGGAAAATGGGAGAAGGCAGGGTTTGGATGATACCAAACTGGCGAGATACCAGGTTGGGTTGATAGGCAAGCAGACTCAGATGAGTCTTAGAACTCTTAAATCGAAGAGGCATAATCCTTGGGGTAAGGAATGCCTCCCAAAGTATAGAGTGCTCATCGACATTGGGACCACTCGACTCCTTGGGATGCGGCCTTGTAAACCATGCTGGCCCCACCTTTCGTTGTGCAAAGGGAGCCATAGTTGAAACGAATTCCTTCCTTCGAGCGAACATCAGCACGAAGTTAGTGAAGGTTTGTTGGAACTCTAGCCCATCTTCCACAGGTGTCAGTAGAGCCAGCCTAATTCCTTCGATACGTCTATTAGCTATCGCTGGGGCTTGTTCATTTATCTGAGTCTTCTTGGGTATGAAAGACTCGAAAGTGGCATTAAGCCACAGTTGAAGTAGCCAGAAAGGCCCAGCGAGTAACAGACTGTTCCTATCTTCGATATGCTTCAAAAGAGTAACCCCATTGCTGATTGAGTCATAAAGACTGGCCAGAATCAGTTCTGCCAGACAGATGTTCTGGCGGTGATGCAATTGGGTGGCCAGAGTGACCATCTTTTTAGTCACTTGCAGAGACTTCGAACAGAACACGAAGCGAGTTAGCCATAAGGCTAGAAACGCTATATGTTCAACGTCGGACACTGCATCTGTCGACTGGTCATGGTAATGGTTGATAAAGGTGGTGAATGTTGGCTTCGTCTCAGAAAAGCCAATTTGGTCCTCCGACATCTCTTCCGGGTCGAAGTAATCTCCGGTTGGTCGAAGGCCAGTGATGGCTGCTACGTCGAAGAGTGTGGGAGTTAACATCCCACATGGAAGGTGAAAGGTGAAGTGGGAGTTATCCCAGAAAAGCATCGAAGCTATAAGCATCTCTGGGGAGTAGTTTAGACCTGTCTTCGACAGCATTACTAGGTCAAAGATTCCCATTTCCTTCCAGACTGGAGCTTGGTGTTTTTCCAGCTTTGTTAGCCAAGCAACGTAGTCCTGGGTCAGATTAGGGCAAGACCTAAAAACTCTAACACTTTTGTTGAAGAAACGAAGGTCGATCTTCTCGTGTGTGGGGTCTTCGTTGTCTTCTGGATCCTTTTTAGCACAGGCTACTGGCTTAAGTTTCTCAACAATGGGGAAGTAGCTCTTGATCTTCAGAGCTTCAGAGATGCTGGGGTTCATGGGTCCAGCCATTGCGAAGATTTGGTTGGAGTATCCAACCGGAATCATCAAGTGACGCGAGTAAGCATCACGGACGGAGATGTCAGATGGTTCAGGGACCCGTCGTTTCCCTGTAGCGTTCACTACCGGAGCAGTTACAAAGACCTTGGGTTTAGCAAGTTGCTCAGTTGGTGCGTTAGTCTTGGGGGCAGTTGAAGCAGAAGCCATTGTTGAAGATGGAGATGAAGTTGGAAAAGGAAGAGTTTTTCTGCAAAGAGAAACAAGTTTGCAAGAAAGCAAGGAAGTTTGAGAGATGGTTTGCGTGAAAAGTCCCACAATGGGATATTCACTACTATTTATAGTAGTGGGAGAAATTCCCAATAACGAGGGCATTAAATGTCATTTAATGCTGCAGGAAGTAGTGGGACGCGTGGCAGCATCCTGTTGTTTTGGCCGTTTCTGCAGAAACAGAGAGACGCAGCGTGCGTCCTCGTTTTTTGAATTTGTCATAATGACAAATTATGAAGTGATGTTTTGGTTCTGCACGCCGTACTGACAGTGACGTCCTAGGATCAAATCAATGATGGTTTCTTGGGATTGCCAATAGTTGGTAAAAAGCAACAAAAAGTGCACAAGTTAACTTGTGACTAAGCGTGGAAAAACAGGTGTCGAATGGCGTTTTCAAAGAATGCCTTTTTCTTTCAGAGTCGAAATAAGGCATTCTTGGGGGGCAATTTGTTGGCTCCTAAATTCGACACCTTTGTTTTGATTGATGGCAGCCATTAAAAGCTGAAAGATGCTTTCGACTGGCTAAGCCTGTCGAAGTGCCTGTCGAAAGATGGCAAAAATACTTAGAAGATTTCTTCCAAGGA
This sequence comes from Vicia faba, assembly GCA_948472305.1. NCBI lineage: Eukaryota > Viridiplantae > Streptophyta > Magnoliopsida > Fabales > Fabaceae > Vicia > Vicia faba. The sequence continues at coordinate 1,111,469,118 of OX451737.1, read as the reverse complement.
AGAAGGCTGAATTGCCTTCGACGTCGAAGGAGTTTTCGTCGAAGACGTCTCTTGACGAACGTGTTCGATGGTCCAGAGTGGAGCAGTTTGAAATTCAAAGCTTTGGAGGGAAAACGGTTTCCAGCAGTTACTACGTGCGAACGTGCAAGGATCTGGAGCGTCGAGCATGGAGAACGTGACAAGTGGCTTGATCTCGAAGCAGTGTAACTGCCCGACGGTTACTTGGAATGTTTTTGTATAAATAGGAGTAGAAGTGTAGTTTCTCGCGTGTGTTCACAATAGATACATAGTCACTCATTTAGATTCAAGTACCCAGTGTGAGCGAACGAATTGTTGAGAAATGTATGTGTGAAACACCAATTTATCAATTCAAGTCATTTACTTTTCCAGTATTTTACATGCTTTTTCCCTTTAAGATTCCTGTCGAACCTTTACCTTCAAGCCTTGTTATTTTACCAAGCCTTTTCCTTTATGCAATTTACTTTAAACAATTTACTTAAAGCCTTATCCACATTAATTAAACTTCAAAATCAACCTATGTCCATAGGATCAATCTGATCGATCCTGCGAGTAACCAAATAAGTAACCATTTGGAGGATCAGCGGTTGTTTACCAAATCCCAAGGTAAACAGATGGATAGGATGATGGGCTTATAGATGCCATGCTAAGAGATGATGGAAGGTGGATGGGCTTATAGATGCCATCTGGATGTCGATCGCGTAAGAGATTCCTTAGCGAGAACCTGCGTACCTGCAAAAGAAAAAATGATTACCTGGCCTGTTACAGGAGCTGGTCTTCAAACTCTTTGTATAGATGTGTCCTGACTGGTTACAGGAGCTGGATCTGGAGCTTCAAAAGATGATGAATGAACCAGGGGTGGTTACTACCTCAGCAGGAACGGTGAGAGAACCTTGGATGACTTTAACCTCAACAGCAATCGTTGAGAAAATCTTGGGATTACCACCTCCGCAGGATCGGGGAGAGAACCATAGGTGACTACAACCTCAATAGCAATCATTGAGAGAATCTTGGATAATTTCAACTTCAACAGCAATCGTTGAGCGAAATATGGGATTACCAACTCCACATGATCGGGGAGAGAACCATAGGCGACTACAACCTCAACAGCAAACATTGAGAGAATCTTGGTGGGAATTACCATCTCCGCAGTATCGGGGAGAGAACCATAGGCGATTACAACCTCAATAGCAATCATTGAGAAAACCTTGGATGGAATTATCATCTCCGCAGTATCGGGGAGAGAACCATAGGCGATTACAACCTCAATAGCAATCATTGAGACAACCTTGGATGGAATTATCATCTCCGCAGTATCGGGGAGAGAACCATAGGCGATTACAACCTCAATAGCAATCATTGAGAAAACCTTGGATGGAATTATCATCTCCGCAGTATCGGGGAGAGAACCATAGGCGATTATAACCTCAATAGCAATCATTGGGAAAACCTTGGATAACTTCTACTGAGTCTTCATCAGAAAAATCTGTTTGGGGTCGATTTAACTGGACTAAAGAAGGCCTTGGGCTGGATAAGAAATCTTTGGAGTCGATTAACTGAACCGGTCTAGGTCTTGAAATGTCTTCAACTGGGTTTTTATCAGAAAAATCTGTTTGGGTTCGATCTGACTGAACCAGAGAAGGCCTTTGACTGGATAAGAAATCTTTGGAGTCGATTTAACTGAACCAGACAAGGTCTTTGGAGTCTTCAACTGAGTCTTCAAAAGAAAAACCTTTAGGAGTCGGTTTAACTAGACCAGAGAACGCCTTTGACTGGATAATAACCAGGAAAATCTTTGGAGTCGATTTAACTGAACCAGACAAGGTCTTTGGAGTCTTCAACTGAGTCTTCAAAAGAAAAACCTTTAGGAGTTGGTTTAACTAGACCAGAGAACGCCTTTGACTGGATAATAACCAGGAAAATCTTTGAGTCGATTTAACTGAACCAGACAAGGTCTTTAGAGTCTTCAACTGAGTCTTCAAAAGACAAACCTTTAGGAGTTGGTTTAACTAGACCAGAGAACGCCTTTGACTGGATAATAACCAGGAAAATCTTTGGAGTCGATTTAACTGAACCAGACAAGGTCTTTGGAGTCTTCAACTGAGTCTTCAAAAGAAAAACCTTTAGGAGTTGGTTTAACTAGACCAGAGAACGCCTTTGACTGGATAATAACCAGGAAAATCTTTGGAGTCGATTATCAGAAAAAATAGGAAAATAATTTGCATTTAGTGAATACGAATATATTATTTCAAAACAGACAGATGCGATGCATTAATGAAATAACAACGTTTGATATGAATGGAATGTTTGAACAATCAAAAGAAAATTACAACTTGAAAGATTCTAATGAACAAAAATTTCTCAATCCTAGCCATGTTTTGGCAAGGGAGCAATGATCACATTGGGAGTCTCGGCGGGCTCGAACTCGATCTCTTTAGCATCGATCATATTCTGAATCTTGTACTTTAGTGCCCAACAGTCCTCAGTATCGTGCCCCGGGCTACCAGAATGGTAAGCGCACCTTGCTTCTGGGTTGTAATTTGGAGAGGAAGTCTTTGGATTTGCAGGAGGGTTGATCACCGCAATCAGGTTCATCCTTAACATGTGCTGCAAAGCTCGTGACCATGACATGTTGATGTAGGTGAATTGTCTCTTAGGCTCGTCTGACCTGTTCTGATCAACCCGCTGTTCTTGGCGCGGTCGTTGTCGGACCTGAGAAGTAGTAGCAACTCGGAGAGGTCTATTCATTGGACCCGACCTTTGCCTTCTTGGAAGCTGTTCTATGACCTGGTCCCTGATTTGGGCTGGTTGCTTCATGCCTTGAGGAAGTTGGCTGATCATGGCTCTCAGCTCTCCTTGCTCCTGAGCTAAACCTTGAATGAGGGCCCTTTACCCCAGCATCTGGGTTTTCAATGTGTCTACCTCAGCTTGTAGACGTTTCAGCTGTTCGTCCTTGTCATCTTCAGGACTCTTTCTGATCAGATTCCCCATGAGGAGTGTCCTTAACTCTTCCTGCCCCTTGGATAGGCTTAGGAAGATCTCTTTGAACTGAGTCTCTTGAGTGTGAAGGTCCTGGTTATCTTGTTGGGAAGCCATGGCTGAAATAAACAGCAGGGAGGGTAAGTGACCTGCAACAAGGGTACCTGTTATGCAATGATATGTATGATATGCATGCAATGTTTTCAAGGATCTCGCGGGGTAAACAAGAAATTTGTTAGAGCTGGGATCCGGTAGCTTGATTGAAGGAACTTCATATTTGTTGAGAGTCCTTTTTCAAGGGTCAAAGGCTCACCATATCCAGTGGGTCATAGCCTCTGACTTTAGTCATCATGTCTGGTTTTGATTTCCAAACAACCTTGGTTAAGGGAACCTTCTTCAGGAGTCAGAGCTCACCATATCAAGTGGGTCATAGCCCCTGACAACCCTGGCTAGAGGAAAATAAATCCTCTTTGCCCCTTGCTAGATGTTTGATTTATCATGACCTGCATCACAAGCCCTTGAGATCCTTGAAATGGGTTAGGATGTATGCCGGATGCATGCAATGATATGATGTTATGCTATGCATGGGGTAATGTAGGTGAACCCTGTTGTGAGCCCTGATTAAGGACTGCAAACCAAAACCTGCAAGAAACTCAAGTAAAATCTGTCATGAGTCCCAATTAAGAGCTATCAACAAAACCTGCAAGAAACTTAGTAAACGGTATTATGAGTCCCAATTAAGGACTATAAACAAAACCTGCAAGTAGTTCATGCATCAGATAACAAGCATGCTGTGATACGGTGGGAGAACTGACTTGAGGTTTGCGTTTGTATTCGCAAATGTTGCGGTTAGCAAGAGTCGCCACCGACTTTTTATTTTATCCTAAGGAAAGGTTAAAAAGCACAGCAAAAACCTTTTGAGATGTTTTCTTGGGTTCGGGGAGTAGATTATAGAAAGGGAAGGTATTAGCACCCTTTCTATCCATGGTTATCCATGGGCTCTTAGTTACTTGCTTAGATCACTTGCCTTTTGTTTTCAATTGTTTTAAATGGTGCTTGAGTGTGTGGGTTTTGAAAATGTTTTTGAAAAGAGGCCAATGTGGTGGAAACCTTTGTAATGATCCATGTGGGGATGTATACAAAGATGTATGTCTTTTGAAAAAGTTTTCATTTTGTTTTTGAAAGTTGTTTTGAAAGTGTAGTGATGTGTGATTTTGAAATTAGGCAAGTGTTTTGTTTTGCAAGTTGATTCAAGTAACTAAGAGGTTATCTACTCCTAAATTTCTCAAGAGATTATTGCTATACTTTAACCCTTTTAACAAGTTTGCACCACCATTGTATTTGGTGGGCAACCTTGTGTTAGGATGTGAAAGGGACAGGCGCGGGTCATCGTTTTAGACCATAATTGCAACGACGTTAAATGTCTTTGAGCAATCTCTCTAAGGGACTTGATCATTTGTTTTTGTTTGTTTTTTGAAAAAGTTTTATCGAGGGACTATGATCATTCAAAATTATTTGCTTTGCCCAAAGAAGTTTAACATGCAATATGGCCCATTTATTTGAAGGCAACAAGTGGAATACCCTGGGGGGTGCAAGTGTGATTTGTGTGTCCATTTTCATGCTTATTTATCTTGTATTAGGTCAAACTATTTTTTATCGTTTTTCGCATACAAACCTTAAGTCTAACATGTTATCATTAGAAAGCGATAAAGTGCGAAATTAAAATTACTAAGCTATTACAAAACCAAATATGGGAAGGGGGGGTACAAATGTTCAAATGGGGATATTGACAAGAATTTAAATCTAAATTATTACATCAATTGAATATTTGCAATTTAAATAATACATAATTAAATGTAAATTAAATAAATATGTGAAATGCAAAAAGAAAGTTTTTATGTGTATGGGAAAATATTATTTATGTAAAAGGAAAAAGAAAATAAGAAATGTATTATTTTTTGAGTATTTTGAACTTAGGGTAAAAAACCCTAATTTTAAAAGAAAAAGGTATTATTTAATTTAATACAACTATTTATTCATTATTTATGAAAATAAAATAAAATGAAGTATATTGTGAAAAAAAAGGTATTTTGTATCACATATTAAATAAAATGAAAAATCAAGTATTTTTATATTTTTGTCTTAAGTATATTAATAATCACATATATATATATATTAAACCCTAAATATGTATTATATAAAAAATAAGTATTTATTTAATATTTTAATAAAATAAATAAAAGAGTATTTTTTGTATGAAATATTTTCAGAAAGTAAATAAAAATAAAAATTGTATTTACATTATTTCTTATTTATTCTAATAATAATACATATATATATTATATACAAACAAAGAAAATAAACAAATAAATATGCAATAAATGCAAAAAATGATGGAAAAAATATTTTTTATTTTTAAATGGCATGAGAAAAAAATAAACAAAGTCAGCCAAAAAAGAAAAAGTCAAAAAATGTTTAAAAATGAGCAAATGGGCTCAGGGGGGTGTAAACCAAAAAAGATGGTGTGAAAAGAAAGAAAACAAAAGCCCAGCCCAATGAAACACTGTCTTCAACCTTTGGCCAAGACTGAGTTCAAAAACGCGCGCCTCTTGCTTCAACATCAAGGTCCTGATTCTTTGATCCTTTGAACAAACTTCCAACACAAAACATGTAAAGCATAATCTCACGATTTCATACATATAAAGAACATGAACTATCTCTCTAAGATGAGGGAGAATTTCTCTCCCCCTCTTTTCTGACCTAACTTTTCTACCATTTTCAGAGCTCAAATTCTCTCTACTCAGACAAAAGAAATGAAAAGTAAAGCTATGTACATGTTCAGGGCTATGAGTAGGACCTTGTTTCTTCACAAACTTAAGACTAAAGATGCATAATAAGAGAGATACGAATTCAAACTTTTACCTGTGCAGTTGAACTTCTATGTGGAGAATGAGAGACTTTCAGTGCAATGTAATGATTGGAAAAGCTTCCTTGAGGTCCAGGGATGCTTTTTCAATGCTTACTTTGTCTTGAACCTTCTTGTATCAAGCTGTAGAACTTCACCTGCAAGTCAAAGATATGAAAATGGTGGAAGTGGTTAGAGCAACTACAGATCGTGCCTTAGCTTCTGGATAGTTTGCATATGTTATAAGGAAGGTATAGGAACAGGTTTTGATCAAAATGCTCGAAGGGATTGAGAGATAGCACTCAATCTGCAGGGCTTGCTCTGTTTGAGCAGTTTTGTGGTGTTTCTGAGATGGAGAGTGTTTGAAAGGCAAAAGGCTCGTGCAAAAGCTTGGTTGGGTGATTTTGAATGTGTTTGATATCTTTTGTGTTGTGTTTGCAAGCTGAGATTCAAGTTCTTACAAGTTATGGACTTTTCTTCTTTTTTAAGCAACAAAAGCAAATTGGTGTTCTAGGTCAGTATAGGACCCCCTAATGTGCTGCATAAATATCTCTTGATCAGTGTGTTATGCACATAATCTTGTGCTAAGCAGATCTTCTATGTACTTGTTTGATTTACCAATTGACATAAAGCAAACTTTTGTAAAAATGGAAAGTTCACTTTATCCAAAAATGGATCAATCTTGTGTATAATGCTTGAATTCATGGAACAACACTTAGACACAATGAACAAGCATTAAATTAAGGAGTGTAATGTGGTTTAAGGACCTGCAAAGTAGCACAAACTATGCTGAGTTCAAATTTGCCAAGTTTATGAACATGTCTTGATGAGGAACAAAAGTGAATTTTTGCCAATTTGTGAAATTCGAATCTCTCAAGTTATGAGGTTGTTTGATGAGTTCTTGGACATTTTGGAAAGCTTGGAATGTGTACTACAATCCATCTTTGAAATGAAAATCAAAATTCCAAGTGGAAGGGTATGAAAAGTGGCCTTGAAGTAGGGTAGAAAACCTTGTCAAAATAGGTCAAATTTCACTAAGTTAAAAGATGGTTTAGTGCCCTTATTCAAAAAATTATAACTTGAGATACAAGCTTCAAATGAGAAAACTTTGTGAATCAAAGTTGTAGATTATGCAACAAGCTACAACTTTCATGTTTTGACTTTTGTTTGAATCCAAATGGATCATGGTGAAAAGATGGGGAAAAGTTGGGAAAAAATTAGGGTTTTTCATAACTTAGAAAAATTCTAAGTTATGAAAAATTCCATTTTCAAACCCTAATTTGCATTTTGTGATTTCTTGGTGAACAAGTTTCATGATTTGGCATGTTTTGATGAAAAATGAATCTTGACTCTTGATTTTGACCAAAAAGTCAAAGTTTGACTTTTCAGTATACAGTCAAAATTGATCAGTTGACTGGGAAATTCAACTGTCAATCTTGTGTATTTGGGATCTTTTGAGCTTGATGAACATGTCAAGATAATTCCATTGAGTCCTTGAGGCCATATGTGAGCTTGGTTCACCATTGGCTAGGTCAAACAGTCAAAAATTGCCTTTGTGCAGTCAAAACCCTAAGAATGACCATTTTGCCCTTTTGATGATCTGATCAAATTTCTTGGGGAATTGTGATCCAAACTTGATCAAATGGTCCATATAAGTTCATAATGTTGATGTGGATCAAATTTCATGAGGTTTGACTGTCAATTGGCCACATTTGACTTTTTCCCCAATACAGCGGATTTCTAGGTCAACTGTCCAATTGACTGGGTAAAACTTGGAATCAAGACTTGAAACTTGGCATGGGTAAACTTGGGAGTCCAACATGAAGCATGAAAGTCATCTTAGGCTTTTCAGGTCAAAACATCATTGGGCAAACACAAACCCTAATTTGAGTCCACAGTGCAAGGTGAAGTCTTAAGCAGAGGAAACCCTAACTGTATCTTGATCTTCAAAGGTCTTGTGATGAGAAAATGTTGGGGAAATGGGAGGGCAAATTTTGGGGTACAACAGTTGCCCCTGTTCAATCTTCTTCGACCTGAAGAGTTAGATTGGCAAGTTTGCCTTTCGTGACTCGAGGGTAAAAGGAGATTGGACACTAGAGTGCCCGGAAATTTGCACTCGCATGCTGGAGTCTCAATAATGTGGTGTCGGGAATGGGCTTATAGATGCCATTTGGAGAGATGGTGGATAGGGAGATGGGCTTTTAGATGCCATCTGGAGAAGTGACGGAACCTTGTCGGGAATGGGCTTATAGATGCCATTTGGAAGTGTCGGTCGCATAAGAGATTCCTTTGCGAGAAACTTGTGTATTTGAGGAAGGAGGATGTTTTCCTGGCTTGTTACAGGTGTTTGATCTTCAGTCTCCTTATGCAGATATGCCCTGGCTAGATACAGGTATTGAATCTACAATTGGTTGCTCAGATGTGCCCTGGCTGGATACAGGAGTCGAATATGGAAATAGTTGTTTAATAGATGTGCCCTGGCTGGATACAGGAATCGAATCTTCGAACTCTTCAGACGTGCCCTGGCTAGATACAGGAGTCGAGTCTGGAAATGTGGTCAACAGATATGTCCTGGCTGGATACAGGAATCGAATATGGAGACGCTGTAGTTGATAGATGTGTCCTGGCTGGATACAGGAATCGAATCTTCGAACTCTTCAGACGTGCCCTGGCTAGATAACAGTGGTTGGAGAAATAATCATGCACTACAAGAAAATTGGTAAATTGCGACGATTCATTTTGATAGATTACGACGGTTAGAACCGTCGCAAATTGTACGTTACGACAATTTTGGAACTGTCGCGAAAACATGCGTCGTGAGGCCTCATTGTGACAGTTATGAAAACCGTCGTGCAAACCGCAATATTTTCACGACAGTTATTAAAATGCCTCCAAAAGTATATTGTGACGGTTCTTAACCGTCGTAAATTGCAAAATTGATTTTAAAAAAAACACAATTACGACGGTTACAACCGCAGTAAATTGCAAAATTGTTTTTAAAAAAAATCATGATTACGACGGTTACAACCCGTAAATTGCAAAATCATTTTAAAAAAATTATCGTGAGGGTAGCCATCCACTTATAACCATTGTTCCCTAAATTGAAGTAAACCATTCTTGGTCGGAGCAAAAGTAACGGTGGCCAGAGCGATAAAAATGTGATAAAATCGTACTTGGTTAGAGCAAGAAAGAAACGGTGGTCGTGGCAATAACATAAAAGTAAATCGTACTTGGTCGGAGCAAGAGTGACAGTGGCCGGAGCAATAACAATGTGATAAAACCATTCTTGGGCGGAGCAAAAATGATGGTGGCCGGAGCGAATACATAAAATAAATCGTACTTGGCCGGAGCAAAAGTGACGGTGGCCGGAGAAATAACAATGTGAAAAAACCATTCTTGGTCAGAGCAAAAGTGATGGTGGTCGGAGCGTTTACATAAAATAAACAGTACTAGGCCAGAGCAAAAGTGACGGTGGCCAGAGCAATAACAATGTGATAAAACCATTCTTGGCCTGAGCAAAAGTGATGGTGGCCGAAGCGAATACATAAAATAAACCGTACTTGGCCGGGAAAAAAGTGACGGTGGCCGGAGCAATAATATTGTGCCTTTTAACCCAAAACTTTTCTTGGAAGGCATAGACAAATTTACCCTGTCCTTAGAAATCCTCATGAGTTGTTATCTTTCTGCCTAAAACTGAGTTCTATTACTTTCGTGTCAGCAAACACTCCTTCTTCTTCAGGTCTTTCTCCTATCGAAGGCATAGATGAGATCACTATAATTCGAGGAGCTTTCATCCGAAATTTAGTTTAAACTTATCAATGCCCATGCGAGGGACTTTAACTGATTGTAATAATTCTTGATTGCATGTTCAAAGGACTTGATTAAGCTTCCCAACTTCCTCGGTATTAACCTCGAAAGGGACCCAGCTTATTCCACTGAAACCTCCCGACTTCCTTGACTTTCGTCTAGAAAGGGACTCGGTTTTACAATTCTACATTTTGTTGTTGATATCTTGCTACTGACTTCACTGGAAAACATATATTAGTCTAGTTGGGGAATATCGAAGTTCAATCCAGGAACAAACTAGAGAGAAACTGTCAACCAATACACCGACTGGGGACTTAATTTCAATTGAAGAGAAGTTTCAACTCTACTGGGAATGATTCCTGACTTGGAAAAGATTCGATGGAGGATGACTCTTTGGGGGAACAGTGCAAATGGATAAAATTTCAATTATCAATGCAATGATTCTTCTTATGCATATGAATGTTCAATGCATGCAATGTTATACAAATGCTGACAAAACCATACACTTGAATTTTTGGGGATGACCACAAGAATTTGATGGAACACTGGTATCTAACACGAGAAACCTGTCAACATCTGCCTGATCATAATCGGCCTGAAATACAGACACTTGAGCATTCTGTTTTGTCAGGGCGTAAATTCTGAGAATTCTGCTTTACCGGGGAATAAACTTCGCTCGGGGAAAGATGGAACCTGGAAACGGTAACTCTTCTGGGGAACATCCAGCTCAATTGGGGAATTAACACTATTGGAGAGATGATACATGATCGAACTTGTGGGAGAATTTTACCGATCATGGTCTGCAAGACCCATGCTGGGGAAAATAAACTCAACTCTCTGCTTAGGGGAAGCAGTAATCCAAAATCCATTGGGGAGTACATGCAAACTCTGTTGGGGATGCACAAATGATTTTGATCCGCTGAGGAAAACAAAGTATGATTTTACTGGGAACAAATACCAACTCAGTCGAGGATGAATAATTGGATAACATATGCATGACCAAACTCGCAGGAGGATTTAACCGATCATGACATGCAAAAGTGAGACGAGTCTCTGCTAGGGGATAACATTTGTTGTTTAATAGAGATGAGTTACAAACTCCTCTCAGGAACAGGGATATGCTCCACTAAGGATAAAGAAGTGATCCGTACTTCTAGGGAGACAAATCCAGAATAAATGTCGAGAGTAGGCGTCAACCCCGCTGGGGATGGAGAACCGATTCGGATCCGTTGGGGAAACACAGGTTATGAATTCCTGGGGAGATACAAACACTCTTGAACCTGCTTGGGCACATTATTTGCTATCTACTGGAGATGAGACAGGATACCAGGTGACGACAGTCTAGAACTCTATGGGGATGCCCCAAGTCTATAAACAACATTATAAGAAATGATCAAACTTCACTGCTGGGAAGGATTTTACATATACGTTTCTACAATCGCCGTTGATCTGCGGGGAGAAAAGAGTAGACTCCACTAGGGAAGACACCACTTTCGTGTTTTGTCAATGACTGGAGATTTTGCAGGGGAAAGATGCAAAGACTTGGAAAACAACTATGAACAGGAGGCGTCGAGCGACCGTAATGGGGGAATCCAATATTGCATGCATAATCCGAGTAATTTTTTTGTTTTGGAAAATTTTGAAAAGAGTTTTGAATTTAAGATCACTGTTACAACAGTTTAACAAATAAAAGTAAACTTCACACAAAAAGAAACAAGAGCATAAACTCATTTAGTGCAAACTGGATTTTTATTAGAAGAATGGTAGTTCGTCAAAGACGAATCTCCAAGATTTCCTTTTTTACAAAGTGGGAAACAGTAAATGGGAAAAGTTTACATTAAGCACAATGACCTTATTCCTCTAACTAACTTCTAACATCCATACTGGTCTTCAGACGGTGCGAGTCTTGTCTTTGAGTCGAGCCTTGATCTGAATCTTGTGGATGCAGTTACTTGCCTTTTTATCCCTTGTTTTGCGTAAACTGCCCCAAAGAGTTTTCAATTTACCGGGATTTTTCTATTTTATGCCCCTAATTTTTGCGTGGATCGCCCTTTCGGGTTTTCAATCCACCGGGACGCACTTTTTTGTAGAAGCCGCCCTTTCGGGTTTTCAACTTATCGAGTTGTTCTTTTATTTTTAGAAAACGTATCTTTTCACTACATCAGAATTCACCGGGCGCGGTAAATCCTCTCCGTCCATATTTGTCAGTATGAGGGCACCCCCTAAGAAAGAGTGCTTCACGACATATGGTCCTTCATATTTCGGAGTCCACTTTCCACGAGTGTCGTGTTGCATGGGCAAGATTCTTTTGGGTACTAAGTCCCATTCCACAAATTTTCGAAACTTGACTCTTTTATCAAAGACTTTCTTTAATCTTCACTGGTAGAGTTGACCGTGGAAGAGAGCTTTGAGACGCTTCTCTTCAATCAGATTCAGCTGGTCGTATCTGCTCTGGCACCATTCATCATCGGTCAACTTTGCTCCCATCAGTACTCGGATCCACGAAATCTCCACTTCAATCAGGAGCACATCTTCCATCCTATACACCAAGGAGAAGGGGGTTTCCCCTATTGAAGTTCATACAGATGTTTGGTACCCATGTACGGCATATGGCAGCATACCATGCCAATCCTTATAGGTCACAACCATTTTCTGTAGAATCTTCTTGATGTTTTTGTTGGCAGCCTCCACAACACCGTTCATCTTTGGTCTGTAAGGGGAGGAGTAGTGGTGCTCAATCTTGAACTCTTCACATAGTTCAGTCACTAGATTGTTGTTCAAGTTGGACCCGTTGTCAGTTATGATCTTGTTCGGTACACTGTATCGGATGATGATGTTGTTTTTGATGAAGCACACCACAACCTGCTTTGTGACAATGGCATAGGAAACTGCTTCTACCCATTTGGTAAAGTAATCGATCGCGACCAAGATGAAGCAATGAACATTTGAAGCCTTGGGTTCAATCATTCCGATCATGTTGATGCCCCACATCGCAAAGGGACACGTGGAGGAGATCACGTTCAGAGGAGTCGGAGTGACATGGATCCGATCAACGTAGATCTGACATTTATGGCATTTTCTTGCATAGTCAAAGCAATCTGTTTCCATGGTTATCCAGTAATACCCAGCTCTCAGGAGTTTTCTAGCCATAGAATGTCCATTAGGGTGAGTATCAAAAGTGTCTTCATGCACGTCTACCATTAATTGGTTTGCTTCGTGTCTATCCATGCATCTGAGCAGAACCATATCAAAGTTTCTCTTGTACAATACACCCCCACTCAACAAAAAGTTAGCTTACAATCTTCTTAATGTCTTCTTGTCCTTCTTGGATGCCCCAAGCGGATACTCTCGCTTTTCCAGAAAACACTTGATATCGTGGAACCACTGTTTACCATTTTTGGTCTCTTCCACATTGAAAAGATATACGGGCTGATCATGTCTCTTGATCGTGATATCCAGAGTATCGTTCCAAAACTGGACTTAGTACATGGAAGAAAGAGTTAACAGGGCGTCTGCCATTTGGTTTTCTTATCTCGGGATATGATGGAACTTAACATCGGTGAAGAAAGTAGTAATTCTTCTTGCATAGTCTCAGTATGGTATCAACCTAGGATGCCGAGTCTCCAATTTATCGTTTATTTGGTTGATTACCAGTGCGGAGTCACCAAAAACATCCAAAAATTTGATCCTCAAGTTGATTCATTCTTCTAGACCCGGGATGCACGCTTCATATTCAACAACATTGTTTGTGCAATCAAATGTGATCCTTGTTGTGAAAGGTATATGTGTACCAGTCGGGATGATGATTACTGCCCTGATTCCGCTGCCATGCTGGTTGACTGCGCCATCAAACACTAGTCCCCAACGGGAATCTGGTTCAGGCCCTTCATCTAAGGGTGGCTCATCATTATCTCGCATGGTGAAAGCGAACACTTCTTCATCCGCGAATTCATAGTCTTCCCCTTCAGAGTCTTCAATGGGTTGATCTGCCAAGAAATCCGCCAGAATACTGCCTTTAATTGCCTTCTACGCATGGTATTCTATGTCATACTCAGTCAATAACATCTGCCACCGGGGAATCCTACCAGTCAGTGCAGGCTTTTCAAAAATGTACTTGATAGGGTCCATGCGTGAAATCAGCCAGGTTGTGTGATTCACCATGTACTGTCGTAGACGCTTCGCAGCCCAAGCCAAAGCACAACAGGTTTTCTCAAGTAAGGAATATCGAGTTTCGCTCGTTGAATTTCTTGTTGAGGTAGTAAATGATGTGGTCTTTCTTGCCTGATTCATCTTTTTTCCCTAGTACACAGCCCATAGAGTCATCCATCACTGTCAGATACATTATCAGTGGTCTACCCTCAACCGACGGAGAAAAAATTGGTGGCTTTTGCAAGTAGTTTTTTATGCTATCGAACGCTTGTTGATAGTCTTCATCCCATACAATCACCTGATGTTTCCTCAAAAGCTTGAAAATAGGTGCACATGTGGCAGTCATGTGCGCGATGAAGATGGAAATATAGTTCAAACGGCTCAGAAATCCGCGGACTTGCTTCTCTGTTTTGGGAGCTGGCATTTCCCTGATAGCCTTGACTTTATCATGACCCACTTCAATTCCCTTTTAACTGAGAATAAAACCGAGCAACTTCCCTGATCTGACTCCGAAGGTGCATTTGTTTGGATTCAGACGAAGCTTGTATTTTCTGAGGCGCTTGAACAGTTTCAGAAGATTCTCAACATGTTCCTCTTCATATTGCAACTTGGCTATCATATCGTCCACACACACTTCGATTTCCTTGTGCATCATATCATGGAACAAAGTAGTCATAGCTATCTTATAAGTGGCACCTGCATTCTTTAACCCGAAGGGCATCACTCTGTAGCAGAATGTTCCCCAAGGAGTTATGAAGGTGGTTTTTTCCATGTCATTTGGTGTCATCTTAATCTGATTATAGCCAGAAAATTCGTCCATAAATGAAAACATGTTGTACCTGGTTGTATTATCAACAAGCGTATTAATGTGTGGTAGAGGAAAGTCGTCCTTTGGGCTGGCCCGATTTAAGTCTCTGTAATCAACACACATTCTGACCTTTCCATCCTTTTTCAGTATTGGGACGATGTTTGCAACCCATTCTGGATAGACCGTTGTGGCAAGAAAACCGAAATCAATATGCTTTTGAACCCCTTCCTTGATCTTCAAGGCCATGTCTAGTTGTGATCTCCTCAGTTTTTTCTTGATCGGTGAGCATTCTGGCTTTAGCGGCAATCTGTGCTCCATAATGTCGGTGTCCAACCCTGGCATGTCTTGGTAGGACCAAGAAAATACATCTGAATATTCTTTGAGCAACTCGACCAACTGTTGTTTGACAGCAACGTCCAACAATCCTACGATTCGAACCTCCCTCTTGTCCTCCTATGAACCCAAGTTGATTAGCTCCAATGGTTCCTTGTGTGGCTGGAGATATTTGGCTTCATTGTCGAGCAGTCTGATGATCTCCTCGGGAATCTCTTCTTCTTCTTCCTCTTCCTCCTCATGCACTGGATATTCAAAGTTAGGAGAAGGTGCAGGGTCGTTGTGCTCAACATTAGGTTCTTTGTTTATTAGTCTGCACATGAATGATGATTTATTTTTAGAGACTGACCGACCAAAATGGTTCATATGCAGGTTTTTTTGAAAAATATTTTTGTTTTTTTTTTTTTGAAAGGTTTTATTTTAGTTACTATTTCCCGAAAAAAGGTAAAAGAAAAAAGAGACACAATTTTAGAAAAGTAATGAATACTTTTATTGAATTTGATAAAAGTTGCAACATGGTGGCCCTTACATAAATACGAATCCACCTCGGGCAGAGTGGATCGTGAGAATGCTTAAAAAATGCAAAAATTAAAACAGCAAAATACAAGAATTACTCGGACATATGCATGACTACTGGCAGTTCACTAGACAACCAATTGTCCTCACGGTCGCCTTCGTCATGGGTTACAAAGTTGAAGTCCATAGTTGTCCTCTCTTCTAAGATTGCACAAGTATCCTGAAGAAAGCCACCGTTGTGAAAGGGAACTTCTTTGATCACCTTTGAGCTTCCAATCTTTCCATGGGCCTGAAAACCCAGTCATGTCCTCGCTTCATTAGATGGAAATTGCACAACC
This sequence comes from Vicia faba, assembly GCA_948472305.1. Taxonomy (NCBI): domain Eukaryota; kingdom Viridiplantae; phylum Streptophyta; class Magnoliopsida; order Fabales; family Fabaceae; genus Vicia; species Vicia faba. Next base: position 1,111,453,265 of record OX451737.1, on the reverse strand, counting down.
TTTCCCCATCACTGAGTATTTCCTTCTTGAATGATTCTTTGGACATCTCTCAAAGATGCCAAAGGTGCTACAACCTGATTATCAACCTTCACAGCATGGGCTATTTCTAGCCCTTGAAAGTGAGTAGCAACTGAATCCTCATCCACCTCGACGTACTTGTACGAGCCGAGGGAACTTACCATTAATGTCTTCTTCTCCAAACAATGCATTCAATTTGGACCCCTTGATAAACTTTAATCGTTGATGAAGCGTATACGTCACTACACCAGCACTTTGGATCCAGGGCCTTCCCAAGAGACAGCTATAGTCGGGTAGATATCCATTACCTGGAACCTGATTTGAAACACGCATGGCCCGATCTTCATAGGCAACACTACTTCACCCATCACTGTTCTTCTGGAACCATCAAAGGGTTTAACGATAATATCACTAGCCTCAAGGTGAGAGCCAACGTACATCATCTTATCGAGCGTCTTTCTGGGAAGCACATTCAATGAAGAACTAGTGTCCACCAACACACGGGACAAGGAATCTTTCTCGCATTTCATAGATATACACATGGCCATGTTGTGATTCTTTCCTTCAGCAGGCAGCTCACTATCATCAAAACTCAAGGAATTACAAGCGGTAATATTTCTAACAATATGATCGAATTGAGTCTCAGATACATCTGTGTTGACATAAGTTTGCCCCAGCACTTTGAGCAGAGCCTTATGATGTACTTCGGAATTAAGCAATAGAGACGGCATGGATATCTTGGCGGGAGTCTGAAGTAGTTGATCAACCACTTTGTAATCACTTCTATGAATTAGTCTAAAAAATTCCTCTGCCTCTCCCTCTCTTTCAACTTCGACCTCAGTTTGCTTTTCTTCAACCACCACCGGAGCTTTCCCTTTATCTGCCGACACAAGATTCTCCCTTCTTAGTGGTTATGGAGTAAAGATCCTGCCACTCCTGGTCATTCCGATTTGGCCCGCTATGTTTCCAACCGGATTTTCTTCCAACAATTTAATATCCTTCCCATTTTCAATCATGATTGTGGATTAGTTCCATGGCACCGCCTTATCGGACTGATGGGGGAACGGGGCTGGATCCTGGAATGTTATGGGAGCTGCTAACATTGGGTCCACTATTACTGTTTCTTTTTCAAGATTGTAATAAAAAATGATCGGTTGTCCATCAGATACTACAACCGCTTAATTCAACTTTGTATTGCCACTGGTAATTCTTAAGACACCATCATCCATCAACTCTTGAATTTTTTCTTTTACCAACTCGCAACCCCTCGGGTCTTCCAAACAGATCTTGCAAACATTATGATTACTTTGAATGAAACTGGCTTCAGATAGCTTTTCAAACAATGGTACTAATGGAGTCTTCAACTGATTAACACTTGTCTTCACATCCTCATCCGCTTCCACCATGTGGACGGGTCTAGACTACTGCCCATGAGGTGGAAGCGGTTTATTTTGCACACTGGGAAAGTCCTTGAAGTTAATTTTGTTATTCTTAATCAACCAATCAACCTTTTCTTTTAGCACAAAGCAGTCCTCTGTGTCATGACCAGGTCCACCCGAGTGGAAGGCGCATCTGGCATCGGCTTTGTAGTATTTTCCAGGGTTAACCGGCACAGGTAGAGCTAGACGCTTTTCCACCAATCCTTGACTCAAAAGACCCTCAATCAAGGTCGCATACTTAATAGGAATTGGCTCGTAATTCTTGGGTTGGTAGCCTCTCTGGCCAGAGTTTGCATGAGGAACTGGTGCTGACTGTGGTTGTTGATATTGTTGCGGGTATTGTTGATAAGGTGGAGGATATTGAGGGTACTGAGGTGGATAAGCTGGGTACTGTTGATAAGTGTCATAACCCTATTTTTGACCACTAAGATTACATTCATCATACTCAAATCATGCATCCATTCATGCACAAAAAGAGATGAAAATGAGATCATAAGCAATGAGGCCAATGTGTGGTCAGGTGGTCCTTCTTTTGTTGCTTGTCTCACAAGATTTGAGGGTTTGTGTGGGTCCTAACCCTAATTTATATAATTGAAATGGTTGTGTGGAGTTGTGTACCAATCTTCTTGCAGGATCTCAAGATTCAAAGAATGGACCCAACTAGGGTTTCTCAAAGATTTGAGTGTGTGTGCCAACTTCGGAGGCTTGGATATTAATCATGAAAGAAGCTTTGGATGTGATTCTTGAGGAATTGTGCTCCTTATCAAGTTAATTTCAAATGATCAAAGAATCAAAGATCAATTTTGGGGTCTCAACCATTTTTGAAAGCAAAATTGCCAAGTGGTCCCTACAAGTGTTGAAATTAGGGTTTCCAACTTCTTGGAAACCCTATCTTGGTCATTCCTTGGGCTATTGAAGCCATTATTTTTTTGATATGCTTTAATTGACATGAATTTTAAGTGTGAAAAAGTTCAAGTTCCAATTCTTCAAGAAAGTGGGCTTTTGACCAGTTGACTTTTGAGGCCCAAAACCCTCATTTTCTGAACTTCCAGAGGCTCTAATTTCCTCATAATTTGGAGTTAGAAGCCCATCCAAAGATAAATATGCATGGATTGATACCCCCTACATTTGATATTCACAAAGTTTTCCTTGATTTGGCTCCTATCTTCTTGTACCAAAAAGTCAACTTTCAAGTAGCTGAATTTATCGATGTTTTCGCCAAAAATGGCCTGACCCTAATTTTTTCATAGAAAATGCTTTTGAGGTCCAACTTTTGCCAAATTTCATATTTTTTCCTCATCTACAACTTTGTAGTTTAGGTCAAAGGCCAAAAATGAAAGGATCAAGGACTTGTAGTTCAAAATTGGGGAGTTTTCAAGAAAAAGCCAAAATCAATGAAATGAAGATTTGAAGAGTTTGGTGATGTTTTTGCACATTCCACTTGTGGATTCATTCTAGTCATGAAATTTAGAAGAGAATGAGACCAAGTTTGAAATTTTGGTTTTTGGACCAATCAGGAGGTGACACGTGTCACCCCCTGAGAGACCAATTTTCAACTTTCAAACTTTAGAAAAAGGGGAGTGTTTCCTAGGTATTTGGGGCATTCTAAGACCAATGGTGAGGTCCATTTTTGCATTTGAGATCATTTTAAGGGTTTTTGCAATGAAACTTGTGGTGGAAGCAACATGATTAAGTATGCTTGAATTATGGATTTCCATGGAGTTTTTTGGAAAAACAAAAGTTGGAATACCTCACATACTACTCAAATATTACATGTTTGCATTCATATTGATTCAAATACATCCAATTCTTCAATTCAATCAAAAAAACCAAGATGGCCATTTTGTGCTCAAAGGTGATATTTTGGTGTAGGCCATTACAAGTCAAAATGTGAGTTTCAAAAGATCATATGAGGTATTTGGGAGGTGCGTGGACCACAATTGTAGGCTGCAATCATTTGAAACATGGTTCCTTGCATGAATTTACAATTTGAGGTCATTTGAGCCAATGAAAGTGACATGGCATGTACAATCAATTTGGGGATCAAATGGAGGTTCAAACACATCACATTTGATGTGTTTACTATTTGTTTGAGGTCTAAAGCACCCAATTCCATCAATTTCTTCAAGTCATGTGTTGGAACCAAGAGCCATTTTTGCACAATTCTCATTCCACCAAGTGATTTCAAGATGTAAAGGTAGTACAAGTAATTTGAGGATACAAACAGCTTCTAATACATGATTGTGGTTTGTATGGAGCACCAATTCACACCAATTCATGCTGCTTCACAAAATGCTTCATCAAAACCTCAAAACTGCCACAGTGGAAATTGTTGGTAGGAATCCCTCTTTCTCCCTTCGAATCTCACAATCTAGAGAGAATTGGAACTTGAAACTTGGAGGTAGTGATCCTCACATAACAAGGATCATAAAATGTTCAAATACAAGTATTTCCATAGTCTGGGCAGTTTTCTATTCAAAATTGAAATTGAGAAAAAAGATTGGGAGTGCTTCATAGCAGCTGAGTGCAATTCGTGTTCAGTTGGTTTTTTGATCACTTGAAACTTCCATTCATCATCCAAATCCCATGTGGCACGTGTCCAAAAACAAAATAAGTAAAGATCAAAGCTAACTAACTGAAACGAGATTAAGTTGGGCACGAAATGCAAGTTCAATGCAAATTCAATCCAAGTGCATTTCAGTGGCATTTCTAACTGATCCAACTAATCCACATCACTCTATATATTCATCTGATCATCAACATTGAAGTCTTCACGCATTTTCACACAAATCACTGAAAACTGAATCATACTCTCTCATCTGCAAATCGAATTGAACTCTCAAATTCCTCAAGAATCAAGGAAAAAGCTTCTTCTATCTTGCTTCATCGATGGATTCTGAGGCTGAATCAAGAGGAATTGGACGTAGCCGTGGATCATAGAGCTCTGCGAAGATCCATCGTCTTGCACTGAACCTCCCTAATCTCCAGGTGAGAATCCATGGCTTCTTGTGTGAAATATCAATGTTATTCCCTCTAGTTTAACATGTTGAAGCTAATGATATGAGTGAATTGCATTTTTATACACTGAATTGAATGTTTGATCTGCGTAGCTGGGACCTAGGGTTCATGATTTAGAGTGGAATATGTAATATAAATACGTGTGAATTAGTGTTCTGAGATCGTGTTGAGATGTAGAACAAAAGCCCCAAGGTGTGAGGATGCAATTGTTCCAAAATCCTGAGGTTTGAATCCTAGGGTTCTTGATAGTTGGCGCGTGTTCTTGATACATGTTATTTCCAGATCCAGTCTGAACCGTCCAAACACGCGCGCTTCCCAAAATCTGATGGCCACAATTCAAACTTGCCTCTATTTCATTTAAGTTTCAATATATTTCTATTTGTTTGATCATTTTTGAATAATTCCAATAAAATAGTAAACATATCCAAAAAATCTCATAAAAATTTGTGTATATTCAAAAAAATATTTTTGAATTTGTGATGTATTTGTTGTAATATAATTTTTTGCATAAATAGGTTTTATTAATTTTCTTTTGTAAATAATTGAAATAGAAATAAAAATTCTAAATAAATACTAAATGAGCAAATAAAATTCTGAAAAAATTCACCTAGATCATGTTAATTAGTGTGAATCTGTAAATAAATTAGTGGATCTCAATTCATTCATTTGATTAGGGTTTCATATTTATGATTAAAAATTACTAATAAAAACTTGAATAAACTTCAAAAATAAAATAAAAATAGAAAACAAAAATATAAAAGCCTGAAAATTTTATTGAATGGACTTCAAGACCTTCTTGACCTAGGGATACCTTTGGTTTAGGTCAAATTTCAGTAGGGACCTTTAATTAGAATTTTGCAACATAAAGGACCATTAAAAATCCATTTTTAATGAAAAATCAATAAAAAATGCAAAAACATAATAAAAAATAATGAAGTTTTTTTATGAAACAAGGTAACATGCCATAGGTGATGTACAAAAATCTTTGGTTTCCAATTAGTTGAATAAAGTAGGTTTTAATAATTCTTAATGAAAATACATCACAAAAATACCCTAAAATTAAAAAATATATAAAATAAATATCAAAACAGAAAATAAATGAATAAATTTTTTTGTATAAATAGTGGATAAGGTGAATAACCTATAATAAAAAACTCAAGTTTCAACGTTTAGTTTTAATAGGCTTTTAAATATTTAAAAAAAAACCTTAAAACATAAAAAATATACAAAAAATAGTAAATCATAAATAAAAATTCCATAAAAAATAATGTAAACTCCAAAAATAATACTTGAATTAGTAAAAATACTTTGGAACTTCAATTATGAAAAAACAAATAAACATGGATTTTCTTTTTTAAATAGAATAAAAAATGCATAATAAAAAAAGAAAAAACATTAAATATAGTAAAATTGAATAAAAATTTCTAATTTTTTGTAAAGAAATTCCTTAAACATACACTGACCCCTGATAAATTCCTTAGCTTCCAACTTTTACTTTTGGTATGGTTTTGAAAATGTTATACATATTGTAAATAAAATGCATATTGAAAATAACCATTAAAAAAACAAAATAAATAAAAAATATCAAAAATAATTAGAAAATTATAACCAAATTAGGGTAAGCTCCTTAAATCACCCTCTGATCACTTGAAATTTCTTGGGTTTTAATTCCCATATTTGATAGGTCATTTAAATTTTGACTTTTAATAGCATTTTAAAATACATCAAAAACTTAAAAAATAGTAAATAAATATTAAAATACCTTTTAAAAATACATAAATTTTTTTATAGATGTTAGATAATATAACAAAATAAAGACAAAAAAATGAAAGTCCAACTTTGTGTTTAAACATTTTTCATAAACCAATAATTGTAAATAAATAAATAGCATTTAATTTTTAATAAAAAATTCATATAAACCAAAATAAAAATCATAAAAATATCAAACCAATTGCATTAATTTTATAAAATCATCCTCTTTCTGTAAATAAATAAACAAAAATATTAGTTTCTGTTTAAATCCCTTTGTGTAAATAAATTGTGATTAACCCTAATTTCTAAATAACCAACATTAGTAAATAAACTTTTAATGCTTAACCAATTACAAAATTCCTAAAAATAGTTTGGTTCTGACCTAAGGTCAGTAAAGGACTAAAAAATACTTTTGCTTTGCATTTTTGTTTAGGTTTGATAATTTTCCCCTTTTTAAGTTTAAAACACACATTTTTCATTCAAAAATAAGGCATTTAAGATAGTAGACTAAACTATAAAAATCCCAAAAAATTCAAGTAGATTAATTTTAGGATTTAAATAGGACTTAGTTCTCAACTTTTTTTATTTTTGAGCATTGCATATGTCACTTGTCTTGTCAATTGCATCGTATCGCGTTTTGATCGCATTTTCTCGATTCGTAACATAGTGTACTTCCTTGTGAATGTGTGTGAATGAAAATTCTTGTGAAAAATATCATGTGTTTGCCTCTTATTGGTAGTGTTTCACTTCTGATCCATGTTGATTCTTAAAGTAAATTCATCATTTTAAAATTGTAAACCTTCCATTGCACTTTAAAATTGTAGTACGTGTGAATCTCACTTTGGTTAGTTAACAAACCTCTTTCCATTGCATGATCTTGTGGATGTTTAAGCATCTGATCTATAGGTTCACATTACTTCAATTTTGCTTGCTTTTTGTATCTCTTAGCTTGTTTCATTTGTGTGCAAGTTTCATTCACATTCGTTTAAAAGGAAGTGTACTTTGTTGTGAATCGGGTACAAGGCAATTGTATATTTCCATTCCTTCTTGTCATTGTAAATAAATGTTGATAACACTAACCATGTGCTTGATTGCTGTTTGTATATTGGTTGCATTGTGTTTTCTTGTAGGTTTTGTATTCGATTGTGATTCGCTTTCGCGATCGAGCGATACCTTGCTTTGTTTAAATAAACTTGTGAATTGTTCTGACTCTTTTTGTTTGTTGGTTTCAGTTGCTTGAGATTACTATATCTCACTTGCTTTCTTAGCATTTGCTATTGGAGTTGCTTGCTTGGTAGTGATCTTGTCCCTTTTATATTATTCTGCATTTTTCTTTTTGATGCAATGAGAAGTAGGACTGGAGACCGTACCACTTGGACGGCAATTTTCTGGAAGTCCTCCCTAGGAGGCAATGTTTGTGTTTGTTTACTTTTCAGGTTGTAAATAAAAGACCTCTCAAAGAGGCATGTGGAGTAGGGTTAGTAATCAACCCCCACGCTTTCTAGTCCGTGTCGTTCTTATGCTCACTTTTTGCAAGTTCCGAGCTCTGAACATGTACCAAAAGATCTTGATTGATACAAATAAAAAGCCCTCCATTGAGGCAAGAGGTAAGGGATCATGTAATCGGTCCCCTCGCTTTCTTTAGCTCATGTTTTCCGACATTGATGCTTGGTGTACGCACACACCTTTTCTTTCTTCATCTACCTTACCCGATGATATGATATCGTGGTAATGGCTTATTTTGAGTAGCAACTTGTCGTTTGTACAGTTGTTTGGTCTAATGCTTGGTTGACTTGGATGATTCGCTCTCCTTGGCTATGACGGAACCCCTTTTCTCATTACTCGGCTTGTGCCTTGTAATTTTTTGATTTTTGATCGAGTGGAACTCGATTGTTTTTGTAAATAGATTGTGCTTGCTAGTTGTTTATACATTGTTGTTGCTTTGTGTCGCGGTGCGCTTTTTGTTAGAATGAGCAATGGCTATGTATGTGAGCCAAGATTCTATTTTCGAAAAGTCGAAGAGTCGCCACCATCTTATTTACTAATTAAAGCGGGAAAGATAGAAAACCCATCTCGGTTGAGATTCGGGGTAAGCTAGTCGGTTACATGAGGGGAAGGTGTTATGCACCCCTCATATCCTTGGTACTCCAAGGGAACCACTCTTTGTTATTGCCTTATTATTTGTTTGTGTTAGGTGAGAAAAGAAAAAGACGTGGGAGGTTGATTTTATTTTGATTTGAGAAGATTCATGTAGACATCATTTGCCTACGTACCACCCCAAGTGCAATGGGGGATCAAAATCTGCGTAGTTCGCCTAAGGGGTTTATTGAAGTGTGTTAAGATTGATTTTAGGGTCAACTACTATTTCTTTCTCTAGTTTGATATCCCAAGTGGGAGAGGTCATGAATAAGAGATGAGAAAAGAATTAGTGAGTTTTGTTTATTTTAAGTATGTGTGTTTAAAGTCAAAGTATGAGTTAGATTGCTTTTAAAGTATTATTTACATGCAAAGTAAGGGTGGGATATACTAGATGACGTATGTATAGGCTGCCACTATATGTTTTAAAACGAGAAAATAACTTTAGTTTCGATATGTCCATGTTTTAGCATTTTCTCATTTCCATTAAGGCATTAAAGTAAAGCTATAAAGAAAGTAAACCTATGGAGGCAAAACAACCTCAACTATGCACAAATGAAATCAAATGATAATAAGGAAAGCAATTTAAACAAAGGATATGGGAGTGAAGGCAAAGAGCCCTCACTTGGTCTTGTGAATCTTTTCTCCTTAGGCTTCCATTTCACCATGTGATCTCAAACTCAAGATACAATCAAAACCAATGTACAAATGTATTATGTATGACTATCATGAAAGAGTAGAAATGTTAGTAAACTTCAAGAAGTATAATGTAATATATGTACAAAATATAAACAAAGTATAAGAAGAAGTAAGAAGCAAAAGATATGATATTTACAATGAAAATGCAAAAGTAAACCTAATATGCACACATTCTGTCCAGAACTTTGTCAATTTTTAAAACCAAACTTCGAAGCCTCAAATGCAAAAACTTAAAAAAGATGAAATGTTCCAGAATGAGTATAGAGTATGCTTGAATTTTTTCAGATTTTTTGAATGAGATTTGCTTCTGTTTTGGGTCTAAAAACCAATAGCATGTCTAAAAGAATGTGCACAAATTAAGCCTAGAAAGATGTAATCAAATGGGACATGAGAAAGCTTCAAAGTCAGAATATGTTTCAAAGTAGAATGATCAATTATAAGTCAAGAAAACACACACAAAATTTCAAAGCAAAACCATGTACCAATTGGAAAATATGTACAAAACGGTGAATATACAAAAAGATGCGAAAAACACCAAAAACGATAAGTTGAAAAGTCGAACGGAACAAGTTCAAAGATTCGACGCAAAATTTAAAAATGAAGAAAAATCGAACGTCATAAGTTCAAAGGTTCGACTCCATGGTGAGGAGATCAAAAAACCTAGCACAAAGTTCGTTCGACACAAGTTCAAAATGACGCCACCCAAATGGGCAAAATAAAAATCCAAGGTGACCGAAACGGTACCTACGACAAACAGAAAATCCACAATGACAAAAACAGTATATTTACAATGATATCAACAATATAATCACAAGAGATATAGTATAATGAAAGGATAATAAAAGGAGGATAGGGTGCAAGAGGAAAATATAAAGTATAATAGTAATATATACATAGTATTATTTTCCGATTAAAAAGGCAACAAAACGAACAATAGTGGTTAAATGTGGTGTCGAGGTTCAAATATGACTAAATTCCATCAGAGGATTGATAGAATCAAAGCCTCTACACAATGAAATTCTCAATTATGAACCAAGAACAACAAGCAACCGACATTGGGCTTACGCAACATAAATGTTCGGGCCACGAATGTTCATTTTCCGAGTCGGGTCAAATGTCGCGCTATGTTAAGCAATCGCCAAGTAACTTATATAGAAGTCACCCTACAACGAGGCCGGTCTTGACTATGTGTGCTAATGCATGCTTGAGTAATGGTAGATACCATGCTCAAAAGAAGCAATTCCGCACAAAAAGAATAACGGTGAATAGTCTCGTTTCGATCGCGATTCAAAGCGGAATCATTCAATCCATAAACGTCATCGACCAAAATAAAAGAGAAATAAAGATGGAAATGGAAGTATAAGTATGAGGACTTCACATTTCAGAAGGGGTGGACTCAAAAGACTCAAAAATACCAAAATGAAGAAACGAGAAATAATCGATAAAAGTGAAAATCGGCCATATTTACACGATTTTAAAAAGTCGGTGAAAACAACTCTGAAAAATCCAGAAAAAATATAATCAAATACTACATAATATTATGAACTTAAAATAATTTTTTTGGAATTTTTTGATGAAATATGAGGCAGATATGAAATAAAGCCCAAATAGGCGAAAAAATCGACTAAAAATAAAGTCGATAAATCAAATTCAGCAAATATATACAATATATACATTTTTGGAAAGAGGAAAAAAAATGTGACAAAAGTCCCTACTGTGAAAATACCAAATTATGAACTAATTAAGAGAAAAAATAAAAAACCTTAGGAGGTGATTAAGAGATAGGGAGGTGAAGAATTGAAATGGGCTTTGGTCTGCACTGTTGGGCTCTGAGTCCAGTCAAAAGGGGAAGCGATAGTAAATGGGAGGTGCACTCAATGAACATCCACAAAGGGCCTTGTTAAGCCCAAGAAGAAATGGAAATACACAAAAATAAAAGTCCCTGATTTCTTAAACGTGCTTCATCTCCAATCTCACTTGAAAATGCTTCTTCTCCTAAAAAGGAACGGTACCCCTTTTTCTTCCAAGTTAACACGCCGCCGTCACCGCCGCGAGCAAATCGTGCCGCTGCGACTACCTCCGTCGTGGTTCCCTCATCATCACCAACCGCACCAGCGTCACTCTCTCCACGGACCTCTCAGTTCGACTTTCCTCTGCATTTTCGATTCGCTTTTTCCTTTTTAATTCAATAGATTTTCCTTCGCACAACAATGATCAAACAAAAATCTCTCTGCCATCGACTGTTTCACCGTTGAGCCACCTCCGCCTTGGATCTCTGTCACCGTCCGGTTTCAACAGTCCTCAAATTTTTTGTTGTTTTTTTTTTGAGTAAGATTTGTGCAGGGAAGGTTTGTTAATGCAAGCTGCTGGAGGAATACGGTTTGCTAATTGCCGTTTCGATAGTGTTCTGTTATACATGTATTGATGCAGGTTTACCGATACTGTTTAAATGGTGAATGACATGAGGTTTATGTGGAGAATAATAGGTGGATGATGAAGGTTTAGAATCACGGTTTAAGGTTGTCCGTGAGTTGATGTGGTGGAGTTAACGGAAATTATGTGAAGGTTGATCTGATGTGTGGTTCGTTTGGATGCAAATGATGAAGTTTCAGGTTTTGATGCAGAGAAATGGAAGGCAAAATTTGAAAGTTGTTTCATCAGTGGTTTTTGTAAAGAGAAACAAAGGTGTGAGTTGTATGGGTTGAAGCAAGTTTGGGTTATGGATGAATTGGAGGAGAGATTCTAACATAATTTTGACAGAGGTTTGGCACTCATTTTCTCCTCCCTTTTTCTGTTGTGAATTTGAGCTTTTATATTGAAGAATTGAAGGTGAGGATGCTGGGTAAAAAGCGTGTGAGGGGAGTCCTGTGGAATGAGTGGAATTGGTTGAGCAAAACGTGACATGATTTTAACAGTATACGTTTGTTCTCTTTTTTTTAATTTTTTTTTATTTTCATTTTTTTTAATTAACCAAAACAAATTAACAGCAATGGTCTTTTTATGAAACTCTTCTAAATAAAATTCTAACTAAAACTAATAATAACAATTTTTTGTTTTTTTTTTTAATTACTAATAATAATTAAAATTCTAATAATTTCTAAAAACAATTAAAAACTAAACCAAAAAATTTAATTATTAAAAAAAAAGAATAATAGAAATTTTAAAGAAAATTTGGAAATAATAAAAATAACAAACTTTTGGATTTTTTTAATTTGTTAAGATAAAAAGTAATAAAAACTAATTAAAAGTGCGTATTTTTGCAATTTTTTGGAATAAAAGGAAACGACCGAAAAATGAATCGAAATGAATTAAATCGGACGAAAAAACGAGCCGATAATGAAAAACGACCACATTGATACGACACACACGCCTCGAAGAACACAAAAAGTCTCCGAAAGTTATTAAACGCAAAAATAAAAAACCCGCTAAAAACAGGCACAGATCGAGTGAAAATGACCGAAACGAAGTCGAAAAAATCCAACGAGCAAACCAAAATAACCTACGCGCAATATCGATTCAAGAAATGTGAAATTTGGTTTGAAAACTCGAAAGAAAAATTCGCTGCATTTTTGTGAAATCGGCCAATAAAATAACCGGGTCTTTTATTTGACTGAAAAATTATTTTGAACTCACTGACACAAACTACGCGACCGGAAGTCTCGTAAAATGGCCATTTTCAGGCGTAAACTGAAAAGAAATATTTTTAACTTTTGCACGCAGTCGAATAAAAATTCGACTGGTCTGTTTTTGAAACTGAATTTTATTTTAAAGATCGTGAACTGGTTCAAACAGACGCGTGAACTATGAAAATGCATGAAATGCAATTAACTCGATCTTATTATTTTGAAATGCTATGCAAATTTAATCGGAAACCCGATTTTACTGATGCAGGATGCAGACGAATGCGAAATGCGACTGTATTTTTGTTGTTTTATGCACAATGATTATTTTGACTGAATATGAATTGTAACATGTTTATGATGCAAATGATTAGGCGAAAAATAAACGCGTGACTCGAGTTTGAACCAATCCACGATTATGCGAGACTCGAAACAGACACGACACAAAATGCAAGACACAAAATAATATTAAATGCAACAAACTGCAGGCAAAACAAGCGACAAGAAATTGTCAGGGAAATCACCAATTATTGAGACAGCAAAAACCTAGTACAAGCAACTACTGAACAGAGGTAAACCTGATTAAACCAGAGGCTCATGCTTGTGATCGTTTCTCGAAATTTGAATTATGCATGAATGAATAACATGATGAATGAAATCTTATGGGTCAAAAATAGGGTTATGACACTTTGCATGTTTAATGGATTTCATGTTGCATTCATTGTAGAATTTGTTTGCTTGTTTATGTGCATTTGCTAACCGTTTTGTTGACAGTTCTATGGTAATGAGCAAGCCCTCCAAGTTGCCAAGTGAGGGCTTCACTTTAATTGCTTTATAAGTGTGCATGTTGTTTGTAAATAAGTGTTGTGAATATTGTAAGCCTTGTAAATAAACCCATGTATGTAAACCCTTGTAAATAAAATTCCTTGTAAATAAAGAGTAAAACACCTAAAAAACACCATTGTAAATAAAGTTACTTTTGCACTTGTAAATCTTTGTAAATAAGCCCTAACGCGCTAATTAATTTTCCTACCCATTGCATGTAAATAAACCATTGTAAAATTCATTTTAGTAAAGGTTTAAACAAATAAAAATACATTAAAAAATACCTAACCAACTCTTTCTCTTGTTTTCTTACCTTTTTCCCACTTGGGATGGCTTGACCGTAGTTAATAGGTAACCTTTAAAAAACACTAAACACGTTAAAAACCCGTATGGAGAACTACGTGGATTTTGATCCCCCATTGCACTTGGGGTGGTACGTAGGCAAATGATGTCTACTCGAATCGTTCCAAATCCACTTAAAATATACAACCCCCGTTTCTTCATGTAAATAATTAACAAGCAATAATAATAACAAACAAAACAAGTGGTTCCCTTGGAATACCAAGGACACGAGGGGTGCCTAACACCTCCCCCTTGCGTAATCTGACAACTTACCTAGACTCTGTATTTGTGGTTTTCTCGTTATTTTCCCTCTCTTTCATTAGAGTAAATAAAAGACGGTGGCGACTCTTGCTTTATTTGGATCTTGGTCTTCGATACCTCGCATTCCGAAAATCGCTCTGCGACAGGTGGCGACTCTGCTGGGGAAAATGCTATGTGCTAACCCTAATAGCATTGTCAAAACCAAACTTGTTTTGCTTTGCTTGTTGCATTAGTATTATTATTATATTATTGCATCATGATATATTATTGTTTGCTTGTGTGGGGTGATACCTTGAGTGTTGAGACAAGTTAAACCCAAGCTTGAGTGAACTTTAAGATTGGGTGGCATATTCTATTAGAACATGGAATGTTGCTAGCATATCTTGGTTTTGATGATAACAAGAGTAAAATGAGGGGATCAAAGTTCCCAAAAGAATATGATACTCTGACTGCATGTTTAATGTCTTATGCAGATTCCAAAAGTCAGAAGATCAGTTAGAAGAAGAGTTTCTTCTGCTGATGCTGAAAGCAGCAACCTCTGTTGAGGATTACAGCAGGAAAGAAGAAAGCAAAAGCTGATGCTGCAACCTCTGTTGAGGAAATCACAACAAGAAACAAAGATCAAGTGCTGACGCTGGAAAGCTAACAGAATGAAGTGCTGATGATGTCTGCAACATCCTCTGTTGAGGAAACAGAAGCTCAGAAGAAAGAATTAACTGCTGAACTGTATCTCAGCAGAAAAGCTCAAATGCTGACTTATTCACTGTAAGTGTAATATAGTCTAATTTATTTATTCTTGTCTGACTATTGCATTTAATGCAGGCACACTGCTCAAGGCACATGGCAGCACGCCATTACCTAATATGTGTCAAGTCAATCTGACAAGGACAAAAAGCATAAAGCAGATGTACTATGTTAAGCAAAAGGCTACTTCAACGTCTATCTACTGCCAAAAGTCTGACCAGTGAAAGTGACAGCTTGTCCTTCCCAACGGTAACTTATTGGAGTATAAAATCCAAGCTTGAAGATTGAAGAAAGTTACACACTTTGAGAATAACATAAGAATTGATAATACAAAGCTGCTGGCAAGAAAATCTTTCAAGAACACTTCATCTGCTGATACTAGTTCTTTCCTATAATAGGCTTTTGTCTTAGGAAATCTGTTAGTTTACAAATCACTTTTGTGATCCTCTGTAAGCTCTTCAAATATATCTTATTTGATTGAAAGTTCCTTAGGAGATTCAGTTTGAATCAGTAGTCCTAAGAAGTCTAGGGTTGTGTACCTTAGAGGTTGATAGTTAGTCACACAGTTGGTGTGCAGGTTGTTAGTCACAGCAGTTGTTTGTGCAGGGTTAGTCACACAGTTGGTGTGCAGGTTGTTAGTCACAGCAGTTGTCTGTGCAGTGTTAGTCACACAGGTGTGTGCAGGTTGTTAGTCACAACAGGTGTTTGTGCATTCTGTAATCAGTTTGGTTATAGTGGATTAAGTCCTTTGTGTGATAAGGCAAATCATCCTAACGGGTGGACTGGAGGTAGTTGAAGTTTCAACGAACCAGGATAAAAATAACTGTGTTATTTATTTTTGTGTTAAGTTTTTAAACATACACTTATTCAACCCCCCCCCCCCCCCCCTTTCTAAGTGTTTTTCCACCTTCAATTGGTATCAGAGCACTAGTCTGAAGTGCATACACCCTAACAGGTGTTCAGTAAAGATCCAACCATGTATACAATATCCGCTGCTGAAAACACAAAATATAACACTCTGGATGTATTTGATACACCTCCTATATTTGATGGGAAAGACTTCAGCTATTGGAAGGATAGATTGGAGAGCTTCTGCTTGGGGTATGATGCTGACATATGGGATGTTATAACTGATGGTTATACACATCCAGTTGACAAATCTGGAAGCAGAATTGAAAGAAAAGCTATGGATGATCAACAAAAGATAAATCTTCAAAATCATCATAGAGCAAGAAACATGCTGCTGAGTGCTATATCCAGAATGGAATATGACAGCATGAGCATGTGCATCAAAGAGTCAGCACATGACATCTTTGAATTTCTAAGGAGAACTTATGAAGAAAAGGCTCCAACAAAAGAAGAAAACTCTGAAGAATATGACTCAGAGGATGAGCTACTTGCTGCATGGGATGTGTTATACCCCAAAATTTTCCCTCCCATATTCCTCAAGAAATTGCCAAGCCAAGCTACAAAATTCCCCAAGGGTTGTGCAGTGCAACAGTCTCCCATACAGTCAAAACTAGGGTTTGGGTTCTGATCAAGAAAATGAAGTTTTCAAAGGCTCAATCAAGTCTCATATGCTTACAAACATGGTCAAGCATCCTCATATCAAGTTTCAAGGCATTCAGCTCAAGATTGCACAGTCAAAACCCTAAATTGCACTACAGTCAACTGTAGGGGCAAAATGGTCATTTGACAGTCAAAAGTTCAAATTTTTGGTCAACATATCGTTTTGAAGCCACAAACATCATTTGATCAATGCTTGATCATGATTCTCAAAATTTGGCTCAGAAATCATCAAAGACGCAAAAGTTGCTATATTTGGACAGCTGAAAAAGTCAACTGAAATTGACCAAAGCATAACTTTCACATGGATTATCAGAAAAATTCCATCCAAAGCTCATTTTGAAGAGAAAGACATTTCCTACAACTCATCTTCATAATTCAAGTCCAAGAAATGCTCTCACAAAAAGTTATCAATTTCAACATTATAGGTCATTTTCAAAAGTCAACAAAAAGGGACTTTAAGTCAAAGACCATAACTTGAGATTGGTAAATCAAAATGACATGGGACCAAAGGCATTGGTTAGAGGACTCAAAGACCTTTCCAAAATGTCCAAGAACATGTGAAAAGCTTAAAAATTGAGCAAGTTATGCCTTGTAGAAGTTGGGAAATTTTTGTGAAATGGCAAAAGTCAACTATCCTTGAAACTTCAATTTTTGACAAAAGGGCCCACTTTCTTCCACTTGATTCATCCTTGTCATGCCACACACGTGTCCCATGATTAATTTCAAGACCAAATATTGATTTTTCTATTTTATTTAATTTTTGATAATTTAATTCATTTTAAATCTTTAAAAATTCAAATAAAATTCAAAAGCCAATGGAATAGTGTCATTTGAATTTGGACAACTTCCATATATCATGGGCCAACTCAAAAACTCAGGCTAGGGTTAAATTGCACACTAAGTCTTGGTCTTGGCTTAAAAGAAGGAAAAATTTGTTAATGAAAAAACCCTAGGACTAGTTCTCTCATGAGCATGAATCTAGGTCAGCTAGCAAGCCAATTCTCTTCCCTCATAAGGGCCAAGTCAAACCCTAACCATAACACATCAAAGGCTGCGCTAAAAAGCTGATTGCAACATTGAAATTTTTGGATAAAAACACAAAACTGATTTCAAAGTTGGAGGTGATTTCAAGTCATAAGATTGATTCTAAAAGTTTCCTTGACCATTTCTGAACACATCCCAATCACAAACAGCAACCCAAACGCAAAGAACTGGTATATTGGATTCAAACTGTACAAGAAAAATCTCATAATCGAATATCATGTTATAAGCATTCCTTGTGAAATTTATGCATAGATTCTTACTCCTCATGATGTTCTGAAGCTAACCCATGCCATTAATTTGATTATTAGGCTGTGTAGGCAATTTCGCCATTGTTGTTTTTCTAGGGTTACGAAGCTCAAAATTGGGGCTTTCAAAAATAGGCAAAATTAGGCCTCAAAACCATGGCCATCCAACTCAGTGCAGAGAGACGAAGAAGACCCACCATTCGCGATGAATTTATGACCACCACAGCCCTATTCGCTATTTTCCCATAGCATGCTTAAAGCAACGCGTTAAAACCGTTGCTGTTGTGTTTTATGTTTCAGGTACGCGAGGAAGAAGAACGTCGTGGCGAAGCGTGATTCGTTCATTTGAAATTTCGCGCGTTCCCTCCACTACGCATTGGTTTTGATTTTTGTTATTTATTAACCATAATATATTAATTGAAATTAAGTAGCTCAGCTGGCGGGTGGATTCCTTTGCATTGTCCAAGACCTGGGTTCGAGTCCCAGGTCTGTGTAAAATCTCATATTATTTTTCAATACTAATTCCTATGCAACACTCCCATTGCAAGACCTTCATGCACGCCCAGAAATCACCATCCACGTGCCCAAAGCATCCAGATCAAGGGTTACAGATTGAAGAACACAATAAGTGCCAGTCAACGCGTCATACACGAATTGAAAAGGTCAACAAACCTCAGGCTTAATGGGCCAGTGTTCTTGGATCAACACCTCACAATTTGGGGCTACACCCCCCTGGTTTGCTTTTCTTTTCATGATTTATTGTTTTATTATTTATTTTCATTGTTTTAATTAATTAATTGCTTTCTTTACAAAATATAAAAACATCACAAAAAATCAGAAAAAAGGATAAAAACATAAAAAATATTTATTTTATTTATTTTCTTGTAAATAATTAACATGTAAATTATTTAGTTTAATTATGTCATAATTTTAATCCTTTTAAACAAAAAATCAAAAAATAGAATTAGGTTTAATTTTTTACTCTTCTTAATTTTCCTTTTTTTAATAACAATATTTATTTTATTTATTTTCTACAATTAAATTTTGCATGTAAATTAACTTAGATTTAAATTAGGACAAAACTTAATATTTTCACAATAAACCTAAAAAACATTAGAATTAGGGTTTGACGCTTCATTTTAATTTTAATTAATTCCTTTTCTTTTAAATATTAAAAAACACAAAAAATACCAAAACATTTAATTTTAATTTTAATTCTTCCTTAATTTTAATTTATTGCAAAAGGGTCCAACGCCCATGTTCATAATTTATTTAATTTGCGCATTTATTTTATGTCATTTATTATAATTATGTATATGTCCCAAAGCCTTGTAACTTTATTTCTCGCACTTTTATTTTATTGCTTCTTTACTTTCAGTCAAATCGGGTCCGGTTTATTTTGGCGATGTGGACCCGCGCCGTTTGTAATAGCTGTAAATTTATTTTTCCGCAACTTTATAACTGTTAAAAAAAGCATGCAAGAATGAATGTCCTAATTAAAATCAAGCGTAGATCACAAATAAACACGACAAGACAAATATCTGAAAACGACACACGAATCGCACACACCACCCCTAGGGTACGCCTCACTGTTGCCTCGCCTCGAAAGGTGATCGTCGAGTAGAGGACGTCTTAGTAAGTCCTCATGATCCGGGAACCTGGCATGAGGGTAGCTTCTAAGGTGTCTTCCCATTGCTCTGGTGATCACCATGTCCCTACGAACTCGAATTGACCCGAACCCCTCCAATGGTGGTGCTACCTACCTCTCAATGGTGGGATGGCACTACTTTAAAGGACATTTACACAGACGAATTCCTTAGGGTAGGTAGGTTCTCAAGGATACTTGCTCTAATTTCAAACAAATCAAAACATCTTTTCACCAACACATTTTCAAAAGCTTTCAAAAGCAAATTTTTCAAACACTCTGACGTACGAGTCGAACTGAAATTTTTCAAAGAAACTTTTTAAACCCACATTGAAAAGCAAGCAAACATTTTTGAAAACACATTGAGCAAGTATCTAAGAGCCCATGGATAACCATGGATAGAAAGGGTGCTAACACCTTCCCTTTCTATAACCTACCTCCCGAACCGAGAGCAATCTCTTTAAGGAATTTTTCTGTGCTTTTGTCCTTCCCAATTGGAGAAAATAAAAGACGGTGGCGACTCTTGCTTCCGCGACATTTCGCGAACCAGCGTTAAACAGTCAGTTCCAGATCCACCGATCACAGAACTGGCGACTCTGCTGGGGATAAAACTTAAAGTGAGGTGTACCTTAAGATTAAGATCACTGTGTTTTCAATTGTTTTCCTTGTGTGCTTTAAATTGTGGGTTGCTTGGGAGTTCTATAGATCCTAAACCCGGATCTGGGGGATACCTTTCTTAGAAAGTAGCAACAAGGCTGTGAGGGAACTGTGCGGGGTATACCGACATGGTTGAAACAGTCTGCTACGTTGATGTGGCACTTTGGTGTGTACCGGTAACCCTTGAGTTCAGTCAAGGAGAGTACGGGGCCTCCGCGTGGTGTCGTGAAGCATCAACAGACCTTAGGAACCTTAATTGAACCATCTTGGCCTCTTTAGGGTAGTGAGATAACTGACTTTGGTGCAGTCCGAGGTTGGTTGATACTCGATACTACACTCAATTGAGGGTTGCTTTCCTGGAATATTTCGGTCGCCAGTTCAGTGGCTAAATCGAAACGATGAACAATGAAAGCAATCCCGTGATATTGGGAACCTTAGAACCCGGTTACTTTGATTAGGACAGGTTGAACCCACCAACTTCAAGAGGGTACTACCCAGACCCCATGCTGGCCTTAAACCTTAAGGGCCTGTCTTGTGTGCCTTGTGTGCCTTACATGTTTGTCTCTGTAAATATCTGTGGTGTGTTTAATCATAGCATCATGACATCATCCAGCATCATATGCATTAACTAACCATTTCAGGGGTTCGAATTTTCATCTTTGTTCTTGTTTTGTAGGACATGGAAACTGTTCGTAGAAAGACAATTCAAATCAGTCTTGTAAGGATCCCTCCTCAGCTTAAGGAGCTTATATCCAGGATTCCCGAGAACTCTTCATTCAGTGAAAGGCATGGAAGCCTCATCAGCTTGGTCAACACCAACATTGAGGAAGATATGATAAAGGTCCTGTTCCAATTCTTTGACCCTCTGCATCACTGTTTCACCTTCTTGGACTATCAGTTGGTACCTACATTGGAGGAGTTCTCCCGACTCCTGAAGATCCCTATCCTTGATCAACTACCCTTCAACGGTACAGAAAAGGAACCTAAGCTTGAAGAGATTGCTAAAGCCTTGCACCTACAGTCATCTGACCTCAAGGGACATTGGGAAGTTAGAAGTGGTATCAAAGGGTTCTTAGCCAGGTTTTTGTTTGAAAAGGCCTATGAATGTTGGAACTCCCTTGACTTACAAGCTTTTGAAGAGGTTGTGGCCCTTCTTGTTTATGGTTTGGTGTTGTTCCCTAACCCAGACCAGCTCGTTGATATCAATGCTGTCCAGATCTTTATGTCCAGGAATCCTATACCTACGTTGCTGGGGGACCTCCTTCACTCATGTTACACTCGAACCATGAGAAAAAGAGGTGTCCTTATGTGTTGCACTCCTCTCCTGGGAAAGTGGTTTATTTCGCACCTTCCACAATCAGTCCTGAAGAACGAGCGGGGTTTGAGATGGTCACAACGGTTGATGACTCTTACACATGCAGATATACATTGGTGCCCTAGGTCCAGAGAAGATGTCACTATCATTGATCGTTGCGGGGAGTATCCTAATGTTCCTTTACTTGGAATCAGAGGGGGTATTACTTATAGTCCATGCCTGGCTTGGAGACAATTTGGTTATGCTCGGAGGGATGGTCCTCATGACATGTTGATTCCTGACATAGTTTTTGACTTCGACCACGATACTCAAGGACTTCGCCAGAGGTTTATCAGAGCTTGGAGGATGCCTAGTAGGATAGACAGCAAGACACTGGGGCACAGGAACTCCATCCCTTTGGAGCCTTACCTCAAGTGGGTACGAGCCCGCTCTCAGAAGTTAGTAATGCCTTATCCTCACATGCTTCCAGTAATCAAAGAGCCTGCCTTGGAAGGAGAGGTGTCTCACGTTATTCAGCACCCTGATATGCCCACATCCTGGGAAGAGATGCAGAAGAGCTGGATCCAGCTTAAGGAAGAGCGGAATTCTCTTGAGACTAGTTTGCATGCCAGTGAAAAGAAGGTCTTGGAGCTCACCCGCCTGTTGCATGAGGAAAGGAACCTCAACACTTACATAGCTCCAAAGAAGATGCGCAACATATTTTGGGATTGATTTGATCTTTTTGTACTTTTGCCCATGAGGCTTTGATGTATTAAACAATGATTTTCTTAATAATAACGTGTGTTCCTTTTGGTCTACAACAAATTTGAATTTTCGAACTCTTGAATGCATTGCATAAACACATATCATTCATCATGTGCATCATAGGTACTCTTCTTTTCAGGTTGTTTACTGTTCTTCGCTGTTTATTTCAGCATCATGAATCCTGAATCATCAACCGAGGCATCTATCAAGGCTCTTCAGGCGCAGAACGTCCAATTTCAGGCGCAGAACGCCCAATTTCAGGAGCTGATCAAGGGCTTGGCTCAGGGTCAACAAGAGTTGAAGACCATGCTTCTGAAGAAGACTAAGAAGAAGAGGAGGACTGTGCTATTTAACACTGGGCGCAGACTCGGGAACACTTTGGTTGAAGCTGAAAGGACTCCTCCATCTGTGACGGAAGGTAGTCACCAAGAAAGGGAGGTCCCTACTCCTGTGGGCTCTGATACTGAAACAGACTTCAACGACGAACAATACCCTCTTGCTGAAGACCGGTACAAACAGCTGGAAGACAGATTAAAGGCTATGGAAGTTCAACGGGTGCCTGGATTGGATTTCGGAGACTTGGGGTTATCTACTGGGGTGGTGATCCCACACAAGTTCAAAACACTTGCCTTCGTGAAGTATGATGGGGCTTCCTGTCCCAAGATGCACCTCCGTTCTTATGTAAGGAAGATCCAGCCTTACACAGCAGACAAGAACCTTTGGATCCACTTCTTCCAGGAGAGTCTTTCAGGGACTCACCTCGATTGGTTCTATCAGCTGGATGGAATCAGCATTCGTAACTGGAAGGATCTGGCCACTGCTTTTTACAAGCAGTATCAGTATAATGCCGACCTCGCTCCTACGCGTACCCAGCTCCAGGGTATGTCGCTAGGGTCGGGTGAAGGTTTTAAGGAGTACGCCCAGAAATGGAGAGACCTGGCTGGCAGGGTGCAGCCACCATTGACGGATCGGGAGCTGGTAGATATGTTTTTGGGGACCCTATCTGGTCCATTTTTCAATCATCTCATTGGTAATTCCTCTGCTGGGTTTACTGATCTGATCCTAACTGGTGAAAGGATCGAGGCCGGTATAAAATCGGGGAAGATACAGAAAGTTGCCTCCTCCAGTACTGAGAAGAAACCCTTCAAAAAGGAGGCTAGTGCTGTATATAGCTCCCGGAGAACAGAGCGACCTGAACGCCACCAATCTGTCAGTGCGGTAATGATTGCCAAACCTGCTGCCGCTCCTCGGCCAACTAATCCTCAAAAGTTTGAAAGACCCCGGAGAGAGTATACGCGGTTAAGCATGACCTTATCACAGATCCTGCCACAGTTGCTATCCACCAATTTAGTGACTGTCAGGGAGGCTCCAAAGTTTCCCAATACTGCATCCCCCAAGTTCAATCCAAATGCTCGCTGTGCTTATCACTCTGATAGCCCGGGGCATAACACAGATGACTGTTGGGCCCTAAAGAATAAGGTTCAGGACCTCATTGATGCAAAGGAAATACAGTTTGAGGCGCCCGAGAGGCCGAATGTTGTAACTGCTCCCATGCCCCAGCATGGAGTGAACGCTGTTGAGGAGGATTTGTATGTAGCTTCGGTGGATGATGTTGCTACTCCGTTGCTGATAGTCAAGAGGAATCTGTTGCTAGCCGGTTTATTTCTGGGATGTAGCGAAGGTTGCCCTCTATGTGTTGCTTCCCCTGCTGGTTGTTCTCTGCTGAAGTCAGGCGTCCAAAACCTGATAGATAGTAAAGAGATTTTGTTCAGAAAGACTGTTGTTCCTGCTGCTCCTGTTGAAGAAGTGTCGATCGTCACCATCTTCAACAACCATTCCAAGGCTCCTTCAAAGAAGCCTGCCCAAATTTTGCCAGTTCACAAGAGTGCTCCCATCACCATTACTGTTCCGGGGCCTATACCCTACAAATCTGATAAGGCTGTCCCATGGCACTATGGGGCGGATGTTTATGTTCTGGGTGTGAAACAAGAGTTCAACATTGATACTGGTGTCTCCAATATCACCGGGCCTGCTAAGGTCACTCGTAGTGGAAGACTGTTCTCGCCAGACATTGCTCCTCCGGTAATTCATAGGCCTTTGGTCTTCACACCTGCCAGGGTGCCTGTTTCTCCCCCTGACCAAATATCCACCCCTGCTACTGAGTCATCTGATACTCGGGGCAAGGGGATTGCTGCTGATGTGCCTGCCAGGACGGAGGCACCAAAGACCATTGTTGAGGCTTCCAAGCAGGAAATGGAAGAAATCCTCAAGATAATAAAGAAAAGTGATTTCAACGTTGTAGAACAGCTGGGGCACACCCCCTCTAAAATCTCCATGTTGTCACTGCTGCTGTGTTCAGAGGCCCATGCAAAGGCTCTGATTGCTTTCTTAAAGACAACCCACGTACCCCAAGAGACGTCTGCTGACCAGTTCACCGACTGTGTGGCCAACCTAACCGCTGATAATGGCCTGGGTTTCTCTGATGCCGATCTGACAGCAAAGGGGAAGAATCATAATGATGCCCTGCATGTCTCCATTGAATGCAGGGGCACTACTTTTGCTCATGTGCTGGTTGACACAGGTTCTTCATTAAACGTGCTGCCCAAGAAGGCTCTGGATAGGCTGGATTGTGAGGGTCTAGAGCTCAAACCAACTCACATTGTTGTTCGGGCCTTTGACGGGTCCAAAAGAATGGTACATGGTGAGGTGGACATCCCAATCAGGGTTGGGTCACAGGTATTTGATTCAAAATTCTATGTGATGGACATCCATCCGTCCTATTCTTGTTTGCTGGGTCGCCCGTGGATCCACAAGGCTGGAGCTGTGACCTCCACATTGCATCAGAAGCTCAAGTACCCGGTCAGGGGGAAGATCGTAACAGTGCAAGGGGAAGAGGAGTACATGGTCAGCCACCTCAACTCCTTCAGATACGTAGAAATGGATGGGGAGTTCATTGAAACCCCCTTTCAACATTTTGAGGAAGTGCCACAAACCCTGGCAGCAGCAGAAGCAGATGAAGAGGTTTCTCATATGAAGATGGCCTCCTTAAAGGACGCCCGGGCTGTGATCGAAAAAGGTGAATGTGCAAACTGGGGCAAGCTCCCTGATCTTACTCCTAAGACTAACAAGTTTGGGCTGGGTTTCACCACAGAAGCTCAGAAAGCAGTGCGCAAGGCGAGAATTGGAAGACCTCCTGTGCTCATCACCCACTCAGAAGTGAATGCTATTGGAGAGGAAGATAAAATGGAAGAGTCAGAGTTCGATAGCTGGATCTACCCGACGACCGACGGTGGATTGACCAATTGGACTGCTAAAGATTTTACACCCATGACTTTTGTTCCCCAGTAATGAATTTCTTTGTTTTTGATTTGTAATAAACAATAATTTGAAACTATATGGCCCGGTGTCTTACCCGGGGCACCGTGGTTTTATTTATGAGAGCTTTTGTGTGTCACTGTCATATATCATGAATAAAAGCATTGGACGTTTTTCACAATTCAAATTTTGCGCTCCTTTTCTTTCCTTTCTTTACATATTGCAAAACAGCTGTATTTACACACACACTCACTCATACAGGTTTCAATCCACTCTGGATCTCACTGGTAATGACTCTGCTACTGCCAGTTATGACTTCGAAAATCCGATCAACTTAGCCGAAGACGAAGGTGAAGATGATTGCGAAGTGCCTGGTGAGCTTGCAAGACTGTTACAACAGGAAGAGAGGGCAATTCAACCCCATGAAGAACCAATGGAAATAATAAACTTGGGTACTGAGGAAGACAAGAAAGAGGTGAAGATTGGTGCCAACCTAGAACTCAGCGTGAAGCAACGGTTGACTCAGATGCTGCATGACTATAAGGAGATATTTGCTTGGTCCTACGAAGATATGCCCGGATTAGATACCGACATTGTGGTCCATCACTTACCAACTAAAGAAGATTGCCCTCCGGTTAAGCAAAAGGTCCGCCGTATGCGTCCAGAGATGTCTGAGAAGATTAAAGCCGAGGTTATGAAGCAATTTGATGCCGGTTTTCTTGCAGTGACTTCTTACCCTCAGTGGGTTGCTAATGTGGTGCCGGTACCTAAGAAGGACGGCAAGGTCAGGATGTGTGTCGATTACAGGGATCTGAACAGGGCCAGCCCCAAGGATGACTTCCCTCTACCCCACATTGATGTCCTTGTTGATAATACAGCTCAGCATAAAGTGTTCTCTTTCATGGATGGTTTCTCAGGCTACAATCAGATCAAGATGGCTCCGGAAGACATGGAAAAGACTACATTTGTTACTCAGTGGGGTACCTTCTGCTACAAAGTCATGCCTTTTGGACTAAAGAATGCTGGGGCAACCTACCAACGTGCCATGGTTGCTTTATTTCATGACATGATCCATCATGAGATAGAAGTGTATGTTGACGACATGATCGCTAGGTCCCAGACTGAGGAAGAACACCTTGATCATCTGCAGAAACTGTTTGACCGTTTGAAACTGTACAAGCTGAGGTTGAACCCGAACAAGTGCACCTTCGGGGTAAGATCTGGAAAGTTGCTAGGCTTCGTGGTGAGTGACAAGGGAATTCAAGTGGACCCTGCTAAGGTCAAAGCCATTCAAGAGATGCCAGTTCCTAAGACAGAGAAGGAAGTCAGAGGCTTTCTCGGACGTCTGAATTACATTGCTCGGTTCATCTCACACCTAACTGCTACCTGTGAACCAATCTTCAAGCTGCTGAAGAAAGATCAGGTAGTACGTTGGAATGATGAATGTCAGGCTGCTTTTGACAGAATCAAAGAATATCTCCAAGAACCACCCATCCTTATGCCACCAGTCGAAGGGAGACCTTTGATACTTTACCTGACAGTGCTTGATAATGCAATGGGGTGTGTGCTGGGGCAGCATGACGAGTCTGGCCGAAAAGAGCATGCCATTTATTACCTTAGCAAAAAGTTTACCGACTGTGAAACCCGATACTCACTGCTTGAGAAAACTTGCTGCGCTTTGGTATGGGCTGCTCGCCGGCTGAGACAGTATATGCTGACTCACACTACCTTGTTGATCTCAAAAATGGATCCTATAAAGTACATATTCGAAAAGCCTGCTCTGTCTGGGAGAATTGCAAGATGGCAGATGATCTTGACGGAATACGACATTCAGTACACGACCCAAAAAGCCATCAAGGGAAGTGTATTGGCAGACCACTTAGCACATCAAGCTGTGGATGACTACCAATCGATGAACTTCGAGTTTCCAGATGAAAGCATTATGATAGTAACTGACTGTGAAATACCTGGACCGGATGAAGGACCCGAACCAGGATCCTGATGGTCTATGCATTTTGACGGAGCATCCAACGTTTTGGGAAATGGCATTGGCGCCATCATCATATCTCCACAAGGTACTCATACTCCACTCACCGCCCGACTGTGTTTCAACTGTACCAATAACATGGCGGAGTATGAAGCGTGTATCATGGGTCTTCAAGCTGCGATCGACCTGAGGATCAAATTTCTGAGTGTCTTCGGAGATTCCGCTCTTGTGATCAATCAGATCAAAGGAGAGTGGGATACGAAACACCCAAACTTGATTCCTTACAGAGAATGTGTGTTGGCCCTGATCCCCCACTTCACAGAGATAACATTTGGACACTTTCCAAGAGAAGAGAATCAGTTGGCGGACGCGTTAGCTACAATGTCTTCAATGTTCAAGGTTAAATGGGATAATGAAGCTCCCCGGATCATCATCTGGAAACTGGACGAACCGACATACTGTTGTGATCTCGAAACTGAATTGGTAACTGAGAAGCCTTGGTACCACGAAGTGAAGAGATATCTAGAAGCTCAGGAATACCCTGAAGGTGCTTCTGTCAATGACAGGAAATTCCTGAGGAGGTTTGCAACCAAGTTCTTCCTAAGCAACGGCATCTTGTACAAGCGAAACCATGATTCAACCTTACTACGTTGTGTGGATAAGACTGAAGAAGAAAGAATCATGGAAGAGCTGCATGAAGGGACCTTTGGTACACACTCCAGTGGACATACTATGGCTAAGAGAATCCTACGGGCAGGATATTACTGGTCTACAATGGAAGCTGACTGTTACCAACATTCCAGGACATGCCACAAATGCCAGATTTATGCAGATAAAGTGCATGTTCCTCCGGTTCCCCTGAATGTTCTGACTGCACCTTGGCCGTTCGCAATGTGGGGCATAGACATGATCGGCGAGATAAAACCTACGGCATCCAATGGACATCGCTTCATCCTAGTGGCGATTGATTATTTTACGAAGTGGGTTGAGGCAGCATCCTATGCTACGGTAACCAAGACTGTTGTGGCACGGTTCATTCGGCACAACCTGATCTGTCGGTACGGTGTCCCTGAGCGGATTATTACAGACAACGGTACCAATCTGAACAATAAGATGATCGCTGAGCTCTGCGAACAGTTCAAGATACAGCACCACAATTCTTCTCCTTACAGACCGAAGATGAATGGGGCTGTAGAAGCAGCTAATAAAAACATCAAGAAGATCGTGCAGAAGATGTCAGTAACGTATAAAGATTGGCACGAGATGTTACCGTTCGCTCTGCATGGGTATCGTACCTCAGCTAGGACGTCAACCGGGGCAACTCCTTTCTCTCTGGTTTATGGCATGGAGGCAGTCTTGCCGATCGAAGTACAAATTCCTTCTCTCCGGATAATGAAGGATGCAAATCTGAATGAAGATGATTGGATCCAGACACGACTTGATCAGCTCAACCTTATTGACGAAAAGAGACTTGCTGCTATCTGTCATGGTCAGACGTATCAGAAACGAATGATCAGGGCATTTAACAAAAAGGTCAGACCACAGGAATATCAAGTCGGGGATCTGGTGATCAAGCGAATCATCCTTCCTCAGAGTGATCCAAGGGGCAAATGGACCCCTACGTACGAAGGGCCATTTGTGGTTAAGCATGTGTTCTCAGGAGGAGCAATGATATTAACCAACATGGATGGTGACGACCTTCCTCACCCCGCCAATGCAGACATAGTTAAAAAATACTACGCATGAAAAAAGACCCGCTAGGTTGACATGTCTAGGCAAAATTAGGGCTTCCCGTCGAACCAAAAGGGTTCGGGCAAAATGAAGGGATGAAAATGAAAATTCTGTACACCCGGCAAGTCGAAAACCTGAAAAGGCGACTTGGGCAAAAATGGGTATCCCGGTGGACTGAAAACCCGAAAGGGCAGTCCAGGCAAAAGTTAGGGATAAAAACGTAATACTATGTCTCATCAGATCACTTTGCATCCAGAATCCGGTATCTACATCAAGTTCAGACGGCATCGATCAGTCAGCTTCACCTTCAACCAAGGTCATCATGTGATGAGACGCACGGAGTATAAAGGCAATAGCAGAGTTGAAACCCAGTGGATCATTCATCTTTCACACAGCTGTTGTATTTTCTTTTGTACAAAACTTGTATAAATTCTTTTGCTCGGCTACGTTTCTCTTACTAGGATGTCAGCCTCTTGTACACAAAACGCCTATTCACGGGCCATTCAAAATCAATACAAATATACTTTTCAGTTAAACGTGCCAACTGTTTTTTCTTTTTTCTGTTTTGTTTTGCGAAGAACGTCCAAGGTTCAATTTGTGATATATGCATTGACAATAATTTGCTAGCTCATAAATATTTGCATACGAAGCAAAGAATTAATTGCAGGTGACACTAGAAACAGGGGCAATAAAGAGTTGTCTGAGCAGTCTAATTGTTCTATCCTCCAAGGTACCAAGGTAGGTTCAGCTAAAGAACCTAACCAGACATCTTAAATTCCCCAGAGAGTGAGACAGCAAGTCAGTGCATTCTTCCTCAAACAAAGTTAACAAGTCTCAAGGAAATTGGGTATCCTCCAGTAGATCCCAATATTCCCCAGCAGCACATATTCTTAACAAGCATCCCCGGCAGTCTTGGTCTAAAGATTGTTCCCCGGCGGCATACATCAGCATTCAAAGGAATCACTTCCCCAGCATGTCAAAACTTCCCCAGCGAAGTCCATCAATACTTCCAACATAACAACGGTATCGCCAGCAAATTACTACTATCAACACTCAGCAAAGCATCTCTATCCCCACAGAGTATTGCTCCCCAGCATGATCGCTAGAGTATCTTTCCTCCCCGCAGAATCTTCCATTCGCCAAGTTTATTCCGCAACGGAGTCATCTTCTCCTACCGGTATTCTTGCAACTATCATCCCCAGCGGAAGTACAAGTTTATTCCTCAATATCAGCCCAGGATACGACTTCCCGGCACCCGTCAAGGATTTACTTTCCTAGACGAAAACATACATAAAACATCACATAC
This sequence comes from Vicia faba, assembly GCA_948472305.1. Lineage (NCBI taxonomy): Eukaryota > Viridiplantae > Streptophyta > Magnoliopsida > Fabales > Fabaceae > Vicia > Vicia faba. The sequence continues at coordinate 1,111,422,853 of OX451737.1, read as the reverse complement.
ATCATTATAGCATGCATAACGCACTGCATCATACAAATCTCATTTATGTTGAGAACATCATTGCTTGATCCATATCATGCATTGCATATGACTGACTTTTACCTTTCAGGAAAGATCCAGTTAAGTTCTCAAGCTACATTTCAAGACCTAGACCGGTTCAGTTAAATCGATCCCAAGATTTTCCTGATGCTTATCCAGTCAAAGGCCTTCTCTGGTTCAGTCAGATCGACCCTAAGATCTCTCTGATGCTTATCCAGTTGAAGACATTTCAAGACCTAGACCGGTTCAGTTAAATCGTCCCAAGATTTTCCTGATGCTTATCCAGTCAAAGGCCTTCTCTGGTTCAGTCAGATCGACCCTAAGATCTCCCTGATGCTTATCCAGTTGAAGACATTTCAAGACCTAGACCGGTTCAGTTAAATCGTCCCAAGATTTTCCTGATGCTCATCCAGTCAAAGGCCTTCTCTGGTTCAGTCAGATCGACCCTAAGATCTCCCTGATGCTTATCCAGTTGAAGACATTTCAAGACCTAGACCGGTTCAGTCAAATCGATCCTAAGATTTTCCTGATGCTTACCCAGTCAAAGGCCTCTCTGGTTCAGTCAGATCGACCCTAAGATCTCCCTGATTCTTATCCCAGTAGAAGACACCCAAGATTTTTCTCAATAAGCGTTGTTGAAGTTAAATACACTCCAGACTTTTCTCAACAAGCGTCGTTGAAGTTAAAGTCGCCCAAGGTTCTCTTACCATTCATGCTAAGGTAGTAACCGTCCCTGGTTCTTTCATTGCCGTTTGAAGCTCCAGACTCAGCTCCTGTAACCAGTCAGGACACATCTATACCAGGCATCTAAAAATCAGCTCCTGCAACGTGTCAGGTACTCATTTTCTGTTTTGCAGGTATGCACCAAGGAATCTCTTACGCAATCAAACATCCAGATGGCATCTATAAGCCCATTCCCCCATCATTGCTAACATGTGAGCGCAAATTTCCGGGCACTCTAGTGTCCAATCATCTTTTACCCTCGGATTACGAAAGGCACGTCAGCCAATCTGCATCCTCAGGTCTAAGAAGATTGAACAGGGGCAACTGTTATACCCCAAAATTTTCCCTCCCATATTCCTCAAGAAATTGCCAAGCCAAGCTACAAAATTCCCCAAGGGTTGTGCAGTGCAACAGTCTCCCATACAGTCAAAACTAGGGTTTGGGTTCTGATCAAGAAAATGAAGTTTTCAAAGGCTCAATCAAGTCTCATATGCTTACAAACATGGTCAAGCATCCTCATATCAAGTTTCAAGGCATTCAGCTCAAGATTGCACAGTCAAAACCCTAAATTGCACTACAGTCAACTGTAGGGGCAAAATGGTCATTTGACAGTCAAAAGTTCAAATTTTTGGTCAACATATCGTTTTGAAGCCACAAACATCATTTGATCAATGCTTGATCATGATTCTCAAAATTTGGCTCAGAAATCATCAAAGATGCAAAAGTTGCTATATTTGGACAGCTGAAAAAGTCAACTGAAATTGACCAAAGCATAACTTTCACATGGATTATCAGAAAAATTCCATCCAAAGCTCATTTTGAAGAGAAAGACATTTCCTACAACTCATCTTCATACTTCAAGTCCAAGAAATGCTCTCACAAAAAGTTATCAATTTCAACATTATAGGTCATTTTCAAAAGTCAACAAAAAGGGACTTTAAGTCAAAGACCATAACTTGAGATTGGTAAATCAAAATGACATGGGACCAAAGGAATTGGTTAGAGGACTCAAAGACCTTTCCAAAATGTCCAAGAACATGTGAAAATATTAAAAATTGAGCAAGTTATGCCTTGTAGAAGTTGGGAAATTTTTGTGAAATGGCAAAAGTCATCTATCCTTGAAACTTCAATTTTTGACAAAAGGGCCCACTTTCTTCCACTTGATTCATCCTTGTCATGCCACACACGTGTCCCATGATTAATTTCAAGACCAAATATTGATTTTTCTATTTTATTTAATTTTTGATAATTTAATTCATTTTAAATCTTTAAAAATTCAAATAAAATTCAAAAGCCAATGGAATAGTGTCATTTGAATTTGGACAACTTCCATATATCATGGGCCAACTCAAAAACTCAGGCTAGGGTTAAATTGCACACTAAGTCTTGGTCTTGGCTTAAAAGAAGGAAAAATTTGTTAATGAAAAAACCCTAGGACTAGTTCTCTCATGAGCATGAATCTAGGTCAGCTAGCAAGCCAATTCTCTTCCCTCATAAGGGCCAAGTCAAACCCTAACCATAACACATCAAAGGCTGCGCTAAAAAGCTGATTGCAACATTGAAATTTTTGGATAAAAACACAAAACTGATTTCAAAGTTGGAGGTGATTTCAAGTCATAAGATTGATTCTAAAAGTTTCCTTGACCATTTCTGAACACATCCCAATCACAAACAGCAACCCAAACGCAAAGAACTGGTATATTGGATTCAAACTGTACAAGAAAAATCTCATAATCGAATATCATGTTATAAGCATTCCTTGTGAAATTTATGCATAGATTCTTACTCCTCATGATGTTCTGAAGCTAACCCATGCCATTAATTTGATTATTAGGCTGTGTAGGCAATTTCGCCATTGTTGTTTTTCTAGGGTTACGAAGCTCAAAATTGGGGCTTTCAAAAATAGGCAAAATTAGGCCTCAAAACCATGGCCATCCAACTCAGTGCAGAGAGACGAAGAAGACCCACCATTCGCGATGAATTTATGACCACCACAGCCCTATTCGCTATTTTCCCATAGCATGCTTAAAGCAACGCGTTAAAACCGTTGCTGTTGTGTTTTATGTTTCAGGTACGCGAGGAAGAAGAACGTCGTGGCGAAGCGTGATTCGTTCATTTGAAATTTCGCGCGTTCCCTCCACTACGCATTGGTTTTGATTTTTGTTATTTATTAACCATAATATATTAATTGAAATTAAGTAGCTCAGCTGGCGGGTGGATTCCTTTGCATTGTCCAAGACCTGGGTTCGAGTCCCAGGTCTGTGTAAAATCTCATATTATTTTTCAATACTAATTCCTATGCAACACTCCCATTGCAAGACCTTCATGCACGCCCAGAAATCACCATCCACGTGCCCAAAGCATCCAGATCAAGGGTTACAGATTGAAGAACACAATAAGTGCCAGTCAACGCGTCATACACGAATTGAAAAGGTCAACAAACCTCAGGCTTAATGGGCCAGTGTTCTTGGATCAACACCTCACAATTTGGGGCTACACCCCCCCTGGTTTGCTTTTCTTTTCATGATTTATTATTTTATTATTTATTTTCATTGTTTTAATTAATTAATTGCTTTCTTTACAAAATATAAAAACATCACAAAAAATCAGAAAAAAGGATAAAAACATAAAAAATATTTATTTTATTTATTTTCTTGTAAATAATTAACATGTAAATTATTTAGTTTAATTATGTCATAATTTTAATCCTTTTAAACAAAAAATCAAAAAATAGAATTAGGTTTAATTTTTTACTCTTCTTAATTTTCCTTTTTTTAATAACAATATTTATTTTATTTATTTTCTACAATTAAATTTTGCATGTAAATTAACTTAGATTTAAATTAGGACAAAACTTAATATTTTCACAATAAACCTAAAAAACATTAGAATTAGGGTTTGACGCTTCATTTTAATTTTAATTAATTCCTTTTCTTTTAAATATTAAAAAACACAAAAAATACCAAAACATTTAATTTTAATTTTAATTCTTCCTTAATTTTAATTTATTGCAAAAGGGTCCAACGCCCATGTTCATAATTTATTTAATTTGCGCATTTATTTTATGTCATTTATTATAATTATGTATATGTCCCAAAGCCTTGTAACTTTATTTCTCGCACTTTTATTTTATTGCTTCTTTACTTTCAGTCAAATCGGGTCCGGTTTATTTTGGCGATGTGGACCCGCGCCGTTTGTAATAGCTGTAAATTTATTTTTCCGCAACTTTATAACTGTTAAAAAAAGCATGCAAGAATGAATGTCCTAATTAAAATCAAGCGTAGATCACAAATAAACACGACAAGACAAATATCTGAAAACGACACACGAATCGCACACACCACCCCTAGGGTACGCCTCACTGTTGCCTCGCCTCGAAAGGTGATCGTCGAGTAGAGGACGTCTTAGTAAGTCCTCATGATCCGGGAACCTGGCATGAGGGTAGCTTCTAAGGTGTCTTCCCATTGCTCTGGTGATCACCATGTCCCTACGAACTCGAATTGACCCGAACCCCTCCAATGGTGGTGCTACCTACCTCTCAATGGTGGGATGGCACTACTTTAAAGGACATTTACACAGACGAATTCCTTAGGGTAGGTAGGTTCTCAAGGATACTTGCTCTAATTTCAAACAAATCAAAACATCTTTTCACCAACACATTTTCAAAAGCTTTCAAAAGCAAATTTTTCAAACACTCTGACGTACGAGTCGAACTGAAATTTTTCAAAGAAACTTTTTAAACCCACATTGAAAAGCAAGCAAACATTTTTGAAAACACATTGAGCAAGTATCTAAGAGCCCATGGATAACCATGGATAGAAAGGGTGCTAACACCTTCCCTTTCTATAACCTACCTCCCGAACCGAGAGCAATCTCTTTAAGGAATTTTTCTGTGCTTTTGTCCTTCCCAATTGGAGAAAATAAAAGACGGTGGCGACTCTTGCTTCCGCGACATTTCGCGAACCAGCGTTAAACAGTCAGTTCCAGATCCACCGATCACAGGATGATTGTGAATCATCTGATGCTGAGAGCACAACAGAAGCTGAACAAGCTAAAGTGGCATTCATGGCCACTCAATCAGAAGAATCAGACTCTGAGTCTGACTGTGAAGAACTGCAGGTATTCTCTGAATTTACCAGAGAGCTTGAAAGCTCTTTGGCTGAACTTCTTGAAAGTTACAGCAATTTAAAACTGAAATGCAAGGTTCTTCAAAAAGAACCTACTGCTGAGATTTTAAAGCTCAAAAATGAAAACTCTGAGCTAAAAAGAAAAATTTCAAAACTGTCAGAGGATTTACAAACTCTGAAAAATATTTCTAGCTCAGAAGAAACTTCTTCCTCAAAAGACATATTCAAAGAGTATGATTTAAGCTTTCAAAGATTTCTAGCTAACAACATAGATCAAAGCAAGATGGCTTCTATGATCTATGGTGCTGGCCAGAAAGGAAGAAGTGGTATTGGTTATGTGGCTGCTGCTGAAAAGCATAAACCAATACCCTTAGCCAAAGCTGTTTTCAAAGCTAAACCTCTGGGAAATAAATTTGGTTATGATTATTCTCATACATATAAATATATTGCTTGCTCTAACAATGTCTATGTTAAGCCAAGAAGCAACAGAACTTTTCAAGCTAGACCTAAGGTAAGACAGAACTTCCAGGCTAGGCCTAAGTTCAGTCAGCAGTACCAGGCTAGACCAAGGTTCAGGAGAAATGCTGAAAAGACTAACTACTATGGACCCAAGAAAATCTGGGTACCAAAAGACAAAATTGTTTATGTTGCAGATATGCTGAACAAGAATGTCCAAACACCAGTGATGATTCCTGGAAAATGGACACTAGCAACTGCTGGAGGGAAGAAAGCATACATTCCAAAGTTCTAAACCTCAAACCTCTGAAGACAGAGGAAGATCAACAGAAGTTGGAAAGTGAAATGCTGAAGAAAATATCAGAGGATAAAATCCCATGTCATAGGATTCCTAGTCAGAGGTTCAGGTATTTCATCTGCTGGATGAAGAACTCTGCTGATAAAATGAACTGACATATGCTGACAGGTATTGCTAAAATACTCTGAAAATTATCTTGATCAATTCAGTTTATGTTTTTTATTGAACATCTGAACAATTGCTCTTCGCATAGTCAGAGGAGAAATTGTGTCAGAGGATTATACACAAAGCTCTGAAATGTTTTCATTTCATTGCAAGTATGTATCAGCAGTTCAATACATTTCACTGTTTGCTGCATGTTGACCTAGATAGTGGGACAGATGTTAAACCAGCTGAATAGTCACGCGTGCACTACACTGCTGAGCTGTGCTTAGGTAACTGTTCAGATCTTCTCTCACGCGCCTGACTCCCTTTGCTTGTCACTAGTCATTTAATGCTCTCATCATTTCAAAACACTGTTTTCAAAACGCATTAATTATTTTATTCCTTAAATCTTTTATGTTTCAAGACAGCATTTATTGAACAACGTATAAAAGGATTTTTCTCTTTCATATTCAAACTTTTATCATCTTCTTCGTTTTGCAAACTTACTCTCAGTTTTCTGAAAACCCTAATCTGCAAACCTTTTTCAAAAAACCTTCTCTGTTATTCATTCTCTTTCAACAATGGCTTCATCATCTGCTGCTGCTGCAAGCGTTTTGGATACTATCAACATTGATCAAAGCAAGAGGCCTCAAAATGCTGACAAGCCTACTGAACTGCCAAGGTCTCTGTATGTTCCTGTCAAAGAACTTGAAGTCTGCTGTGAACTGCTGGTGGATGTTCCCAACATCAGAGAAAATGGCTTTAATCTTGAGGAAGATATTCAACTCCAAGGCTGGGAGATGTTCTTCAACAGGCTCTATGGTCCTGTTTACAATGTGCTGGTGAAGGAGTTCTGGATTCATGCACATCCTATTCCAACTAGGATTGTGTCCAGTGTACTGGGTGTCACACTTGTTATCAATGAAGACAGAATCAGGAAACTGCTGGGGTTGACTGAGAAAGTAGGTGAATACAAGGCTCCTGCTGGAGGACTCTCTGATGAAGTGCTGACAGAGGTGTTTGCTGATGGGAAGATGTCAAACAAGATCAAGATGCTGAAAAACCACTACAAGATTTGGGCCAGAATTCTGACTGGTTGCATCTATCATAGGAAGGACTCCAGTTCTCCTGATTACATTAATGCTGACCAGGTGTATATCCTATACTGCATAGGAACTGGCAAGAAGGTTGATCTGCCATTCATCCTGTTCAACCATCTCTTCAACCATGTAGTGGAAACCAGGGAAGAGAACAAAACTAAAAGTGTAAAGAATGCCAGAAAATGGATACCCTTTGGAAGATTGCTTTCTGACATTCTGACAGAAAGTGGAATCATTGGCTACCTGAAGGAGGCTGGAATGACAGAGGAACTGAGTTACTCTGTAGGTAAAGTCTTTGATGCAAAGTCTCTCTTAAAAAGAAAAATCATTTCTAGGATTGCTGTAGCTGCTGGACAGATTCCTGCTGACATACCCAGCAGAAGGATCCCTGTGGAAGAATACCCTTTGTTCAGCAAGGAAGAACCTCTGGAGATTATTCTGCAATATATCTTAATGTGCAAAGAATCAGGTGATGTCATTCATCCCTCTGTCTTCACCAGGAAAGATGTGCTGAATACCATCAGAAGAAGAGAGGAACTTAAAGGTATCCAGACTGAGCTGGAGAGAGATATACTAAACATGGGGCCAGAGGAAGAAGAATCTGCTGAAGCTGCTGAGCCAGCTATTAAAAAGAAGAGGAAAGATGTTGTGGTACCTTCTGTCAGAATAGAGGACTCAGAAGGAAGTCCTGAAAGACCTCTTGTGCTGAAGAGAAGAAGAACTGTTAAACAGGCTGCTGCTGCTGTCCCTGAGGCTCCTGCTGAGCCTACTGCTGCTACTGCTGAGGAAACTGCTGAGCCTACTCCTCAATCAACAACTGTTCAAACTGCTGGGGCTCCTAATGCTGAGAGGAGAAAGAAGAGGAAGATAGACACTGCTGTTGAGAGTTCTGCTGAGCCAGAAAAGACAAGAAAGCTCTCAGAGATTCCAGAAAAAGGCAAGGCTCCTGCTGATAACTCAGGTAAACCTGCTGTATCTTCATCTTCTTCTGAAACACTTTCTACTAGTCTAGGTGGCACTAGGGAAAACCCCTCTGATAACTCATCTAGCAGTTCCCAATCACAATCCCAATCTCAATCCCAATCTGAAACCCAATCTTCATCCTCATCATCATCATCATCTGAAACCCAATCCACAAAAAACAATACCACAAACTCACCTGTAAATACTCAAACTGAAACAGAACCACAAACATCTGAACCCCATATACCTGAAACAGAACAAAATCAATCCTCTGAAAATATAGAAAATAAACAACCAAACACTGAACAAACTGATAAACCAGATACTGAACCAGATACAACTGTTGGACCAATGACCAAACTTATAAATGAATTTGTTCCTAAACCCAGACCCATGTCTGAAATCTTCAAACAATACAACCCAGATGTAGATACTTTTGATGAAAATGTTATTCTGGCCATGAAATACTTTGAAAATGCTGACAATGACCATGATCTGCTGGATCAAGTAAACACACCACCCTCATCCCCACAAAACCCAGAAAACCCAACTGCTGAAACTCAAGACCAAACTGCTGAACCAACAAATGACCAACCCTCTGACCCATCTTCAAATCCAACTGCTGACCAAACCACTGAACCACCTATTAATCCCTTCCTCAAAACTGAAATCAATACTGAAAGGCTTAATACTCTGAGAGATTTCCGCAACCCTTCCAAAATGGCCATCCCTAACCCTAGTGCCACTGATGAAAGATTTAAGTGTTTCAAAAGTGACATGGAAGTATGGTTAGATGCCCTGGATTATCAGCTGGAGCTGAGTAATGAGCCAGAGGAGATTTTTAAGGCTTGGGAAACTTTCAAGAAGGAAATGGAGGCTAGGGCAACCAAAGTTCAGGAGCATTGTGTCAGAGTTATGGAAAAGAAGAAGGAAGCAAGGTTGAAGAAGAAAAAAGAAGAGGCAGAAGAGCTGGAAAGATCCAAGCAAACTCTGTACCTTGGATTTGGAGACTGGAAACCAGAAGTGAACCTTCCTCTGATCTGTATTGCTGAAGAAAAGACAGAAGAATACTTCGTTGATGAAGATGCTGCTGAAGATGCTGCTGAGACTTCAACTGCTAAGAATGATGTTGAAGAGCTGAATAAGAAATATGAAGTTCTGCAACACAGGCTGGATCAGCAGGAAAGCACTCTGCATCAGGTCCTCAACAATCAAGAAGTTTCTGCTGGAGAAATGTCAGTAATCAAGAGTCTACTGATGACCCTGATCAACAAGAAGGATTGAAGACTTCTTTCTGTTTTCTTTTCTTTTTCAACTGTTGTTCCCTTTAAAACTCTGTTATTGTTTTAAACTCTGTTCTTGTTTTGATGAATTGGTATTTTAATACTCTGTGTGTGTTTCAAACTCTGTGCTTTTAGATTGATGAATCTTTTATAAAGTTCTGATACACTGATATTCTGTGTTTTCAAAATCATACATTGCATACATAATTTATTACCTGCATCTTTACTGTCATCTTAAAACTTTTTGATTATGACAAAAAGGGGGAGAAAAGTGTAAAAGGAATATCTGATATAACAGTCTGCCTAGCACTGTTGCTCAGACATTGTTAACTAACAAAAACACAAGTATTTCCTCTGTGTTTTTCCCTTTTCTACAAAATGCTGACAGGTACATAAAAATCTGAAAGACTTATGATCTTCAATGACCATCATCAAAGTGCTGGAAGATAAAGTGCTGATGTTTCAAAGCTCTGGAAGATAAAGCTCTGATTGGAAATCATCTTTATGTCAAAGTTCTGACATTCCAAATGCTGATACATCTGAAAGCTCTGATAATCACAAAATGCTGACAACTTGATTCAGGATAAAGCTCTGACAACATGTTACAGAAATCTGATATCAAGATCAAATGGACAAAGCTCTGATTTCAAATACAAATGGTTCATGGACAAAGCTCTGCAAATTGATCTGCTGCTTCAAAGGACAAGTAATCAATGCTGATATGCTACTACTGTGTCAAAAAGCTCTGATCTGCTACATTTGGTGATCCATGAAGTTCTGATCCATAAAGACAAACCAGAATGAAATCTGTCAAGCTCTGACTCACAAGTTCAGTTCTGATTATTCAAAGCTATGATGAGTATCTGCTGGAAGAAAGGTCAAGCTCTGAACATTGAAGATCTTCCAGAATCAAAGACATGCCAAAATGAAAAATCTCAGGGAAGTTACCCTTTACCCTTCTATTCAATTCAGGGGGAGATTAATAATCTCAGGGGGAGATTTATTTATTGTCTTATGTTTGGCATCATATTCTGTTAAATCTTTTTAAAACCTTTTTGTTTTTGTCATCATAAAAAAGGGGGAGATTGTTAGAACATGGAATGTTGCTAGTATATCTTGGTTTTGATGATAACAAGAGTAAAATGAGGGGATCAAAGTTCCCAAAAGAATATGATACTCTGACTGCATGTTTAATGTCTTATGCAGATTCCAGAAGTCAGAAGATCAGTTAGAAGAAGAGTTTCTTCTGCTGATGCTGAAAGCAGCAACCTCTGTTGAGGATTACAGCAAGAAAGAAGAAAGCAAAAGCTGATGCTGCAACCTCTGTTGAGGAAATCACACCAAGAAACAAAGATCAAGTGCTGACACTGGAAAGCTAACAGAATGAAGTGCTGATGATGTCTGCAACATCCTCTGTTGAGGAAACAGAAGCTCAGAAGAAAGAATTAACTGCTGAACTGTATCTCAGCAGAAAAGCTCAAATGCTGACTTATTCACTGTAAGTGTAATATAGTCTAATTTATTTATTCTTGTCTGGCTATTGCATTTAATGCAGGCACACTGCTCAAGGCACATGGCAGCACGCCATTACCTAATATGTGTCAAGTCAATCTGACAAGGACAAAAAGCATAAAGCAGATGTACTATGTTAAGCAAAAGGCTACTTCAACGTCTATCTACTGCCAAAAGTCTGACCAGTGAAAGTGACAGCTTGTCCTTCCCAACGGTAACTTATTGGAGTATAAAATCCAAGCTTGAAGATTGAAGAAAGTTACACACTTTGAGAATAACATAAGAATTGATAATACAAAGCTGCTGGCAAGAAAATCTTTCAAGAACACTTCATCTGCTGATACTAGTTCTTTCCTATAATAGGCTTTTGTCTTAGGAAATCTGTTAGTTTACAAATCACTTTTGTGATCCTCTGTAAGCTCTTCAAATATATCTTATTTGATTGAAAGTTCCTTAGGAGATTCAGTTTGAATCAGTAGTCCTAAGAAGTCTAGGGTTGTGTACCTTAGAGGTTGATAGTTAGTCACACAGTTGGTGTGCAGGTTGTTAGTCACAGCAGTTGTTTGTGCAGGGTTAGTCACACAGTTGGTGTGCAGGTTGTTAGTCACAGCAGTTGTCTGTGCAGTGTTAGTCACACAGGTGTGTGCAGGTTGTTAGTCACAACAGGTGTTTGTGCATTCTGTAATCAGTTTGGTTATAGTGGATTAAGTCCTTTGTGTGATAAGGCAAATCATCCTAACGGGTGGACTGGAGGTAGTTGAAGTTTCAACGAACCAGGATAAAAATAACTGTGTTATTTATTTTTGTGTTAAGTTTTTAAACATACACTTATTCAACCCCCCCCCCCCTTTCTAAGTGCTAAGTATTTTTCCACCTTCAATTGGTATCAGAGCACTAGTCTGAAGTGCATACACCCTAATAGGTGTTCAGTAAAGATCCAACCATGTATAAAATATCCGCTGCTGAAAACACAAAATATAACACTCTGGATGTATTTGATACACCTCCTATATTTGATGGGAAAGACTTCAGCTATTGGAAGGATAGACTGGAGAGCTTCTGCTTGGGGTATGATGCTGACATATGGGATGTTATAACTGATGGTTATACACATCCAGTTGACAAATCTGGAAGCAGAATTGAAAGAAAAGCTATGGATGATCAACAAAAGATAAATCTTCAAAATCATCATAGAGCAAGAAACATGCTGCTGAGTGCTATATCCAGAATGGAATATGACAGCATGAGCATGTGCATCAAAGAGTCAACACATGACATCTTTGAATTTCTAAGGAGAACTTATGAAGAAAAGGCTCCAACAAAAGAAGAAAACTCTGAAGAATATGACTCAGAGGATGAGCTACTTGCTGCATGGGATGATTGTGAATCATCTGATGCTGAGAGCACAACAGAAGCTGAACAAGCTAAAGTGGCATTCATGGCCACTCAATCAGAAGAATCAGACTCTGAGTCTGACTGTGAAGAACTGCAGGTATTCTCTGAATTTACCAGAGGAGAGTTTGAAAGCTCTTTGGCTGAACTTCTTGAAAGTTACAGCAATTTAAAACTGAAATGCAAGGTTCTTCAAAAAGAACCTACTGCTGAGATTTTAAAGCTCAAAAATGAAAACTCTGAGCTAAAAAGAAAATTTTCAAAACTGTCAGAGGATTTACAAACTCTGAAAAATATTTCTAGCTCAGAAGAAACTTCTTCCTCAAAAGACATATTCAAAGAGTATGATTTAAGCTTTCAAAGATTTATAGCTAACAACATAGATCAAAGCAAGATGGCTTCTATGATCTATGGTGCTGGCCAGAAAGGAAGAAGTGGTATTGGTTATGTGGCTGCTGCTGAAAAGCATAAACCAATACCCTTAGCCAAAGCTGTTTTCAAAGCTAAACCTCTGGGAAATAAATTTGGTTATGATTATTCTCATACATATAAATATATTGCTTGCTCTAACAATGTCTATGTTAAGCCAAGAAGCAACAGAACCTTTCAATCTAGACCTAAGGTAAGACAGAACTTCCAGGCTAGGCCTAAGTTCAGTCAGCAGTACCAGGCTAGACCAAGGTTCAGGAGAAATGCTGAAAAGACTAACCACTATGGACCCAAGAAAATCTGGGTACCAAAAGACAAAATTGTTTATGTTGCAGATATGCTGAACAAGAATGTCCAAACACCAGTGATGATTCCTGGAAAATGGACACTAGCAACTGCTGGAGGGAAGAAAGCATACATTCCAAAGTGCTGAACCTCAAACCTCTGAAGACAGAGGAAGATCAGCAGAAGTTGGAAAGTGAAATGCTGAAGAAAATATCAGAGGATAAAATCCCATGTCAGAGGATTCCTAGTCAGAGGTTCAGGTATTTCATCTGCTGGATGAAGAACTCTGCTGATAAAATGAACTGACATATGCTGACAGGTATTGCTAAAATACTCTGAAAATTATCTTGATCAATTCAGTTTATGTTTTTTATTGAACATCTGAACAATTGCTCTTCGCATAGTCAGAGGAGAAATTCCAGGATTTCCAGCTTGTACCGACACTAGAGGAGTATTCCCAAATTCTTCAGATTCCTTTGAGTGATGATGTTCTCCCTTTTTCCGGCTTTGAAGACATTCCTAAAGCAACTCGGATAGCTGCATTACTTCATCTTGAGGTGAAAGAGATTGAGCCTTTATATCATCCTAAGCCTGAGATCTATGGGTTGCCTATTCACTTTCTACTTGATAAAGCGCGTTATTTGGCCGATATGAGGAGTATGCCTGCCTTTGAAACCATCCTAGATGTGCTGATTTATGGGTTGGTTTTATTTCCTAGTCTAGGGGATTATTTGGATGTTAGGGTCTTCCAGGTTTTCATGAGTGGGAATCCAGTTCCCACTATACTTGCAGATACATATTATGCCATACACGACCGTACAGTGAAGAAGAGTGGGCACATGCTTTTCTGTCATGCTTTGTTTGCTAAGTGGTTCATGGCTCATCTACCACGTTCTGGCCCGTTTGTGGCGAATCAAGGACAATTACCATGGTCGAAGCATCTCATGTCTCTTACCCATTCAGATATTGTGTGGTGTTCCAGAAAGTATCCTAGGGAAAAAAAGTTTGTATCTCATTGTGGGAACTTTGCTAGTGTGCCTCTAGTAGGCATAAAGGGTTGCATCAACTATAACCCAATCTTGGCCAAGAGGCAATTTGGATTTGAGGTGAGTGAGGCGCCCAAAGCAATCTACTTGGAAGAACTATTCACTCAAGATGCCTTAGACAATCCTGTCTTGAGAAAGAATATGGCATCAGCTTGGACTTTAATTAGGTACCGAGGACATTTGAATTGGGGTAAGCCTAATGGCATTGTTGGAGAAGGATACTTAGAATGGGTTAGGGCTCGCGCCCAAGCGCACCAGCTACCTTATCCATATGAGCCTCCCATGATTTCATCAGAGCCTAAGCCTTTGGTTGTGCCATTTGAAGAGTTTGAGGCCTTGAAGAGGAAATTTTCACAGTTGGAGCAAGATAGAGACAAATGGGAAAATGAAAGCAACAAAAATCATTCCCGATTATCCGAGGCTTATAGGAAGATTTAAGAGAACGTTGATACTATTGCTCGAAGAGATGCAGCCATAGAGCTAATGCAAGTCCAGAAGACCAAGAGTGACTTAGCTTGGAAGGCAATGGCCAACGCGAATGACAAACACATTGAGACCATTCGCCAATATGAGAGGGCTGAGGCGCAAAGGAAGAAGAGTCGTCTCACTTGATATTACAGCTGTTTCTACTTGTTATTCTGGGTGGCCATACTTGGCCTTTCTTTGTACTCCTTTGGATTTCTTGTATCTTGGATTTCAGTTGTATTCAGTTTATTTACTTTGTATTTCGGGATCATATTTGTACTCAGGGTTGCATCCCTTGTGCTTGATTGACTATGCTCTTGTACTGTGGTTATTTTAATATATGATATTCAGCTTCAACTCAATGCTTAATTGATATATGCAAAGGATCACAAGACACAACTGACAATATCCTGAAATAAACATGTTTAAAAGCACGAAATAAATAAATAAATAAACAAAAGTGTAAATAAATTAATTAAAATGAAACAAAAGCATATGCATCCATGCATCATATGCATTGCATCATATTTATTTCATCTGTTATTATTCTGCATTGATCTTGGTTGCCAAAGTGGCTGATTATATTCCTTTTCCAGCTGTGCACCGCTATCCTACTTATATCCAACTACCGCAAAATATGGAGAATTTGGAACGCGAAAATGCGGATCTCTGCACTGAGGTTTCTGATTTGAAAAAGGCGTATGAGCGCTTGATGGCTCGTTTCGAGGAACAACAGGTGGCTACGCCTGTTACATCTACTGAAGAGGGTCCCGTGACTTCTGTGCCTCCGCCGGTCTCTACGGTGTGGGGCAATCCCCAACAATTCGAGTTTGGTAATTCTTCGGGTTCTACGCCCTTGTTCCAAGTGGGTACTACTACTGCTACAGTTGCTACTGCAATGCCCAACAACCCTACTCAGCGATTTAAAAATCCTTTTGCATATCGACAGACTGGTCCAGCGGTGGGTGACCAATCTGGTCTGAATGTCTTTGGTCAACATGAAGGTTTTGCTCAGAATATATCCGCTCCATCTGCGAGCGCCCCTACATTTGGTTTGTCCGTTGCTCATACTGGAGGACCTCATTCCTTTCCTCCACGTCCTACTTGGCCTAATGTCTCTACTCAGGCTCAAGATGCTAGTTTTCAGTTTGTGGTTCCAGGGGGGAGTAGTGGCTTCGGTGCTCCAACCGCTGTGGGTTTTGGTAATTCTTCTTGGTAATCCTTCTGGTGGATTTGGAAATGTTTCTGGCGGGTTTGTTAACTCGGCTGGTATTGGTTCTGGTAATTCTGGAGGATTTTTCGGTACAGGCTTTGGGGCTAGAAATGTTAATGGCTTTGGCTTCGGTGGGGGAAGTCATGCGAGCACTCAGCTGATTGCGCCCTTGGGGCATCCCTTTTCTACTTCTACAACTCCAGTTATGGCTGTGCATAACCAAGATGATGAGCAAGCTTACCAGTACCAGCGGGTTGGTGAAGAGTGGAATGCTCTGAATAATCTTAATGTGGTTGTTAGTTCTAAATTTGAAGATCTGGAAAAGAAACTAAATGCATTGTCAGCAAAAGATCTGTTGGGCAAAAATGTGTACGAAATGTGTTTGGTGCAGAATGTTAAAGTGCCTTCGAAGTTTAAGGTACCAATGTTTGAAAAATATAAAGGGAGTACTTGTCCTCGTGCTCATTTAGTGATGTATTGCCGCAAGATGGCGGAGCACACTAGAGATGACCAACTGCTCATTCATTACTTTCAAGATTCATTAACAAGGGCTCCCCTGCGCTGGTACATGAGCCTCGAGAGTACTAGCATCCCAGACTTTCATGCTTTAGGATAAGCATTCATTCAACAATATAAATATAACTTGGATATGGCGCCCGACCGCAACCAGTTGCGTCGGATGTCCCAAAAGGAGAAAGAGTATTTCAAAGAGTACGCCCAGAGGTGGCGAGAACTGGCAGCCCAGGTGCATCCGCCCCTAGAGGAAAAGGAACTATGCAGTATGTTCCTCGAAACGCTAGACAACTTCTACTATAATCGCTTTGCTTCTAATACCCAACAATACTTCACGGCATTGGTTCTAGCAGGTGATCAGGCTGAAGAGGGAGTGCGCCTTGGGCGTATTATGAGAGAAAATGCCCCTGGAGGGGGAGCAAAGAAGTTCGGCAGCGACTTTCAGAAAAGAAAGGATAATGAGACAAACGCAGCATCACACCAAAACCGCCGTTGGGGTGGAAGGGTGTTGTACCCCAAAATTTTCCCTCCCATTTCCTCAACATTTTCTCATCACAAGACCTTTGAAGATCAAGATCCAGTTAGGGTTTCCTCTGCTCAAGACTTCTCCTTACACTGTGGACTCAAATTAGGGTTTGTGTTTGCCCAAGGATGTTTTGACCTAAAATGCCTAAGATGACTTTCATGCTTCATGTTGGACTCCCAAGTTTACCCATGCCAAGTTTCAAGTCTTGATTCCAAGTTTTGCCCAGTCAATTGGACAGTTGACCTAGAAATCAGCTGTATTGGGGAAAAAGTCAACTGTGGCCAATTGACAGTCAAACCTCATGATTTTTGACCCACATCAACATATTTAACTCATATGGACCATTTGATCAAGTTTGGATCACAATTCCACAAGAAATCTGATCAGATCACCAAAAGGGCAAAATGGTCATTTTTAGGGTTTTGACTGCACAAAGGCAATTTTTGACTGTTTGACCTAGCCAATGGCAAACCAAGCTCACATATGGACTCAAGGACCCCATGTAATTATCTTGACATGTTCATCAAGCTCAAAAGATCCCAAGTACACAAGATTGACAGTTGAATTTCCCAGCCAATTGATCAATTTTGACTGTACACTGAAAAGTCAAACTTTGACTTTTTGGTCAAAATCAAGAGTCAAGATTCATTTTTCATCAAAACTTGCCAAATCATGAAACTTGTTCACCAAGAAATCACAAAATGCAAATTAGGGTTAGAAAATGGAATTTTTCATAACTTAGAATTTTTCTAAGTTATGAAAAACCCTAATTTTTTCCCAACTTTGCCCCACCTTTTCACCAAGATCCATTTGGATTCAAACAAAAGTCAAAACATGAAAGTTGTAGCTTGTTACATAATCTACAACTTTTATTCACAAAGTTTTCTCATTTGAAGCTTGTATCTCAAGTTACAATTTTTTGAATAAGGGTACTAAACCATTTTTAACTTAGTGAAATTTTAACCTATTTTGACAAGGTTTTCTACCCCACTTCAAGGCCACTTTTCATACCCTTCCACTTGGAATTTCAACTTGCATTTCAAAGATGGATTGTAGTACACATTCCAAGCTTTCCAAAATGTCCAAGAACTCATCAAACAACCTCATAACTTGAGAGATTCGAGTTTCACAAGTTAGCAAAAATTCACTTTTGTTCTTCATCAAAACATGTTCATAACTTTGCAAATTTGAACTCAGCTTGCTTTATGCTTGATTACAGGTCCTTGAACCATTCCATACTCAATAATTTAATGCATATTCAATGTGTTAGAGTGTTGTTCTTTGAGTGCAAGCATTGTATGCAAGATTAATCCTAAACTAGATAAAGTAAATTTTCCATTTTTGAAAAGATTAGCTTTATGTCTAATTGAAATCCAAGCAAGTACAAGCAAAATCCTTTTGGCACAAGATTATGGACAAGTTGCTCTGATCAAGAGAAGATTATGCAGCAGGATTAGAGGCCCCCTACTGACCTAAAACACCAAGTGACCATTGCTTGCTTAAAATTCAAGTAACATTGCATAACTTGTACCAACTCTCTCTTCAGCTTACAAACACAAGAACAAATCTATCAAACACCTTACACATAACATATCCAAGCTTTGGCACGAGTCCTTGACCTCTAAAACACCCTCCATCTCAGAATCATCCTCAAACTGCAAAAACAGGGTTGCCTCTGCAGTTTGAGTGACAACTCCCATTTCCTTCGAGCATTCTTACCAAAATCAATCCATACACATTCCCTAACATGTATGCAAGCTAACCATGACCTAAAACCTGGCCTGTAATCCACCTAACAGTTTCCACCATTTTCATTTTTTCCTCTTGCAGTTGAAGTTCCACAGCTCGATACAAGAAGTTTCAAGACAAAGTAAGCATTGAAAAAGCATCCCTGGACCTCAAGGAAGCTTTTCCAATCATTACCTTGCACTAGAAGTTCCTCATTCTCCAGATAGAAGTTCAACTGCACAGGTAAAACTTTGAACTCGTATCTCTCTTATCATGCATCTTTAGTCTTAAGTTTGTGAAGAAACAAGGTTCTACTCATAGCCCTGAACATGTACATATCTTTACATTTCATTTCTTTTGCCTGAGTAGAGAGAATTTGGAGTTTGAAAATGGCAGAAAAATTAGGTTAGGATTTGGGGGAGGAGAAATTCTCCCTCATCTTAGAGAGTTAGGTCAAGTTCCATACATGGTTAGAATCGTCTCTTCATGCTGAACATTTGTTGTGTTATGAGTTTTTGCTAAAAAGCCAGGAATCAAGAGTTAGAAGAAGCTGAACATGGCGCGCGTTTTTTTCAAATGTTTGTGCTGGAGGTTGAAGACAGTGGTCTTTGGGCTGGGCCTGTGTATCTTTTCTTATTCACACCACTAAATTGCTATTACACCCCCTGAGCCCATTTGCTTTATTTTTATTCTTTTTTGACTTTTTCTTTTTTGTTTGACTTTGTTTATTTTTTCTCATGACATTAAAAAAATAAAAATATTTTTTCCATCATTTTTTGAATATATGGCATATTTATTTGATTATTTCTTTTGATTATACATAAATATATACATATTTTTATTTAGAATAAAAATACAAAAAATAGTGTAAATACAATTTTTATTTTTGTTTACCTTCTGAAAATATTTCCCATAAAAAAATACTTTTCTTTTATTATTTTATTTATTTATTTTATTAAATATTAAATATTTTGCACATAATGCATATTTAAGAAGTTAATATATATATAGATATATGTTTATTAATATATTTAGGTTAGAATATAAAAATATTTGAATTTTTCTCATTTTTATTAATATTTGATACAAAGAATACTTTTTCATAATATACTTCATTTTATTTTATTTTTTATAAATAATAAATAAATATTTGTATTAAATTAGATAATAATACATTTTCTTTAAAAATAGGGTTTTTGCCCTAAATTCAAAATACTCCAAAAAATAATATATTTTTATTTTCTTTTCTCCTTTACATAAATAATATTTTTTCATACATATACAAAACATTTCTTTTGCATTTTTGCATTCTTATTTAATTTTTGTACATTGATTAAATTGCAAATATTCAAATTGATGTAATAATTTAGATTTAAATTTTTGTCAATATCCCCATTTGAATATTTGTACCCCCCTTCCCATATTTGGTTTTGTAATAGCTTAGTAATTTAAATTTCGCACTTTATTGCTTTCTAATGATAACATGTTAGAATTAGGGTTTGTATGCGAAAAAACGATGAAAAATAGTTATGACCTAATCTCAAGATAAACAAGCATGAAAATGGACACACAAATCACACTTGCACCCCTTAGGGTATTCCACTTGTTGCCTTTCAAAATTGGGCCATATTGTATGTTGAACTTCTTTGGGCAAAGCAAACAATTTGAATGATCATAGTCCCTCGATAAAACTTTTCAAAACAAACAAAAATAAATGATCAAGTCCCTTAAAGAAAATTGCCCAAAGACATTCAACGCTGTTGCAATTATGGTCTAAACGATGACCCGCGCCTGTCCCTTTCACATCCTAACATAAGGTTGCCCACCAAATACAATGGTGGAACAAACTTGTTAAAAGGGTTAAAACATAGCAATAATCTTTTGAGAAATTTAGGAGTAGATAACCTCTTAGTTACTTGAACCAATCTTGCAAAACAAAACACTTGCCTAATTTCAAAACCACACCTCACAACACTTTCAAAACCAAACTTTCAAAAAAACAAATGAAAACCTTTTTCAAAAGACATACATCTTTGTATACATCCCCACATGGATCATTACAAAGGTTGCCACCACATTGGCCTCTTTTCAAAATATTTTCAAACCCACTCACACTCAAGCACCATTTCAAACAATTGAAAACAAAAGGCAAGTGATCTAAGCAAGTAACTAAGAGCCCATGGATAACCATGGATAGAAAGGGTGCTAATACCTTCCCTTTCTATAATCTACTCCCCGAACCCAAGAAAACATCTCAAAAGGTTTTTGCTGTGCTTTTTAACCTTTCCTTAGGATAAAATAAAAAGTCGGTGGCGACTCTTGCTAACCACAACATTTGCGAATACAAACGCAAAACCTCAAGTCAGTTCTCCCACCGTATCACAGAACTGGCGACTCTGCTGGGGAAATTTTTAAAGTGGAGTAACCTTAGGGTTTAGATCACCTTTACTTTCAATTGATTGCTTTGTTTGCTTTACATTTGTGGGCTTTGTATCGGAGTTTTATAGATCCTAACCCGGATCTGGGGAAACCCTTTTAGGTAGCAACAAGGCTGTGAGGGAACTGTGCGGGGTATACCGACATGGTTGAAGTAGTCTGCTACGTTGATGTGGCACTTTGGTGTGTACCGGTAACCCTTGAGTTCAGTCAAGGAGAGTACGGGGCCGCCGCGTGGTGTCATGAAGCATCAACTGACCTTAGGAACCTTAATTGAACCATCTTGGCCTTTTTTAGGGTAGTGAGATAACTGACTTTGGTGCAGTCCGAGGTTGGTTGATACTCGATACTACACTCAATTGAGGGTTGCTTTCCTGGGATATTTCGGTCGCCAGTTCAGTGGCTAAATCGAAACGATGAACAATGAAAGTAATCCAGTGATATTGGGACCGTTAGAACCCGGTTACTTCTAATAGGACAGGTTGAGCCCACCAAACTTCAAGAGGGTAATACCCAGACCCCATGCAGGCCTAAACCCTAAGGATTTATCTTGTGTGATTTGTGTGCCTTACCATGTTTGCCTTTGTGAATATTTGTGGTGTGTTTAATCATAACATCATGACATCATACAACATCATGTGCATTGACTAACCATTTCAAGGGTTTCGAATCTTCATCTTTGTTCTTGTTTTACAGGACATGGAAACTGCTCGCAGAAAAACAATTCAGATTAGCCTTGTAAAGATCCCTCCTCAGCTTAAGGAACTTATGTCCAGGATTCCCGAGGGTTCTTCATTCAGTGAGAGACATGGAAGACTCATCAGCTTGGTTAACACCAACATTGAGGAAGATTTGATAAAGGTCCTGTTCCAGTTCTTTGACCCTCTGCATCACTGTTTCACTTTTCCGGATTATCAATTGGTGCCTACATTGGAAGAGTTCTCCCGACTTCTGAAAGTCCCTATCCTTGATCAACTACCCTACA
Source organism: Vicia faba (assembly GCA_948472305.1). Taxonomy (NCBI): domain Eukaryota; kingdom Viridiplantae; phylum Streptophyta; class Magnoliopsida; order Fabales; family Fabaceae; genus Vicia; species Vicia faba. The sequence goes on along the minus strand of OX451737.1, from coordinate 1,111,401,190 downwards.
ACGGTACGGAAGAGGAACCCAAGCTTGAAGAGATTGCTAAAGCCTTGCACCTACAACCATCTGACCTCAAGGGACATTGGGAAGTTAGAAGTGGTATCAAAGGATTCTTAGCCAGGTTTCTGTTCGAGAAGGCTCAAGAATGTTGGAACTCCCTTGACCTACAAGCTTTTGAAGAAGTTATGGCCCTCCTTGTCTATGGTTTGGTGTTATTCCCTAACCCATATCAGCTTATTGATATCAGTGCTGTCCAGATCTTCATGACCAGGAATCCTATACCTACGTTGCTGGGGGACATCCTTCACTCATGTTACACTCGAACCATGAGAAGAAGGGGTGTCCTTTTGTGTTGCACTCCTCTCCTGGGAAGGTGGTTTATTTCGCACCTTCCACAATCAGTTTTGAAGAACGAGCGGGGTTTGAGATGGTCACAACGGTTAATGACTCTCACGCATGCAGATATACATTGGTGCCCTAGGTCCAAGGAAGATGTCACTATCATTGATCGTTGCGGGGAGTACCCTAATGTTCCTTTATTTGGAATCAAAGGAGGTATTACTTACAACCCATGCCTGGCTTGGAGATAGTTTGGTTATGCTCGGAGGGATGGCCCTCACGACATGTTAATTCCTAGCATAGTTTTTGACTTCGACAACGATACTCAAGGACTTCGCCAGAGATTTATCAGAGCTTGGAGGATGCCAAGTAGGATAGACAGCAAGACACTGGGGCACAGGAACTCCATCCCGTTGGAACCTTATCTCAAATGGGTACGAGCCCGCTCTCAGAAGTTAGTGATGCCTTATCCTCATATGCTCCCTGTGATCAAAGAACCAGTCTTGGAAGGAGAGGTGTCCTACACCATTCAACATCCTGACATGCCCACGTCCTGGGAAGAGATGCAGAAGAGCTGGATCCAGCTTAAAGAAGAACGGAATTCTCTTGAGACCAGTCTACATGCTAGTGAAAAGAAGGTCCTGGAACTCACCCGCCTACTGCACGAGGAAAGGAATCTCAATACCTACATCGCACCAAAGAGGATGCGCAATGTTTTTTTGCCTTAAGGAGTCATTTTGTAATATTTGGCCCGTGGGGCATTTATGTACTAACGAATTTCTCCTTATTAATATGATGTGCGTTCCTTTTTGTCTGCAACAAATTTTGAATATTCTAAATCCTTGAATGCATTGCATACATACGCATTCCATTGCACCATATGCATAGCAGGTACCCTATTTCACAGGTTGCTTAATTTTCTTCGCTGTTTGTGTGCACAGTCATCATGAATCCAGACTCATCCAGTGAGCAAGCAATCAAAGCCCTTCAGGCCCAAAATGCACAGTTTCAAGAGATGGTCCTAAGCCTAGCCCAGGGTCAGCAAGAGTTGAAGACTCTACTCCTGAATAAGAAGAAGAAAAAGAGGACTGCGATGTTCAACACCGGACGCAGATTTGGGAACACACTCCATAATGAAGCTGATCCAACTACTTCTTCTGCTGAGAAGAACAGTCCCCAAGGGGGAGGAGCTCCTAGTCCCGCAGTCTCCGACAACGAGACGGACTATAACGACGAACAATACCCACCTGCTGCTGACAGATACAAACAATTGGAGGACCGCTTGAGCGCCATGGAAATTCAGAATGTGCCAGGACTGGATTTCGGAGATTTGGGGTTATCATCTGGGGTAGTAATTTCACACAAGTTTAAGGAGCCTGCCTTCGCCAAGTATGATGGGGTCTCCTGCCCAAAGCTGCATCTAAGGTCGTACGTAAGGAAAATCCAACCTTACACGGCGGATAAGAACCTTTGGATTCACTTCTTCCAAGATAGCCTCTCGGGGTCACAGCTTGAATGGTTCTACCAATTGGATGGAACTAGCATCCGACACTGGGAAGATTTGGCAACCGCATTCTACAGACAATACCAATACAATTCTGATCTCGCTCCTACGCGTACCCAACTCCAGGGTATGTCTCTAGGGACGGGTGAAGGGTTCAAAGAGTACGCTCAAAAATGGAGAGATTTGGCTGGCAGGGTGCAGCCTCCATTGACTGATTGAGAGCTGGTTGATATGTTTCTAGGGACGTTGTCTGATCCGTTTTTCAATCATTTGGTTGGTAACTCCTCTGCTGGGTTTACAGATTTGATATTGACGGGAGAAAGAATTGAAGCTGGCATCAGGTCAGGCAAGATACAAAAGGCTGCCTCCACAAGTGCTGAGAAGAGGCCGTTTAAGAAGGAAGCAAGTGCCGTCTATGGTACCAGAAGACAAATCAAGCCCGAAAGTCGCCAAGCCATCAATGCTTTGGTCATCTCAAAACCTGTTGCTGCTCCTCAGCAGTACAATCAACAAAGAAGCGAAAGGCCCAAGAGGCAGTATACTCGACTAAGTATAACATTATCTCAAATTTTACCCCAACTGTTATCCACCAACCTGGTGACCCTCAAAGAAGCTCCTAAGGTTGTCAACACTGCGTCTCCTAAGTATAACCCAAATGCCCGGTGTGCTTATCATTCTGATAGTCCCGGGCACACTACTGACGATTGCTGGGCCTTGAGAAACAAAGTGCAAGATCTGATCGACGCAAAGGAAATTCAGTTTGAAGCGCCGGAAAGACCAAATGTTGTAACTGCTCCTATGCCCCAGCATAGGGTAAATGCCATTGAGGAAGAAATGTATGTTGTTTCGGTAGATGAAGCCGTTACCCCTCTGAAGACTGTCAAGAAGAACCTACTACGGGCCGGTTTATTTCCGGGTTGCAGTGAAGGTTGCCTGTTCTGTGCTGTTTCCCTATCTGGTTGTCCCTTGCTGAGGTTAGGCGTCCAAAGCCTAATGGATAGCAAGGAGATTCTATTCAAGAAGTCTGCTGTTCAGTTGGTTACAATAAAAGAAGTTTTTGTGGTTACCATCTTCAATAATCCAATCAAGGCTCTCCCAAAGAAGCCTGTTCAAATCATGACTGTTGCACCTGTGATTATTACTGTTCCGGGGCCTCTCCCCTACGTGTCTGATAAAGCTGTCCCCTGGCATTATGGGGCGGACGTATATGTGAATGGAATCAAACAAGAATTCGACGCTGGCGCCAGTATCTGTGATATCACTGGTCCAGCCAAGGTCACCTGCAGTGGCAGGCTCTTTTCGCCTGACATTGCACCGCCCGCTATTCGAAAACCCCTCCTTATAAAACCTACAAGTTTACCTGTTCCCGCTACTGATAAAGTTGTTCCCCCTGCTGCCGAGTCATCTAATGCTCGGGGCAAAGGGATTGAAGAGGAGCCTGCCCGGATGGAGGCACCGTTACCTATAAATGCTGAGGCCTCCCAACAAGAAGTGGAGGAGATCCTGAAAATAATAAAGAAAAGTGATTTCAATGTTGTCGAGCAGCTGGGGCATACGCCCTCCAAGATCTCCATGCTCTCCTTATTGCTATGCTCCAAGGCCCATGCTAAGGCCTTGATCTCATTTCTCAAGACGGCCCATGTGCCGCAAGAAACATCTGCAGTCCAGTTCACTGATTGCGTAGCAAATCTGACAGCAGACAATGGCTTGGGTTTTTCAGATGCTGACCTGACTGCGAATGGAAGAGACCACAATGATGCCCTGCATGTCTCTATCGAATGCAGGGGCACTACTCTGGCGCATGTATTGGTGGATACTGGTTCCTCCTTGAATGTTCTGCCGAAAAAGGCTTTAGACCGTTTGGATTATGAAGGCCTAGAACTGAAGCCCAGCAATATCATCGTCAGGGCCTTTGACGGTTCCAAGAGGATGGTTCATGGAGAGGTTGACATCCCTATTCGTGTGGGCTCTCAGGTGTTTGAATCTACTTTTTATGTGATGGATATACGTCCATCGTACTCTTGTCTACTGGGTCGACCTTGGATCCATAAAGCTGGGGCAGTGACCTCCACCTTGCACCAGAAGCTGAAGTACCCTGTCAGAGGGAAGATCGTCACTGTGCAAGGAGAAGAGGAGTATATGGTGAGCCATTTGAATTCCTTCAGATACATTGAGATGGATGGGGAGTTTATTGAAACCCCCTTTCAGCATTTCGAGGAGGTGCATCCAATTTCAGCAGCAACAGAAGCAGCAGTCGAAGAGAATGTTTCCTTGAAGATGGCTTCCCTAAGGGATGCCCGGGCTGTGGTTCAGAAAGGCAATTGTGCAAACTGGGGTCAGCTTCCTGACTTCACTCAGAAGAATGACAAGTTTGGGCTGGGCTTTACTGCAGAGGCTCAGAGGGCTGTGCGCAAGGAGAAGGTCAGAAAGGCTCCGGTGTTTATCTCCAGCTCAAGGGTGAATGCTATTGAGGAGGATGTAGAGGAAGCAGAGTTTGACAATTGGATCTACCCGACTACCAGCGACGGACCAAGCAACTTGACGACAAAGGATTTTACCCCTATCACATTTGTCACGCAGTAATTAATTTCTTTTGATTTCCAAATTTGTAACAAACAATATGTTAAAACTTTGTTGGCTCGGTGTCCTACCCGGGGCATCGTAGCTCCATTTGTGAGGGCTTTTTGTATGACATTTTCATATATCATCAATCAAAACATTGGACGTTTGTTGCATTTCAAATCTTGTGCTCTTTTCCTTTCTGTGTTATATTGCAAAACAGCTATATTTACACACACTCACTTATACAGGTTTCAATCCACTCTGGATCTCACTGGTAACAGCTCTGCTACCGCCAGTTATGACTTCGAAAATCCGATCAACTTGGCCGAAGACGAAGGTGAAGATGATTGCGAAGTGCCTGGTGAACTCGCAAGACTGCTGCTCCAGGAAGAGAGGGCTATTCAGCCACATGAAGAGCCTGTGGAAACAATCAACCTGGGTACTGAGACAGATATGAAAGAGGTCAAGATTGGTGCCAGTCTAGAGCTCAGCGTGAAGCAACGATTGATCCAGATGCTACAAGACTGCATGGAGATTTTTGCTTGGTCCTATGAAGATATGCCTGGTTTGGATGCCGACATTGTAGTTCACCATCTGCCAACCAAGGAAGATTGCCCTCCGGTAAAGCAAAAAGTCCGACGGATGCGTCCAGAGATGTCTGAAAAGATCAAGGCCGAGGTTATGAAACAGTTTGATGCCGGGTTCCTTGCAGTGACCTCTTACCCTCAGTGGGTTGCCAATGTAGTGCCAGTGCCGAAGAAGGACGGTAAAGTCAGAATGTGTGTTGACTACAGGGATCTGAACAGGGCTAGCCCCAAGGATGACTTCCCCCTACCTCACATTGATGTCCTTGTTGACAATACAGCTCAACACAAGGTGTTCTCCTTCATGGATGGTTTTTCAGGGTATAATCAGATCAAGATGGCTCCAGAGGATATGGAGAAGACTACATTTGTGACTCAGTGGGGCACCTTCTGTTACAAGGTCATGCCATTCGGATTGAAAAATGCTGGGGCAACCTATCAACGTGCCATGGTTGCTTTATTTCATGATATGATCCATCATGAGATTGAGGTATACGTTGATGACATGATTGCAAGGTCTCAAACTGAGGAGGAGCACCTTGACCATCTGAGGAAGTTATTTGACCGACTCAAGTTGTACAAGCTGAGATTGAATCCCAACAAATGCACCTTTGGGGTGAGGTCCGGAAAATTGCTAGGTTTCATTGTGAGTGATAAAGGTATTCAGGTGGACCCTGACAAGGTAAAAGCCATACAAGAGATGCCGACTCCAAAAACAGAGAAAGAAGTCAGAGGCTTCCTGGGACGACTGAATTACATTGCCCGATTCATCTCACACCTGACTGCTACTTGTGAGCCAATCTTCAAATTATTGAAGAAAGATCAAGTAGTACGCTGGAATGATGAATGCCAGGCCGCCTTTGAAAGGATAAAGGAATATCTCCAAGAGCCACCCATTCTTATGCCCCCGGTGGAAGGAAGACCTCTGATACTATACTTGACAGTGCTTGATAATTCAATGGGGTGTGTGCTGGGGCAGCATGACGAGTCTGGCCGAAAAGAGCACGCTATTTATTACTTGAGCAAAAAGTTTACCGACTGTGAGTCTCGTTACTCACTGCTTGAGAAAACTTGCTGCGCTCTTGTATGGGCTGCTCGCCGGCTGAGACAGTATATGCTGACTCACACTACTTTATTGATTTCAAAAATGGATCCCATTAAGTACATATTTGAAAAGCCCGCTCTGTCTGGAAGAATAGCGAGATGGCAAATGATCTTAACAGAATATGATATCCAGTATACAACTCAGAAAGCAATTAAAGGAAGTGTACTGGCGGATCATTTGGCACACCAACCTGTGGACGATTACCAATCATTGAACTTTGATTTTCCGGACGAAGACATCATGGTGGTAACTGACTGTGAAATACCTGGACCGGATGAAGGACCTGAGGAAGGATCCCGATGGTCTATGCATTTTGATGGAGCCTCCAATGCTTTGGGAAACGGCGTCGGCGCTGTAATCATATCTCCCAAAGGAACTCATACTCCCCTCACCGCCCGATTATGTTTCAGCTGCACCAACAACATGGCAGAATACGAGGCATGTATCATGGGTTTACAAGCTGCAATCGATTTGAGGATTAAGTTTCTAAGTGTCTTCGGAGATTCCGCTCTTGTGATCAATCAGATCAAAGGCGAGTGGGATACGAAACACCCGAATCTTATTCCTTACAAGGAATATGTGTCGACCTTGCTTCCCCACTTTGAAGAAATAACTTTCGAACACTTCCCTAGAGAGGAGAATCAGCTAGCGGACGCCCTGGCTACGATGTCTTCAATGTTCAAAGTTAAATGGGACAATGAGGCTCCCCGAATCATAATCTGGAAGTTGGATGAACCGGCATACTGCTGCGAGCTCGAGGCTGAGAAGGTTATTGAAAAACCCTGGTATCATGAGGTGAAGAGGTACTTGGAAGCTCAGGAATACCTTGAAGGTGCATCTGTCAATGATAAGAAGTTCATGAGGAGGTTTGCTGCAAAATTCTTCCTCAGCAACGACATTCTCTACAAACGGAATCATGATTCAACTCTGCTACGTTGTGTGGATAAGGCTGAAGCAGAGAAAATTATGATGGAACTGCATGAAGGTACATTTGGAACACATTCCAGTGGACACACCATGGCTAAGAAAATCCTTTGGGCAGGATATTTCTGGTCCACAATGGAAGCCGATTGTTACCAACACTCCCGAACTTGTCATAAATGCCAGATCTATGCTGACAAGGTGCATATCCCTCCGGTTCCTTTGAATGTCTTGACGGCACCTTGGCCTTTTGCGATGTGGGGCATCGATATGATCGGTGAGATCCGACCGACGGCATCCAATGGGCATCGATTCATCTTGGTGGCGATCGATTACTTCACGAAGTGGGTTGAGGCAGCTTCCTACGCCACGGTAACCAAGAGCGTCGTGGCACGTTTCATCCGGCATAATCTGATCTGTCGGTACGGAGTCCCGGAAAGAATCATTACGGACAATGGTACCAATCTCAATAACAAAATGATCACTGAACTCTGTGAACAATTCAAGATACAGCACCACAATTCTTCTCCCTACCGGCCGAAGATGAATGGGGCTGTAGAGGCAGCCAATAAGAATATCAAGAAAATTGTGCAGAAGATGACAGTGACCTATAAAGATTGGCACGAGATGTTACCATTCGCTCTTCATGGGTACCGTACCTCAGCAAGGACGTCAACCGGGGCAACTCCTTTCTCCTTGGTCTATGGCATGGAGGCAGTCTTTCCAATTGAAATCCAGATACCCTCTCTCCGAATTATGAAGGATGCAGATCTGAATGAAGATGACTGGATCCAGACTCGACTTGATCAATTAAATCTGATTGACGAAAAGAGGCTCACTGCTATCTGTCATGGTCAAACGTATCAAAAACGGATGATCAGGGCATTTAACAAGAAGGTCAGACCACGAGAGTATCAAGTTGGGGACCTGGTAATCAAACGCATCATCCTTCCTCAAAGTGATCCCCGGGGCAAATGGACCCCTACATACGAAGGGCCATTTGTGGTTAAACGCGTGTTCTCAGGAGGAGCCATGATCCTAACCACCATGGATGGTGACGACCTTCCTCACCCCGCCAATGCAGACATAGTGAAAAAATACTACGCGTATGTTGTACCCCAAAATTTGCCCTCCCATTTCCTCAATATTCTCTCATCACAAGACCTTTGAAGATCAAGATCCAGTTAGGGTTTCCTCTGCTCAAGACTTCTCCTTGCACTGTGGACTCAAATTAAGGGTTTGTGTTTGCCCAAGGATGTTTTGACCTAAAATGCCTAAGATGACTTTCATGCTTCATATTGGACTCCCAAGCTTACCTATACCAAGTTTCAAGTCTTGATTCCAAATTTTGCCCAGTCAATTGGACAGTTGACCTAGAAATCAGCTGTATTGGGGAAAAAGTCAACTGTGGCCAATTGACAGTCAAACCTCATGAAATTTGACCCACATCAACATTATGAACTCATATGGACCATTTGATCAAATTTGGATCACAATTCCACAAGAAATTTGATCAGATCACCAAAAGGGCAAAATGGTCATTTTTAGGGTTTTGACTGCACAAAGGCAATTTTTGACTGTTTGACCTAGCCAATGGCAAACCAAGTTCACATATGGACTCAAGGACTCAATGAAATGGTCTTTACACATTCATCAAGCTCAAAAGATCCCAAGTACACAAGATTGACAGTTGAATTTCCCAGTCAATTGATCAATTTTGACTGTACACTGAAAAGTCAAACTTTGACTTTTTGGTCAAAATCAAGAGTCAAGATTCATTTTTCATCAAAACATGCCAAACCATGAAACTTGTTCACCAAGAAATCACAAAATGCAAATTAGGGTTTGAAAATGGAATTTTTCATAACTTAGAATTTTTCTAAGTTATGAAAAACCCTAAATTTTTCCCAACTTTGCCCCACCTTTTCACAAAGATCCATTTGGATTCAAACAAAAGTCAAAACATGAAAGTTGTAGCTTGTTGCATAATCTACAACTTTGATTCACAAAGTTTTCTCATTTGAAGCTTGTATCTCAAGTTACAATGTTTTGAATAAGGGCACTAAACCACTTTTAACTTAGTGAAATTTTAACCTATTTTGACAAGGTTTTCTACCCCACTTCAAGGCCACTTTTCATACCCTTCCACTTGGAATTTAGATTTGAATTTCAAAGATGGATTGTAGTACACATTCCAAGCTTTCCAAAATGTCCAAGAACTCATCAAACAACCTCATAACTTGAGAGATTCGAATTTCACAAGTTGGCAAAAATTCACTTTTGTTCTTCATCAAAACATGTTCATAACTTTGCAAATCTAAATTTAGCTTGCTTTATGCTTGATTACAGGTCCTTGAACCATTCCATACTCAATAATTTAATGCATATTCAATGTGTTAAGGCCATGTTCTTTGTGTTCTAACATTGCATAGTGGATTAATCCTAAACTAGATAAAGTGAACTTTCCATGTTTGAAAAGATTAGCTTTATGTCAAATTGAAATCCAAGAAGGTACAAGCAAAATCCTTTTGGCACAAGATTATGGGCAAATTGCTCTGATCAAGAGAGGCTTATGCAGCAGGATTAGAGGCCCCTACTGACCTAAAACACAAAGTGACCATTGCTTGCTTCATTTTCAAGTAACATTGCATAACTTGTGCCATATCTCATCTCAGCTTAGAAACACAAGAGAGAAGTTATCAAACACATTCAGAAGAACATATCCAAGCTAACACACGAGCCCTTGCCATCTAAAACACCCCCATTGCCCTAATCACCTTGAAACTGCACAAACAGGGGAACCCCTGCAGATTGAGTGCTATCTCTCAATCCCTTCGAGCATTCTTGTCCAAACCTGTTCCTCTACCTTCCTTACAACATATGCAAGCTAACCATGTCCTGAAACCTGACCTGTAACACCTCCAAGCCACTTCACCATTTTTAATTTTCTGTTTTGCAGTTGGAGTTCACTAGCTCGATTCAGGGAGTTTCAAGACAAAGTAGGACTTGGAAAAGCATTCTTACACTTCAAGGAAGCTATACCAATCATCATTTTACTCTGAAACATCCTCCATTGCAAAGCACGATTCCAACTGAACAGGTACATTCATGGAGTTCTATCTCTCTTGTTAGGCATTGTTAGCTTTAGGTTTGTGAAGAAAATATGTCACAATCATAGCCCTGAACATGCTCATATGTTTAGATTTCATTTATATTTCGTGTGCTTAGAGAATTTTATGTCTGAACATGGTTAAAAAATTAGGTCAGGATTTGGGAGAGAAGAAATTCTCTCTCATTTCTGAGAGTTAGCTTGACTTCTTTATATGTCTAGAACCGTGGTTTCAAGCTCTACAGGTTTCATGTTGGAAGATTTGGCAAAAGATCAAGGAATGAGGAGTTAGAAAACGCGTGTTTTTGAACAAGGAAGTGTTCTGAGGTTGAAGATGAAGCTACATGGGCTGGGCCTGTGTGGTTTCTTCTTTTTGCACCATATTTCCATTTTCTCACCCCCCTGAGCCCATTTGTTCATTTTTTAACATTTTTGACTTTTTCTTTTTTTGTTTGACTTGTTTATTTTTTTCCAGCACATTAAAATTTTGAAAATATTTTTTTCATCATTTTTTGTATTTATTGCATATTTATTTGATTTATTCCTTTGTTTATACCTAAATACATATATATATATTATTATCTAGAAAAAATAGAAAAATATGTAAAAGCACTTCTATTTTTATTTTTATTTTATATTATCCTCTGAAAATATTTCACAATAAAAAGTACTATTTTCCAAAAAAATTAATTATTATTATTATTTGTATATAATACATATTTAAGATAATATAAATATACATATATATATATATATATATATATATATATATATATATATTAATATACTTAGAGTAAAAATACCAAAATATATATATTTTATTATTTTTAATATTTGATACAAAATACTTTTTTTCATAATATACTTCATTTCATTTTTTTATTTTTGTAAATAATAAATAAATGTTTATATTAAATCAATTAATATCCATTTTCATTAAAATTAGGGTTTTTGCCCTAAAAGTTAAAAATACTCAAAATAATACCTTTTTATTTTTTTTATTTTATTTTACATAAACCATACTTTTCTCATACATATAAAAACTTTCTTTTTTGCATTTCACATATTTATTTAATTTACATTTAATTATACAATTTATTTACCTTGCAAATATTCAAAATGATGTAATAATTTAGATTTAAATTCTTGTCAATATCCCCATTTGAACATTTGTACCCCCCTTCCCATATTTGGTTTTGTAATAGCTTAGTAAATTTAATTTTGCACTTTATTGTTTTCTAATGATAACATGTTAGAATTAGGGTTTGTATGCGAAAAAACGGAAAAAATAGTTTGACCTAATACAAGACAAATGAGCATGAAAATAAACAACACATCTCACACTTGCACCCCTAGGGTATTCCACTTGTTGCCTTCAAATAAATGGGCCATATTGTATGTTGAACTTCTTTGGGCAAAGCAAACAATTTGAATGATCATAGTCCCTCGACAAAACTTTTCAAAAACAAACAAAAACAAATGATCAAGTCCCTTAAAGAAATTGCCCAAAGACATTTAACGTCGTTACAATTATGGTCTAAACGATGACCCGCGCCTGTCCCTTTCACATCCTAACACAAGATTGTCCACCAAATACAATGGTGGAACAAACTTGTTAAAAGGGTTAAAACATAGCAATAATCTTTTGAGAAATTTAGGAGTAGATAACCTCTTAGTTATTTGAATCAACCTTGCAAACAAAACACTTGCCTGATTTCAAAACCACACAACACTACACTTTCTAAACAAACTTTCAAAAAACAAATGAAAACCTTTTCAAAAGACATACATCTTTGTATACATCCCCACATGGATCATTACAAAGGTTGCCACCACATTGGCATCTTTTCAAAACATTTTCAAAACCCACACACAAAGCACCATTTCAAACAAATTGAAAACAAAAGGCAAGTGATCTAAGCAAGTAACTAAGAGCCCATGGATAACCATGGATAGAAAGGGTGCTAATACCTTCCCTTTCTATAATCTACTCCCCGAACCCAAGAAAACATCTCAAAAGGTTTTTGCTGTGCTTTTTAACCTTTCCTTAGGATAAAATAAAAAGTCGGTGGCGACTCTTGCTAACCGCAACATTTGCGAATACAAACGCAAAACCTCAAGTCAGTTCTCCCACCGTATCACAGCGTAAATAAAAGACCCGCTAGGTTGACATACCTAGGAAAAAATAAGGGCTTCCCGGCGAACCAAAAGGGTTCGGGCAAAAATAAGGGATGAAATGAATAAAAATCTGTACACCCGGCAAGTCGAAAACCTGAAAAGGCGGCTTGGGAAAAAATGGGTATCCCGGTGGACTGAAAACCCGAAAGGGCGGTCCAGGCAAAAGTTAGGGATAAAGCGTAACACTATGTCTCATTGGACCACTTCGCATCCGGAATTCGGCATCAACTATCTGGCTCAGATTTCGGCGTCGACCAATCAGCTTCATCTTCAACTAGGTAGCAAAGCGATGAGACGTTCGAAGACATAAAGGCGATAGCAGAGTTGGAACCCAGTGGGATTGTTCACATAGCTGTTTTGTTTCCTTTTTTCAAATTGTAAACTCTATGTTATTTGGTGGCGTCCTCTTACTAGGATGTCAGCCTCCTGTACAAAAACGCCTATTCACAGGCAAAGTTTAAATCAATACAAATTCACTTGTCCATACAAATTACCATTATTTTCTTTTTTCTGTTTTGTCTTGCGAAGAACGTCCAATGTTCATTTTTTGATATATGCATTTGACATTAAATTGCTGATTCATAAATGTTTACACATAAAACAAGAGATTGATTACAGGTGACATCAGAGACAGGGGCAGTGTGAAGTTGTCTAATGCAGTATGGTTGTTTTGTCCGCCAAGGTACCAAGGTGGATTCAACTGAAGAATGTGACCAAATCATCTCAACTCCCCGCAGAGTAAAACAAGATTCAGCAATACTTTCCCCAAGCGGAGTTGACTCCCCGACGATCCTGGAAAAGCACAACATTCCCCGGCAGGTCTTAAAGCTCATCCCCAGTAGATTCTGGAAGCTTATCCCTTGCAGAGTACGGACATCTCTCCCGAGTTTATTTAGAGTTATTTCCTCACAAGGACTTATAACTGGGTTATCCTCAGCTAATTGCCACGGAAGATCGCCCTCAACAAAGTTCTTTCAAATCCCCAGCAGAGTTTATCTTTGGTATCCCCAGCGGAGTTTATCATCATTATCCCCAGCGGAATCCATCATTAAAGTCCTCAACAGGCCTCTCATCAAACTTCGGCCAAGTATCTCTTCCACAGAGCAACTCCCCGGCTGTTCATCAAGGATTTATTTTCCTAAGACGAAATTACATTCATAAACATTTCACATTTTCATACATCTTGCTTACATATATGATGAAGTGCATACAACACTATCTCATGATTGAACATCATAACACCATGCATATCATACATCATGACATTGCATACAACTTACGTTTTTGCCTTTTCAGGAAAAAGACAATCCCAAAAAAAACTACCTTCAACTGTCACAGTTCCAGATTCGATACCTGTATCTAGCCAGGGCACATCTGAGAGTGATCAGTTTCCAGACTCGATTCCTGTATCTAGCCAGGGCACGTCTGAAGAGTTCGAAGATTCGATACCTGTATCCAGCCAGGGCACATCTATCAACTACAACATCTCCAGACTCGATTCCTGTATCCAGCCAGGGCATATCTGTTGACCACGTTTCCAGACTCGATTCCTGTATCTAGCCAGGGCACGTCTGAAGAGTTCGAAGATTCGATTCCTGTATCCAGCCAGGGCATATCTAGCAGCTATCGCAACGCCAGATTCGATTCCTGTATCCAGCCAGGGCATATCTGTTAACAACCATTTCCAGACTCGATTCCTGTATCTAGCCAGGGCACGTCTGAAGAATTCGAAGATTCGATTCCTGTATCCAGCCAGGGCATATCTAGCAACTATCGCAACGCCAGATTCGATTCCTGTATCCAGCCAGGGCACATCTGTAAGCAACCAGTTGTAGATTCAATACCTGTATCCAGCCAGGGCATATCTGCATAAGGAGACTGAAGATCAAACACCTGTAACAAGCCAGGAAAACATCCGTCTTTCTCAAATACACAAGTTCTCGCTAAGGAATCTCTTATGCGATCGACACTTCCAAATGGCATCTATAAGCCCATTCCCGACGAGGTTCTGTCACATCTCCAGATGGCATCTATAAGCCCATCTCCCTATCCACCATCTCTCCAAATGGCATCTATAAGTCCATTCCTGACATCACATTGCTGATATTTCAACATGCGAGTGCAAATTTCCGGGCACTCTAGTGTCCAATCTCCTTTTACCCTCGAGTCACGAAAGGCAAGCTTGCCAATCTAACTCTTCAGGTTCAAGAAGATTGAACAGGGGCAACTGTTGTACCCCAAAATTTGCCCTCCCATTTCCTCAACATTTTCTCATCACAAGACCTTTGAAGATCAAGATCCAGTTAGGGTTTCCTCTGCTCAAGACTTCTCCTTACACTGTGGACTCAAATTAGGGTTTGTGTTTGCCCAAGGATGTTTTGACCTAAAATGCCTAAGATGACTTTCATGCTTCATGTTGGACTCCCAAGTTTACCCATGCCAAGTTTCAAGTCTTGATTCCAAGTTTTGCCCAGTCAATTGGACAGTTGACCTAGAAATCAGCTGTATTGGGGAAAAAGTCAACTGTGGCCAATTGATAGTCAAACCTCATGATTTTTGACCCACATCAACATATTGAACTCATATGGACCATTTGATCAAGTTTGGATCACAATTCCACAAGAAATCTGATCAGATCACCAAAAGGGCAAAATGGTCATTTTTAGGGTTTTGACTGCACAAAGGCAATTTTTGACTGTTTGACCTAGCCAATGGCAAACCAAGCTCACATATGGACTCAAGGACCCCATGGAATTATCTTGACATGTTCATCAAGCTCAAAAGATCCCAAGTACACAAGATTGACAGTTGAATTTCCCAGCCAATTGATCAATTTTGACTGTACACTGAAAAGTCAAACTTTGACTTTTTGGTCAAAATCAAGAGTCAAGATTCATTTTTCATCAAAACTTGCCAAATCATGAAACTTGTTCACCAAGAAATCACAAAATGCAAATTAGGGTTAGAAAATGGAATTTTTCATAAGAATTTTTCTAAGTTATGAAAAACCCTAATTTTTTCCCAACTTTGCCCCACCTTTTCACCAAGATCCATTTGGATTCAAACAAAAGTCAAAACATGAAAGTTGTAGCTTGTTACATAATCTACAACTTTGATTCACAAAGTTTTCTCATTTGAAGCTTGTATCTCAAGTTACAATTTTTTGAATAAGGGTACTAAACCATTTTTAACTTAGTGAAATTTTAACCTATTTTGACAAGGTTTTCTACCCCACTTCAAGGCCACTTTTCATACCCTTCCACTTGGAATTTCAACTTGCATTTCAAATATGGATTGTAGTACACATTCCAAGCTTTCCAAAATGTCCAAGAACTCATCAAACAACCTCATAACTTGAGAGATTCGAGTTTCACAAGTTAGCAAAAATTCATTTTTGTTCTTCATCAAAACATGTTCATAACTTTGCAAATTTGAACTCAGCTTGCTTTATGCTTGATTACAGGTCCTTGAACCATTCCATACTCAATAATTTAATGCATATTCAATGTGTTAGAGTGTTGTTCTTTGAGTGCAAGCATTGTATGCAAGATTAATCCTAAACTAGATAAAGTGAATTTTCCATTTTTGAAAAGATTAGCTTTATGTCAAATTGAAATCCAAGAAAGTACAAGCAAAATCCTTTTGGCACAAGATTATGGACAAGTTGCTCTGATCAAGAGAAGATTATGCAGCAGGATTAGAGGCCCCCTACTGACCTAAAACACCAAGTGACCATTGCTTGCTTAAAATTCAAGTAACATTGCATAACTTGTACCAACTCTCTCTTCAGCTTACAAACACAAGAACAAATCTATCAAACACCTTACACATAACATATCCAAGCTTTGGCACGAGTCCTTGACCTCTAAAACACCCTCCATCTCAGAATCATCCTCAAACTGCAAAAACAGGGTTGCCTCTGCAGTTTGAGTGACAACTCCCATTTCCTTCGAGCATTCTTACCAAAATCAATCCATACACATTCCCTAACATGTATGCAAGCTAACCATGACCTAAAACCTGGCCTGTAATCCCCCTAACAGTTTCCACCATTTTCATTTTTTCCTCTTGCAGTTGAAGTTCCACAGCTCGATACAAGAAGTTTCAAGACAAAGTAAGCATTGAAAAAGCATCCTTGGACCTCAAGGAAGCTTTTCCAATCATTACCTTGCACTAGAAGTTCCTCATTCTCCAGATAGAAGTTCAACTGCACAGGTAAAACTTTGAACTCGCATCTCTCTTATCATGCATCTTTAGTCTTAAGTTTGTGAAGAAACAAGGTTCTACTCATAGCCCTGAACATGTACATATCTTTACATTTCATTTCTTTTGCCTGAGTAGAGAGAATTTGGAGTTTGAAAATGGCAAAAAAATTAGGTTAGGATTTGGGGGAGGAGAAATTCTCCCTCATCTTAGAGAGTTAGGTCAAGTTCCATACATGGTTAGAATCGTCTCTTCATGCTGAACATTTGTTGTGTTATGAGTTTTTGCTAAAAAGCCAGGAATCAAGAGTTAGAAGAAGCTGAACATGGCGCGCGTTTTTTTCAAATGTTTGTGCTGGAGGTTGAAGACAGTGGTCTTTGGGCTGGGCCTGTGTATCTTTTCTTATTCACACCACTAAATTGCTATTACACCCCCTGAGCCCATTTGCTTTATTTTTATTCTTTTTTGACTTTTTCTTTTTTGTTTGACTTTGTTTATTTTTTCTCATGACATTAAAAAAATAAAAATATTTTTTCCATCATTTTTTGAATATATGGCATATTTATTTGATTATTTCTTTTGATTATACATAAATATATACATATTTTTATTTAGAATAAAAATACAAAAAATAGTGTAAATACAATTTTTATTTTTGTTTACCTTCTGAAAATATTTCCCATAAAAAAATACTTTTCTTTTATTATTTTATTTATTTATTTTATTAAATATTAAATATTTTGCACATAATGCATATTTAAGAAGTTAATATATATATAGATATATGTTTATTAATATATTTAGGTTAGAATATAAAAATATTTGAATTTTTCTCATTTTTATTAATATTTGATACAAAGAATACTTTTTCATAATATACTTCATTTTATTTTATTTTTTATAAATAATAAATAAATATTTGTATTAAATTAGATAATAATACATTTTCTTTAAAAATAGGGTTTTTGCCCTAAATTCAAAATACTCCAAAAAATAATATATTTTTATTTTCTTTTCTCCTTTACATAAATAATATTTTTTCATACATATACAAAACATTTCTTTTGCATTTTTGCATTCTTATTTAATTTTTGTACATTGATTAAATTGCAAATATTCAAATTGATGTAATAATTTAGATTTAAATTTTTGTCAATATCCCCATTTGAACATTTGTACCCCCCTTCCCATATTTGGTTTTGTAATAGCTTAGTAATTTAAATTTCGCACTTTATTGCTTTCTAATGATAACATGTTAGAATTAGGGTTTGTATGCGAAAAAACAATGAAAAATAGTTATGACCTAATCTCAAGATAAACAAGCATGAAAATGGACACACAAATCACACTTGCACCCCTTAGGGTATTCCACTTGTTGCCTTTCAAAATTGGGCCATATTGTATGTTGAACTTCTTTGGGCAAAGCAAACAATTTGAATGATCATAGTCCCTCGATAAAACTTTTCAAAACAAACAAAAATAAATGATCAAGTCCCTTAAAGAAAATTGCCCAAAGACATTCAACGCTGTTGCAATTATGGTCTAAACGATGACCCGCGCCTGTCCCTTTCACATCCTAACATAAGGTTGCCCACCAAATACAATGGTGGAACAAACTTGTTAAAAGGGTTAAAACATAGCAATAATCTTTTGAGAAATTTAGGAGTAGATAACCTCTTAGTTACTTGAACCAATCTTGCAAAACAAAACACTTGCCTAATTTCAAAACCACACCTCACAACACTTTCAAAACCAAACTTTAAAAAAAACAAATGAAAACCTTTTTCAAAAGACATACATCTTTGTATACATCCCCACATGGATCATTACAAAGGTTGCCACCACATTGGCCTCTTTTCAAAATATTTTCAAACCCACTCACACTCAAGCACCATTTCAAACAATTGAAAACAAAAGGCAAGTGATCTAAGCAAGTAACTAAGAGCCCATGGATAACCATGGATAGAAAGGGTGCTAATACCTTCCCTTTCTATAATCTACTCCCCGAACCCAAGAAAACATCTCAAAAGGTTTTTGCTGTGCTTTTTAACCTTTCCTTAGGATAAAATAAAAAGTCGGTGGCGACTCTTGCTAACCGCAACATTTGCGAATACAAACGCAAAACCTCAAGTCAGTTCTCCCACCGTATCACAAAGGGGAAGAGGACAGGAAAGATCAGCCTCTAATCAAAATGCAAATCGGGTTCAAGCACAACCACAGGTAGCAGCAGCAGCTCCTGTTTACTACCCGCAACTGTTGGTGGCCGCAGTGGCTCCTAGCAGATTGCCGTATCCGCAATATCCCGGATACCCAATGTACGCTCCTCAATACCCACCACCCAAAATGCCACAGTATGCATAGTTCCCTCAACAATCTGCGCCTGCACCCGCACAAAATCCTGCTCCTTATTCTGGGCTGAGGCCGTACAAAACAAGACAGTACGACCAAATCTCGATGAAGTATGTTACGCTGTTGCCAGGTGTGATACGGTGGGAGAACTGACTTGGGTTTTGCGTTTGTATTCGCAAATGTAGCGGTTAGCAAGAGTCGCCACCGACTTTTTATTTTATCCTAAGGAGAGGTTAAAAAGCACAGCAAAAACCTTTTGAGATGTTTTCTTGGGTTCGGGGAGTAGATTATAGAAAGGGAAGATATTAGCACCCTTTCTATCCATGGTTATCCATGGGCTCTTAGTTACTTGCTTAGATCACTTGCCTTTTGCTTTCAATTGTTTGAAATGGTGCTTTGTGGGTGTGGGTTTGAAAATATTTTGAAAAGAGGCCAATGTGGTGGCAACCTTTGTAATGATCCATGTGGGGATGTATACAAAGATGTATGTCTTTTGAAAAGGTTTTCATTTGTTTTTGAAAGTTGTTTTGAAAGTGTAGTGTTGTGTGGTTTTGAAATTAGGCAAGTGTTTTATTTTGCAAGTTTGATTCAAGTAACTAAGAGGTTATCTACTCCTAAATTTCTCAAAAGATTATTGCTATGTTTTAACCCTTTTAACAAGTTTGTTCCACCATTGTATTTGGTGGACAATCTTGTATTAGGATGTGAAAGGGACAGGCGCGGGTCATCGTTTAGACCATAATTGCAACGGCGTTAAATGTCTTTGGGCAATTTTCTTTAAGGGACTTGATCATTTGTTTTTGTTTGTTTTTGAAAAGTCTTGTCGAGGGACTATGATCATTCAAATTGTTTGCTTTGCCCAAAGAAGTTCAACATACAATATGGCCCAATTATTTGAAGGCAACAAGTGGAATACCCTAGGGGGTGCAAGTGTGATTTGTGTGTCCATTTTCATGCTTGTTTATCTTGTATTAGGTCAAACTATTTTTTTATCGTTTTTTCGCATACAAACCCTAATTCTAACATGTTATCATTAGAAAGCAATAAAGTGCAAAATTTAAATTACTAAGCTGTTACAAAACCAAATATGGGAAGGGGGGTACAAATGTTCAAATGGGGATATTGACAAGAATTTAAATCTAAATTATTACATCGATTTGAATATTTGCAATATAAATAATGTACAAAAATTAAATAATAATGCAAGATGCAAAAAGAAATGTTTTGTATATGTATGAAAAAATATTATTTATGTAAAAGAGAAAAGAAAATAAAAATATATTATTTTTTTTGAGTATTTTGAATTTAGGGCAAAAACCCTAATTTTAAAAGAAAAAATGTATTATTATCTATTTTAATACAAATATTTATTTATTATTTATAAAAATAAAATAAAAATGAAGTATATTATAAAAAAAGGTATTTTTGTATTAAATATTAATAAAATGAAAAATTCAAGTATTTTTATATTTTTAACTTAAATATATTGATAAACATATATATATATATATATATATTAAATCTTAAATATGTATTATACACAAAATAAATATTTATTTAACATTTTAATAAAATAAATAAAAAGAGTATTTTTTATGTGAAATATTTTCAGAAGGTAAATAAAAATAAAAAATGTATTTACATTATTTTTATATTTATTCTAATAATAGTATATATATATATATATTTATGTATAAACAAAGAAATAAATCAAATAAATATGCAATAAATACAAAAAATGATGAAAAAAATATTTTTAAAATTTTAATATGCTGAGGAAAAATAAATGAAGTCAACCAAAAAAGAAAAAGTCAAAAAGAGTAAAAAATGAAGCAAATGGGCTCAGGAGGTGTAAACATGGGAATAGGGTGTGAAAAGAAAATAATTCCAGGCCCAGCCCAGACCACTTCTTCTTCAACCTCTGTACAACATCCTTCAAGCAAAACACGCGTTTTTTATCTCTGGATTCCTGGACTTTCAAGTAAAACTCATAACATGAAAAGTGTAGAGCATTAAGAGACGGTTTCAACCATATAAATAACTTGACCTATCTCTCTAAGATGAGGGAGAATTTCTCCTCCCCCAATTTCTGACCTAACTTTTCATCAATGTTCAGACATGAAATTCTCTAAGCACACGAAATATAAATGAAATCTAATCATATGAGCATGTTCAGGGCTATGATTGTGACATGTTTTCTTCAAAAACCTAAAGCTAACAATGCCTAATAAGGGAGATAGAACTCCATGAATATACCTGTTCAGTTGGAATCGAGCTTTGCAATGGAGGATGTTTCAGAGTGAAATGATGACTTGTATAGCTTCCTTGAAGTGTAAGGATGCTTTTCCAAGTCCTACTTTGTCTTGAAACTCCATGAATCGAGCTAGTGAACTCCAACTGCAAAACAGAAATTTAAAAATGGTGAAGTGGCTTGGAGGTGTTACAGGTCAGGTTTCAGGACAGGGTTAGCTTGCATATGTTGTAAGGAAGGTAGAGGAACAAGTTTGGACAAGAATGCTCGAAGGGATTGAGAGATAGCACTCAATCTGCAGGGCTTGCTCTGTTTGTGCAGTTTTGTGGTGTTTCTGAGATGGAGAGTGCTTGAGAGGCAAATGGCTCGTGAAAAAGCTTGGTTGGGTAGTTTGGAATGTGTTTGATAGCTTTTGTGTTGTGTCCCTATGCTGAAGAGAGAGTTGTGATAAGTTATGGACTTTTCTTGAACTTGAAGCAAACAAAAAGCAAGTTGAGGTTTTAGGTCAGTAGGGGGCCTCCTAATGTGCTGCATAATCTCCTCTTGATCAGAGCAACTTGTCCATAATCTTGTGCCAAAAAGATTTAGCTTGTACCTTCTTGATTTTCAATTGGACATAAAGCTAACCTTTTCAAGAATGGAAAGTTTACTTTATCTAAAAATGGATCAATCTTGTGTACAATGCTTGAACTCATGGAACAACACTTTGGCACAATGAACAAGCATTAAATTAAGGAGTGTAATTTGGTTTAAGGACCTGTAAAGTAGCACAAACTATGCTGAGTTCAAATTTGCAAAGTTATGGATATGGAACTTGGTCATGAACAAAGTGGTTTTTTGCTATATTGTGAAATTCGATTCTCTCTAACCATGAGGTTGTTTGAGAAGTCCTTGGACATTTTGGAAAGCTTGGAATGTGTACTACAATCCATCTTTGAAATGCAAATTGAAATTCCAAGTGGAAGGGTATGAAAAGTGGCCTTGAAGTGGGGTAGAAAACCTTGTCAAAATAGGTTAAAATTTCACTAAGTTAAAAATGGTTTAGTGCCCTTATTCAAAAAATTGTAACTTGAGATACAAGCTTCAAATGAGAAAATTTTGTGAATCAAAGTTGTAGATTATGCAACAAGCTACAACTTTCATGTTTTGACCTTTGTTTGAATCCAAATGGATCTTGGTGAAAAGGTGGGGCAAAGTTGGGAAAAAAATTAGGGTTTTTCATAACTTAGAAAAATTCTAAGTTATGAAAAATTCCATTTTCAAACCCTAATTTGCATTTTGTGATTTCTTGGTGAACAAGTTTCATGATTTGGCAAGTTTTTGATGAAAAATGAATCTTGACTCTTGATTTTGACCAAAAAGTCAAAGTTTGACTTTTCAGTGTACAGTCAAAATTGATCAATTGGCTGGGAAATTCAACTGTCAATCTTGTGTACTTGGGATCTTTTGAGCTTGAAGAACATGTCAAGATAATTCCATGGGGTCCTTGAGTCCATATGTGAGCTTGGTTGGCCATTGGCTAGGTCAAACAGTCAAAAATTGCCTTTGTGCAGTCAAAACCCTAAAAATGACCATTTTGCCCTTTTGGTGATCTGATCAAATTTCTTATGGAATTGTGATCCAAACTTGACCAAATGGTTCATGTGAGTTCATAATGTTGATGTGGATCAAATTTCATGAGGTTTGACTGTCAATTGGCCACAGTTGACTTTTTCCCCAATACAGCTGATTTCTAGGTCAACTGTCCAATTGACTGGGCAAAACTTGGAATCAAGACTTGAAACTTGGCATGGGTAAACTTGGGAGTCCAACATGAAGCATGAAATTCATCTTAGGCATTTTAGGTCAAAACATCCTTGGGCAAACACAAACCCTAATTTGAGTCCACAGTGCAAGAAGAAGTCTTGAGCAGAGGAAACCCTAATTGGATCTTGATCTTCAAAGGTCTTGTGATGAGAAAATGTTGAGGATATGGGAGGGCAAATTTTGGGGTACAACAGTTGCCCCTGTTCAATCTTCTTGAACCTGAAGAGTTAGATTGGCAAGTTTGCCTTTCGTGACTCGAGGGTAAAAGGAGATTGGACACTAGAGTGCCCGGAAATTTGCACTCGCATGTTGAAGTCTCAATAGTGTGATGCCAGGAATGGGCTTATAGATGCCATTTGGAGAGGTGGTGGATAAGGAGATGGGCTTATAGACGCCATCTGGAGATGTGACAGAACTTTGTCGGGAATGGGCTTATAGATGCCATTTGGGAGTGTCGATCGCATAAGAGATTCCTTAGCGAGAACTTGTGTATTTGAGAAAGACGGATGTTTTCCTGGCTTGTTACAGGTGTTTGATCCTCAGTCTCCTTATGCAGATATGCCCTGGCTAGATACAGGAGTCGAATCTGGAATTGGTTGCTCACAAATGTGCCCTGGCTGGATACAGGAGTCGAATCTGGAGATAGTCGTCAATAGATGTGCCCTGGCTGGATACAGGAATCGAATCTTCGAACTCTTCAGACGTGCCCTGGCTAGATACAGGAATCGAGTCTGGAAATGTGGTCAACAGATATGCCCTGGCTGGATACAGGAATCGAGTCTGGAGATGTTGTGATAGATGTGCCCTGGCTGGATACAGGAATCGAATCTTCGAACTCTTCAGACGTGCCCTGGCTAGATACAGGAATCGAGTCTGGAAATGTGGTCAACAGATATGCCCTGGCTGGATACAGGAATCGAGTCTGGAAACTGATCACTCTCAGATGTGCCCTGGCTAGGTACAGGTATCGGATCTGGAATTGTGACAGTTGAAGGTAATCGTTTTTTGGGATTGTCTTTTTCCTGAAAAGGCAAAATCGTAAGTTATATGCAATGTCATGATGTATGATATGCACGATGTCATGATGTTCAACATGAGATGGTGTTGTATGCACTTTATTATATATGTAAGCAAGATGTATGAAAATGTGAAATGTTTATGAATGTAATTTCGTCTTAGGAAAATAAATCCTCGACGAGCGGCCAGGGAGTTGCTCTGTGGATGAGATACTTGGCCGAAGTTTCGACGAGAGGCCTGCTGAGGACTCTTGATGATGGATTCCGCTGGGGATAATGATGATAGACTCCGCTGAGGATTGAAGGAACTTTGCCGAGGGCGGTCTTCCGTGGTTTTTTAGCTGAGGATAACCCAGTTATAAGTCCTTGTGAGGAAATAACTCTAAATAAAACTCGGGAGAGACGTCCGTACTCTGCAGGGGATAAGCTTCCAGAATTTACTGGGGATGAGTTTTAAGACCTGCCGGGGAATGCTGTGCTTTTCCAGGATCGACGGGGAATCAACTCTGCTTGGGGAAAGTATTGCCGAATCTTGTTTTACTCTGCGGGGCGTTGAGATGATTTGGCCACATTCTTCAGTTGAACCTACCTTGGTGCCTTGGCGGACAAAACAACCAGACATGCATTAGACAACTTCAAATTGCCCCTGTCTCTGATGTCACCTGTAATCAATCTCTTGTTTCCTATGCAAATATTTATGCATCAGCAATTTAATGTCAAATGCATATATCAAAAATGAACATTGGACGTTCTTCGCAAGACAAAACAGAAAAAGGAAAACAATGGTAATTTGTATGGACAAGTGAATTTGTATTGATTTAAACTTTGCCTGTGAATAGGCGTTTTTTGTACAAGAGGCCGACATCCTAGTAAGAGGGTGCCGCCAAATAATATAAAGTTTACAATTTGAAAAAGGAAACAAAACAGCTATGTGAACAATCCCACTGGGTTCCAACTCTGCTATCGCCTTTATGTCTTCGAACGTCTCATCGCCTTGCTACCTAATTGAAGATGAAGCTGATTGGTCGATGCCGAAATCTTGAGCCAGATAGTTGATGCCGAATTCCGGATGCGAAGTGATCCAATGAGACATAGTGTTACGCTTTTATCCCTAACTTTTACCTGGACCGCCCTTTCGGGTTTTCAGTCCACCGGGATACCCATTTTTGCCCAAGCCGCCCTTTCAGGTTTTCGACTTGCCGGGTGTACAGATTTTTTTATTCATTTCATCCCTTATTTTTGCCCGAACCCTTTTGGTTCGCCGGGAAGCCCTTATTTTTGCCTAGGTATGTCAACCTAGCGGGTCTTTTATTTATGCGTAGTATTTTTTTACTATGTCTGCATTGGCGGGGTGAGGAAGGTCGTCACCATCCATGGTGGTTAGGATCATGGCTCCTCCTGAGAACACACGTTTAACCACAAATGGCCCTTCGTATGTAGGGGTCCATTTTCCTCGGGGATCACTTTGAGGAAGGATGATGCGTTTGATTACCAGGTCCCCAACTTGATACTCTTGCGGTCTGACTTTCTTGTTAAATGCCCTGATCATCCGTTTCTGGTACGTTTGACCATGACAGATAGCAGTGAGCCTCTTTTCGTCAATCAGATTTAATTGATCAAGTCGAGTCTGGATCCAATCATCTTCATTCAAGTATGCATCCTTCATTATCCAGAGAGAGGGTATCTGGACTTCAATTGGCAAGACTGCCTCCATGCCATAGACCAAGGAGAAGGGAGTTGCCCCGGTTGACGTCCTTGCTGAGGTGCGGTACCCATGAAGAGAAAATGGTAACATCTCGTGCCAATCTTTATAGGTCACTGTCATCTTCTGCACAATTTTCTTGATATTTTTATTGGCTGCTTCTACAGCCCCATTCATCTTCGGCCGGTAGGGAGAAGAATTGTGGTGTTGTATCTTGAATTGTTCACAGAGTTCAGTGATTATTTTGTTATTGAGATTGGTACCATTGTCCGTAATGATTCTTTCCGGGACGCCGTACCGACAGATCAGATTATGCCGGATGAAACGTGCCACGACACTCTTGGTTACCGTGGCGTAGGAAGCTGCCTCCACCCACTTCGTGAAGTAATCGATTGCCACCAAGATGAAGCGATGCCCATTGGATGCCGTCGGTCGGATCTCACCGATCATATCGATGCCCCACATTGCAAACGGCCAAGGCGCAGTCAGAACATTCAAAGGAACCGGAGGGATATGCACCTTATCAGCATAGATCTGGCATTTATGACAAGTTCGGGAGTGTTGGTAACAATCGGCTTCCATTGTGGACCAGAAATATCCTGCCCGAAGGATTTTCTTAGCCATGGTGTGTCCACTGGAATGTGTTCCAAATGTACCTTCATGCAGTTCTATCATTATTTTCTCTGCTTCTGCCTTATCCACGCAACGTAGCAGAGTCGAATCATGATTCCGTTTGTAGAGAATGCCGTTGCTGAGGAAGAATTTTGCAGCAAACCTCCTCATGAACTTCTTATCATTGATAGATGCACCTTCAGGGTATTCCTGAGCTTCCAAGTACCTCTTCACCTCATGATACCAGGGTTTTTCAATCACCTTCTCAGCCTCCAGCTCACAGCAGTATGCTGGTTCATCCAACTTCCAGATAATAATTCGGGGAGCCTCATTGTCCCATTTAACTTTGAACATTGAAGACATCGTAGCTAGTGCGTCCGCTAGCTGATTCTCCTCTCTAGGGAAGTGCTCAAAAGTTATCTCTTCGAAGTGGGGAAGCAAGGTCGACACATACTCCTTGTAAGGAATAAGATTCGGGTGTTTCGTATCCCACTCGCCTTTGATCTGATTGATCACGAGAGCGGAATCTCCGAAGACACTTAGAAACTTGATCCTCAAATCGATTGCAGCTTGTAAACCCATGATACATGCCTCATATTCTGCCATGTTGTTGGTGCAGCTGAAACATAATCGGGCGGTGAGGGGAGTATGAGTTCCTTTAGGAGATATGATTACAGCGCCGACGCCGTTACCCAAAGCATTGGAGGCTCCATCAAAATGCATAGACCATCGGGATCCTTCCTCAGGTCCTTCATCCGGTCCAGGTACTTCACAGTCAGTTACCACCATGATGTCTTCGTCCGGAAAATCAAAGTTCAATGATTGGTAATCATCCACAGGTTGGTGTGCCAAATGATCTGCCAGTACACTTCCCTTAATTGCTTTCTGAGTTGTATACTGGATATCATATTCTGTCAAGATCATTTGCCATCTCGCTATTCTTCCAGACAGAGCGGGCTTTTCAAATATGTACTTGATGGGATCCATCTTTGAAATCAATAAAGTAGTGTGAGTCAACATATACTGTCTCAGCCGGCGAGCAGCCCATACAAGAGCGCAGCAAGTTTTCTCAAGCAGTGAGTAACGAGACTCACAGTCGGTAAACTTTTTGCTCAAGTAATAAATAGCGTGTTCTTTTCGGCCAGACTCGTCATGCTGCCCCAGCACACACCCCATTGAATTGTCAAGTACTGTCAAGTATAGTATCAGAGGTCTCCCTTCCACCGGGGGCATAAGAATGGGTGGCTCTTGGAGGTATTCCTTTATCTTTTCAAAGGCAGCCTGACATTCATCATTCCAGCGTACTACTTGATCTTTCTTCAGTAATTTGAAGATTGGCTCACAAGTAGCGGTCAGATGTGAGATGAATCGGGCAATGTAATTCAGTCGTCCTAGGAAACCTCCGACTTCTTTCTCTGTTTTTGGAGTCGGCATCTCTTGTATGGCTTTTACCTTGGCAGGGTCCACCTGAATACCTTTATCACTTACAATGAAACCTAGCAATTTTCCGGATCTTATCCCAAAGGTGCATTTGTTGGGATTCAACCTCAGCTTGTATAACTTGAGTCGGTCAAACAACTTCCTCAGATGGTCAAGGTGCTCCTCCTCAGTTTGAGACCTTGCAATCATGTCATCAACGTATACCTCAATCTCATGATGGATCATATCATGAAATAAAGCAACCATGGCACGTTGATAGGTTGCCCCAGCATTTTTCAATCCGAATGGCATGACCTTATAACAGAAGGTGCCCCACTGAGTCACAAATGTAGTCTTCTCCATATCCTCTGGAGCCATCTTGATCTGATTATACCCCGAAAAACCATCCATGAAGGAGAACACCTTGTGTTGAGCTGTATTGTCAACAAGGACATCAATGTGAGGTAGGGGGAAGTCATCCTTGGGGCTGGCCCTGTTCAGATCCCTGTAGTCAACACACATTCTGACTTTACCGTCCTTCTTCGGTACTGGCACCACATTGGCAACCCACTGAGGGTAAGAAGTCACTGCAAGGAAACCGGCATCAAACTGTTTCATAACCTCGGCCTTGATCTTTTCAGACATCTCTGGACGCATCCGTCGGACTTTTTGCTTTACCGGAGGGCAATCTTCCTTGGTTGGCAGGTGGTGAACTACAATGTCGGCATCCAAACCAGGCATATCTTCATAGGACCAAGCAAAAATTTCCATGTAATCTTGTAGCATTTGGATCAATCGTTGCTTCACGCTGAGCTCTAGATTGGCACCAATCTTGACCTCTTTCCTATCTGTCTCAGTACCCAAGTTAATTGTCTCCACCGGCTCTTCATGTGGCTGAATAGCTCTTTCTTCCTGGAGCAGCAGTCTCGCAAGTTCACCAGGCACTTCGCAATCATCTTCACCTTCGTCTTCGGCCAAGTTGATCGGATTTTCGAAGTCATAACTGGCGATAGCAGAGCTGTTACCAGTGAGATCCAGAGTGGATTGAAACCTGTATAAGTGAGTGTGTGTAAATATAGCTGTTTTGCAATATATATAACACAGAAAGGAAAAGAGCACAAGATTTGAAATGCAACAAACGTCCAATGTTTTGATTGATGATATATGAAAATGTCATACAAAAAGCCCTCACAAATGGAGCTACGATGCCCCGGGTAGGACACCGAGCCAACAAAGTTTTAACATATTGTTTGTTACAAATTGGAAATCAAAAGAAATTAATTACTGCGTGACAAATGTGATAGGGGTAAAATCCTTTGTCGTCCAGTTGTTTGGTCCGTTGCTGGTAGTCGGGTAGATCCAACTATCAAACTCTGCTTCCTCTACATCCTCCTCGATAGCATTCACCTTTGAGCTGGAGATAAACACCGGAGCCTTTCTGATCTTCTCTTTGCGTACAGCCCTCTGAGCCTCTGCAGTAAAGCACAGCCCAAACTTGTCGTTCTTCTGAGTGAAGTCAGGAAGCTGACCCCAGTTTGCACAATTGCCTTTCTGAACCACAGCCCGGGCATCCCTTAGGGAAGCCATCTTCAAGAAAACATTCTCTTCAACTGTTGTCTCTGCAGCTGCTGAAATTGGATGCACCTCCTCGAAATGCTGAAAGGGGGTTTCAATAAACTCCCCGTCCATCTCAATGTATCTGAAGGAATTCAAATGGCTCACCATATACTCCTCTTCTCCTTGCACATTGACAATCTTTCCCCTGACGGGATACTTCAGCTTCTGGTGCAAGGTAGAGGTCACTGCCCCAGCTTTATGGATCCAAGGTCGACCCAGCAGACAAGAGTACGATGGACGTATATCCATCACATAAAAGGTAGAGTCAAACACTTGAGAGCCCACACGGATAGGGATGTTAACCTCTCCATGAACCATCCTTTTAGAACCGTCAAAGGCCCTGACGATGATATTGCTGGGCTTCAATTCCAGGCCTTCATAATCCAGACGGTCTAAAGCCTTTTTCGGTAGAACATTCAAAGAAGAACCAGTATCCACCAATACATGCGCCAGAGTAGTGCCCCTGCATTCGATAGAGACATGCAGGGCATCATTGTGGTCTCTTCCCTTCGCAGTCAGGTCAGCATCTGAGAAACCCAAGCCATTGTCTGCTGTCAGATTTGCTATGCAATCGGTGAACTGGACTGCAGACGTCTCTTGCGGCACATGGGCCGTCTTGAGAAATGAGATTAAGGCCTTAGCATGGGCCTCGGA
This sequence comes from Vicia faba, assembly GCA_948472305.1. Taxonomy (NCBI): domain Eukaryota; kingdom Viridiplantae; phylum Streptophyta; class Magnoliopsida; order Fabales; family Fabaceae; genus Vicia; species Vicia faba. The sequence continues at coordinate 1,111,371,265 of OX451737.1, read as the reverse complement.
GCATAGCAATAAAGAGAGCAGAGAGATCTTGGAGGGCGTATGCCCCAGATGTTCGACAACATTGAAATCACTTTTCTTTATTATTTTCAGAATCTCCTCCATTTCTTGTCGGGAGGCCTCAACATTTATGGGTATTGGTGCCTCCATCCGGGCAGGCTCTTCTTCAATCCCTTTGCCCCGAGCATTTGATGACTCAGCGGCAGGGGAAACAACTTGATCAGCAACAGGAACAGGTAAACTTGTAGGTTTTATAAGGAGGGGTCTTCGAATGGCGGGCGGCGCAATGTCAGGCGAGAAGAGCCTGCCACTGCGGGTGACTTTGGCTGGACCAGTGATGTCGCAGATACTGGCGCCAGTGTCGAATTCTTGTTTGATTCCATTTACATACACGTCTGCCCCATAATGCCAGGGGACAGCTTTATCAGACATGTAGGGGAGAGGCCCCGGGACAGTAATAATCACAGGTGCAACAGTCATGATTTGAACAGGCTTCTTCGGGGGAGCCTTGATTGGATTTTTGAAGATGGTAACCGTAGAAATTTCTTTTATCGGAACTAACTGAACAGCAGACTTCTTAAACAGAATCTCCTTGCTATCCATTAGGCTTTGGATGCCTAACCTCAGCAAGGGACAATCGGACAGGGAAACAGCACAGAACAGGCAACCTTCACCGCAACCCGGAAATAAACCGGCCCGCAGTAGGTTCTTCTTAACGGTCTTCAGAGGGGTAACAACTTCATCTACCGAAACAGCGTACATTTCTTCCTCAACGGCATTTACTCTATGCTGGGGCATAGGAGCAGTTACGACATTTGGTCTCTCTGGCGCTTCAAACTGAATTTCCTTTGCGTCGATCAGATCTTGCACTTTATTTCTCAAGGCCCAGCAATCATCAGTAGTGTGCCCGGGACTATCAGAATGATAAGCACACCGGGCATTTGGGTTATATTTAGGAGACGCAGTGTTGACGACCTTAGGAGCTTCTTTGAGGGTCACCAGGTTGGTGGATAACAGTTGGGGTAAAATTTGAGATAAGGTCATACTCAGCCGAGTATACTGCCTCTTGGGCCTTTCGCTTCTTTGTTGATTGTACTGCTGAGGAGCAGCAACAGGTTTGGAGATGACCAAAGCATTGACGGCTTGGCGACTTTCGGGCTTGACTTGTCTTCTAGGACCATAGACGGCACTTGCTTCTTTCTTAAACGGCCTCTTCTCAGCACTGGTGGAGGCAGCCTTTTGTATCTTGCCTGACCTGATGCCAGCTTCAATTCTTTCTCCCGTCAATATTAAATCTGTAAACCCAGCGGAGGAGTTACCAACCAAATGATTGAAAAACGGACCAGACAACGTCCCTAGAAACATATCAACCAGCTCTCGATCAGTCAATTGAGGCTGCACCCTGCCAGCCAAATCTCTCCATTTTTGAGCGTACTCTTTGAACCCTTCACCCGTTCCTAGAGACATACCCTGAAGTTGGGTACGCGTAGGAGCGAGATCAGAATTGTATTGGTATTGTCTGTAGAATGCGGTTGCCAAATCTTCCCAGTGTCGGATGCTAGCTCCATCCAATTGGTAGAACCATTCAAGCTGTGACCCCGAGAGGCTATCTTGGAAGAAGTGAATCCAGAGGTTCTTGTCCGCCGTGTAAGGTTGGATTTTCCTTACGTACGACCTTAGATGCAGCTTTGGGCAGGAGACCCCATCATACTTGGCGAAGGCAGGCGCCTTAAACTTGTGTGGAATTACTACCCTAGAAGATAACCCCAAATCTCCGAAATCCAGTCCCGGCACATTCTGAATTTCCATGGCGCTCAAGCGGTCCTCCAATTGTTTGTATCTGTCAGCAGCAGGTGGGTATTGTTCGTCGTTATAGTCCGTCTCGTTGTCAGAGACTGCGGGACTAGGAGCTCCTCCCCCTTGGGGACTGTTTTTCTCAGCATAAGAAGTAGTTGGATCAGCTTCATTGTGGAGTGTGTTCCCAAATCTGCGTCCGGTGTTGAACAATGCAGTCCTCTTTTTCTTCTTCTTCTTCAGGAGTAGAGTCTTCAACTCTTGCTGACCTTGGGCTAGGCTTAGGACCATCTCTTGAAACTGTTCACTTTGGGCCTGGAGGGCCTTGATTGCTTGCTCACTGGAGGATTCTGGATTCATGATGACTGTTCAAAATAAACAGCGAAGGAGATTAAGCAACCTGTGAAATAGGGTACCTGCTATGCATATGGTGCAATGGAATGCGTATGTATGCAATGCATTCAAGGATTTAGAATATTCAAAATTTGTTGTAGACAAAAAGGAACGCACATCATATTAATAAGGAGAAATTCGTTAGTACATAAATGCCCCATGGGCCAAATATTACAAAATGACTCCTCAAGACAAAAAAACATTGCGCATCCTCTTTGGTGCGATGTAGGTGTTGAGATTCCTTTCCTCGTGCAGTAGGCGGGTGAGCTCCAGGACTTTCTTTTCACTAGCATGTAGACTGGTCTCAAGAGAATTTCGTTCTTCCTTAAGCTGGATCCAGCTCTTCTGCATCTCTTCCCAGGACGTGGGCATGTCAGGATGTTGAATGGTGTAGGACACTTCTCCTTCCAAGACTGGTTCTTTGATCACAGGGAGCACATGAGGATAAGGCATCACTAACTTCTGGGATCGGGCTCGTGCCCATTTGAGATAAGGTTCCAACGGGATGGAGTTCCTGTGCCCCAGTGTCTTGCTGTCTATCCTACTTGGCATCCTCCAAGCTCTGATAAATCTCTGGCGAAGCCCTTGAGTATCGTTGTCGAAGTCAAAAACTATGCTAGGAATTAACATGTCATGAGGGCCATCCCTTCGAGCATAACCGAACTGTCTCCAAGCCAGGCATGGGTTGTAAGTAATACCTCCTTTGATTCCAAACAAAGGAACATTAGGGTACTCCCCGCAACGATCAATGATAGTGACGTCTTCCCTGGACCTAGGGCACCAATGTATATCTGCATGCGTAAGAGTCATTAATCGTTGTGACCATCTCAAACCCCGCTCGTTCTTCAAAACTGATTGTGGAAGGTGCGAAATAAACCACCTTCCCAGGAGAGGAGTGCAGCACATAAGGACACCCCTTCTTCTCATGGTTCGAGTGTAACATGAGTGAAGGATGTCCCCCAGCAACGTAGGTATAGGATTCCTGGTCATGAAGATCTGGACAGCACTGACATCAATAAGCTGATCTGGGTTAGGGAATAACACCAAACCATAGACAAGGAGGGCCATAACTTCTTCAAAAGCTCGTAGGTCAAGGGAGTTCCAACATTCTTGGGCCTTCTCAAACAGAAACCTGGCTAAGAAACCCTTAATACCACTTCTAACTTCCCAATGTCCCTTGAGGTCAGATGACTGTAGGTGCAAGGCTTTAGCAATCTCTTCAAGCTTGGGCTCCTCTTCCGTACCGTTGTAGGGTAGTTGATCAAGGATAGGGACCTTCAGGAGTCGGGAGAACTCTTCCAATGTAGGCACCAATTGATAATCCGGAAAAGTGAAACAGTGATGCAGAGGGTCAAAGAATTGGAACAGGACCTTTATCAAGTCCTCCTCAATGTTGGTGTTAACCAAGCTGATGAGTCTTCCATGTCTCTCACTGAATGAAGAACCCTCGGGAATCCTGGACAGAAGTTCCTTAAGCTGAGGAGGGATCTTTACAAGGCTAATCTGAATTGTCTTTCTGCGAGCAGTTTCCATGTCCTATAAAACAAGAACAAAGATGAAGATTCGAAACCCTTGAAATGGTTAGTCAATGCTCATGATGTTGTATGATGTCATGATGTTATGATTAAATACACCACAAATATTCACAAAGGCAAACATGGTAAGGCACACAAGTCACACAAGACAAACCCTTAGAGTTTAGGCCTGCATGAGGTCTGGGTATTACCCTCTTGAAGTTTGGTGGGCTCAACCTGTCCTATCAGAAGTAACCGGGTTCTAAAGGTCCCAATATCACTGGATTACTTTCATTGTTCATCGTTTCGATTTAGCCACTGAACTGGCGACCGAAATATCCCGGGAAAGTAATCCTCAATTGAGTGTAGTATCGAGTATCAACCAACCTCGGACTGCACCAAAGTCAGTTATCTCACCACCCTAAAAAGGCCAAGATGTTTCAATTAAGGTTACTAAGGTCAGTTGATGCTTCATGACACTACGCGGCGGCCCCGTACTCTCCTTGACTGAACTCAAGGGTTACCGGTACACACCAAAGTGCCACATCAACGTAGCAGACTGCTTCAACCATGTCGGTATACCCCGCACAGTTCCCTCACAGCCTTGTTGCTACCTAAAAAAGGTTTCCCCCAGATCCGGGTTAGGATCTATAAAACTCCGATACAAAGCCCATAAATGTAAAAGCAAACAAGACAATCCATTGAAAATAAAGGTGATCTAAGCCCTAAGGTTACTCCACTTTTAAAGTATTTCCCCAGCAGAGTCGCCAGTTCTGTGATACGGTGGGAGAACTGACTTGGGTTTTGCGTTTGTATTTGCAAATGTAGCGGTTAGCAAGAGTCGCCACCGACTTTTTATTTTATCCTAAAGAGAGGTTAAAAAGCACAGCAAAAACCTTTTGAGATGTTTTCTTGGGTTCGGGGAGTAGATTATAGAAAGGGAAGATATTAGCACCCTTTCTATCCATGGTTATCCATGGGCTCTTAGTTACTTGCTTAGATCACTTGCCTTTTGCTTTCAATTGTTTGAAATGGTGCTTTGTGGGTGTGGGTTTGAAAATATTTTGAAAAGAGGCCAATGTGGTGGCAACCTTTGTAATGATCCATGTGGGGATGTATACAAAGATGTATGTCTTTTGAAAAGGTTTTCATTTGTTTTTGAAAGTTGTTTTGAAAGTGTAGTGTTGTGTGGTTTTGAAATTAGGCAAGTGTTTTATTTTGCAAGTTTGATTCAAGTAACTAAGAGGTTATCTACTCCTAAATTTCTCAAAAGATTATTGCTATGTTTTAACCCTTTTAACAAGTTTGTTCCACCATTGTATTTGGTGGACAATCTTGTATTAGGATGTGAAAGGGACAGGCGCGGGTCATCGTTTAGACCATAATTGCAACGGCGTTAAATGTCTTTGGGCAATTTTCTTTAAGGGACTTGATCATTTGTTTTTGTTTGTTTTTGAAAAGTCTTGTCGAGGGACTATGATCATTCAAATTGTTTGCTTTGCCCAAAGAAGTTCAACATACAATATGGCCCAATTATTTGAAGGCAACAAGTGGAATACCCTAGGGGGTGTAAGTGTGATTTGTGTGTCCATTTTCATGCTTGTTTATCTTGTATTAGGTCAAACTATTTTTTTATCGTTTTTTCGCATACAAACCCTAATTCTAACATGTTATCATTAGAAAGCAATAAAGTGCGAAATTTAAATTACTAAGCTATTACAAAACCAAATATGGGAAGGGGGGTACAAATGTTCAAATGGGGATATTGACAAGAATTTAAATCTAAATTATTACATCGATTTGAATATTTGCAATATAAATAATGTACAAAAATTAAATAAGAATGCAAGATGCAAAAAGAAATGTTTTGTATATGTATGAAAAAATATTATTTATGTAAAAGAGAAAAGAAAATAAAAATATATTATTTTTTTTGAGTATTTTGAATTTAGGGCAAAAACCCTAATTTTAAAAGAAAAAATGTATTATTATCTATTTTAATACAAATATTTATTTATTATTTATAAAAATAAAATAAAAATGAAGTATATTATAAAAAAAGGTATTTTTGTATCAAATATTAATAAAATGAAAAATTCAAGTATTTTTATATTTTTAACTTAAATATATTGATAAACATATATATATATATATATATTAAATCTTAAATATGTATTATACACAAAATAAATATTTATTTAACATTTTAATAAAATAAATAAAAAGAGTATTTTTTATGTGAAATATTTTCAGAAGGTAAATAAAAATAAAAAATGTATTTACATTATTTTTATATTTATTCTAATAATAGTATATATATATATTTATGTATAAACAAAGAAATAAATCAAATAAATATGCAATAAATACAAAAAATGATGAAAAAAATATTTTTAAAGTTTTAATATGCTGAGGAAAAATAAATGAAGTCAACCAAAAAAGAAAAAGTCAAAAAGAGTCAAAAATGAAGCAAATGGGCTCAGGGGGTGTAAACATGGGAATAGGGTGTGAAAAGAAAATAATTCCAGGCCCAGCCCAGACCACTTCTTCTTCAACCTCTGTACAACATCCTTCAAGCAAAACACGCGTTTTTTATCTCTGGATTCCTGGACTTTCAAGTAAAACTCATAACATGAAAAGTGTAGAGCATTAAGAGACGGTTTCAACCATATAAATAACTTGACCTATCTCTCTAAGATGAGGGAGAATTTCTCCTCCCCCAATTTCTGACCTAACTTTTCATCAATGTTCAGACATGAAATTCTCTAAGCACACGAAATATAAATGAAATCTAATCATATGAGCATGTTCAGGGCTATGATTGTGACATGTTTTCTTCAAAAACCTAAAGCTAACAATGCCTAATAAGGGAGATAGAACTCCATGAATATACCTGTTCAGTTGGAATCGAGCTTTGCAATGGAGGATGTTTCAGAGTGAAATGATGACTTGTATAGCTTCCTTGAAGTGTAAGGATGCTTTTCCAAGTCCTACTTTGTCTTGAAACTCCCTGAATCGAGCTAGTGAACTCCAACTGCAAAACAGAAATTTAAAAATGGTGAAGTGGCTTGGAGGTGTTACAGGTCAGGTTTCAGGACAGGGTTAGCTTGCATATGTTGTAAGGAAGGTAGAGGAACAAGTTTGGACAAGAATGCTCGAAGGGATTGAGAGATAGCACTCAATCTGCAGGGCTTACTCTATTTGTGCAGTTTTGTGGTGTTTCTGAGATGGAGAGTGCTTGAGAGGCAAATGGCTCGTGCAAAAGCTTGGTTGGGTAGTTTGGAATGTGTTTGATAGCTTTTGTGTTGTGTCCCTATGCTGAAGAGAGAGTTGTGATAAGTTATGGACTTTTCTTGAACTTGAAGTAAACAAAAAGCAAGTTGAGGTTTTAGGTCAATAGGGGGCCTCCTAATGTGCTGCATAATCTCCTCTTGATCAGAGCAACTTGTCCATAATCTTGTGCCAAAAAGATTTAGCTTGTACCTTCTTGATTTTCAATTGGACATAAAGCTAACCTTTTCAAGAATGGAAAGTTTACTTTATCTAAAAATGGATCAATCTTGTGTACAATGCTTGAACTCATGGAACAACACTTTGGCACAATGAACAAGCATTAAATTAAGGAGTGTAATTTGGTTTAAGGACCTGTAAAGTAGCACAAACTATGCTGAGTTCAAATTTGCAAAGTTATGGATATGGAACTTGGTCATGAACAAAGTGGTTTTTTGCTATATTGTGAAATTCGATTCTCTCTAACCATGAGGTTGTTTGAGAAGTTCTTGGACATTTTGGAAATCTTGGAATGTGTACTACAATCCATCTTTGAAATGCAAATTGAAATTCCAAGTGGAAGGGTATGAAAAGTGGCCTTGAAGTGGGGTAGAAAACCTTGTCAAAATAGGTTAAAATTTCACTAAGTTAAAAATGGTTTAGTGCCCTTATTCAAAAAATTGTAACTTGAGATACAAGCTTCAAATGAGAAAATTTTGTGAATCAAAGTTGTAGATTATGCAACAAGCTAAAACTTTCATGTTTTGACTTTTGTTTGAATCCAAATGGATCTTGGTGAAAAGGTGGGGCAAAGTTGGGAAAAAATTAGGGTTTTTCATAACTTAGAAAAATTCTAAGTTATGAAAAATTCCATTTTCAAACCCTAATTTGCATTTTGTGATTTCTTGGTGAACAAGTTTCATGATTTGGCAAGTTTTTGATGAAAAATGAATCTTGACTCTTGATTTTGACCAAAAAGTCAAAGTTTGACTTTTCAGTGTACAGTCAAAATTGATCAATTGACTGGGAAATTCAACTGTCAATCTTGTGTACTTGGGATCTTTTGAGCTTGAAGAACATGTCAAGATAATTCCATGGGGTACTTGAGTCCATATGTGAGCTTGGTTGGCCATTGGCTAGGTCAAACAGTCAAAAATTGCCTTTGTGCAGTCAAAACCCTAAAAATGACCATTTTGCCCTTTTGGTGATCTAATCAAATTTCTTATGGAATTGTGATCCAAACTTGACCAAATGGTTCATGTGAGTTCATAATGTTGATGTGGATCAAATTTCATGAGGTTTGACTGTCAATTGGCCACAATTGACTTTTTCCCCAATACAGCTGATATCTAGGTCAACTGTCCAATTGACTGGGCAAAACGTGGAATCAAGACTTGAAACTTGGCATGGGTAAACTTGGGAGTCCAACATGAAGCATGAAATTCATCTTAGGCATTTTAGGTCAAAACATCCTTGGGCAAACACAAACCCTAATTTGAGTCCACAGTGCAAGAAGAAGTCTTGAGCAGAGGAAACCCTAATTGGATCTTGATCTTCAAAGGTCTTGTGATGAGAAAATGTTGAGGATATGGGAGGGCAAATTTTGGGGTACAACACCAGGTCTGTTGGCCGAGGGTCTGATTGAGAAAAAAGTCGCTTTACCAGTGCCCGCAAATCCGGGAAAGTATTACAAGCCTAAAGCCAAGTGTGCCTTACACTCGGATGGCCCAGGGCATGATACCGAGGATTATTATGTGTTAAAGGACATAGTGCAATGGTTGTTGCAAAATAATAAAATCAACTTCAAGAATATCCCGAGTGTGCAAAATAACCTGTTGCCCGTGCATGGGCAAGGTTCAAAACAGGTCAATGCTATTGTCGAGGATGAAGAGATCAAGACCAATATTAGCCAGATTCGGACACCGCTAGTTCCGTTATATCTGAGATTGTTCAAAGCTGGTTTGGTGAATGAGGATCACGCTCTTTGTGAGAGTTGTATCCAAGAACCGTCAGGTTGTGAAGGCGTGAAAAAGGGAATTCAGAGATTAATGGATGAGGGGGTACTGTTAGTGACTCATGAAAGAGAAAAAGTGAAATGTGTAGCAGGTATAAAGACAGTGAAGCAAAAGGATGGGCCGTTAACGTTTTATTTGACCAATGAGGAGGCCGTGTCAACGGCAGCTGTGCCTGCTAGCCTGATTATCTTCCAGGCTCCGGCCCCGTTCCCCTACAAGACGGACCGGGTAGTGCCATGGAATTACAGCCCAGTGATGGTCAATAATGGTAAGAGTGTGCCCATAGTAGAGGAAAAGCCTGTACAAAATATTACTGGTAAGAGTGGCATGACCCGAAGTGGTCGAGTCTTCGCCCTAGAGAATCTGAGGAAGGAACAGCCCATACCAGTCGACAAAGGTAAGAGTCCCATGATCACAGCTGAGTCAAATGCAAAAGGGGTTGATAAAGAGGACGAATCAGAGGAGTTTCTGAAGATTATCAGGAAGAGTGATTACAAAATCATCGACCAATTGTTCCAGACACCCTCCAAGATCTCGATGTTATCCTTACTGTTGAATTCCGAGTCTCATCGGAAAGCATTGTTGAAGGTATTGGGGCACGCCTATGTGAATACGGATGTCACCGAGGTGGAGTTCGATCATATCATGGGCAATATCACAGCTAGTAATTCTTGGCTTTGATGAAAATGAACTACCTCACCAGGGAAGGGAACATAACATGGAACTATATATTTCCATTAAGTGTGAAAAGGATTCAATGTCGCATGTTTTGGTTGACACCGGGTCCTCTCTGAATGTGATGCCCAGAAGGACGTTGGATAAATTGGCCTTCACTGGCTCGCAGCTGGAAGCGAGTGATGTGATTGTAAAAGCTTTCGATGGATCCAGAAGGGCAATGATGGAGAGGTAGTTTTTCTGATTAAGGTGGGTCCTCACGTCTTCCAGATACGCTTTCAATTTATGGATATTCATCCAGGCTACAGTTTCCTATTAGGAAGACCGTGGATACACGATGCGGGGGCGGTGACTTCTACATTACATCAAAGGTTGAAATTTGTAAAAGGGCACAAATTGAATGTGGTATTTGGTGAGGAGACTATGATGGTCAGCTCCTTGGGCTCCTACCGCTATGTAGAGGTGGACGAGGATGCTGTTGACACCCAATTCCATGGTTTAGAGATTGCGAACGCTGTGAAGATAGAATTCCCTGAATCTACTGTTCCGCCTCTGGCATCCTTGGCCGATGCTCAGAGGATTGTCAAAGAAGGGTCGACACCAAATTGGGGCACCGTGGTTGAATTACCGGTGAATAATACCAGAGCGAGTTTGGGTTTCAAATCTTTTGCTAAAGCAGGTGCTTCCAGGACTTATAAAGAAGTGAAGTCACCCTCTTTCCTCAGTGGGGGATTCTTACAGGATTCATACGCAATAATTGATGACTCAGAAGAGGACGATGTGTGCAATTGGACTTCTTCAGATGTTCCTGTTGTCGTGCATTTTGATGAGTAATAATTTGTATTTTCCTTTGATAAAATTGTTGCATTGCTTGCATTTTAAACAATCGCGGCCAGCTCTGCCCGAGGCAGAACCGTATTTTTGTAAGGGCCACAGTTGTTGCAATTTAAATGATTAAATAAAAGTGTTGTTCGCATTTCCAATTCGCGTCTTTTTATTTTTCACTTACTTCTGGAAAATGGTAACTAAATAAAACCTTTAAAAAAGAGAAAAAGCATTTTTCAAAAAAAATATGCATGTGAATTATGTCATCGGTCAGTCTCTAAAATCAAAACCATATTTCATGTGCAGATTAATAAATAAAGAACCCTCCCTTAAATACACTGAATCTGCACCCTTTCCTAATTTCGAATGTCCGGTATATGAAGCCGACGGTGAAGAAGAGGAGGAGGAAATACCAGAGGAGATTGCCCGGCTGCTTGAGTGTGAGGAGAAAGCTCTCCAGCCTCATGAGGAACTGATGGAATTGATCAACCTCGGTTCAGAGGAGAATAAGAGAGAGATTCGTATCGGTGCATTGTTGAATGAATCAGTAAAGGGCCAGTTAATTGAGTTGTTGAAATAATATTCTGATGTGTTTGCTTGGTCGTACGAGGATATGCCAGGTCTCGACATGGATATTGTTGAACATAAGCTGTCGTTGAAGCCCGAGTGCCCGCCCGTCAAACAAAAGTTGAGGAGGTCTCATCCAAAAATGGCTCTGAAGATAAAAGAGGAGGTAAGAAAGCAGATCGATGTCGGTTTTCTTGTCACAGCAGTGTACCCTGAATGGGTTGCTAACATTGTGTTGTTCCCGAAGAAAGATGGAAAGGTCAGGATGTGTGTGGATTACAGGGATTTAAACAAAGTCAGCCCGAAAAATGATTTTCCCCTGCCACACATCGACACACTGGTGGATAATACCGCTAGATTCAGTGTGTTTTCATTCATGGATGGGTTTTCTGGCTATAATCAGATAAAGATGGCACCAAATGACATGGAAAAAAACACTTTCATAACTCCATGGGGAACATTCTGCTATAGAGTGATGCCCTTTGGATTGAATAATGCAGGTGCCACTTATCAGAGAGCCATGACAACTTTATTTCATGATATGATGCACAAGGAAATAGAGGTATATGTAGACGACATGATAGCCAAATCTCAAACAGAGGAGGGACACATTGTGAATTTTCTAAAACTGTTTGAACGATTGAGAAAGTTTAGACTTCGCCTGAATCCTAATAAGTGCACTTTTGGGGTCAGATCAGGGAAGCTACTTGGCTTCATAGTCAGTCAAAAAGGGATTGAGGTGGATCTAGATAAGGTCAGAGCCATAAGAGATATGCCAGCTGTGATCGGTGGATCTGGAACTGACTGTTTTAAAGCTGGTTCGCGAAATGTCGCGGAAGCAAGAGTCGCCACCGTCTTTTATTTTCTCCAAATGGAAAGGACAAAAGCACAGAAAAATTCCTTAAAGAGATTGCTCTCGGTTCGGGAGGTAGGTTATAGAAAGGGAAGGTGTTAGCACCCTTTCTATCCATGGTTATCCATGGGCTCTTAGATACTTGCTCAATGTGTTTTCAAAATGTTTGCTTGCTTTTCAATTGTGGGTTTTAAAAAAGTTTCTTTGAAAAATTTCAGTTCGACTCGTACGTCAGAGTGTTTGAAAAATTTGCTTCGAAAGCTTTTGAAAATGTTGGTGTGAAAAGATTTCAGTTTGTTTTTTGAAGGGAGCAAGTATCCATGAGTCGTCTACCTACCCTAAGGAATTCGTCTGTGTAAAAGTCCTTGAAAGTAGTGCTATCCCACCATTGAGAGGTAGGTAGCACCACCGTTGGAGGTGTTCGGGTCAATGCGAGTTTGTAGGGACATGGTGATCACCAGAGCAATGGGAAGACACCTTAGAAGCTACCCTCATGCCAGGTTCCCGGATCATGAGGACTTACTAAGACATCCTCTACTCGACGATCACCTATCGAGGCAAGGCAACAGTGAGGCGTACCCTAGGGGTGGTGTGTGCGATTCGTGTGTCATGTTCATTGATATTTGTCTTGTCATGTCTATTGTGATCTACGCTTGATTTTATTTTAAGTCCATACATTCTTTCATGCTTTTGTTAACAGTTAAAAGTTGCGGGAAAAATAAATCTAAGACTATTACAAATGGCGCGGGTCCACATCGCCAAAATTAAACCGGACCCGATTTGACGGAAAGTAAATAGAGCAAAAGAAATAAAAGTCCGAGAAGTTTAAGTTACAATGCTTCGGGAGAGATACATAATGAATTAAGCGAAATAAAACAAATGTGCGAATAAAATAAATTACGAACGAGGGCGTTGGACCCTTTTGCAAAATATTATTAATAAGGAATTAAAATTAAGAATTAAAAGAAAATGTTTTTATAGTATTTTTGTGTTTTTTTTGAGATTTAATAAAAAAAGAATTAATTAAAAACCAAAATGAAATGTTAAACCTAGTTCTAATTATTTTTAAGTTTATTATGAAAGTATTAAAAGTTAACCTAAATGCAACCCTAATTAGTTTACAAGTTTAATTATGAAAATAAATAAATCACTAATATTATGGCAAAAAAAAAGGAGAATTAAAAGGAATAAAAAAGTTATTAAACCTAATGCTATATTTTTGGATTTTTTTATGAAAAAAAGAATTAGTGTTGCAAACCCTAATTTAAATTGAATTTATTTACATGCTAATGTATGTATAAGGAAATAATTATAATAAAAATTATTGATCGTATTTTTGTCTTTTCTGATTTTTTTTTTATGATGTTTTTTATATTTGTGAAAAAAAAAATAATTAATTAAATTAAAACAAATCAGGAAAATAAAATAGCAATTAAAAAATAAAAAATAAAAAGAATTGCAAACCAGGGGGGTGGATGGACCCAATGGAGGTTTTTGTTTCAGGGCATTATAATCAAATTAAATTGTACCAAAAGCTTCGTACAGTCCCTGTGAGCACAAAACAATCCACAAAATACGTTAATGATGCATGAATCGAAGTATGCGTTTATGGAAAAAATTCAAACCGTGTGACTTATTCTTGCGTGTTCTTGGAGCTTTATGGCTTGTTTTTTTTTATTCCAATCCGTTCCTGGGAATATCAGCAGTGTGTTGGAATCACTCTAAGGCTTTGAATTGTGCTTGAATGTGGAATTCGATTTTCAAATTTTCCTTGAATTTTGGAATTTGCTTATGGTGTTCTGTAGCAGCTTGTGCCCTCTTGGCTTTAGGGTTTGCTTCAATATTTATGTTGGAAGGGAATTATGGTACAAACTAGGTCAAAGATCCATGAAATAAGAGAATTAGGTTTAGGTTTTCCACCTTTAACAAACTTTCCCTTTTTTTAAGCAAACCAAGACTTGGTGTACAACATAACCCTAAACTAGGTCAAAGATCCATGAAATAAGAGAATTAGGTTTAGGTTTTCCACCTTTAACAAACTTTCCCTTTTTTTAAGAAAAACCAAGACTTGGTGTACAACATAACCCTAAACTAGGTCAAAGATCCATGAAATAAGAGAATTAGGTTTAGGTTTTTTCACCCTTAACAAACTTTCCCTTTTTTTTAGGCAAAACCAAGACTTGGTGTATAATCTAACCCTAGCATGAGTTTGTGAGCTGGCACATGATATATGGAAGCTATCCCAATTCAAATGACACTATTTCATTGACTTTTGAATTTTATTTGAATTTTTAAAGATTTAAAATGAATTAAATTATCAAAAATTAAATAAAATAGAAAAATCAATATTTGGTCTTGAAATTAATCATGGGACACGTGTGTGGCATGACAAGGCTGAATCAAGTGGAAGAAAGTGGGCCCTTTTGTCAAAAATTGAAGTTTCAAGGATAGTTGACTTTTGCCATTTCACAAAAATTTCCCAACTTCTACAAGGCATAACTTGCTCAATTTTTAAGCTTTTCTCATGTTCTTGGACATTTTGGAAAGGTCTTTGAGTCCTTTAACCAATTCTTTTGGTCCCATGTCATTTTGATTTACCAATCTCAAGTTATGGTCTTTGACTTAAAGTCCCTTTTTGTTGACTTTTGAAAATGACCTATAATGTTGAAATCGATAACTTTTTGTGAGAGCATTTCTTGGACTTGAAGTATGAAGATGAGTTGTAGGAAATGTCTTTCTCTTCAAAATGAGCTTTTGATGGAATTTTTCTGATAATCCATGTGAAAGTTATGTCCTGGTCAATTTCAGTTGACTTTTTCAACTGTCCAAATATAGTAACTTTTGCATCTTTGATGATTTCTGAGCCAAATTTTGAGAATCATGATCAAGCATTGATCAAATGATGTTTGTGGCTTCAAAATGATATGTTGACCAAAAATTTGAACTTTTGACTGTCAAATGACCATTTTGCCCCTACAGTTGACTGTAGTGCAATTTAGGGTTTTGACTGTGCAATTTTGAGCTGAATGCCTTGAAACTTGATATGAGGATACTTGACCATCTTTGTAGGCATGTGAGACTTGATTGGGCTTTTGAACACTTCATTTTCTTGATCAGACCATAAACCCTAGTTTTGACTGTATGGGAGACTGTTGCACTGCACAACCCTTGGGGAATTTTGTGACTTGGCTTGGCAATTTCTTGAAGAATATGGGAGGGCAAATTTTGGGGTATAACAGTTGCCCCTGTTCAATCTTCTTAGACCTGAGGATGCAGATTGGCGGACGTGCCTTTCGTAATCCGAGGGTAGAAGATGATTGGACACTAGAGTGCCCAGAAATTTGCGCTCACATGGTAGCAGTGTGATGAAAATGGGCTTATAGATGCCATTTGGAGGTTGTTGGATAGGATGATGGGCTTATAGATGCCATCTGAATGTTGATTGCGTGGGAGATTCCTTAGCGAGAACCTGCATACCTGCAAAACAGAAAAATGAGTACCTGACACGTTGCAGGAGCTGATTTTTTTAGATGCTTGGTGTAGATATGTCCTGACTGGTTACAGGAGCTGAGTATGGAGCTTCAAACGGCGATGAATGAACCAGGGATGGTTACTATCTTAGTATGAATAGCAAGAGAACCTTAGGCGACTTTAACTTCAACAACGCTCGTTGAGAAAAAATCTTGGGTGACTTTAACTGGGATAAGCATCAGGGAGATCTTAGGGTCGATCTGACTGAACCAGAGGAGGTTTTTTTTTTGATAAGGATGTGATGAAGGAATCTGAGACGATTGCTACCTCAGCAGGACGATGAAGGAATCTGAGATGATTGCTACTCCAAATATATGATGAAGGAATCTGGGACGATTACTACCTCAGCAGGACGATGAAGGAATCTGAGACGATTGCTACTCCAAATATATGATGAAGGAATCTGGGACGATTACTACCTCAGCAGGACGATGAAGGAATCTGAGACGATTGCTACCTCAGCAGAATGATGAAGGAATCTGGGACGATTACTACCTCAGCAGGATGATGAAGGAATCTGGGACGATTACTACCTCAGCGGGATGATGAAGGAATCTGGGACGATTACTACCTCAGCAGGATGATGAAGGAATCTGAGACGATTGCTACTCCAAATATGTGATGAAGGAATCTGGGACGATTACTACCTCAACGGGATGATGAAGGAATCTGAGACGATTGCTACTCCAAATATGTGATGAAGGAATCTGGGACGATTACTACCTCAACGGGATGATGAAGGAATCTGGGACGATTACTACCTCAGCGGGATGATGAAGGAATCTGGGACGATTACTACCTCAGCAGGATGATGAAGGAATCTGGGACGATTACTACCTCAGCGGGATGATGAAGGAATCTGGGACGATTACTACCTCAACGGGATGATGAAGGAATCTGGGACGATTACTACCTCAGCAGGATGATGAAGGAATCTGGGACGATTGCTACCTCAGCAGAATGATGAAGGAATCTGGGACGATTACTACCTCAACAGGATGATGAAGGAATCTGGGACGATTACTACCTCAGCAGGATGATGAAGGAATCTGGGACGATTACTACCTCAGCGGGATGATGAAGGAATCTGGGACGATTACTACCTCAGCAGGATGATGAAGGAATCTGAGACGATTGCTACTCCAAATATGTGATGAAGGAATCTGGGACGATTACTACCTCAACGGGATGATGAAGGAATCTGAGACGATTGCTACTCCAAATATGTGATGAAGGAATCTGGGACGATTACTACCTCAGCAGGATGATGAAGGAATCTGAGACGATTGCTACTCCAAATATGTGATGAAGGAATCTGGGACGATTACTACCTCAACGGGATGATGAAGGAATCTGGGACGATTACTACCTCAGCAGGATGATGAAGGAATCTGGGACGATTACTACCTCAACGGGTAAAGACTTTTATCTGTTGATCGTTCTTTCCTGAAAAAGTAACGAATTAGTTGTATGCAATGTCATAATGCATGAATTGCCTGATTTTAAGATGTTCTCAAAAATAAATGAGATTGGGGTGATATGATGCGTCTATGCATGCTATAATGATGTATGTGACGTTTTATGAATGTGTTTTTCGTCTAGGAAAGTAAATCCTTGACGGGTGCCGGGAAGTCGTATCCTGGGCTGATGTTGAAGAATAGTTGCAAGAATTCCAATAGACGAAGATAACTCCGTTGGGGATAAGACTTGGCGAATGGAGGATTCTGCGGGGAGAAAAAGATATTCTAGTGACCATGCTGGGAAGAAATACTCTGTGGGGAGATGCTTTTGCTGAATTGTTGAGGATGACTCGCTGAGGATACCTTGCTGTATCGGAAGTATGAATGGACTTCGCTGGGGATAAGAAGGTTCTGTCGACGACGCTCTTTCCGTGGCTTTTGGCTGAGGATAACCCAGTTATATCCTGTTAAGGAAATAACTCTTTAAATCAAGCCGGACGGCGCGTTCGTGCCCTGCTAGGGGATGAGCTTCCAGAATCTACTGGGGGTACGCCTATTGCTTGGGGAGATAGATTCCAACCTTCCTGGGGAAGCTTTGAACTGCGTTGGCTATGTTCTTCAACGGAGCTTACCCTGATTCCTTGGAGGACAGAACAATCAGATTGCTTAGACCATTCTTTATTGCCCCTGTTTCTATGGGGGAGGCACTTGTGGGGTGCTGATAGTTGTTGAGGGTCAAACCTTCTTCTGGTAGGCAGATGATAAGATGACGGGACATAGTCGTACGCTTTTGATCCCTAACTTTTGCCTGGACCGCCCTTTCGGGTTTTCAGTCCACCGGGATACCCATTTTTGCCCAAGCCGCCTTTTCAGGTTTTCGACTTGCCGGGTGTACAGATTTTTCATTTCATCCCTCATTTTGCCCGAACCCTTTTGGTTCGCCGGGAAGCCCTTATTTTTGCCTAGGTATGTCAACCTAGCGGGTCTTTGATTGTGCATAGTATTTTTTCGACTATGTCCATGTTCTCAGAATGTAGGGAGTTGCCCCTGTTAGAAGTGTTTTGTCATGCCACCAGAAGGTGTTTGATCAGGCCAGATTCGTTGTTGAAATGCCCCAAGTGACTCAAGCGGAGATTTTCCCCAGGCTATTTGGCCTTTGAGAGATTCTCCGAATCTTGATTGGATTGCCCCAGATGATGGACCATGCTCATGTCTGCCCCTTGATTGGAGGTACTTCTATTCAGTAGGCATTCGTCGTGCGAACTTCTGCTGTTCAAACAAAAAGTCATATGCAAACAATGTTATATCAAAAATGCAAAGCTTATGTCTGTCTTGAAGATTTTGAAAATGCATTCTTTTTCATAAAACAAATGAATGTTTGTAAAACGTGATGTCAACTCCGTATTTACCGTAGGCCTTCAGGAGTCAGGATACCTTTCGTAACAGTATGCTTTCGAACTAACCCGTGCTTCAGCTAGGACTTTTGAGGGTTATAACGTGGCCTGGTTCACGGTTTAAGAAACAAAGGGTAAAGGCTCAAATTATTTGTACCCACCCGCTCTTCGTGATGTTCTCCAAACCTAAACTTAGTTGATCATACGTTAGACCTTGTTTGAGTCTTTGCTCTGATTTTCCGGTGATGGTTCCGATATTGATGATTTATTTTGAATGGGCAGTCATCTATTTTTGCTGAGGGTTTATAGGACCTCTTCTTTTTTGTTATCCCTTTCTTTTTTTGCCTGAACTGTTTCCTTTTTGGAATTACAGTCAGCGGGATGCCCCAGTTTCATAAGTCCCCTTTGTAGGTTTAGACTTTTTGGGCTTTTCGTTTATGAATTTTGATGATGACTGCCTGTCTTTTTGATTGTTCTGAACCATCACTGTCTTTGTTCGTTTTGTAAAGATCTCTTCGGTGCTATTCGTCATGCACTTGGATCAACTGAGAGAACTACCCTGCCCCAGGTTATGATAAAGGGTTTTAAATTTCGAAAAGAAAAACTCCTACTTCTTTGGCTCAGAGGGGTTGACGAGGGATTATCATCCTTATAACTCCAGTGTTTAGGGATTGAAACAATGCCTGTACCTCATCAGCGGGGTCTGTTCAAAAGCATACTGTAGATCGTGGTATCGTTTTCGTCATCCTCCCTCAAGAGGCTTAGAATTATTAACCAAGAGTTGATCATCAGAAAAATATGAAACAATTTGCATATAGTAAATGCGAATATATTGATTCAAAATAGACATAAGCGATGCATTAATGTGATAACAATGTTTAACATGAATAAATGTTTGAACAATCAAAGAACAATACAACTTGAACATTTGAATGAACAAAAGACATTCTCGACGATTTGGTGTAGGATCAGTGTTCAAACTCGACCTCCTTGGCGTCAATCAAATCCTGGATCTTGTTCTTCAAGGTCCAACAGTCGTCGGTATCATGTCCAGGACTGTCAGAATGGTAGGCACATCTCACACCCGGGTTGTACTTGGGAGAGGAAGTGTCAGGATTTTGAGGAGGATCCTTAAGTGTGATCATTTTCGCCCTCAGCAATTGCTGTAATGCCTGAGACAAAGACATGTTGATGTCAGTATACTTCCTATCTTGATGCTTTATCCTACGCCTATTGCTCTTTCTTGGTTGAACGGGCGTGGGATCGGAAATCTGGATTGCCCCTACATCATGACGACCCTTTTTCACATGTATAGCATTGGATTCTTTCTTCCCACTGTGGGGCTTTTTCTGAGCATCAGCAGATGCGGCTTCTTGAATCTTCCCCGACTTGATACCAGCTTCGATTCTCTCCCCAGTCAAGACAAGATCTGTAAACCCAGCAGCAGAATTCCCAATTAGGTGGTTGAAGAATGGGCCAGACAGGGTCCCCAAGAACATGTCGACGAGCTCGCGGTCCATCAGAGGTGGTTGTACCCTTCCAGCAAGGTCCCTCCATTTTTGAGCATACTCTTTGAAGCCTTCGCCTGTACCCATAGACATCCCCTGAAGCTGAGTACGCGTGGGAGCGAGGTCGGCATTATACTGGTAGTGTTTGTAAAATGCAGTGGCTAAGTCTTCCCAGGTACGGATGTTGGCTCCATTCAGTTGATAGAACCACTCGAGCTGAGTCCCTGAAAGACTCTCTTGGAAGAAATGGATCCATAAGTTTTTGTCAGCTGTATAGGGCTGGATCCTCCTTGCATAAGCCCTGAGATGCAACTTAGGACAGGATGCCCCGTCGTATTTAGCAAAGGCAGGTACCTTGAATTTGTGCGGGATCACCACTCCAGAAGACAGACCTAGATCCTCGAAGTCCAGACCAGGCACCTTTTGTATCTCTATAGCACTTAACCGGTCTACCAACTGTTTGTACTTATCCTCAGCCGGAGGGTACTGTTCGTCGTCGAAATCTGTCTCGTTGTCGGAGACCACTGGACTAGGCACCTCTCTCTCATGGTGACTGTTTTCCCTCACAGATGGGGTAGTCCTCTCAGTTTCAGTCTGCGGTGCATTCCCAGATCTGCGTCTAGGGCTGAACAAAACAGTCCTCTTCTTCTTCTTCTCCTTCTTCAGGAGCAGAGCCTTCAGATCTTGTTGCCCCTGGGTCAAATTCAGGATCAGCTCTTGGAACTGGGCGTTCTGAGCCTGGAGGTCCTTGATAGTCTGCTCGGATGATGATTCAGGATTCATGATGATTGGCTGAAATAAGCAGCGGAGAAGGGTAAGCAACCTGTCAAAGGGATACCTGCAATGCAATGAGATGTATGACATGCATGTGATGTTTTCAAGGATCTCGCAGGGTAAACAGAGAAACTTGTTAGAGTTGGAAACTGGCAACTTGATTGAAGGAACCTCCTGTTGTAGAGAGCCCTTCTTCAAGGGTCAAAGGCTCACCATATCCAGTGGGTCATAGCCCCTGACGACCTTAGCTAGAGGAAAATAAATCCTCTTTGCCCCTTGTTGGGCAGTTGGTTCATCATGACCTGCATCACAAGCCCTTGAGATCCTTGAAATGGGTTAGGATGTATGCAATGGTATGCAATGGTATGATGTCATGCTATGCATGGGGTGATGTAGGTAAACCCTGCTATGAGTCCCAATTAAGGACTATAAACAGACCCTGCAAGAAATTCAATATACTTTGTTATGAGTCCCAATTAAGGACTATAAACAAAACCTGCAAGAAATTTGGTAAACCTTGTCATGAGTCCTAGCTAAGGACTATAAACAAAACCTGTAAGTAGTTCATGTGTCAGCTAACAAGCATGCAAGTAGGCAAGTACAAAGGCACACAAGTCACACAAAAGAGCCCTTAGAGTTTAGGCCAGCATGAAGTTTGGGGTACTACCCTCTTGAAGTGGGTGGGTTCAACCTGTCCTAATCAAAGTAACCGGGTTCTAAGGTTCCCAATATCACGGGACTGCTTTCATTGTTCATCGTTTCGATTTAGCCACTGAACTGGCGACCGAAATATTCCAGGAAAGCAACCCTCAATTGAGTGTAGTATCGAGTATCAACCAACCTCGGACTGCACCAAAGTCAGTTATCTCACTACCCTAAAGAGGCCAAGATAGTTCAATTAAGGTTCCTAAGGTCTGTTGATGCTTCACGACACCACGCGGAGGCCCCGTACTCTCCTTGACTGAACTCAAGGGTTACCGGTACACACCAAAGTGCCACATCAACGTAGCAGACTGTTTCAACCATGTCGGTATACCCCGCACAGTTCCCTCACAGCCTTGTTGCTACTTTCTAAGAAGGTATTCCCCCAGATCCGGGTTAGGATCTATAGAACTCCCAAGCAAACCACAATAATAAAGCAAGCAAAGAAGACAATTGAAAACATAGTTATGACCTAGCCCTAAGGTATACCTCACTTTAAGTTTTTATCCCCAGCAGAGTCGCCAGTTCTGTGATCGGTGGATCTGGAACTGACTGTTTTAAAGCTGGTTCGCGAAATGTCGCGGAAGCAAGAGTCGCCACCGTCTTTTATTTTCTCCAAATGGAAAGGACAAAAGCACAGAAAAATTCCTTAAAGAGATTGCTCTCGGTTCGGGAGGTAGGTTATAGAAAGGGAAGGTGTTAGCACCCTTTCTATCCATGGTTATCCATGGGCTCTTAGATACTTGCTCAATGTGTTTTCAAAATGTTTGCTTGCTTTTCAATTGTGGGTTTTAAAAAAGTTTCTTTGAAAAATTTCAGTTCGACTCGTACGTCAGAGTGTTTGAAAAATTTGCTTCGAAAGCTTTTGAAAATGTTGGTGTGAAAAGATTTCAGTTTGTTTTTTGAAGGGAGCAAGTATCCATGAGTCGTCTACCTACCCTAAGGAATTCGTCTGTGTAAAAGTCCTTGAAAGTAGTGCTATCCCACCATTGAGAGGTAGGTAGCACCACCGTTGGAGGTGTTCGGGTCAATGCGAGTTTGTAGGGACATGGTGATCACCAGAGCAATGGGAAGACACCTTAGAAGCTACCCTCATGCCAGGTTCCCGGATCATGAGGACTTACTAAGACATCCTCTACTCGACGATCACCTATCGAGGCAAGGCAACAGTGAGGCGTACCCTAGGGGTGGTGTGTGCGATTCGTGTGTCATGTTCATTGATATTTGTCTTGTCATGTCTATTGTGATCTACGCTTGATTTTATTTTAAGTCCATACATTCTTTCATGCTTTTGTTAACAGTTAAAAGTTGCGGGAAAAATAAATCTAAGACTATTACAAATGGCGCGGGTCCACATCGCCAAAATTAAACCGGACCCGATTTGACGGAAAGTAAATAGAGCAAAAGAAATAAAAGTCCGAGAAGTTTAAGTTACAATGCTTCGGGAGAGATACATAATGAATTAAGCGAAATAAAACAAATGTGCGAATAAAATAAATTACGAACGAGGGCGTTGGACCCTTTTGCAAAATATTATTAATAAGGAATTAAAATTAAGAATTAAAAGAAAATGTTTTTATAGTATTTTTGTGTTTTTTTTTGAGATTTAATAAAAAAAGAATTAATTAAAAACCAAAATGAAATGTTAAACCTAGTTCTAATTATTTTTAAGTTTATTATGAAAGTATTAAAAGTTAACCTAAATGCAACCCTAATTAGTTTACAAGTTTAATTATGAAAATAAATAAATCACTAATATTATGGCAAAAAAAAAGGAGAATTAAAAGGAATAAAAAAGTTATTAAACCTAATGCTATATTTTTGGATTTTTTTATGAAAAAGAGAATTAGTGTTGCAAACCCTAATTTAAATTGAATTTATTTACATGCTAATGTATGTATAAGGAAATAATTATAATAAAAATTATTGATCGTATTTTTGTCTTTTGTGATTTTTTTTTTATGATGTTTTTTATATTTGTGAAAAAAAAATAATTAATTAAATTAAAACAAATCAGGAAAATAAAATAGCAATTAAAAAATAAAAAATAAAAAGAATTGCAAACCAGGGGGGTGGATGGACCCAATGGAGGTTTTTGTTTCAGGGCATTATAATCAAATTAAATTGTACCAAAAGCTTCGTACAGTCCCTGTGAGCACAAAACAATCCACAAAATACGTTAATGATGCATGAATCGAAGTATGCGTTTATGGAAAAAATTCAAACCGTGTGACTTATTCTTGCGTGTTCTTGGAGCTTTATGGCTTGTTTTTTTTTATTCCAATCCGTTCCTGGGAATATCAGCAGTGTGTTGGAATCACTCTAAGGCTTTGAATTGTGCTTGAATGTGGAATTCGATTTTCAAATTTTCCTTGAATTTTGGAATTTGCTTATGGTGTTCTGTAGCAGCTTGTGCCCTCTTGGCTTTAGGGTTTGCTTCAATATTTATGTTGGAAGGGAATTATGGTACAAACTAGGTCAAAGATCCATGAAATAAGAGAATTAGGTTTAGGTTTTCCACCTTTAACAAACTTTCCCTTTTTTTAAGCAAACTAAGACTTGGTGTACAACATAACCCTAAACTAGGTCAAAGATCCATGAAATAAGAGAATTAGGTTTAGGTTTTCCACCTTTAACAAACTTTCCCTTTTTTTAAGAAAAACCAAGACTTGGTGTACAACATAACCCTAAACTAGGTCAAAGATCCATGAAATAAGAGAATTAGGTTTAGGTTTTTTCACCCTTAACAAACTTTCCCTTTTTTTTAGGCAAAACCAAGACTTGGTGTATAATCTAACCCTAGCATGAGTTTGTGAGCTGGCACATGATATATGGAAGCTATCCCAATTCAAATGACACTATTTCATTGACTTTTGAATTTTATTTGAATTTTTAAAGATTTAAAATGAATTAAATTATAAAAAATTAAATAAAATAGAAAAATCAATATTTGGTCTTGAAATTAATCATGGGACACGTGTGTGGCATGACAAGGCTGAATCAAGTGGAAGAAAGTGGGCCCTTTTGTCAAAAATTGAAGTTTCAAGGATAGTTGACTTTTGCCATTTCACAAAAATTTCCCAACTTCTACAAGGCATAACTTGCTCAATTTTTAAGCTTTTCTCATGTTCTTGGACATTTTGGAAAGGTCTTTGAGTCCTTTAACCAATGCCTTTGGTCCCATGTCATTTTGATTTACCAATCTCAAGTTATGGTCTTTGACTTAAAGTCCCTTTTTGTTGACTTTTGAAAATGACCTATAATGTTGAAATCGATAACTTTTTGTGAGAGCATTTCTTGGACTTGAAGTATGAAGATGAGTTGTAGGAAATGTCTTTCTCTTCAAAATGAGCTTTGGATGGAATTTTTCTGATAATCCATGTGAAAGTTATGTCCTGGTCAATTTCAGTTGACTTTTTCAACTGTCCAAATATAGTAACTTTTGCATCTTTGATGATTTCTGAGCCAAATTTTGAGAATCATGATCAAGCATTGATCAAATGATGTTTGTGGCTTCAAAATGATATGTTGACCAAAAATTTGAACTTTTGACTGTCAAATGACCATTTTGCCCCTACAGTTGACTGTAGTGCAATTTAGGGTTTTGACTGTGCAATTTTGAGCTGAATGCCTTGAAACTTGATATGAGGATACTTGACCATCTTTGTAGGCATGTGAGACTTGATTGGGCTTTTGAACACTTCATTTTCTTGATCAGACCATAAACCCTAGTTTTGACTGTATGGGAGACTGTTGCACTGCACAACCCTTGGGGAATTTTGTGACTTGGCTTGGCAATTTCTTGAAGAATATGGGAGGGCAAATTTTGGGGTATAACACCAGCACCCATAATGGAAAAGTAAGTGTGAGGTTTCTTGGGCAGATTGAATTACATTTCCAGATTTATTGCACATATGACTTCGACTTGTGCACCCATCTTTAAACTGCTAAGGAAGGATCAAGCAGTGGTCTAGAATGAGGATTGTCAGAAGGCACTTGACAATATTAAACAGTATCTGCATAATCCTCCTATCTTATCTCCTCCAGTGGAAGGGAAGTCGTTGATCATGTATCTGTCTGTGCTAGAAGAATCCATGGGCTATGCTCTGGGGCAGAGGGATGACTCAGGAAAGAAAGAGTATGCAATTTACTACCTGTGATACGGTGGGAGAACTGACTTGAGGTTTGCGTTTGTATTCGCAAATGTTGCGGTTAGCAAGAGTCGCCACCGACTTTTTATTTTATCCTAAGGAAAGGTTAAAAAAGCACAGCAAAAACCTTTTGAGATGTTTTCTTGGGTTCGGGGAGTAGATTATAGAAAGGGAAGGTATTAGCACCCTTTCTATCCATGGTTATCCATGGGCTCTTAGTTACTTGCTTAGATCACTTGCCTTTTGTTTTCAATTGTTTTAAATGGTGCTTGAGTGTGTGGGTTTTGAAAATGTTTTTGAAAAGAGGCCAATGTGGTGGCAACCTTTGTAATGATCCATGTGGGGATGTATACAAAGATGTATGTCTTTTGAAAAAGTTTTCATTTGTTTTTGAAAGTTGTTTTGAAAGTGTAGTGATGTGTGATTTTGAGATTAGGCAAGTGTTTTGTTTTGCAAGTTGATTCAAGTAACTAAGAGGTTATCTACTCCTAAATTTCTCAAAAGATTATTGCTATACTTTAACCCTTTTAACAAGTTTGCACCACCATTGTATTTGGTGGGCAACCTTGTGTTAGGATGTGAAAGGGACAGGCGCGGGTCATCGTTTAGACCATAATTGTAACGACGTTAAATGTCTTTGGGCAATTTCTTTAAGGGACTTGGTCATTTGTTTTTGTTGGTTTTGAAAAGTTTTATCGAGGGACTATGACCATTTAAATTGTTTGCTTTGCCCAAAGATGTTCAACATACAACATGGCCCATTTATTTGAAGGCAACAAGTGGAATACCCTAGGGGGTGCAAGTGTGATTTGTGTGTCCATTTTCATGCTTGTTTATCTTGTATTAGGTTAAACTATTTTTTATCGTTTTTCGCATACAAACCCTAATTCTAACATGTTATTATTAGAAAGCAATAAAGTGCGAAATTAAAATTACTAAGCTATTACAAAACCAAATATGGGAAGGGGGGTACAAATGTTCAAATGGGGATATTGACAAGAATTTAAATCTAAATTATTACATCAATTGAGTATTTGCAATTTAAATAATGTACAAAAATTAAATAAAAAATGCAAGATGCACAAAATGTTTCATATATGTATGAAAAATATTATTTATGTACAAGAGAAAAGAAAATAAAAAAATAAAAAAATGTATTATTTTTTTGAGTATTTTGAACTTAGGGTAAAAACCCTAATTTGAAAGAAAATGTATTATTATCTATTTATTATTTATAAAAATAAAATAAAATAAAGTATATTATGAAAAAAAGGTATTTTTATATCAAATATTAATAAAAGTGAAAAATCAAGTATTTTCATATTTTTGTCTTAAATATATTAATAATCACATATATATATGTTTTAAACCCTAAATATGTATTATATACAAAATAAACATTTATTTAATATTTTAATAAATAAAATTAAAAAAAAAAGGTATTTTTTGTGTGAAATATTTTCAGAAAGTAAATGAAAATAAAAAGTGTATTTACATTATTTTTACATTTTTATTCTAATAATCATATATATGTATTTATGTACAAATAAAGAAAATAAACAAATAAATATGCAATAAATGCAAAAAATGATAAAAAAAATATTTTTAATTTTCTAATGTCATGAGAAAAAATAAACAAAGTCAGCCAAAAAAGAAAAAGTCAAAAATGTTAAAAAATAAACAAATGGGCTCAGGGGGGTGTGAATCAAGAAAGATGGTGTGGAAATCAAAATTACACAGGCCCAGCCCACTTCACTCCTTCTTCAACCTCCAGCTTCAAACATTTGAAAAAACGCGCGCTTCTTGCTTCAATGTCTAACTCCTGATTCTTGGCTTTTCAGCAAAAACTCATAACACAAGAAATGTTCAGCATGAAGAGACGGTTTCAACCATATAAATAACTTGACCTATCTCTCTAAGATGAGGGAGAATTTCTCTCCCCCTCTTTTCTGACCTAACTTTTCATCAATGTTCAGACATGAAATTCTCTAAGCACACGAAACATAAATGAAATCTAATCATATGAGCATGTTCAGGGCTATGATTGTGACATGTTTTCTTCAAAAACCTAAAGCTAACAATGCCTAATAAGAGAGATAGAACTCCATGAATATACCTGTTCAGTTGGAATCGAGCTGGGCAATGGAGGATGTTTCAGAGTGAAATGATGACTTGTACAGCTTCCTTGAAGTGTAAGGATGCTTTTCCAATTCCTACTTTGTCTTGAAACTCCCTGAATCGAGCTAGTGAACTCCAACTGCAAAATAGAAAATTGAAAATGGTGAAGTGGCTTGGAGGTGTTACAGGTCTGATTTTAGGACATGGATAGCTTGTATATATTGTAGGGAAGGTAGAGGAAAAGGTTTGAATCAAAATGCTTGAAGGGATTGGGAGTTTGAACTCAAACTGCAGGGGCACCCCTGTTTGTGCAGTTTTGAGGTGATTTTGAGATGGAGGGTGCTTTAGATGTTCAGGACTCGTGCCAAAGCTTGAATGTGGTCTATGGAATGTGTTTGATCACTTCTCTCTTCTGGTCCTAAGCTGAGATGAGAGATAGCATAAGTTATGGATGTTACTTCACACTTAAGCTACAAAATGTCATTTTTCTTGCTAGGTCAGTACAGGCCCTCTAACTATGCTGCTATCCCTTGCCTTGATCAGTGCAATTTGCTCACAAACTTGTGCCAAGAAGATCTTGCTTGTACCACTTGGATTGCAAACTTGACATAAAGTTCTTCTTTTCAAGAATGGAAATAATGCTTTTTCTAGTTTAGGCTTAATTCCTTGTGTAATGACCAAAGGCTTAGAATAACAACTTGATTCATTGGTTTTGCATTAAATTAAGGAGTGTAATTTGGTTTTAGGACCTGTAAAGTAGCACAAACTATGCTGAGTTCAAATTTGCCAAGTTTATGAACATGCTTTGATGAAGAACAAAAGTGAATTTTTGCCAACTTGTGAAATTCGAATCTCTCAAGTTATGAGGTTGTTTGATGAGTTCTTGGACATTTTGGAAAGCTTGGAATGTGTACTACAATCCATCTTTGAAATGCAAATCAAAATTCCAAGTGGAAGGGTATGAAAAGTGGCCTTGAAGTAGGGTAGAAAACCTTGTCAAAATAGGTCAAATTTCACTAAGTTAAAAGATGGTTTAGTGCCCTTATTCAAAAATTTATAACTTGAGATACAAGCTTCAAATGAGAAAACTTTGTGAATCAATGTTGTAGACTATGCAACAAGCTACAACTTTCATGTTTTGACTTTTGTTTGAATCCAAATGGATCATGGTGAAAAGATGGGGTAAAGTTGGGAAAAAATTAGGGTTTTCCATAACTTAGAAAAATTCTAAGTTATGAAAAATTCCATTTTCTAACCCTAATTTGCATTTTGTGATTTCTTGGTGAACAAGTTTCATGATTTGGAATGTTTTGATGAAAAATGAATCTTGACTCTTGATTTTGACCAAAAAGTCAAAGTCTGACTTTTCAGTGTACAGTCAAAATTGATCAATTGACTGGGAAATTCAACTGTCAATCTTGTGTACTTGGGATCTTTTGAGCTTGATGAACATGTCAAGATAATTCCATTGAGTCCTTGAGGCCATATGTGAACTTGGCTTGCCATTGGTTAGGTCAAACAGTCAAAAATTGCCTTTGTGCAGTCAAAACCCTAAAAATGACCATTTTGCCCTTTTGGTGATCTGATCAAATTTCTTGGGGAATTGTGATCCATACTTGATCAAATGGTCTATATGAGTTTATAATGTTGATGTGGATCAAATTTCATGAGGTTTGACTGTCAATTGGCCACAGTTGACTTTTTCCCCAATATAGCTGATTTCTAGGTCAACTGTCCAATTGACTGGGCAAAACTTGGAATCAAGACCTGAAACTTGGTATAGGTAAACTTGGGAGTCCAATATGAAGCATGAAAGTCATCTTAGGCATTTTAGGTCAAAACATCCTTGGGCAAACACAAACCCTAATTTGAGTCCACAATGCAAGGAGAAGTCTTGAGCAGAGGAAACCCTAACTGGATCTTGATCTTCAAAGGTCTTGTGATGAGAAGATGTTGAGGAAATGGGAGGGCAAATTTTGGGGTACAACAGTTGCCCCTGTTCAATCTTCTTGGACCTGAAGAGTTAGATTGGCAAGCTTGCCTTTCGTGACTCGAGGGTAAAAGGAGATTGGA
Source organism: Vicia faba (assembly GCA_948472305.1). Classification (NCBI taxonomy): domain Eukaryota; kingdom Viridiplantae; phylum Streptophyta; class Magnoliopsida; order Fabales; family Fabaceae; genus Vicia; species Vicia faba. The sequence goes on along the minus strand of OX451737.1, from coordinate 1,111,341,651 downwards.
CACTAGAGTGCCCGGAAATTTGCACTCGCATGCTGGAGTCTCAACAATGTGGTGCCGGGAATGGGCTTATAGATGCCATTTGGAAGAGATGGTGGATAGAGAGATGGGCTTATAGATGCCATCTGGAGAAGTGACAGAACTTTGTCGGGAATGGGCTTATAGATGCCATTTGGAAGTGTTGATCGCATAAGAGATTCCTTAGCGAGAACTTGTGTATTTAAGAAAGACAGATGTTTTCCTGGCTTGTTACAGGTGTTTGATCTTCAGTCTCCTTATGCAGATATGCCCTGGCTAGATACAGGTATTGAATCTACAATTGGTTGCTCAGATGTGCCCTGGCTGGATACAGGAGTCGAATCTGGAAATAGTCGTTTAATAGATGTGCCCTGGCTGGATACAGGAATCGAATCTTCGAACTCTTCAGACGTGCCCTGGCTAGATACAGGAGTCGAGTCTGGAAATGGTCGTTTAATAGATGTGCCCTGGCTGGATACAGGAGTCGAATCTTCAAACTCTTCAGACGTGCCCTGGCTAGATACAGGTATCGGATCTGGAATTGCGACAGTTGACGGTAATTTTTTGGGATTGTCTTTTTCCTGAAAAGGCAAAAACGTAAGTTGTATGCAATGTCATGATGTATGATATGCATGATATCATGATGTTCAACACGAGATGTTGTATGCGTTTCATCCTGTATGGAAGTAAGATGTATGAAAATGTGAAATGTTTATGAGTGTAATTTCATCTTAGGAAAATAAATCCTTGACGAACGGCCGGGAAGCTGCTCTGTGGAAGAGATACTTGGCCGAAGTTCTGATGAGAGGCCTGCTGAGGACTTTAACGATGGATTACGCTGAGGATAATGATGGTAAACTCCGCTGGGGAACTCCAAAGATAAACTCTGCTTGGGAATACTAAAGATAGACTTCGCTGGGGATTGAAGGAACTTTGCCGAGAGCGATCTTCTGTGGCTTTTAGCTGAGGATAACCCAGTTATAAGTCCTTGTGAGGAAATAACTCTAAATAAAACTCGGGAGAGACGTCCGTACTTCGCCGGGGATAAGCTTGTAGGATCTACTGGGGATGAGCTTTAAGACCTGCCGGGGAATGTTGTGCCTTTTTAGGATCGACGGGGGACCAACTCTGCCTGGGGAAAGTATTGTCGCATCCTGTCTTATTCTGCGGGGAATTGAGGTGATTTGGCCACCTTCTTCAGTTGAACCTACCTTGGTGCCTTGGCGGGCAAAACAACCAGACTGCATTAGACAACTCCACATTGCCCCTGTCTTTGATGTCACCTGTAATTAATCTCTTGTTTCATATGCAAACATTTATGAATCAGCAATTTAATGTCAAATGCATATATCAAAAATGAACATTGGACGTTCTTCGCAAGACAAAACATGAAAGGAAAACAATGGTAATTTGTATGAACAAGTGAATTTGTATTGATTTAAACTTTGCCTGTGAATAGGCGTTTTTTTTTTTTGTACAAGAGGCTGACATCCTAGTAAGAGGATATCGCCAAATAGTATAGAGTTTACAATTTGAAAAAGGAAACAAAACAGCTATGTGAATAACCCCACTGGGTTCCAACTCTGCTATCGCCTTTATGTCTTCGAACGTCTCATCGCCTTGCTGCCTAATTTGAAGATGAAGCTGATTGGTCAATGCCGAAATCTGGAGCCAGATAGTTGATGCCGAATTCCGGATGCGAAGTGATCCAATGAGACATAGTGTTACGCTTTTATCCCTAACTTTTGCCTGGACCGCCCTTTCGGGTTTTCAGTCCACCGGGATACCCATTTTTGCCCAAGCCGCCCTTTCAGGTTTTCGACTTGCCGGGTGTACAGATTTTTTTCATTTCATCCCTTATTTTTGCCCGAACCCTTTTGGTTCGCCGGGAAGCCCTTATTTTGCCTAGGTATGTCAACCTAGCGGGTCTTTTATTTATGCGTAGTATTTTTTCACTATGTCTGCATTGGCGGGGTGAGGAAGGTCGTCACCATCCATGGTGGTTAGGATCATGGCTCCTCCTGAGAACACACGTTTAACCACAAATGGCCCTTCGTACGTAGGGGTCCATTTGCCCCGGGGATCACTTTGAGGAAGGATGATGCGTTTGATTACCAGGTCCCCAACTTGATACTCTTGCGGTCTGACTTTCTTGTTAAATGCCCTGATCATCCGTTTCTGATACGTTTGACCATGACAGATAGCAGTGAGCCTCTTTTCGTCAATCAGATTTAATTGATCAAGTCGAGTTTGGATCCAATCATCTTCATTCAAGTCTGCATCCTTCATTATCCGGAGAGAGGGTATCTGGATTTCGATTGGCAAGACTGCCTCCATGCCATAGACCAAAGAGAAAGGAGTTGCCCCGGTTGATGTCCTTGCTGAGGTGCGGTACCCATGAAGAGCGAACGGTAACATCTCGTGCCAATCTTTATAGGTCACTGTCATCTTCTGCACAATTTTCTTGATATTTTTATTGGCTGCCTCTACAGCCCCATTCATCTTTGGCCGGTAGGGAGAAGAATTGTGGTGCTGTATCTTGAATTGTTCACAGAGTTCAGTGATCATTTTGTTATTGAGATTGGTACCGTTGTCCGTAATGATTCTTTCCGGGACGCCGTACCGACATATCAGATTATGCCGGATGAAACGTGCTACGACGCTCTTGGTTACCGTTGCGTAGGAAGCTGCCTCAACCCATTTCGTGAAGTAATCGATCGCCACCAAGATGAAGCGATGCCCATTGGATGCCGTCGGTCGGATCTCACCGATCATATCGATGCCCCACATTGCGAAAGGCCAAGGTGCCGTCAGGATATTCAAAGGAACTGGAGGGATATGCACCTTGTCAGCATAGATCTGGCATTTATGACAAGTTCGGGAGTGCTGGTAACAATCGGCTTCCATTGTGGACCAGAAATATCCTGCCCGAAGGATTTTCTTAGCCATGGTGTGTCCACTGGAATGGGTTCCAAATGTACCTTCATGCAGTTCCATCATAATTTTCTCTGCTTCAGCCTTATCCACACAACGCAGCAGAGTCGAATCATGATTCCGTTTGTAGAGAATGTCGTTGCTGAGGAAGAATTTTGCAGCAAATCTCCTCATGAACTTCTTATCATTGACGGATGCACCTTCAGGGTATTCCTGAGCTTCCAAGTACCTCTTCACCTCATGATACCAGGGTTTTTCAGTCACCTTTTCAGCCTCGAGCTCGCAGCAGTATGCCGGTTCATCCAACTTCCAGATTATGATTCGGGGAGCCTCATTGTCCCATTTAACTTTGAACATTGAAGACATCGTGGCTAGTGCGTCCGCTAGCTGATTCTCCTCCCTGGGGAAATGCTCAAAAGTTATCTCTTCAAAGTGAGGGAGCAAGGTCGACACATACTCCTTGTAAGGAATAAGATTCGGGTGTTTCGTATCCCACTCGCCTTTGATCTGATTGATCACGAGAGCGGAATCTCCGAAAACACTTAGAAATTTGATCCTTAAGTCGATTGCAGCTTGTAAACCCATGATACATGCCTCGTATTCTGCCATATTGTTGGTGCAGCTGAAACATAATCGGGCGGTGAGGGGAGTATGAGTTCCTTTGGGAGATATGATTACAGCGCCGACGCCGTTACCCAAAGCATTGGAGGCTCCATCAAAATGCATAGACCATCGGGATCCTTCCTCAGGTCCTTCATCCGGTCCAGGTACTTCACAGTCAGTTACCACCATGATGTCTTCATCCAGAAAATCAAAGTTTAATGATTGGTAATCGTCCACAGGTTGGTGTGCCAAATGATCAGCCAGTACACTTCCCTTAATTGCTTTCTGAGTTGTATACTGGATATCATATTCTGTCAAGATCATTTGCCATCTCGCTATTCTCCCAGACAGAGCAGGCTTTTCAAATATATACTTGATGGGATCCATCTTTGAGATCAATAAGGTAGTGTGAGTCAGCATATACTGTCTCAGCCGGCGAGCAGCCCATACAAGAGCGCAGCAAGTTTTCTCAAGCAGTGAGTAACGAGACTCACAGTCGGTAAACTTTTTGCTCAAGTAATAAATAGCGTGCTCTTTTCAGCCAGACTCGTCATGCTGCCCCAGCACACATCCCATTGAATTATCAAGCACTGTTAAGTATAGTATCAGAGGTCTCCCTTCCACCGGTGGCATAAGAATGGGTGGCTCTTGGAGATATTCCTTCATCCTTTCAAAGGCGGCCTGACATTCATCATTCCAGCGTACTACTTGATCTTTCTTCAGCAATTTGAAGATTGGCTCACAAGTAGCAGTCAGATGCGAGATGAATCGAGCAATGTAATTCAGTCGTCCTAGGAAACCTCTGACTTCTTTCTCTGTTTTTGGAGTCGGCATCTCCTGAATAGCTTTAACCTTGGCAGGATCCACCTGAATACCTTTATCACTTACAATGAAACCTAGCAACTTTCCGGATCTTACCCCAAAGGTGCATTTGTTGGGATTCAACCTCAGCTTGTATAACTTGAGTCGGTCAAACAACTTCCTCAGATGGTCAAGGTGCTCCTCCTCAGTTTGAGACCTTGCAATCATGTCATCAACGTATACCTCAATTTCATGATGGATCATATCATGAAACAAAGCAACCATGGCACGTTGATAGGTTGCCCCAGCATTTTTCAATCCGAATGGCATGACCTTATAACAGAAGGTGCCCCACTGAGTCACAAAGGTAGTCTTCTCCATATCCTCTGGAGCCATCTTGATTTGATTATACCCTGAAAAACCATCCATGAAGGAGAACACCTTGTGTTGAGCTGTATTGTCAACAAGGACATCAATGTGAGGTAGGGGGAAGTCATCCTTGGGGCTGGCCCTGTTCAGATCCCTGTAGTCAACACACATTCTGACTTTTCCGTCCTTCTTCGGCACTGGCACTACATTGGCAACCCACTGAGGGTAAGAAGTCACTGCAAGGAACCCGGCATCAAACTGCTTCATAACCTCGGCCTTGATCTTTTCAGACATCTCTGGACGCATCCGTCGGACTTTTTGCTTTACCGGAGGGCAATCCTCCTTGGTCGGCAGGTGGTGAACTACAATGTCGGCATCCAAACCAGGCATATCTTCATAGGACCAAGAAAAGATCTCCATGTAGTCCTGTAGCATCTGGATCAATCGTTGCTTCACGCTGAGCTCCAGATTGGCACCAATCTTGACCTCTTTCCTATCTGTCTCAGTACCCAGGTTAATTGTCTCCACAGGCTCTTCATGTGGCTGAATAGCTCTCTCTTCCTGGAGTAGCAGTCTTGCGAGTTCACCAGGCACTTCGCAATTATCTTCACCTTCGTCTTCGGCCAAGTTGATCGGATTTTCGAAGTTATAACTGGCGGTAGCAGAGCTGTTACCAATAAGATCCAGAGTGGATTGAAACCTGTATAAGTGAGTGTGTGTAAATATAGCTGTTTTGCAATATATATAACACAGAAAGGAAAAGAGCGCAAGATTTGAAATGCAATAAACGTCCAATGTTTTGATTGATGATATATGAAAATGTCATACAAAAGCCCTCACAAATGGAGCTACGATGCCCCGGGTAGGACACCGAGCCAACAAAGTTTTAACATATTGTTTGTTACAAATTGGAAATCAAAAGAAATCAATTACTGCGTGACAAATGTGATAGGGGTAAAATCCTTTGCCGTCCAGTTGCTTGGTCCGTTGCTGGTAGTCGGGTAGATCCAACTGTCAAACTCAGCTTCCTCCACATCCTCCTCAATAGCGTTCACCCTTGAGCTGGAAATAAACACCGGAGCCTTTCCGATCTTCTCTTTGCGCACCGCCTTCTGAGCCTCTGCAGTAAAGCCTAGCCCAAACTTGTCGTTCTTCTGAGTGAAGTCAGGAAGCTGACCCCAGTGTGCACAATTGCCTTTCTGAACCACAGCCCGGGCATCCCTTAGGGAAGCCATCTTCAAGGAATCATTCTCTTCGGCCATTGTCTCTGCAGCTGCTGAAATTGGATGTACCTCCTCGAAATGCTGGAAGGGGGTTTCAATGAACTCTCCGTCCATCTCGATGTACCTGAAGGAATTCAAATGGCTCACCATATACTCCTCTTCTCCTTGCACAGTGACAATCTTCCCCCTGACAGGATATTTCAACTTCTGGTGCAAGGTGGAGGTCACGGCCCCAGCTTTATGGATCCAAGGTCGACCCAACAGACAAGAATACGACGGACGTATATCCATCACGTAAAAGGTAGAGTCAAACACTTGAGAGCCCACACGGATAGGGATGTTAACCTCTCCATGAACCATCCTTTTGGAACCGTCAAAGGCCCTGACGATGATATTGCTGGGTTTCAACTCCAGGCCTTCATAATCCAGTCGGTCTAAAGCCTTTTTCGGTAGAACATTCAAGGAAGAACCAGTATCTACTAATACATGTGCCAGAGTAGTGCCCCTGCATTCAATAGAGACATGCAGGGCATCGTTGTGGTCTCTCCCTTTTGCGGTCAGGTCAGCATCTGAAAAACCCAAACCGTTGTCCGCTGTCAGATTCGCTATGCAGTCAGTGAACTGGACCGCAGACGTCTCCTGCGGCACATGGGCCGTCTTGAGAAATGAGATTAAGGCCTTAGCATGGGCCTCGGAGCATAGCAATAAGGAGAGCAGGGAGATCTTGGAGGGTGTATGCCCCAACTGCTCGACAACATTAAAATCACTTTTCTTTATTATTTTCAGAATCTCCTCCATTTCTTGTCGGGAGGCCTCAGCATTTACAGGTATTGGTGCCTCCATCCGGGCAGGCTCTTCCTCAATCCCTTTGCCCCGAGCATTTGATGACTCGGCAGCAGGGGACACAATTTGATCAGCAACAGGACTAGGTAAACTTGCAGGTTTTATGAGGAGGGGTTTTCGAATAGCGGGCGGCGCAATGTCAGGCGAGAAGAGCCTGCCACTGCGGGTAACTTTGGCTGGACCAGTGATATCGCAGATACTAGCGTCGAATTCTCGCTTGATTCCATTTACATACACGTCTGCCCCATAATGCCAGGGGACAGCTTTATCAGACACGTAGGAGAGGGGCCCTGGAACAGTAATGATCACAGGCGCAATTGTCATGATTTGAATAGGCTTCTTCGGGGGAGCCTTGATTGGATTTTTGAAGATGGTAATTACAGAAACTTCTTTCATTGGAACCAATTGAACAGCAGTCTTTTTGAATAGAATTTCCTTGCTATCCATTAGGCCTTGGATGCCTAACCTCAGCAAGGGACAATCAGATGGGGAAATAGCACAGAATGGGCAACCTTCACCGCAACCCGGAAATAAACCGGCCCGCAGTAGGTTCTTCTTAACAGTCTTCAGAGGGGTAACAACTTCATCTACCGAAACAGCGTACACTTCTTCCTCAACGGAATTTACCCTATGCTGGGGCATAGGAGCCGTTACAACATTTGGTCTTTCCGGCGCTTCAAACTGAATTTCTTTCGCGTCGATCAGATCTTGCACTTTGTTTCTCAAGGCCCAGCAATCATCAGTAGTGTGCCCGGGACTATCAGAATGATAAGCACACCGGGCATTTGGGTTGTATTTAGGAGACGCAGTGTTGACGACCTTAGGAGCTTCTTTGAGGGTCACCAGGTTGGTGGATAACAGTTGGGGTAAAATTTGAGATAATGTCATACTCAGTCGGGTATACTGCCTCTTGGGCCTTTCGCTTCTTTGTTGATTGTACTGCTGAGGAGCAGCAACAGGTTTGGAGATGACCAAAGCATTGACGGCTTGGCGACTTTCGGGCTTGACTTGTCTTCTAGGACCATAGACGGCACTTGCTTCTTTCTTAAACGGCCTCTTCTCAGCACTTGTAGAGGCAGCCTTCTGTATCTTGCCTGACCTGATGCCAGCTTCAATTCTTTCTCCCGTTAATATCAAATCTGTAAATCCAGCGGAGGAGTTACTAACCAAATGATTGAAAAACGGACCAGACAACGTCCCCAGAAACATATCAACCAGCTCTCGATCAGTTAATGGAGGCTGCATCCTGCCAGCCAAATCTCTCCATTTTTGAGCGTACTCTTTGAACCCTTCACCCGTTCCTAGAGACATACCCTGAAGTTGAGTACGTGTAGGAGCGAGATCAGAATTGTATTGGTTTTGTCTGTAGAAGGCGGTTGCCAAATCTTCCCAATGCCGGATGCTAGCTCCATCCAATTGGTAGAACCATTCAAGCTGTGACCCCGAGAGGCTATCTTGGAAGAAGTGAATCCAGAGGTTCTTATCTGCCGTGTAAGGTTGGATTTTCCTTACATACGACCTCAGATGCAGCTTTGGGCAGGAGACCCCATCATACTTGGCGAAGGCAGGCGCCTTAAACTTGTGTGGAATGACTACCCCAGAAGATAACCCCAAATCTCTGAAATCCAGTCCTGTCACATTCTGAATTTCCATAGCGCTCAAGCGGTCCTCCAATTGTTTGTATCTGTCAGCAGCAGGTGGGTATTGTTCGTCGTTATAGTCCGTCTCGTTGTCGGAGACTGCGGGACTAGGAGCTCTTCCCCCTTGGGGACTGTTTTTCTCAGCAGAAGAAGTGGTTGGATCAGCTTCATTGTGGAGTGTGTTCCCAAATCTGCGTCCGGTGTTGAACAATGCGGTCCTCTTTTTCTTCTTCTTCTTCATGAGTAGAGTCTTCAACTCTTGCTGACCTTGGGCTAGGCTTAGGACCATCTCTTGAAACTGTGCACTTTGGGCCTGAAGGGCCTTGATTGCTTGCTCACTGGAGGACTCTGGATTCATGATGACTGTTCACACAAACAGCGAAGAAAATTAAGCAACCTGCGAAATAGGGTACCTGCTATGCATATGGTGCAATGGAATGCGTATGTATGCAATGCATTCAAGGATTTAGAATATTCAAAATTTGTTGTAGACAAAAAGGAACGCACATCATATTAATAAGGAGAAATTCGTTAGTACATAAACGCCTCATGGGCCAAATATTACAAAATAACTCCCTAAGGTAAAAAGACATTGCGCATCCTCTTTGGCGCGATGTAGGTGTTGAGATTCCTTTCCTCGTGCAGCAGGCGGGTGAGTTCCAGGACCTTCTTTTCACTAGCATGTAGACTGGTCTCAAGAGAATTCCGTTCTTCCTTAAGCTGGACCCAGCTCTTCTGCATTTCTTCCCAGGAGGTGGGCATGTCAGGATGTTGAATGGTGTAGGATGCTTCTCCTTCCAAGACTGGTTCTTTGATCACAGGAAGCATATGAGGATAAGGCATCACTAATTTCTGGGAGCGGGCTCGTACCCACTTGAGGTAAGGTTCCAACGGGATGGAGTTCCGGTGCCCCAATGTCTTGCTGTCTACCCTACTTGGCATCCTCCAAGCTCTGATAAATCTCTGACGAAGTCCTTGAGTATCGTTGTCGAAGTCAAAAACTATGTCGGGAATTAACATGTCATGAGGGCCATCCTTCCGAGCATAACCAAACTGTCTCCAAGCCAGGCATGGGTTGTAAGTAATACCTCCTTTGATTCCAAATAAAGGAACATTAGGGTACTCCCCACAACGATCAATGATAGTGATGTCTTCCCTAGACCTAGGGCACCAATGTATATCTGCATGCGTGAGAGTCATTAACCGTTGTGACCATCTCAAACCCCGCTCGTTCTTCAAAACTGATTGTGGAAGATGCGAAATAAACCACCTTCCCAAGAGAGGAGTGCAACACATAAGGACACCCCTTCTTCTCATGGTTCGAGTGTAACATGAGTGAAGGATGTCCCCCAACAGTGTAGGTATAGGATTCCTGGTCATAAAGATCTGGACAGCACTGATATCAATAAGCTGATCTGGGTTAGGGAACAACACCAAACCATAGACAAGGAGGGCCACAACTTCTTCAAAAGCTCGTAGGTCAAGAGAATTCCAACATTCTTGGGCCTTTTCAAACAGAAACCTAGCTAAGAACCCTTTGATACCACTTCTAACTTCCCAATGTCCCTTGAGGTCAGATGTCTGTAGGTGCAAGGCTTTAGCAATCTCTTCAAGCTTGGGTTCCTCTTCCGTACCGTTGTAGGGTAGTTGATCAAGGATAGGGACCTTCAGAAGTCGGGAGAACTCTTCCAATGTAGGCACCAACTGATAATCCGGGAAGGTGAAGCAGTGATGCAGAGGGTCAAAGAATTGGAACAGGACCTTTATCAAGTCCTCCTCAATGTTGGTGTTAACCAAGTTGATGAGCCTCCCATGTCTCTCACTGAATGAAGAACCCTCGGGAATCCTGGACAGAAGTTCCTTAAGCTGAGGAGGGATCTTTACAAGGCTAATCTGAATTGTCTTTCTGCGAGCAGTTTCCATGTCCTATAAAACAAGAACAAAGATGAAGATTCGAAACCCTTGAAATGGTTAGTCAATGCTCATGATGTTTGTATGATGTAATGATGTGATGATTAAATGCACTATAAACATTCACAGAGGCAAAACATGGTAAGGCACACAAGTCACACCAACCCTTAGAGTTTAGGCCTGCATGGGGTCTGGGTATTACCCTCTTGAAGTTTGGTGGGCTCAACCTGTCCTATCAAAAGTAATCGGGTTCTAAAGGTCCCAATATCACTGGATTGCTTTCATTGTTCATCGTTTCGATTTAGCCACTGAACTGGCGACCGAAATATTCCAGGAAAGCAAACCTCAATTGAGTGTAGTATCGAGTATCAACCAACCTCGGACTGCACCAAAGTCAGTTATCTCACTACCCCTAAAAGGCCAAGATGGTTCAATTAAGGTTCCTAAGGTCAGTTGATGCTTCATGACACCACGCGGCGGCCCCGTACTCTCCTTGACTGAACTCAAGGGTTACCGGTACACACCAAAGTGCCACATCAACGTAGCAGACTGCTTCAACCATGTCGGTATACCCCGCACAGTTCCCTCACAGCCTTGTTGCTACTTTCTAAGAAGGTATCCCCAGATCCGGGTTAGGATCTATAAAACTCCGATACAAAGCCCACAAATGTAAAAGCAAACAAGGCAATCAATTGAAAACAAAGGTGATCTAAACCCTAAGGTTACTCCACTTTTAAGTTTGTCCCCAGCAGAGTCGCCAGTTCTGTGATACGGTGGGAGAACTGACTTGAGGTTTGCGTTTGTATTCGCAAATGTTGCGGTTAGCAAGAGTCGCCACCGACTTTTTATTTTATCCTAAGGAAAGGTTAAAAAAGCACAGCAAAAACCTTTTGAGATGTTTTCTTGGGTTCGGGGAGTAGATTATAGAAAGGGAAGGTATTAGCACCCTTTCTATCCATGGTTATCCATGGGCTCTTAGTTACTTGCTTAGATCACTTGCCTTTTGTTTTCAATTGTTTTAAATGGTGCTTGAGTGTGTGGGTTTTGAAAATGTTTTTGAAAAGAGGCCAATGTGGTGGCAACCTTTGTAATGATCCATGTGGGGATGTATACAAAGATGTATGTCTTTTGAAAAAGTTTTCATTTGTTTTTGAAAGTTGTTTTGAAAGTGTAGTGATGTGTGATTTTGAGATTAGGCAAGTGTTTTGTTTTGCAAGTTGATTCAAGTAACTAAGAGGTTATCTACTCCTAAATTTCTCAAAAGATTATTGCTATACTTTAACCCTTTTAACAAGTTTGCACCACCATTGTATTTGGTGGGCAACCTTGTGTTAGGATGTGAAAGGGACAGGCGCGGGTCATCGTTTAGACCATAATTGTAACGATGTTAAATGTCTTTGGGCAATTTCTTTAAGGGACTTGGTCATTTGTTTTTGTTGGTTTTGAAAAGTTTTATCGAGGGACTATGACCATTTAAATTGTTTGCTTTGCCCAAAGATGTTCAACATACAACATGGCCCATTTATTTGAAGGCAACAAGTGGAATACCCTAGGGGGTGCAAGTGTGATTTGTGTGTCCATTTTCATGCTTGTTTATCTTGTATTAGGTCAAACTATTTTTTATCGTTTTTCGCATACAAACCCTAATTCTAACATGTTATTATTAGAAAGCAATAAAGTGCGAAATTAAAATTACTAAGCTATTACAAAACCAAATATGGGAAGGGGGGTACAAATGTTCAAATGGGGATATTGACAAGAATTTAAATCTAAATTATTACATCAATTGAGTATTTGCAATTTAAATAATGTACAAAAATTAAATAAAAAATGCAAGATGCACAAAATGTTTCATATATGTATGAAAAATATTATTTATGTACAAGAGAAAAGAAAATAAAAAAATAAAAAAATGTATTATTTTTTTGAGTATTTTGAACTTAGGGTAAAAACCCTAATTTGAAAGAAAATGTATTATTATCTATTTATTATTTATAAAAATAAAATAAAATGAAGTATATTATGAAAAAAAGGTATTTTTATATCAAATATTAATAAAAGTGAAAAATCAAGTATTTTCATATTTTTGTCTTAAATATATTAATAATCACATATATATATGTATTAAACCCTAAATATGTATTATATACAAAATAAACATTTATTTAATATTTTAATAAATAAAATAAAAAAAAGGTATTTTTTGTGTGAAATATTTTCAGAAAGTAAATGAAAATAAAAAGTGTATTTACATTATTTTTACATTTTTATTCTAATAATCATATATATGTATTTATGTACAAATAAAGAAAATAAACAAATAAATATGCAATAAATGCAAAAAATGATAAAAAAAATATTTTTAATTTTCTAATGTCATGAGAAAAAATAAACAAAGTCAGCCAAAAAAGAAAAAGTCAAAAATGTTAAAAAATAAACAAATGGGCTCAGGGGGGTGTGAATCAAGAAAGATGGTGTGGAAATCAAAATTACACAGGCCCGGCCCACTTCACTCCTTCTTCAACCTCCAGCTTCAAACGTTTGAAAAAACGCGCGCTTCTTGCTTCAATGTCTAACTCCTGATTCTTGGCTTTTCAGCAAAAACTCATAACACAAGAAATGTTCAGCATGAAGAGACGGTTTCAACCATATAAATAACTTGACCTATCTCTCTAAGATGAGGGAGAATTTCTCTCCCCCTCTTTTCTGACCTAACTTTTCATCAATGTTCAGACATGAAATTCTCTAAGCACACGAAACATAAATGAAATTTAATCATATGAGCATGTTCAGGGCTATGATTGTGACATGTTTTCTTCAAAAACCTAAAGCTAACAATGCCTAATAAGAGAGATAGAACTCCATGAATATACCTGTTCAGTTGGAATCGAGCTGGGCAATGGAGGATGTTTCAGAGTGAAATGATGACTTGTACAGCTTCCTTGAAGTGTAAGGATGCTTTTCCAATTCCTACTTTATCTTGAAACTCCCTGAATCGAGCTAGTGAACTCCAACTGCAAAACAGAAAATTGAAAATGGTGAAGTGGCTTGGAGGTGTTACAGGTCTGATTTTAGGACATGGATAGCTTGTATATATTGTAGGGAAGGTAGAGGAAAAGGTTTGAATCAAAATGCTTGAAGGGATTGGGAGTTTGAACTCAAACTGCAGGGGCACCCCTGTTTGTGCAGTTTTGAGGTGATTTTGAGATGGAGGGTGCTTTAGATGTTCAGGACTCGTGCCAAAGCTTGAATGTGGTCTATGGAATGTGTTTGATCACTTCTCTCTTCTGGTCCTAAGCTGAGATGAGAGATAGCATAAGTTATGGATGTTACTTCACACTTAAGCTACAAAATGTCATTTTTCTTTCTAGGTCAGTACAGGCCCTCTAACTATGCTGCTATCCCTTGCCTTGATCAGTGCAATTTGCTCACAAACTTGTGCCAAGAAGATCTTGCTTGTACCACTTGGATTGCAAACTTGACATAAAGTTCTTCTTTTCAAGAATGGAAATAATGCTTTTTCTAGTTTAGGCTTAATTCCTTGTGTAATGACCAAAGGCTTAGAATAACAACTTGATTCATTGGTTTTGCATTAAATTAAGGAGTGTAATTTGGTTTTAGGACCTGTAAAGTAGCACAAACTATGCTGAGTTCAAATTTGCCAAGTTTATGAACATGCTTTGATGAAGAACAAAAGTGAATTTTTGCCAACTTGTGAAATTCGAATCTCTCAAGTTATGAGGTTGTTTGATGAGTTCTTGGACATTTTGGAAAGCTTGGAATGTGTACTACAATCCATCTTTGAAATGCAAATCAAAATTCCAAGTGGAAGGGTATGAAAAGTGGCCTTGAAGTAGGGTAGAAAACCTTGTCAAAATAGGTCAAATTTCACTAAGTTAAAAGATGGTTTAGTGCCCTTATTCAAAAAATTATAACTTGAGATACAAGCTTCAAATGAGAAAACTTTGTGAATAAAAGTTGTAGACTATGCAACAAGCTACAACGTTCATGTTTTGACTTTTGTTTGAATCCAAATGGATCATGGTGAAAAGATGGGGTAAAGTTGGGAAAAAATTAGGGTTTTCCATAACTTAGAAAAATTCTAAGTTATGAAAAATTCCATTTTCTAACCCTAATTTGCATTTTGTGATTTCTTGGTGAACAAGTTTCATGATTTGGAATGTTTTGATGAAAAATGAATCTTGACTCTTGATTTTGACCAAAAAGTCAAAGTCTGACTTTTCAGTGTACAGTCAAAATTGATCAATTGACTGGGAAATTCAACTGTCAATCTTGTGTACTTGGGATCTTTTGAGCTTGATGAACATGTCAAGATAATTCCATTGAGTCCTTGAGGCCATATGTGAACTTGGCTTGCCATTGGTTAGGTCAAACAGTCAAAAATTGCCTTTGTGCAGTCAAAACCCTAAAAATGACCATTTTGCCCTTTTGGTGATCTGATCAAATTTCTTGGGGAATTGTGATCCATACTTGATCAAATGGTCTATATGAGTTTATAATGTTGATGTGGATCAAATTTCATGAGGTTTGACTGTCAATTGGCCACGGTTGACTTTTTCCCCAATATAGCTGATTTCTAGGTCAACTGTCCAATTGACTGGGCAAAACTTGGAATCAAGACCTGAAACTTGGTATAGGTAAACTTGGGAGTCCAATATGAAGCATGAAAGTCATCTTAGGCATTTTAGGTCAAAACATCCTTGGGCAAACACAAACCCTAATTTGAGTCCACAGTGCAAGGAGAAGTCTTGAGCAGAGGAAACCCTAACTGGATCTTGATCTTCAAAGGTCTTGTGATGAGAAGATGTTGAGGAAATGGGAGGGCAAATTTTGGGGTACAACACTACCTGAGCAAAAAGTTTAATGATTGTGAATCCCGGTATTCATTGCTTGAGAAGACTTGTTGTGCACTCGCTTGGGCCGCGAAGCGTCTTCGACAGTACATGATCAATCATACTACCTGGTTAATCTCTCGCATGGATCCTATAAAATACATTTTTGAGAAGCCTGCGTTGACAGGAAGAATCGCAAGATGGCAGATGTTGCTCACAGAATATGACATTGAATATCATGCCCAGAAAGTTATAAAAGGAAGTGTTCTGGCAGACTTTCTAGCTGAGCAACCGATGGATGAGTCAGAAGACGTGAATTACGAGTTTCCTGATGAGGAAGTTCTCGCATTAAGCATGAAAGACTGTGATGAGCCACCGCCTGAGGAAGGACCAGAGCCAAATTCCCATTGGGGATTGGTGTTTGATGGGGCTGTAAATATGAATGGTAGTGGAATCATAGTCGTGATAATCACTCCAGAAGGGGAGCACATACCCTTTATAGCCAGGCTTGCATTTGATTGCACAAACAATATGGCAGAATACGAGGCTTGCATTCTCGGTCTGGAAGAGTGCATTGATTTGATAATTAAATTCTTGGATGTGTTTGGTGATTCGGCGATGGTGATCAACTAAATAAATGATAAATTGGAAACGAGGCATCCAGGTATGATACCTTATCGAGACTATGCAAGAAGGATTGCCACGTTCTTCACGGAGGTTAAATTTCATCACATCCCAAGAGAGGAAAACCAGATGGCAGATGCTCTGGCCACTCTATCCTCAATGTACCAAGTGAAATTTCCGAATGAGACTCCTCATATTACTATCAAGAGGCATGACCAGCCTGCTTATGTGTTTAATGTGGAGGAAGTATCGGATGAAAAATTGTGGTTTATGATATCAAGCGTTTTCTTGAGAAGCAAGAGTACCCCAAGGGGGCATCTAAGAGAAACAAGAAAACCTTGAGGAGGTTATCGGCTAATTTCCTACTCAGTGGAGAGTTGTTGTATAAAATAAATTTTGACATGGTTTTGCTTAGATGTGTGGACAAGCGGGAGGCAAACCTGTTAATGAATGATGTGCATGAAGGAACATTCGGGACTCACGCAAATGGGAACTCGATGGCAAGAAAGTTATTGCGGGCTGGTTACTTCTGGTTGACTATGGAAACAGATTGTTTTGAATATGCCAAAAGGTGCCACAAATTCCAGATATATGCAGATCGAATCCATGTGGCGCCGACTCCTCTAAATGTGATTTCTTCACCATAGCCCTTCGCGATGTGGGGAATAGAAATGACCAGCATGATTGAACCAAAGGCCTCGAACGGACACTGTTTCATTCTGGTTGCTATCGACTACTTCACCAAATGGTTGGAAGCAGCTTCATATGCGAATGTTACCAAGCAGGTGGTGATCTGGTTCATTAAGAATAATATTATCAGTCAGTATGGCGTGCCCAATAAAATTATCACTGATAAAGGCTCCAATCTAAACAACAATCTGGTCACTGAGTTGTGTGACGAATTCAAGATTGAGCACCATAATTCTTCTCCGTACAGACCCAAGATGAATGGGGCAGTAGAGGCAGCAAACAAGAATATAAAGAAGATTCTGCAAAAGATGGTAGTCACTTACAAGGACTGGCATGAAATGCTACCATACGCTTTGCACGGATATAGAACGTCTGTACGAACTTCAATTGGGGCAACTCCGTTTTTGCTGGTATACGGTATGGAAGCAGTACTACCAATTGAGGTAGAGATCCCCTCTATGAGAGTCTTGATGGAAACCAAGCTGACATAGGCAGAGTGGTGCCAAAGCAGGTACGACCAGCTGAATCTGATTGAAGAGAAGCGCCTGAAAGTGTTGTGTCATGGGCAGATATATCAGAAGAGGTTGAAAAAGGCATTCGACAAGAAGGTAAAAACCCGTCAGTTTGTGGAAGGGGGTCTCGTGCTCAAAAGAATCTTACCCACACAGCATGACGCTCGTGGAAAATGGTCTCCAAATTATGAAGGGCCGTATGTCGCCAAACACTCTTTTTCAGGAGGTGCGCTTATTTTGACGAATATGGATGGAGAGGAGTTACCACGACCGGTAAACTCCGATGCAGTTAAAAAGTACTTTTCCTAGAAAGAAAAGAACAGCTCGATAAGTCGAAAACCCGAAAGGGCAGATTATGCAAAAAAGAGCGTCCCGATGGATCAAAAACCCGAAAGGGAGGTCCAGGCAAAAATTAGGGACATAAAACAGAAAAATCTGGTAAACTGAAAACCCCATGGGGCAGTTTACGCAAAAGAAGGATCAAAAAGGCAAGTCACTGCGTCAGCAAGATTCGAAGAATTCATATTGGCTCAACAACAGCTCATATCACCGGAGGACTAAGGTCTGGGTATTCGGAATTAGGCAAGAGGGTAGGGTCATTGTGTTATAATGTATACCTTTCCCATTTACCATTTTCCAAATTTGTAAAAACAAGAATCTTGGAGATTCATCTTTGACGAACTACCAATCTATCAATAAAAATCCATTTTCATCGTAAATACTTGCTTATGATCTTATTTCTTTTGCGCAAACTTTACTTTTATACTTATCAGTTTTATTGCAACGATCATTTAAATTTTAAAATGTTTTCAATAATGAAAAAATACTCATAAAGGTGCATGTGCAAACAAGGTTCTGATGATTAAGGCCTTATCGATTTCGAGGACACCCTTTGATTGTTGATCGAGGTTGGGCTACTCCAGACTGATTTTCCCCAGTGAGTTCTTGTAGACTGGTGAATCCCTAGCAAGGGCAACAAAGACAGAAGTTTGAATTGTGTGGGCCCATTCTCCCCACAGAGCAATAACAGTTGTAGAAATGTATCTGTAAAATCCTTCCTTGCAACGGAGTTGGATCATTTCTTTTGTTTTCAGACGGTCTGAATTTTTCATTTATTCAATAAAGGAATCGATCATTGAAGTTGGGACATCCTCGTGAAAACAAAGCTTTTTCCTCAGTAAAGTCACCAGAGTGCAAAGTTGCATCCCCACAGAGTAAAACGTGTGCATCCCCTGCGATGTCCAGATGCATCTCCAGCAGATGGTAGAAGTTGCACTTGATCCCAAGGTTCACCAACATATTGTAATCGGTTGTTTATCCCCAACGGAGTTCCTATCACTCCCCAGCGGATTGTAGATCTCTTCTCAAAGAGAACATATTCCTCCGCAATTTCCTTGTTGCAGGTCATGACTGGTAAAATCCTTCTGCGAGTTCGTTCATGTACCATCTCGTTAGTTTGTTTCCCAACGGAAGGAACGGTTAAAGGACTATCCCCAAAAGAGTTACCATTCAGGACGTTAATGCCCCAATGGATCGAGACTTGAGATCCCCAGCATGGTCTCAATTTTAGGGAATCCCCTAGTAAAGCGTACATACATTCTCAGCAGAGTTTGGGGGGCCTGTTTCCCCAAGCAGATTGTGAAGATGTATTTTCTCCCCAGCGGAATATTCAAACCTGTGCTTTTGATAATTGGACGATGGTCGGTAAAATTCTCCTATGAGTTCGATCATCTATCTTAATTACCACATCCTATGAGTTTCCCC
This sequence comes from Vicia faba, assembly GCA_948472305.1. NCBI lineage: Eukaryota > Viridiplantae > Streptophyta > Magnoliopsida > Fabales > Fabaceae > Vicia > Vicia faba. Next base: position 1,111,322,869 of record OX451737.1, on the reverse strand, counting down.
AACGAAGTTGTGTTCAGGATGTCGGTACTCTTCTCCACCAGAGTTTCAGGATTTCTAATCCTCAGCAGTGCAATATTGGTCGGTAAAATTCTCTGATGAGTTCGATCATGTCATTGGTTCTTCGTTCAGGAAGGTCCCCAAGTATAATTAATCCCTGGATTACTCAAGCGATTGTAAACATTGGCCCAGGTTTTCCGGGTTGGATAGCGATTGTACAGCAGTCTATTGTTATCCTGTCCAGTTTCAAGTTGTGCGTCAGTTTTGTCAGCACTTGCATAACATTGCATGCATTGAACAAACATGTGCATCAATATAATCATTGCATTGATAGTTGAGTTACCTATTCATATGCATTGTCTGGATGTCCTCACTAAGCAGTGTGGCATTCTCTCCTAAACAAGAGTCTTCCTCCTTCGGATTATCCTTAATCAGGACATATCCCCAATAGAGTTGAGACTTTATTTTTCTCCAGCTGAGTTTGTTTCCTCAGTCTGTGTATTGTTTGACCGCTTCTCTCCAGTTCATTTATGGATTGAATTTAGGTATTTCCCCAGCAAGCGCAAGAGATTTATTTCTCCAGCAGCAGCAAATGGTAAAATTGTAAAAGAGAAGATTGTAAATGGCACGGTAAAATTGTAAATGGCACAGTAAATTATAAACAGCAAAATGGTAAATTGTAAAGGCAGTGTGAATTGTAAACAGCAAAGTGAAACACAATGAGGTTGTGGTGCATGAATCTGAGGGTCTCATGCAGAGTTCAAAACAAAAGATAAATGCAAATTGCAAGTTTTTCAAAACCGAGTCCCTTCTTAGGCGAGCGCCGAAAGAAGTTGGGAGGTTTCGAGGGAATAAGCTGAGTCCATTCGCGGTAAAAAACCGGAGAAGTTGGGAGGCGTAATCAAGACCTGTAAGCAAAGTTTCATAAATAAAGATCTTTGTATTTGGGAATAGTAAACCAGGTCCAGATTATTGCATTTCTTAAATATCTTTGTATTTGGGAATAGTAAACCAGGTCCAGATTATTGCATTTCTTAAAGGTTCTGTATTTGGGAATAGTAAACCGGATTCAGGCTGATTTCCATACGAAAACGCCTCATTTGAGAATGTAGCGATATCGTTTAGGCCTTCGCCAGGAGGAAGACCTGGAGGAGAAGGAGTGGTTGCTAATGCAAGAGCACCAAACTCAGTTTCAGGCAGAAAGATGACCGCTCATTGATGGAGAATCTCTGAGGACTGGGGAAATTTGTCTGTGCCTTCCAGGAGAAAGACTTGGGCCAAAGGGCAGAATTGGGGAAGATATCTGTAAGCGGGAATAGTAAACTGAATTCAGACTTGTTGCTTCCTTAAATATCTCTGTGTCGGGGAATAGTAAACCAGATTTAGATTACTGCTTTTCGTAAATAAAGATCTTTGTGTCGGGGAATAGTAAACCAGATTCAGATTACTGCTTTTCGTAAATAAAGATCTTTGTGTTGGGGAATAGTAAACCAGATTCAGATTACTGCTTTTCGTAAATAAAGATCTCTGTGTCGGGGAATAGTAAACCAGATTCAGATTATTGCTTTTCGTAAATAAAGATCTCTGCGTCCGGGAATAGTAAACTAGATTCAAATTACTGCTTTTCGTAAATAAAGATCTCTGCGTTTGGGAATCGTAAACGAGATTCAGATTACTTTCTTGCTCACAAATCAAAATCTTAAATTTCCAGTCATTGTCAAAAACGTCTCATCCTAAATCATGTCTTGTAAATCTCTCTGCATCGTATAATCATGTCATCATAGCATGTGCACAAAAACAACAGTAAATGCATTCATTCATCTTAGCGGACAAAAATTGGGTACTTTGTATCGAAATACCCTCAGTCCCATCAATCAAAAGAACTATCGGTATAATGCTCTCAGGGCTGAGGGATATTTCGATAGGGGCAACTGTCATAACCCTATTTTTAACCCCTAAGATTTCATTCATCATACTCAAATCATGCATTCATTCATGCACAAAAAGAGATTAAAATGAGATCATAAGCAATGAGGCCAATGTGTGGTCAGGTGGTCCTTCTTCTGTTGCTTGTCTCACAAGAATTGAGGGTTTGTGTGGGTCTTAACCCTAATTTATATAATTTAAATGGTTGTGTGGAGTTGTGTACCAATCTTCTTGCAGGATCTCAAGATTCAAAGAATGGACCCAACTAGGGTTTCTCAAAGATTTGAGTGTATGTGCCAACTTCTGAGGCTTGGATATTAATCATGAAAGAAGTTATGGATGTGATTCTTGAGGCATTGTGCTCCTTATCAAGTTAATTTCAAATGAGCAAAGAATCAAAGATCAATTTTGGGGTCTCAACCATTTTTTAAAGCAAAATTGCCAAGTGGTCCCTACAGGTGCTGAAATTAGGGTTTCCAACTTCTTGGAGCCCTATCTTGGTCATTCCTTGGGCTATTGAAGCCATTATTTTTGTTATATTCTTTAATTGACATGAATTTCAAGTGTGCAAAATTTCAAGTTCCAATTCTTCAAGAAAGTGGGCTTTTGACCAGTTGACTTTTGGGGCCCAAAACCCTAATTTTCTGAACTTCCAAAGGCTCTAATTTCCTTATACTTTGGAGTTAGAAGCCCATCTAAAGCTCAATATGCATGTATTGATACCCCCTACATTTTATATTCACAAAGTTTTCCTTTATTTGGCTCCCATCTTCTTGTACCAAAAAGTCAACTTTCAAGCAGTTGAATCTAACGATGTTTTCGCCAAAAATGGCCTGGCCCTAATTGTTTCATAGAAAATGATTTTGAGGTCCAACTTTTGCCAAAGTTCATATTTTTTCCTCCTCTACAACTTTGTAGTTGAGTTCAAAGGCCAAAAATGAAAGGATCAAGGACTTGTAGTTCAAAATTGGGGAGTTTTCAAGAAAAAGCCAAAATCAATGAAATGAAGATTTGAAGAGTTTGGTGATGTTTTTGCACATTCCACTTGTGGATTCATTCTAATCATGACATTTAGAAGAGAATGAGACCGAGTTTGATTTTTTGGTTTTTGGACCAATCAGGAGGTGACATGTGTCACCCCCTGAGAGGCCAATTTTCAACTTTCAAACTTTGGAAAAAGGGGAGTGTTTCCTAGGTATTTGGGGCATTCTAAGACCAATTGTGAGGTCCATTTTTGCATTTGAGATCATTTTAAGGGTTTTTGCAATGAAACTTGTGGTGGAAGCAACATGATTAAGTATGCTTGAATTATGGATTTCCATGGAGTTTTTTGGCAAAACAAAAGTTGGAATACCTCACATACTACTCAAATATTACATGTTTGCATTCATATTGATTCAAATACATCCAATTCTTCAATTCAATCAAAAAAACCAAGATGGCCATTTTGTGCTCAAAGGTGATATTTTGGTGTAGGCCATTACAAGTCAAAATGTGAGTTTCAAAAGATCATATGAGGTACTTGGGAGGTATGTGGACCACAATTGTAGGCTGCAATCATTTGAAACATGGTTCCTTGCATGAATTTACAATTTGAGGTCATTTGAGCAAATGGAAGTGACATGGCATGTACAATCAATTTGGGGATCAAATGGAGGTTCAAACACATCACATTTGATGTGTTTACTATCTGTTTGAGGTCTAAAGCACCCAATTCAATCAATTTCTTCAAGTCATGTGTTGGAACCAAGAGCCATTTTTGCATAATTCTCATTCCACCAAGTGATTTCAAGATGTAAAGGTAGTACAAGTAATTTGAGGATACAAACAACTTCTAATACATGATTGTGGTTTATGTGGAGCACCAATTCACACCAATTCATGCTGCTTCACAAAATGCTTCATCAAAACCTCAAAACTGCCACAGTGGAAATTGTTGGTAGGCATCCCTCTTTCTCCCTTCGAATCTCACAATCTAGAGAGAATTGGAACTTGAAACTTGGAGGCAGTGATCCTCACATAACAAGGATCATAAAATGTTCAAATACAAGTATTTCCATAGGATGGGCAATTTTCTATTCAAAATTGAAATTGAGAAAAAAGATTGGGAGTGCTTCATAGCAGCTGAGTGCAATTCGTGTTCAGTTGTATTTTTGATCACTTGAAACTTCCACTCATCATCCAAATCCCATGTGGCACGTGTACAAAAACAAAATAAGTAAAGATCATAGCTAACTAACTGAAATGGAATTCAGTTGGGCACAAAATGCAAGTTCAATGCAAATTCAATCCAAGTGCATTTCAGTGGCATTTCTAACTGATCCAACTAATCCACATCACTCTATATATTCATCTGATCATCAACATTGAAGTCTTCACGCATTTTCACACAAATCACTGAAAACTGAATCATACTCTCTCATATGTAAATCGAATTGAACTCTCAAATTCCTCAAGAATCAAGGCAAAAGCTTCTTTTATCTTGCTTCATCGGTAGATTTTGAGGCTGAATCAAGAGGAATTGGACGTAGCCGTGGATCGTAGAGCTTTGAGAAGATCCATCGTCTTGCACTGAACCTCCATAATCTCCAGGTGAGAATCCATGGCTTCTTGTGTGAAAAATCAATGATATTCCCTCTAGTTTAACATGTTGAAGCTAATGATATGAGTGAATTGCATTTTTATACACTTAATTGAATGTTTTATCTGCGTAGATGGGACCTAGGGTTCATGATAGAGTGGAATATGTAATATAAATACGTGTGAATTAGTGTTCTGAGATCGTGTTTAGATGTAGAACAAAAACCCCAAGGTGTGAGGATGCAATTGTTCCAAAATCCTGAGGTTTGAATCCTAGGGTTCTTGATAGTTGGCGCGTGTTCTTGATACATGTCATTTTCGGATCCAATCTGAACCGTCCAAATGCGCGCGCTTCCCATGATCTGATGGCCACAATTCAAACTTGCCTCTATTTCATTTAAATTTCAATATATTTCTATTTGTTTGATCATTTTTGAATAATTCTAATAATATAGTAAACATATCCAAAAAATCTCATAAAAATTTGTGTATATTCAAGAAAATATTTTTGAATTTGTGATGTATTTGTTGTAATATAATTTTTTGCATAAATAGGTTTTATTAATTTTCTTTTGTAAATAATTGAAATAGCAATAAAAATTCTAAATAAATACTAAATGAGCAAATAAATTTCTGGAAAAATTCATCTAGATCATGTTAATTAGTGTGAATCTGTAAATAAATTGGTGGATCTCAATTCATTAATTTGATTAGGGTTTCATATTTATGATTAAAAATTACCAATAAAAACTTGAATAAACTTCAAAAATAAAATAAAAATAGAAAACAAAAATGTAAAAGCCTGGAAATTTTATTGAATGGACTTCAAGACCTCCCTGACCTAGGGATACCTTTGGTTTAGGTCAATTTTCAGTAGGGACCTTTAATAAGGTAACATGCCATAGGTGATGTACAAAAATCCTTGGTTTCCAATTAGTTGAATAAAGTAGGTTTTAATAATTCTTAATGAAAATACATCACAAAAATACCCTAAAACTAGAAAAATATAAAATAAATATCAAAACAGAAAATAAAAAAATAATTTTTTTTTTGTAAATAGTGGATAAGGTGAATAACCTATAATAAAAAACTCAAGTTTCAACTTTTAGTTTTAACTAGTGTATGACTCGTGCGTCCGCACGGGCGGGCGCGTTGCCTCCCGATTTTAATTGAGATATCAAAATATTGATTTTAGTTGTGAATTAAATAAAAATGTTTAAAATGAGATTGTGTAAAAAGGAATTGTGGCGATAGTGTCCCGTGAAAATAAAGTGTGTCTGCGCGGATACGATGATTCATATCTTAGATCTTTTGAAAAAATTTGGCAGTTGCTGATATTTAATTGGTATTATAAAATCATTAATAATTGAAAATATTTAAAAATAAATAAGCAGCAAATTACCAATATGATAAATCAAATATATTTAGTAACTATAAATATTTATAAACATCACTAATAACTATAAATATTTGCAAATATTTTATTGATTAAAATATTAAAAAAAATATTATGGTGATAGTGTCACGTAAAAATAGTGAGTTTCACTGATAAAATTTACAAGGGTAAAAAAACATGTATATCTTTAATTATCTTTTTGAAATGAAATTCAAGTTAATAAATAATTTAGGTTACAAAGTATATCAAAATATAGACACAAATTATTCATAAGTAAATAATAGTAATATAATTAAATAACACAATTGATATAAATAATAGTAATATATATATATATATATAAAATAAAAAATTCAAATTATATATCCAATAATCATTTTAACTATTAAAGTGAATTAAATACATTTACTAATAAAGCTTTATAAAAATGAATTACTATCATTCAAAATATATATCCTTACCAACTGAAAATGAGTATAGAAACAGTTGCCGCGCGTTATTAGTAAATGAATCTTAAAGACGTGTTTGTTTAGATTTTATTTGATTTGTAGGATTGTGTATTAAAATCTCATTTTATGAGCAACAATTCAAATTCACATGGAAGGAAAAATTTATGCATATTTTTTTGCTTGAATTTAATTGTTAGTGTTCCGTGTTATAATTTAATTTCACGAGCACCAATTCAAATTCGTTTTGAGAGCAATATTAATACATATTATTTTATCTAAATTTAATTGGTAGTGTCTCGTGTTATAATTTCATTTTGTGAGCACCAATTCGAATGCACATTTTAGAAACACATTTTATATATTTTTCCTGAATCTAACTAAGAGTGTTCCATATTATAAATGTTTTGTTTATAACGTGTAACATGAAGTGCTAATTGAATAATTTATTAAATTGTAAAAAAAATTAAATAAAAAAAGATTGATTGTATTTTAGTCTAATGGTATAAGGATGTTGTTTTATTGACATTTTTGTTTATGTCTAGTTAGCCAAAATAAAATATCTTAGCATCCAAAACTTTTTTTTCAATTATACTAATTTTGTGTAGTAAGTCAACTAACTAAAAGTTAAATTTGTGGTCGAGATAAATTGATCTTGGAATATTTTCAATTGAGGATACTTGATAATTAAAAATAAAAAATATTAGTTATTTTTAATTTAATAATTCTCAAACAGGACTGAGGATAGAAGATATTAAATAAATTAATACAAATTTAGATAAGAAAACAAAATCAAAATTATTAAAAAAAAATCCCATAATATAGAGCGAAATATATAGAAATTAGAAACATTCTACATAAATTTATGATTTAAATAAGTATTTGTTAATATTTATAAATTAACAATCATTATTGAATTCGTTGTGATTGTGAAGAGAGCTTGTTTACATGTTGTAAACTCAATGCAATATCGTATCTGCATTTTAAGTAACTTAAAAATCTTAGCATATGTTGCTTCAATTTTTAACTTCTTAAGAAAAATTTCATTGCCATGTTTGATAAAAGTCTTAGGGTATGTTTGTTTGACAACAAAATAATCTATCATATCAAATCTTAATTTAGTATGTGTTTAGTCATGACCAAGGTACAAATCTGCATAAACCAACTGTGTGGAAAAAAAACAGCTTGTCGACCATCATAACCTTGAGACCTATGATATTGCACTTGAAACATTAAACTATAATCTTGTCTTAGCACAATACGCGTCTTTATTAATAATATAGTATTATATTCTTCTAAGAGAGACTCTAGCTAATTTATTAAAGTGTCCAAGACTTTCTGTTGTGTTATTTACATAGTGGACTTCCATAAAGTGACATGACGACATAACAATACATTGTTTTAACCAGTTCCACCTCACAATTCAGTTTCGATTTGTGTCATGACATGGACATTTACAATTGAGATCCCACTTACCAGTTCCACCTCACAATTCAGTTTCGATTTGTGTCATGACATTGGACATTTACAATTGAGATCCCACTTTGTACGATTCTTTGTACATAAAGAACAATTTGAGAAGAATGGTTGTGCTCCATCAGATTTGATCATATCTTCGTTGGTTCTCAAATTAGCTTGGAAAATCTTGGTCTGCTTAACCAAAGTCTTTTAGCAAAAATGTCATGTTTTAGTTGCGAACTTGATGTCACTGTATTCCCAAGCTCATAGAGCATTTCAGTTGAGAAGGGAAATAAAAAATCAAATTTAACAAAACATGTAAACCATTAGTTGGTACCAAATACTCATACCTTACATTGAATAGTGTACCAACTTCGTTAATGCAACCATCATTCCAACTACAAATTTTCTTTTTTCCAAATATAAAAGGTTTTACCTGCATCATTTTTCAGCCACATTCAATATTTCAACGACTATGATATATTAATTTAAAAGATAAAAATAGTTAAAAATTAAATGAGTGTGTAACTTTGATTCAAAATTTATAAATATTAAGCAAGAATGCCATTTTTACCTTTTGGGTCAGATGAAAAGAAGTTTCTATATTTTCTTTTGAACCCTGCACCCAAAAGAAATAACTCAATATGACAAAGAGTAATGAAAACTAATCCAAAATTCTCATTAAATATAAAATTATAGAAGGAAAACCTTGCTTAACATTGTTGGCTTGTCTCCAGATCTTAGGGATAACTGCGAACATTTCATAAAAGAAGAATGAATGAAAATTATGAAATTAACTATCTATATGAAGTGAAGAATTTTTAAAGCAAAATGGCCCCTACTAAATTCACCTTACTAAAGAGATCAGTTGATGGGTTATGTTGAAGCCTCTTTTCTGTACAAAAATTAAAGCCTTGCATGAATCAAAGTAACATGTGATCTTGATAAAACAATAAAACAATATTATGGTTAAGAATATGAAGAGTAAATTAAAGTAAGATCTAAAGTCATGTATCAAATAACTCAATAAAACAATCACTTAGACTATTTTTTAGAGGGTACTCCTATAAAATAAATTATGAGTAAGAATATGAAGAGTAAATTATATAGAGTAAATTCTTAGCACTTACACACAATCAAAATAATATTACTCAATAATATTATGAGTAAGAGTAAATTCTTAGCACTTACACACAATAAAAAAAAACTTAGCATCCAAACCATAACCTTACATGCTAGAAATAACAGCAAATAATATTAGATCCAGTGGTATGTACAATGTGTTCCATGTATTTAGGAACACCTATATAGTAAATTAAAGATGAATATTAGATTGATTTTGTAACAACAATGACCTTTATGATTTAAATAAACTTGAATTACCTGAACTGAACAACGATGAACTACATCGTTTAATTATAAATTGGTCATCCTACTTTTGAGTTGTGTATCCGTAGGAGCAAATGAATGGTTCTTGTCATCATACACACATGAATTTTTTGTATTCAACACGAGCCTCAATACATGTTACTTGCTTCTCTAATCATGCGGATGACATTTTCAACATTTCTTCTATGAGAATGGAAAGATAACAAAGGAAAGAGAGGTGATACTACTTTCCACAAACCATCACAAGTAGGATATCATCATATATCATGTTGGAGGCTATGAATAACTTCAGACCATTTCTTTTGATGAACCTGTCAAGTTATATAAAAAATGAATAGCGTTTATCAGTTGAATGTAATAATAATATAGAGATAAAATCCGGATATAATTAGATATTTTACAAGGAAACAAGATATTGTCCTGAGATATTGCTCTTGAAATGGACTATAGTAAGGCAAAACCAAATGTTACTAACTGACATTACCGGCCAGTAGCAAGTGGAGCACCATTTTTTACTTGTCTTAAATACAATTTTTTACAACTTCCTGCAGATTTTCCATGATGACAAAAATTTTAGATGTATCCGAACAAAGTCAAAAAAATAAACATGTTAAAGAATGTAAACCAGAAGAACAAAATTTCAAGGAGCTTTTTGAGAACTCCATTACCTTTATGCTGGCAGAAGAACTAACACTTTTGATCCAAACATTCCAGTATTTTTTTTCTGTGAAGCTTTACAGGACTCAAAGTAGAATCAAATTTAGACTATTATTAGCGAGTATATGATAGCATAGGAAAAAAATATTAGGAATATCTGTTAACATATGAATATAGGGGAAGAAACTAAGTGAAACACTGAGTCGTATCTAGTTACTTATTTTTCGAAGAAAGAGACAAGGCTTTCAAATTTCTGGGATTATTAGCAAGTATACTAATGAACTTACATTTTTATATATTAGAAGAGAACAAAAACAGTACCAGGAAGTCTACAATCAAACAAAACAGGCACAATTGAATGTCAGGAAAATGTTTCACAACAACACCACAAATAATTTGGCACACCATAGTTGAATTAACAGAAAGAAGCATGATTATATCTCAACGTTTTAAGAACATACCAAAGTTGAATATGATGGATATTCATTGAATAATTACAATTCACGTCTTCTTTTTGCCCTCACAGGAAACATTAGAAAACTTTTATCTTGGCACTGAGAGCATAAAATCAGAAAACTTCGACCAGCTCAGACGAGCTACAACAAAGACCGCATTAGATAATCGATGAACCTGCAACTGAGAGTGATTTAGAACTATTTTAAGCATCATCAAATTGTCAAATTAAATCTTTGAAATCATTCTATCAAATTTTGTGATATTTGTAGTTAGAATAAGACTGTAGGATTTGTGTCGCTCCCATTAAGCACAATTCCTCCAATTTTTGTGAGTGCGTCATGAGCTGTGACACCGACCACAAGTAAACCTGCAGCTTCAGAAGATGAAACTTTAAATGGTATGGAATCTGTTAAGATCTCGCTGGCCACTGCAAACTCAGCTAGTCCGACTTCATATTGTCATTCATCATAGCAACACAACATGGAAAAACAAAATCTATCTAAAACAGTGGAAACATAAACAATCATGAGCATCTTAATCAATCAATCAAATACATGGAAGGTTAATAAAATACAGGGTATGTTTAGGTAATTATACAACTTCAAGAATCCATATATGACTTTACAAACCTCAGAGTTTGTTTTAAATTCCTTAACAACTTCATCTCTTTCAGCGACGGACATTGTTCCATCAAGTATTTTATACCTAATTGAACAAACCTTAAGACCCGCTTCAAGAAAATTTAGCATCCCTGTCCACTGAGAAAAGCTAAAATTTACATAACTGTGATGGTCCTTGTGATGATAACTGCACGATATACATGAAGCTAATATATTACAAAGAAGTAAAATAGAAACCAAACAAAACAAATCAATAAAAGCTCATAATAACTTTTGATATCATGAAGAAGATATGTTAATGAAAGTTGGTTTTGGAAAAGAATCAAAGGGAATGAGTTTATAGATGAAAAAATAGCTACTTACATAGTAAGTAGTGACGGTTCCAGCAGAGTTACCAGAATGGTTAAAAGGAGCTAACCATGCATTATCAAACCACATCTAAAACAATAAGTAATTTCAGGGCTTTAGCAATATGTGTATCACACTCCCCTTGTTTATCAAATAGTATACGAACAATTTAATATTTATAAAACCAAACAAAAATCATAGTTTATTAAGCAATATATTTCAATTTAAAAACCAGCTTTCACTCATAAAACATTAAAGAAAAAAGTTTATTTAGAGTATTGCTTCCTTATGAAATATAGACAAACGACATACATTATTTAGAGTATCACAAACCAGGACCCAATCCTTTGAGTCAATTACAGCTAAGAGGGTCTGTAACAAACCAAATAACTAAGATTTAACGAAACTCAGAAGTCGTTCCTTAACAGTCTGGCTAGTTTCTGTAGGTAGAATTACTGGCTTAAATGATCTACAATTATGTGGAGGATAATTTCATTAGAAAAAGATAGAATACATTCATCATTAGAAAATGATATAATACATTCATCATCAGATAAAATTATTGTTTTGCAATAGTGAAATCTAAACAAACACGTCTCTAAGATTCATTTACTAAACAAATATTAGCTAACCATGACATAATAGAAGAGTTGCAAAGTAAATATAGAAACAGTTGCAAAAATTGAGGAAACTTCTTTAAAAACCTTATTAGAAAAAATTCATTGGGAGAATGATATGTGGAATTCAGCAATTTCATATTGAAATACCACCATCATCCCTACATCAATATACAAACCGATTTCCAGATAAGATCATAAACGATTTGCTAAACGGTTGCAACAACAAATAATAAAAAAATGCGGTCAGTCAATTTCATTCAGAAACTTGCTATGAATTCCTGCTTAGTTTTTTGAGAAAATTAAATTTTGGTAGTGAAAATAATATAAAAATAAAGAATACAAAAAGAAGGAAGAGGGTTCGAATTAGTTTTACCTGAGGCAACATTCCACCAAGCAATGATGAACACATGGTTGTAATAGCCCCTGCATTTATAATGTATCTGCAATCACAATGAAGAAAAATGAATTTGAAAACAATTGCATACTTGTGTTCCCCTTTGAAAAATCAGAATCGAGTTGCGTATTTATAAAACTTACGGTGCCCATTGCAATCCGTTATCAAAAAATGCAGAGGATATAGGGACATCAAGGTTTTGGATATGTCTGTAATCACTTCACGAATGCAAAATCTGCATAGGTGTTTTTAAAACTGGAATGGCAGATTCAAACGGTTGAACCGAGAATAAATCATGTTTCAACTTCTATATCATTATAATATATGTTTGTATTATAAGTTCTCTCTTGGTAAGATTTTTCTTTTCAATACAAAAAATTACCAAGATTCATAAATAATAATACACTTAGTATTTTTGTTATAAGTTCTCTCTTAGTATTTTAATCAATACAGAACTGAAGTAGTAAAATGAGAAATACTACTCACCATGGGCACTACAATTTCATCAAGTTGTGCTCAAGACAAGAATGAATAAGATAGAAGTCCAAAACTCATACAACATCACATTGCTTCTGGATCCATTCCACTATCATCGTCTGATTGCAGCGTCAACACAAAGTTACAGAAGTAGGAATATAAAATAAAAACAGTTGAACTTTTTATCCAAGCCACAATCAAAGCATCAGCAGAAAATCTACACAATAACAATGCTATATCAAAAAATCAAATAAAATGGAAGAGAAAGAATCAAGAAACTGGGAAAGTCATATCATCAAACACTTTGTAAGCAAGATTAAAAGCGGAATTTTCTTCTCCTCGTCGCTTCAACATTTTAGAAATCCTCCAATTCAGCTTCATAATTGCTTTCTGTGTATTTAATTCAAACCAAAACCAACTTAGAATCATAAGCTATAGTGAAACCGTAATTATGTCGAAACCGCAAAAAGAAAGCTCACTGTGTTTAAACCGTAAAACCAGTGTAGTAACTTAATTCCAAATGTTGTAATGTTTACATGAACTTACCCATGGTGAGGATTCTAAATCAGTTTTTCCCTATAGCATAAACAAAATCAGGTAATTCCTTAGATCATGAAAATTCTACAAAACAAAGACACTTAAAACCCATTAAAAAACAAAGAATCTGACGAAAAAGAAAAATAGAGATTGGAAAATGAAGTACCATCATTGTAAATCCTCTCATATCTAGATCGAGAAGATTACTATTCTTGTTCGTGTGGTTTTCTCGGACGAAATGAAGCTGTCACAAAATTCACGAATCAATTGCATGCTTCCGGTCATCTCTATTCCACCTTCACCATCACATGTGATATAATCAACGAGATAAATCGATTTCCACATCAGTTGAAACAATTGTACCCAAAAAACCAGGAAACTGAAATACATAGAGGACCTGGTACAGATGTGAGTCCGGCTGTGGGAAACTCAATTTCCTGTTTAAGATTGTTGTTCATTATTGGCTCTAATAGATTTTCACCTCAGTTTAGAGTATAACCTTCATTCTCAATTCCTTATAGAAATATTATCAGATATAACTCACCATTAGCTTTTTGTTATCTTTCATAGCCAATTCCACTGCAACTCCATCCTGTGGGATATACACCAAATTTAGTGCTACAGAAATAGCTTATACATAAGCTCTAATTAAGTTATTTGTCCAAACAGAACCTAAATGTCCCAACTATAATTGTCCATCAAAATCCAAACTAAACATTGCAATTAACCAAAAATTGGAAGAAAATGAAAGATTATAAAACACTAACTTGTTCCAGAAGTTCAGAATAATCAAAAGGGAAAGGAACATCAGTCTGAACAGATGCATTGGTGTACGCGGCGCAAATTTCGAACTTTATACGATATCAAGTATGAGGAACTTGTATCAAACAGAGTCGCCACCGAACTTTATTGTATCCAAAAGGAAAGGGAAAATATCGAGAAAACCCTAAAAGAAAAGAAAAGAGATCTAGGTACGGGAGTCGATTATGCAAGGGGAAGGTGTTAGGCACCCCTCACATCCGTACGGGAACCCTTTATTTCTTTATGCTAAGCTTGTTTTTTATTGCTATGTTATCTAACTAGGGGATGAAAAGACATGTTTTTGGGGTTTTTTATTAATGTGGAAAGAAAACAGTTTTTTTTATTATTATGGTGAAAGAAAAACAATTTTTTTTATTATTGTGCTCGCCAAGACGTAAGAGTCAAGTGCCTACGTACCTCCATAGTGCAATGGAGAAATCAGAGTGTCGTAGTTCGTGGTACGAGGAACCACGAAAAGGGAAAAAAAGAAAACAACCTCATCTTAGATCGCGAATCCAAAGAATTCACATGATCTGTTTAGATGTTCATCGACCGAAATAACAAGAAAAAAGAATGAGATGGAAGCGATAGGGAGAACACCTCGCATCTCCTTTTGAAAGTTTTGACAAAAAAAACAGATGAGCAGATGTAAGCAAACAATTTAAAAGGGAAAGCAAGCAGTCATAAGATCAAACATATAAAAAAAAATAAAAAAAAAACTCTAATTAAAACTGTTTCTAAACTAAACTTAAAGTAAATTAAAACATTTTTTTATAAATTTTTTGTTGATTAAAAGTAAAAAAACAAACCCAAACTAATTAAAAAAAGAACTCCTAAATAAAAAATATTTTTTGAAACCTTTAATAAAAAATTATACTAAAACAAAAGAGTAAAATCTAATAGAAAATATATTTTTTAGGATTTTTATTATTAATAAATCTAACCAAAAAAAAAACTATAATTAAGCTAAATAGAAACTATATTTTTTTAGATTTTTCTTTTAAGTAAAAACTTACTAGTTAGGCTTAATACTAAATTAAAATATTAAAATCTAAAGAGTTAAATTAAATAAAACTAATAATTAAAAAAAGTTTAAATGTAATGGGCTTAGGGTGTATTGGCTGAAAACAAGGGGTGCTGTGAGGAAATGGGCTTAGCAGAATCTGAAAAACAAAGTTGCAACAAATGGAAACAGAGGGGGCGCAAGGTTAAAACGGAACTGGGCCTAGAGGAACCCACATGGGTTTAAGATGTTGTCATAAGAAGGAAATGGGGGTGTGATAAGAAGGCATTGTTGGGCTTCTAAGGCCCACGATTTCTCATTCCATCAAAATCCAACGAAACATTTAGCAAATAAGTGAAAACCAAACTTTCAGATTCCCCTTCTCTCTCAAACGATGTGACACTGTTCCTTCTCTCTTTCAAGCGATGCGACACTGTTCCTTCACCACCATCTCTTTGCATTTTTTGATTCAACAACAATGAAACCAAAACAATCACCATTGACATTCTAAAATAAAACATCTAAACCCCATCCCAAACAAAACCTAGATCTCCAACGTCAAATCCTCCTGAAAAGAAACAGCGTAATTGGGGCACCGGATGAACGAAAAAGGGGCCGAAAATTACCCTATCCTCAACGCTCTCGGTGTCCTCTCAATCGATTATTTATGGAAATTTTAGAATCAACAACAACGACAAGCGTCTCAATCTCTCGTATATGACAATGATATGTTCTCTCTTACTCTCATCTTCCAATCAATAACAAGCTAACGAAAATCCAGAGGCAAACAAATGGTGAAAACAATTTCAGAAAAGTGAGATGACTTACGGAATCAGAGCTTGTTCGATGTGAACGGGTGAGTTCGAATTGACGCTTTCCTTCTTCTTCTTCTTCACTCTGATTTTGAGCTCTCGTTTTGAATTAGTTGTTGAGTTGAATGCTGAGTTTTCTGGTGATTTATTGAGATGTTGTAGCGAGATCGACTTTGATGTGATGTTGATGCAGTAAAGAACAACTGTGTGTGTTATTCTTGGAGGCTGAAGGTTGTGGTGTTGAACTTGATGGTGATTTTTGTTGAGAATAGGGTTGAATTTTGAAAAGGAGAGGTTGAATTCGTGATGATGATTGAGTGAAAAGGAAAATGGAAGAAGTTGAGGAAAAGGGAGGATTCAGAAGATTTCCCTTCTATTGGGTATTGAGTGATTGGAGAAGCAGTGAGAGTGACGTTGTGGTGCGGTTCTGAACAGTTGCGGATTGAACCACTTATTCTCTTTTTTCTTCAAATTCGCATTCATTCGGTTGTTGTTGTGGCTCTGATGTTGATGTTGTTGAGAACGGTTTGCGGTGGTGATGGTTTATGAGGCTACGGAGGTATGAAGAGGAGTGTTAAACATGGTTTTCAATGGTTATTGGAATGTGATTTGGAGATTTGCAAGTGATTTTGCAGTTTGGGAATATGCTGCATGAGCGAGGTATTTGGACTGTGGTTGGAGGTTATTCTTAGCAAAATTTTGACATGGTTTCAATACCTTTTTCTCCTCTGGATTTGCGTCATGACACCTCTGATTGGCCTCTCTGAAATGTTTTTTGTTTGTTCAGAATGGATCTTTTTTCACTGTTCAGAATGGCCTCCTCTAAATGACTCAACAACATTTCTATATATACTAAAAAGCTAGGGTTTTTCTAATTTTCTAAAATGACCAAAATAACCCTCTGATTTTATTTCAAATGAAAACTAAAAAGTATTAAAAATAAACTATCTAAAACTATTTTTTGTGCAATTTTCTGATTAAATAAAAACGATAAAAATTAACCAAAAAATAAATTAAACCGGACAAATGTTAGATCGAAAAAATAAAATAGACACACTGACGCGATGTACATGCGGCGAAGATTTTACAAAAGTCTCTGAAAATTATTAAAAACGCAAATAAAATACCCGATAAAAACGAGTACAGACAGATTAAAAACGACTGAAACAAAGTCGAAAAATTTCAACGAGCATACCAAAATAACCTACGCGAAACGCAGATTCATAAAAGATGAAACTTGGTTTGAAAACTCGAAAGAAATATTCGCAGTATTTTCATGAAATCGGCCAATAAAATAACCGGTTCATTTATTTGACTGAAAATTTATTTTGAATGCACTGACTCAAACTACGCAATCGGAAGTCTCATAAAATGGTCGTTTTCAGGCGTAAACTGGAAAGAAATGTTTTCAGCTTTTGCACGCAGTCGAATAAAAATTCGACTGGTTTGCTTGTAAGACTGAAATTTTATTTTAAAGACTGTGGATTGGTTCAAAGAGACGCATGAAGCGCGAAAATGCATGAGATGCAATTAATTCGATTTTATTCTTTGGAAATGAAATGTAAACTGATCAAAAGCCAGGTTTTATTGATGCTGAAATGCAAGTACGATTGACAGAAGACGCAAATGCGACTGTATTTTTGTTCTTTTCTTGAGGCACAATTATTAGGTCCACTGACTATGAATCGTAGCATGTTTATGATGCAAATGATTGTGCGAAAAGTAATGCGAGACTCGATTTCGAACCATCCACAGTCATGCAGGACTCAAACAGATGCAAAGCAAGATGCAAGATAAAAACTACTGTTATCAGGTCAAAAGGCAGTAATAACAAAGCAAATTGCATGGGTGTCACAAGCGAGTGAAACAGCAAAAACCTAATTGAGCTACGAATCAAAGGGAAGTCAACCAGATCCCAATCCATAGAATCCATGCCTGTGATCCTTCTTGAGTTTTGAAAATGTCTGGAAATGCAATGAATGTTTAAGATGATATGAATCTTAGGGGTCAAAAATTGGGTTACGACAATTGGCATCACCTGAAGCCGAAACAGAACAACATATTGCTAATTTTGGATTTCTGGATACCTTTGAAAGAGCATTAACACCTCTAATTCTGATAAATCCACCATTTTTCAGCAAAAAAGTTTCCAACTATAACTTCAAATTCTCCTTTCAAGATATCACTAATTGATTTGAAATGAAATTTATGCATCACTAATTGGTTTGAAGCATACCTTTTCACCCTGAATAAACACCAGAATTATTAGTGACAAGAAGTTATCATATGCTTTATTACAAAATTTAAATTCAAGCTTATAATAATTTAAAAAACAATAAATCATTGATTCCGTCAAACCATTACCTTCATATGTGCAAACTACCGAGTCGATTTATTCCCCATATCATATTAATCAAAATCGATCGCTCTGTAACCTGTATATAAATAAAATAAAACAAAAATCAATACATACACAACCACATTTCAGTAATTTGAACATAAGATATAAAGCATCTTACCCAGATGTTTTTCGCTTACTTTCAAAACGGTGTTATCCGTCGGAGACGAGGAACTTCCCAACGGAAAACCGAATGCTTCCATATTCTCTACCACTCCACTTCAACGCCTTGCACCGTGAGATGAGGAAATACGAAAATGAGAATGGATCTTTCATTGGAGATGATGGTGGCCGAACAAAGGAGCAGCGGCATTAGGGTTTGGGATAGGAAAGGGTGAGAGAAGAGAGAAATTTAGAGAGGGTGACGAGAGAGAAGAGAGAAATGTAGAGAGAAATGAAAGAAGAGAGGAGGCGGAGGGAGGAGGGAGAAGAGAGGAGGCGGGGGGAGGAGGGAGAAGAGAGATAAGGTAGGGAGAAAACTGTCCGAGAAAGAGGGGAGAAAGAGGGGAAAAGAAAATTAGTGTGCCACTTGTACAAAAGGAAACATATGATTGGTTACTATATTTCTATTTAGTCAATTACTAAAAAGGGCTTTTTTTGTAGTGTAAATGTTATTTGATGAAAGGGTAAAATAGGGAGTTCATATGCATGTTTCAATCTTAGTAAGATAGTTGATAGGCTTTTAAATATTTTAAAGAAAATAAACCATAAAACATAAAAAATATATAAAAAATAGTAAATCATAAATAAAAATTCCATAAAAAATAATGTAAACTCCAAAAATAATACTTGAATTAGTAAAAATACTTTGGAACTTCAATTCTGAAAAAACAAATAAACATGGATTTTCTTTTGTAAATAGAATAAAAAATGCATAATAAAAAAAGAAAAAACATTAAATATACTAAAAGTGAATAAAAATTTCTAATTTTTTATAAATAAATTCCTTAAACATACACTGACCCCTGATAAATTCCTTAGCTTCCAACTCTTACTTTTGGTATGGTTTTGAAAATGTTATACATATTGTAAATAAAATGCATATTGAAAATACCCATTAAAAAAGAAAAATAAATAAAAAATAGAAAATATAATTAGAAAATTATAAAAAAGTTAGAATAAGCTCCTTAAATCACCCTCTGATCACTTGAAATTTCTTGGGTTTTAATTCCCATATTTGATAGGTCATTTAAATTTTGACTTTTAATAGCATTTTAAAATACATCAAAAACTTAAAAAATAGTAAATAAATATTAAAATACCTTTTAAAAATACATAAAAATTTTGATAGATGTTAGATAATATAAAAAAATAAAGACAAAAAAATGAAAGTCCAACTTTGTGTTTAAACATTTTTCATAAACCAATAATTGTAAATAAATAAATAGCATTTAATTTTTAATAAAAAAATTCATATTAACCAAAATAAATATCATAAAAATATAAAACCAATTGCATTAATTTTCTAAAATCATCCTCTTTCTGTAAATAAATAAACAAAAATATTAGTTTCTGTTTAAATCCTTTTGTGTAAATAAATTGTGATTAACCCTAAATTCAAAATAACCAACATTAGTAAATAAGCTTTTAATGCTTAACCAATTAAAAAATTCCTAAAAATAGTTTGGTTCTGACCTAGGGTCAGTAAGGGACTAAGAAATACTTTTTCTTTGCATTTTTGTTTAGGTTTGATAATTTTCCCCTTTTTAAGTTTAAAACACGCCTTTTTCATTCAAAAATAAGGCATTTAAAATAGTAAACTAAACTATAAAAATCCCAAAAAAATTCAAGTAGCTTACTTTTAGGATTTAAATGGGACTTAGTTCTCAACTTTTTTATGTTTGAGCATTGCATATGTCACTTGTCTTGTAAATTGCATTGTATCGCATTTCGATCGCCTTTTCTCGATTCGTAGCATAGTGTAATTCCTTGTGAATGTGTGTGAATGAAAATTCTTATGAAAAATATCATGTGTTTTCCTCTTATTGGTAGTGTTTAACTTCTGATCCATGTTGATTCTTAAAGTAAATTCATCATTTTAAAATTGTAAACCTTGCATTGCACTTTAAAATTGTAGTACGTGTGAATCTCACTTTGGTTAGTTAACAAACCTCTTTCCATTGCATGATCATGTGGATGTTTAAGCATCTGATCTATAGGTTCACATTACTTCAATTGTGCTTGCTTTTTGTATCTCTTAGCTTGTTTCACAAGTTTCATTCACATTCGTTTAAAAGGAAGTGTACTTTGTTGTGAATCGGGTACAAGGCAATTGTATATTTCCATTCCTTCTTGTCATTGTAAATAAATGTTGATAACACTGACCATGTGCTTGATTGTTGTTTGTATATTGGTTGCATTATGTTTTCTTGCAGGTTTTGTATTCGATTGTGATTCGCTTTCGCGATCGAGCGATACCTTGCTTTGTTTAAATAAACTTGTGAACTGTTCTGACTCTTTTTGTTTGCTGGTTTCAGTTGCTTGAGATTACTATATCTCACTTGCTTTCTTAGAATTTGATATTGGATTTGCTTGCTTGGTAGTGCTCTTTTCCCTTGTATCTTATTCTGCATTTTTCTTTTTGATGCCATGAGAAGTAGGACTGGAGACTGTACCACTTGGACGGCAATTTTTTGGAAGTCCTCCCTAGGAGGCAATGTTTGTGTTTGTTTACTTTTCAGGTTGTAAATAAAAGACCTCTCAAAGGGGCATGTGGAGTAGGGTTAGTAATCAACCCCCACGCTTTCTAGTCCGTGTCGTTCTTATGCTCACTTTTTTCAAGTTCCGAGTTCTGAACATGTACCAAAAGATCTTGATTGATACAAATAAAAAGCCCTCCATTGAGGCAAGAGGTAAGGGATCATGTAATCGATCCCCTCACTTTCTTTAGCTCATGTCGTCCGACATTGATGCTTGGTGTACGCACGCACCTTTTCTTTCTTCATCTAGCTTACCCGATGATATGATATCGTGGTAATGGCTTGTTTAGAGTAGCAACTTGTCGTTTGTACAGTTGTTTGGTCTAATGCTTGGTTGACTCGGATGATTCGCTCTCCTTGGCTATGGCAGGACCCCTTTTCTCATTACTCGGCTTGTGCCTTGTAATTGTTTGATTTTTGATCGAGTGGAACTCAATTGTTTTTGTAAATAGCTTGTGCTTGCTAGTTGTTTGTACATTGTTGTTGCTTTGCATGTTGAATGGATTGCATGTTGCATTCATTGTAGCATTTGTTTGCTTGTTCATGTGCATTTGCTAACTGTTTTGTTGACAGCGCTATGGTAAGGAGAAAGCTCTCCAAATTGCCAAGTGAGGGCTTCACTTTAATTGCTTTATCCATGTGCATATTGTTTGTAAATAAGTGTTGTGAATGTTGTAAGCCTTGTAATTAAACCCATGTATGTAAACCCTTGTAAATAAAATGCCTTGTAAATAAAGAGTAAAACACCTAAAAAACACCATTGTAAATAAAGTTACTTTTGCACTTGTAAATCTTTGTAAATAAGCCCTAACGCGCTAATTAGTTTTCCTACCCATTACATGTAAATAAACCATTGTAAAATTCATTTTAGTAAAGGTTTAAACAAATAAAAAGACATTAAAAAATACCTAACCAAATCTTTCTCTTGTTTTATTACCTTTTTCCCACTTGGGATGGCTTGACCATAGTTAATAGGTAACCTTTAAAAAACACTAAACACATTAAAAACCCGTAGGGATAACTACGCGGATTTTGATCCCCCATTGCACTTGGGGTGGTACGTAGGCAAATGATGTCTACTCGAATCGTTCCAAATCCACTTAAAATATACAACCCTGGTTTCTTCATGTAAATAATTAACAAGCAATAATAATAACAAACAAAACAAGTGGTTCCCTTGGAATACCAAGGACGTGAGGGGTGCCTAACACCTTCTCCTTGCGTAATGTGACAACTTACCTAGACTATGTATTTGTGGTTTTCTCGTTATTTTCCCTCTCTTTCATTAGAGTAAATAAAAGACGGTGGCGACTCTTGCTTTATTTGTATCTTGGTCTTTGATACCTCGCATTCCGAAAATCGCTCCGCGACAATAAGGCACATTGTTTGGTGCTACAGCTGCTACTAACAGTTGAGGGTGTGATACGGTGGGAGAACTGACTTGAGGTTTGCGTTTGTATTCGCAAATGTTGCGGTTAGCAAGAGTCGCCACCGACTTTTTATTTTATCCTAAGGAAAGGTTAAAAAGCACAGCAAAAACCTTTTGAGATGTTTTCTTGGGTTCGGGGAGTAGATTATAGAAAGGGAAGGTATTAGCACCCTTTCTATCCATGGTTATCCATGGGCTCTTAGTTACTTGCTTAGATCACTTGCCTTTTGTTTTCAATTGTTTTAAATGGTGCTTGAGTGTGTGGGTTTTGAAAATGTTTTGAAAAGAGGCCAATGTGGTGGCAACCTTTGCAATGATCCATGTGGGGATGTATACAAAGATGTATGTCTTTTGAAAAGGTTTTCATTTGTTTTTGAAAGTTGTTTTGAAAGTGTAGTGAAGTGTGGTTTGAAAAAATAGGCAAGTGTTTTGTTTTGCAAGTTTGATTCAAGTAACTAAGAGTTTATCTACTCCTAAATTTCTCAAAAGATTATTGCTATACTTTAACCCTTTTAACAAGTTTGCACCACCATTGTATTTGGTGGGCAACCTTGTGTTAGGATGTGAAAGGGACAGGCGCGGGTCATCGTTTAGACCATAATTGTAACAACGTTAAATATCTTTGGGCAATTTCTCTAAGGGACTTGATCATTTGTTTTGTTTGTTTTGAAAAAAGGTTTTATCGAGGGACTATGATCATTTAAACTGTTTGCTTTGCCCAAAGATGTTCAACATACAATATGGCCCATTTATTTGAAGGCAACAAGTGGAATACCCTAGGGGGTGCAAGTGTGATTTGTGTGTCCATTTTCATGCTTGTTTGTCTTGTATTAGGTCAAACTATTTTTTATCGTTTTTTCGTATACAAACCCTAATTCTAGCATGTTATTATTTAGAAAGCAATAAAGTGCGAAATTAAAATTACTAAGCTATTACACAACCAAATATGGGAAGGGGGGTACAAATGTTCAAATGGGGATATAGACAAGAATTTAAATCTAGATTATTACAACAATTGGATATTTGCATAGTAAATAAATTGCATAATTTAAATGTAAATAAAATAAATATGTAAAATGTAAAAAAAAGAAAGCTTTTTTATGTGTATGAGAAAATATTTATGTAAAAGGAAAAAGAAAATAAAAATGTATCTATTTTTTTTTAGTATTTTGAAACTTAGGGTAAGAAACCCTAATTTTTATATAAAAAGTATTATTAATCTAATTAAATTCTACTATTTGTTTATTATGTACAAAAATAAAATAAAATGAAGTATTTTGTGAAAAAAAGTATTTTTGTATCAAATATTAATAAAAATGAAGAAAATCAAGTATTTTATATTTTTATCTTAAATATATTAATAAACATGTATATATACATATATTAAACCCTAAATGAGTATTATACAAAATAAATATTTATTTAATATTTTAATAAAATAAATAAAAGTATTTTTTGTGTGAAATATTTTCAGAGAGTAAAAATAAAAATAAAATGTATCTACATTATTTTCTATTTATTTTAATAATAGTATATATATATATTTGTATATAAATAAAAGAAATAAACAAACAAATATGCCATAAATACAAAAATGATGGAAAAAATATTTTAAAAAATTTTAATGGCATGAGAAAAAATAAACAAAGTCAACCCAAAAAGAAAAAGTCAAAAATGTTGAAAAATAAACAAATGGGCTCAGGGGGGTGTAAACCAAAAAATGGGGTGTGAAAAGCAACACAAATCCAAGCCCAGCCCACTTCACTCCTTCTTCAACCTCCAGCACAGTTTATTTGAAAAACGCGCGCCAATGTTCAGTCCCTTCTAACTCTTGATTCCTGGCTTTTTAGCAAAAACTCATAACACAAGAAATGTTCAGCAT
The DNA here is from genome assembly GCA_948472305.1 of Vicia faba. NCBI lineage: Eukaryota > Viridiplantae > Streptophyta > Magnoliopsida > Fabales > Fabaceae > Vicia > Vicia faba. The sequence goes on along the minus strand of OX451737.1, from coordinate 1,111,298,544 downwards.
GAAGAGACGGTTCTAACCATATAAAGAACATGACCTATCTCTCCAAGATGAGGGAGAATTTCTCTCCCCCTCTTTTCTGACCTAATTTTTCTACCATTTTCAGAGCTCAAATTCTCTCTACTCAGGCAAAAGAAATGAGAAGTAAAGCTATGTACATGTTCAGGGCTATGAGTAGGACCTTGCTTCTTCACAAACTTAAGACTAAATATGCCTAATAAGAGAGATACGAATTCAAACTTTTACCTGTGCAGTTGAACTTCTATGTGGAGAATGAGAGACTTTCAGTGCAATGTAATGATTGGAAAAGCTTCCTTGAGGTCCAGGGATGCTTTTTCAATGCTCACTTTGTCTTGAACCTTCTTGTATCAAGCTATAGAACTTCACCTGCAAGTTAAAGATGTGAAAATGGTGGGAGTGGTTAGAGCAACTACAGATCGTGCCTTAGCTTATGGATAGCTTGCATATGTTGTAATGAAGGTAGAGGAACAGGTTTGGACAGAAATGTTTGAAGGGAATGAGAGATTGCACTCAAACTGCAGGGGCACCCCTGTTTGTGCAGTTTGAGGATGATTCTGAGATGGAGAGGGTTTGAAAGGCAAATGGCTCGAGCAAAAGCTTCAATGAGGTCTATGGAATGTGTTTGATATCTTTTGTGTTGTGTTTTTTGACTGATATGAGAGATAGCATATGTTATGGACCTTTCTTCACACTTAAGCTATCAAAAGCAAATTGGTGTTCTAGGTCAGTATAGGACCCCCTAATGTGCTGCATCAACTCCTCTTGATCAGTGTGTTATGCCCATAATCTTGTGTTAGGCAGATCTTCTTTGTACTTGTTGGATTACAAACTTGACATAAAGCTAAACTTTTCAAAAATGGAAATTCCACTTTATCTAGTTTAGGATTAAACCATTATGCAATGTTAGAACACAAAGAACATGACCTTAACACATTGAATATGCATTAAATTATTGAGTATGGATTGGTTCAAGGACCTGTAATTAAGCATAAAGCAAACTGAATTCAAATTTGCAAATTTGTGAACATGTCTTGGTGAAGAACAAAAGTGAATTTTTGCCAACTTGTGAAATTCGAATCTCTCAAGTTATGAGGTTGTTTGATGAGTTTTTGGACATTTTGGAAAGCTTGGAATGTGTACTACAATCCATCTTTGAAATGCAATTTGAAATTCCAAGTGGAAGGGTATGAAAAGTGGCCTTGAAGTAGGGTAGAAAACCTTGTCAAAATAGGTCAAATTTCACTAAGTTAAAAGATGGTTTAGTGCCCTTATTCAAAAAATCATAACTTGAGATACAAGCTTCAAATGAGAAAACTTTGTGAATCAAAGTTGTAGATTTTGCAACAAGCTACAACTTTCATGTTTTGACTTTTGTTTGAATCCAAATGGATCATGGTGAAAAGATGGGGCAAAGTTGGGAAAAAATTAGGGTTTTCCATAACTTAGAAAAATTCTAAGTTATGAAAAATTCCATTTTCAAACCCTAATTTGCATTTTGACATTTCTTGGTGAACAAGTTTCATAATTTGGCATGTTTTGATGAAAAATGAATCTTGACTCTTGATTTTGACCAAAAAGTCAAAGTTTGACTTTTCAGTATACAGTCAAAATTGATCAATTGACTGAGAAATTCAACTGTCAATCTTGTGTACTTGGGATCTTTTGAGCTTGATGAACATGTCAAGATAATTCCATTGAGTCCTTGAGGCCATATGTGAGCTTGGTTTGCCATTGGCTAGGTCAAACAGTCAAAAATTGCCCTTGTGCAGTCAAAACCCTAAAAATGACCATTTTGCCCTTTTGATGATCTGATCAAATTTCTTGTGGAATTGTGATCCAAACTTGATCAAATGGTTCATATGAGTTCATAATGTTGATGTGGATCAAATTTCATGAGGTTTGACTGTCAATTGGCCACAGTTGACTTTTTCCCCAATACAGCTGATTTCTAGGTCAACTGTCCAATTGACTGGGAAAAACTTGGAATCAAGACTTGAAACTTGGTATGGGTAAACTTGGGAGTCCAATATGAAGCATGAAAGTCATCTTAGGTATTTTAGGTCAACACATCTTTAGGCAAACACAAACCCTAATTTGAGTCCACAGTGCAAGGAGAAGTCTTGAGCAGAGGAAACCCTAATTGTATCTTGATCTTTAAATGTCTTGTGATGAGAAAATGTTGAGGAAATGGGAGGGCAAATTTTGGGGTACAACAGTTGCCCCTGTTCAATCTTCTTGGACCTGAAGAGTTAGATTGGCAAGTTTGCCTTTCGTGACTCGAGGGTAAAAGGAGATTGGACACTAGAGTGCCCGGAAATTTGCACTCGCATGCTGGAGTCTCAACAATGTGGTGTCGGGAATGGGCTTATAGATGCCATTTGGAGAGATGGTGGATAGGGAGATGGGCTTTGTAGATGCCATCTGGACAAGTGACAGAACTTTGTCGGGAATGGGCTTACAGATGCCATTTGGAAGTGTTGATCGCATAAGAGGTTCCTTAGCGAGAACTTGTGTGTTTAAGAAAGACAGATGTTTTCCTGGCTTGTTACAGGTGTTTGATCTTCATTCTCCTTATGCAGATATGCCCTGGCTGGATACAGGTATCGAATCTTCAATCGGTTGCTCACAGATGTGCCCCGGCTGGATACGGGAGTCGAATCTGGAAATAGTCGTCAATAGATATGCCCTGGCTGGATACAGGAGTCGAATCTGGAAATAGTCGTCAATAGATATGCCCTGGCTGGATACAGGAGTCGAATCTGGAAATAGTCGTTAATAGATATGCCCTGGCTGGATACAGGAGTCGAATCTTTGAACTCTGCAGACGTGCCCTGGCTAGATACAGGAATCGAGTCTGGAAATGTGGTCAACAGATATGCCCTGGCTGGATACAGGAATCGAATCTGGAAATATTGTAGTTGATAGATGTGCCCTGGCTGGATACAGGAGTCGAATCTTTGAACTCTTCAGACGTGCCCTGGCTAGATACAGGAATCGAGTCTGGAATTGTGACAGTTGAAAGTAGTCTTTTTTGAGATTGTCTTTTTCCTGAAAAGGCAAAGACGTAAGCTGTATGCAATGTCATGATGTATGATATGCATGATGTCATGATGTTCAACATTTGATATTGTATGTGTCTCATCATGTATGTAAGCAAGATGTATGAAAATGTGAAATGTTTATGAGTGTAATTTCATCTTAGGAAAATAAATCCTTGACGAATGACCGGGAAGCTGTTCTGCGGAAGAGATGCTTGACCAAAGCTCTGATGAGAGGCCTGCTGAGGACTTTAACAATGGATTCCGCTGAGGATAATGATGATAAACTCCGCTGGGGAAAACCAAAGATAAACTCTGCTTGGGAAAACCAAAGATAGATTTCGCTGGGGATTGAAGGAACTTTTGCCGGGAACGGTCTTCCGTGGCTTTTAGCTGAGGATAACCCAGTTATAAGTCCTTGTGAGGAAATAACTCTAAATAAAACTTGGGCGAGACGTTCGTACTTCGCCGGGGATAAGCTCGCAGAATCTACTGGGGATGAGCTTTTAAGACCTGCCGGGGGATGAGCCTTTTTCAGGATCGACGGGGAGTCGACTCCTGCTTGGGGAAAGTGCTGCTGAATCGCTTTACTCTGCGGGGAGTTGAGATGATTTGGTCACATTTTCAGTTGAACCTACCTTGGTGCCTTGGCGGACAAAACAACCAGGCTGCATTAGACAACCCCACATTGCCCCTGTCTTCGATGTCACTTGTAATTAATCTCTTTTCATATGCAAACATTTATGAATCAGCAATTTAATGTCAAATGCATATATCAAAAATGAACATTGGACGTTCTTCGCAAGACAAAACAACAAAAGAAAAACAATGGCAATTTGTATGGACAAGTGAATTTTCATTGATTTAAACTTTGCCTGTGAATAGGCGTTTTTTGTACAAGAGACTGACATCCTAGTAAGAGGACATCGCCAAATATCATAGAGTTTACAATTTGAAAAACAAAACAGCTATGTGAACCATCCCACTGGGTTCCAACTCTGCTATTGCCTTTATGTCTTCGAACGTCTCATCGCTTTGCTGCCTGGTCGAAGATGAAGCTGATTGGTCGATGCCGAAATTTGAGCCAGATAGTTGATGCCGAATTCCGGGTGCGAAGTGATCCAATGAGACATAGTGTTACGCTCTTATCCCTAACTTTTGCCTGGACCGCCCTTTCGGGTTTTCAGTCCAACGGGATACCCTTTTTTGCCCAAGCCGCCCTTTCAGGTTTTCGACTTGCCGGGTGTACAGATTTCTATTTATTTCATCCCTTATTTTTGCCCGAACCCTTTTGGTTCGCCGGGAAGCCCTTATTTTTGCCTAGGTATGTCAACCTAGCGGGTCTTTTATTTATGCGTAGTATTTTTTCACTATGTCTGCATTGGCGGGGTGAGGAAGGTCGTCACCATCCATGGTGGTTAGGATCATGGCTCCTCCTGAGAACACACGCTTAACCACAAATGGCCCTTCGTATGTAGGGGTCCATTTGCCCCGGGGATCACTTTGAGGAAGGATGATGCGTTTGATTACCAGGTCCCCAACTTGATACTCTTGCGGTCTGACTTTCTTGTTAAATGCCCTGATCATCCGTTTTTGATACGTTTGACCATGACAGATAGCAGTGAGCCTCTTTTCGTCAATCAGATTTAGTTGATCAAGTCGAGTCTGGATCCAATCATCTTCATTCAAGTCTGCATCCTTCATTATCCGGAGAGAGGGTATTTGGATTTCGATCGGCAAGACTGCCTCCATGCCATAGACTAGGGAGAAAGGAGTTGCCCCGGTTGACGTCCTTGCTGAGGTGCGGTACCCATGAAGAGCGAACGGTAACATCTCGTGCCAATCTTTATAGGTCACTGTCATCTTCTGCACAATTTTCTTGATATTTTTATTGGCTGCCTCTACAGCCCCATTCATCTTCGGCCGATAGGGGGAAGAATTGTGGTGCTGTATCTTGAATTGTTCACAGAGTTCAGTGATCATTTTGTTATTGAGATTGGTACCATTGTCCGTAATGATTCTTTCTGGGACTCCGTATCGACAGATCAGATTATGCCGGATGAAACGTGCTACGACGCTCTTGGTTACTGTGGCATAGGAAGCTGCCTCGACCCATTTCGTGAAGTAATCGATCGCCACCAAGATGAAGCGATGCCCATTGGATGCCGTTGGTCGGATCTCACTGATCATATCGATGCCCCACATTGCGAAAGGCCAAGGTGCCGTTAGGACATTCAAAGGAACCGGAGGGATATGCACCTTGTCAGCATAGATCTGGCACTTATGACAAGTTCGGGAGTGCTGGTAACAATCGGCTTCCATTGTGGACCAGAAATATCCTGCCCGAAGGATTTTCTTAGCCATGGTGTGTCCACTGGAATGGGTCCCAAACGTACCTTCGTGCAGTTCCATCATGATTTTCTCTGCTTCAGCCTTATCCACACAACGTAACAAAGTTGAATCATGATTCCGTTTGTAGAGAATGCCGTTGCTGAGGAAGAATTTTGCAGCAAATCTCCTCATGAACTTCTTATCATTGACAGATGCACCTTCAGGGTATTCCTGGGCTTCCAAGTACCTCCTCACCTCGTGATACCAGGGCTTTTCAGTCACCTTCTCAGCCTCGAGCTCGCAGCAGTATGCCGGTTCATCCAACTTCCAGATTAGGATTTGGGGAGCCTCATTGTCCCATTTAACTTTAAACATTGAAGACATCGTGGCTAGTGCGTCCGCTAGCTGATTTTCCTCTCTGGGGAAATGTTCAAAAGTTATCTCTTCAAAGTGGGGGAGCAGGGTCGATACATACTCCTTGTAAGGAATGAGATTCGGGTGTTTCGTATCCCACTCGCCTTTGATCTGATTGATCACGAGAGCGGAATCTCCAAAGACACTTAGAAACTTGATCCTCAGGTCGATCGCAGCTTGCAAACCCATGATACATGCCTCATATTCTGCCATGTTGTTGGTGCAGCTGAAACATAATCGGGCGGTGAGTGGAGTATGAGTCCCCTTGGGAGATATGATTACAGCACCGACGCCGTTACCCAAAGCATTGGAGGCTCCGTCAAAATGCATAGACCATCGGGATCCTTCCTCAGGTCCTTCATCCGGTCCAGGTACTTCACAGTCAGTTACCACCATGATGTCTTCGTCCGGAAAATCAAAGTTCAATGATTGATAATCGTCCACAGGTTGGTGTGCCAAATGATCAGCCAGTACACTTCCCTTAATTGCTTTCTGAGTTGTATACTGGATATCATATTCTGTTAAGATCATTTGCCATCTCGCTATTCTCCCAGACAGAGCGGGCTTTTCAAATATGTACTTGATGGGATCCATCTTTGAAATCAATAAAGTAGTGTGAGTCAGCATATACTGTCTCAGCCGGCGAGCAGCCCATACAAGAGCGCAGCAAGTTTTCTCAAGCAGTGAGTAACGAGACTCACAGTCGGTAAACTTTTTGCTCAAGTAATAAATAGCGTGCTCTTTTCGGCCAGACTCGTCATGCTGCCCCAGCACACACCCCATTGAATTATCAAGCACTGTCAAGTATAGTATCAGAGGTCTTCCTTCCACTGGTGGCATAAGAATGGGTGGCTCTTGGAGGTATTCCTTTATTCTTTCAAAGGCGGCCTGACATTCATCATTCCAGCGTACCACTTGATCTTTCTTCAGTAATTTGAAGATTGGCTCACAAGTAGCAGTCAGATGTGATATGAATCGGGCAATGTAATTCAGTCGTCCTAGGAAACCTCTGACTTCTTTCTCTGTTTTTGGAGTCGGCATCTCTTGAATAGCTTTAACCTTGGCAGGATCCACCTGAATACCTTTATCACTTACAATGAAACCTAGCAACTTTCCGGATCTTACCCCAAAGGTGCATTTGTTGGGATTCAACCTCAGCTTGTATAACTTGAGTCGGTCAAATAACTTCCTCAGATGGTCAAGGTGCTCCTTCTCAAGTTGAGACCTTGCAATCATGTCATCAACATATACTTCAATCTCATGATGGATCATATCATGGAATAAAGCAACCATGGCACGCTGATAGGTTGCCCCAGCATTTTTCAGTCCGAATGGCATGACCTTATAACAGAAGGTCCCCCACTGAGTTACAAATGTAGTCTTCTCCATATCTTCAGGAGCCATCTTGATCTGATTATACCCTGAGAAGCCATCCATGAAGGAGAACACCTTGTGTTGAGCTGTATTGTCAACAAGGACATCAATGTGAGGTAGGGGGAAATCATCTTTGGGGCTGGCCCTGTTCAGATCCCTGTAGTCGACACACATTCTGACTTTACCGTCCTTCTTCGGCACTGGCACAACATTAGCAACCCACTGAGGATAAGAAGTTACTGCAAGGAAACCCGCATCAAACTGTTTCATCACCTCAGCTTTAATCTTCTCAGACATCTCTGGACGCATTCGTCGAACTTTTTGCTTTACTGGAGGGCAATCTTCCTTGGTTGGCAAATGGTGAACTACAATGTCGGCATCCAAACCAGGCATATCCTCATAGGACCAAGCAAAAATCTCCATGTAGTCCTGTAGCATCTGGATCAATCGCTGCTTCACGCTGAGCTCTAGATTGGCACCAATTTTGACCTCTTTCCTATCTGTCTCAGTACCCAGGTTAATTGTCTCCACAGGCTCTTCATGTGGTTGAATAGCCCTCTCTTCCTGTAGTAGCAGTCTTGCGAGTTCACCAGGCACTTCGCAATCATCTTCACCTTCGTCTTCGGCCAAGTTGATCGGATTTTCGAAGTCATAACTGGCGGTAGCAGAGCTGTTGCCAGTGAGATCCAGAGTGGATTGAAACCTGTATAAGTGAGTGTGTGTAAATATAGCTGTTTTGCAATATGTATAACACAGAAAGAAAAGGAGCACAAGATTTGAAATGCAACAAACGTCCAATGTTTTGATTGATGATATATGAAAATGTCATACAAAAAGCCCTCACAAATGGAGCTACGATGCCCCGGGCAGGACACCGAGCCAACAGAGTTTTAACATATTGTTTGTTACAAATTTGGCAATCAAAAGAAATCAATTACTGCGTGACAAATGTGATAGGGGTAAAATCCTTTGCTGTCCAGTTGCTTGGTCCGTCGCTAGCAGTCGGGTAGATCCAATTATCGAACTCAGCTTCCTCCACATCCTCCTCGATAGCATTCACCCTTGAGCTGGAAATAAACACCGGAGCCTTTCCAATCTTCTCTTTGCGCATTGCCTTCTGAGCCTCTGTAGTAAAGCCTAGCCCAAACTTGTCGTTCTTCTGAGTGAAGTCAGGAAGCTGACCCCAGTGTGCACCATCGCCTTTCTGAACCACAGCCCGGGCATCCCTTAGGGAAACCATCTTCAAGGAATCATTCTCTTCGGCCATTGTCTCTGCAGCTGCTGAAATTGGATGTACCTCCTCGAAATGTTGGAAGGGAGTTTCAATAAATTCTCCGTCCATCTCGATGTACCTGAAGGAATTCAAATGGCTCACCATATACTCCTCTTCTCCTTGCACAGTGACAATTTTCCCCCTGACGGGATACTTCAGCTTTTGGTGTAAGGTGGAGGTCACTGCCCCAGCTTTGTGGATCCAAGGTCTACCCAACAGACAGGAGTACGATGGACGTATATCCATCACGTAAAAGGTAGAGTCAAACACTTGAGAGCCCACACGAATAGGGATGTTAACCTCTCCATGAACCATCCTCTTGGAACCGTCAAAAGCTCTGACGATGATATTGCTGGGTTTCAACTCCAGGCCCTCATAATCCAGACGATCCAAAGCCTTTTTCGGAAGAACATTCAAGGAAGAACCAGTGTCCACCAATACATGTGCCAGAGTAGTGCCCCTGCATTCAATAGAGACATGCAGGGCATCGTTGTGGTCTCTCCCTTTTGCGGTCAGGTCAGCATCTGAAAAGCCCAAGCCGTTGTCCGCCGTCAAATTTGCTATGCAGTCAGTGAACTGAACTGCAGACGTCTCCTGCGGCACATGGGCCGTCTTGAGAAATGAAATCAAGGCTTTTGCATGGGCCTCGGAACATAGTAATAAGGAAAGCAGGGAGATCTTGGAGGGTGTGTGCCCTAACTGTTCGACAACATTAAAATCACTTTTCTTTATTATTTTCAGAATCTCCTCCATTTCTTGTCGGGAGGCCTCAGCATTCACGGGTATTGGTGCCTCCATCCGGGCAGGCTCTTCTTCAATCCCTTTGCCCCGAGCATTTGATGACTCGGCAGCAGGGGACACAATTTGATCAGCAACAGGACTTGGTAAACTTGCAGGTTTTATGAGGAGGGGTTTTCGAATGGCGGGTGGCGCAATGTCAGGCGAGAAGAGCCTGCCACTGCGGGTGACTTTAGCTGGACCGGTGATATCGCAGATACTGGCACTAGCATCAAATTCTTGCTTGATTCCATTTACATATACGTCTGCCCCATAATGCCAGGGGACAGCCTTATCAGACACGTAGGAGAGGGGTCCTGGAACAGTAATGATCACAGGCGCAACTGTCAAGATTTGAATAGGCTTCTTTGGGGGAGCCTTGATTGGATTTTTGAAGATGGTAATCACGGAAACTTCTTTCATTGGAACCAATTGAACAGCAGTTTTTTTGAATAAAATCTCCTTGCTATCCATTAGGCCTTGGATGCCTAACCTTAGCAAGGGACAATCGGATAGGGAAATAGCACAGAATGGGCAACCTTCGCCGCAACCCGGAAATAAACCGGCCCGCAGTAGGTTCTTCTTAACAGTCTTCAAAGGGGTAACAACTTCATCTATCGAAACAGCATACACTTCTTCCTCAATGGCACTTACCCTATGCTGGGGCATAGGAGCCGTCACAACATTCGGTCTTTCCGGCGCTTCAAACTGAATTTCTTTTGCGTCAATTAGATCTTGCACTTTGTTTCTCAAGGCCCAACAATCATCAGTAGTGTGCCCGGGACTATCAGAATGATAAGCACACCGGGCATTCGGGTTGTATTTGGGGGACGCAGTGTTGACGACCTTAGGAGCTTCTTTGAGGGTCACCAGGTTGGTGGATAATAGTTGGGGTAAAATTTGAGATAATGTCATACTCAATCGGGTATACTGCCTCTTGGGCCTTTCACTTCTTTGCTGATTGTACTGCTGAGGAGCAGCAACAGGTTTAGAGATGACCAAAGCATTAACGGCTTGGCGACTTTCGGGCTTGACTTGTCTTCTAGGGCCATAGACGGCGCTTGCTTCTTTCTTAAATGGCCTCTTCTCAGTACTTGTAGAGGCAGCTTTCTGTATCTTGCCTGACCTGATGCCAGCTTCAATTCTCTCTCCCGTTAATATCAAATCTGTGAACCCAGCGGAGGAGTTACCAACCAAATGATTAAAAAACGGACCAGACAACGTTCCCAGAAACATATCAACCAGCTCTCGATCAGTTAATGGAGGCTGCACCCTGCCAGCCAAATCTCTCCATTTTTGAGCGTACTCTTTGAATCCTTCACCCGTCCCTAGAGACATACCCTGAAGTTGGGTACGCGTAGGAGCGAGATCAGAATTATATTGGTATTGTCTGTAGAAAGCAGTCGCCAAATCCTCCCAGTGCCGGATGCTAGCTCCGTCTAATTGGTAGAACCATTCAAGCTGAGACCCCGAGAGGCTGTCTTGGAAGAAGTGAATCCAGAGGTTTTTATCCGCCGTGTAAGGTTGGATTTTCCTTACATACGACCTCAGATGCAGCTTTGGGCAGGAGACCCCATCATACTTGGCGAAGGCAGGCGCCTTAAACTTGTGTGGAATTACTACTCCAGAAGATAATCCCAAATCCCCGAAATCCAGTCCCGGCACGTTCTGAATTTCCATAGCGCTCAAACGGTCCTCCAGTTGTTTGTATCTGTCAGCAGCAGGTGGGTATTGTTCCTCGTTATAGTCCGTCTCGTTGTCGGAGACTGCGGGACTAGGTGCTTCTCCCCCTTGGGGACTGTTTTTCTCAGCAGAAGAAGTGGTCGGATCAGCTTCATTGTGGAGTGTGTTCCCAAATCTGCGTCCGGTGTTGAACATTGCCGTCCTCTTTTTCTTCTTCTTCTTCAAGAGTAGAGTCTTCAACTCTTGCTGTCCCTGGGCTAGGCTTAAGACCATCTCTTGAAACTGTGCACTTTGGGCCTGAAGGGCCTTGATCGCTTGCTCACTGGATGACTCCGAATTCATGATGACTGTGCACATAAACAGCGAAGAAAATTAAGCAACCTGTGAAATAGGGTACCTGCTATGCATATGGTGTAATGGAATGCGTATGTTTTATGTTTTCAAAGACAAATAAGATTCAACTTTGTAGACAAAAAGGGAAACACACTTCATTAGATTAAAATTTTTCAACTGTTCAACAATTTGCCCTTAGGCATTACAGGAATGAAAAATACGGAAAAGGAAATAAAACTACAAAAGGGAATAATCAAAGCTCATCAATGCTCCCATGGCCTCCTCCTCTCAGTGCTGATGTAGTTGTTCAGGACACGTTCTTCCTCCAATTGCTTAGTCAGCCTTTGGACCTTCCTTTCCTGCTCGTTGAACTTTTCCCGATAGAAATCCCGTTCTTCCTTTAGCTGTGCCCAAGATCTCTTCATGGTGTCAAAATCAGTAGGTATCTGAGGAGGGAGGACAGTTGGAGGAACCCCATCTTCATCGGGAGATTCAAGAATGATTGGTCTGACAGCTTCGTACGGCATACCTAACTTCTGAGCACGGATGCGGACCCATTTGCAATAGGGCTCCAATGGTAAAGAAGTCTTTGGTCCTAACTCATGTGGGTCAGCTTTGTGGATTCTGTCCCAAGCTCTAATGAATCCCTGGCGTAGTTTGTCACTACCTGCCTGAAACTCAAAATGGAAGTGAGGAACCAGCATTTCATGGGGCCCATCTCCTCTGGCTCTTCCAAACTGACGGAGAGCTAAACATGGATTGTAAGAGATTCCTCCTTGGATACCGATCAACGGGACATTAGGGTATTCTCCGCAACGGTCGATAACAGCTACCTCATCCAAGCCTCTGAGAGTCCAAGTGATATCCTTATCTGTGAGAGACATTAACCTCCGAGCCCAACCTTTTCCTTCTTCATTCTTCAGCACGGACTTAGGAAGGTGCGAAATAAACCACCTTACCAGCAAAGGAGCACAACACCATGGAGTTCCCCGTTTTCGAGCAGTACGAGCATGGAGTTGTTGTAGAATGTCACCCAAGAGAGTGGGTACCGGATTTCGAGACATGAAGATTCTTATGACATGGATACTGATGAAGGTGTCAGGGTTGGGAAACAATACCAGACCATAGATCAAGAGAGCCAGAACATCTTCATATGCTTTGAAGTCCAAGTCATTCCAGAAATCATTAGCCTTGCCAACCAGAAATTTGACCAAAAAGCCCTTGATCCCATTTCTAGTTTCCCAGTTGGACAATACCTCTTCTTTGGTCAAGGGGAGAATTGCAGCAATCTCTTCAGGCCTAGGAGTCTTTTCCAAACCAGTGAATGGAGTTTGTTCCAGGACAGGGATCCCAAGCAGATAAGAGAACTCTTCCAGGGTAGGAACCAGCTGGAAGTCTTGAAAGGTGAAACAATGATGCAGAGGGTCATAAAACTGGGTCAGAACACTTATCAGTTGTTGGTCCCATTTTGCAGTGATCAAGCCAAGGAGGGAACCATGTTTGTTGATGAAGGAGGTAGTGTTTGGAATTCTGTCAACCAACTCTTTAAGCAAATCAGGTGGGTGAACAAAATTGAGCCGGATAGTGTTCCTTCGCACAGGCATCATGATGTCCTACAAAACAGAGCAAAGATGAAACCTTTTTGTCTTTGAAATGGGTTAGCCTTGCATGCAATGGTATGATGGCATGATGCTATGATGAAGCATAACACAAGTATTCACATAGGCAGATAAAGCACACAAGTCACACAAGACACCCTTAGGTTTCAGGCCATCATGAGTTTCAGGTATTACCCTCTTTTGGTTTTGTTGGTTAAAACCTGTCCTATCAAAAGTAACTGGGTTCTAGAGGATCTCAAATCATTGGCTACCCTCAATCGGTCATAACTCCAGCATCGCAATCTTTTCTCGCGGCCAGAACCATCTCGAGAGTTTAGCCTCAATGAGTGTAGCATACTGCTACTGTCCTAATAGCCAAGTTGGTCAATTTAGGGTTCTAAGGTTGGTTGGTGTTTAATAACCCCTTAGAAGACCTATATTCTCCCCGTTACAACACAAGGGATATAGGTACAGACTAAGATGCCACACCAACGTAGCCACTGCTTCACCCATGTCGGTCTACGCCGGACAGGTCCCTCACAGATTATGGTACCTAAAAAGGGTATTTCCCAGATCCGGGTTAGGATCTATGAAACTCCGATGCAAAGCCCACAAATATAAAAGCAAACAAAGCAAACAATTGAAAACAAAGATGATCTAAAAACCCTAAGGTTACTCCACTTTTAAGTCATCCCCAGCAGAGTCGCCAGTTCTGTGATACGGTGGGAGAACTGACTTGAGGTTTGCGTTTGTATTCGCAAATGTTGCGGTTAGCAAGAGTCGCCACCGACTTTTTATTTTATCCTAAGGAAAGGTTAAAAAGCACAGCAAAAACCTTTTGAGATGTTTTCTTGGGTTCGGGGAGTAGATTATAGAAAGGGAAGGTATTAGCACCCTTTCTATCCATGGTTATCCATGGGCTCTTAGTTACTTGCTTAGATCACTTGCCTTTTGTTTTCAATTGTTTTAAATGGTGCTTGAGTGTGTGGGTTTTGAAAATGTTTTGAAAAGAGGCCAATGTGGTGGCAACCTTTGCAATGATCCATGTGGGGATGTATACAAAGATGTATGTCTTTTGAAAAGGTTTTCATTTGTTTTTGAAAGTTGTTTTGAAAGTGTAGTGAAGTGTGGTTTGAAAAAATAGGCAAGTGTTTTGTTTTGCAAGTTTGATTCAAGTAACTAAGAGTTTATCTACTCCTAAATTTCTCAAAAGATTATTGCTATACTTTAACCCTTTTAACAAGTTTGCACCACCATTGTATTTGGTGGGCAACCTTGTGTTAGGATGTGAAAGGGACAGGCGCGGGTCATCGTTTAGACCATAATTGTAACAACGTTAAATATCTTTGGGCAATTTCTCTAAGGGACTTGATCATTTGTTTTGTTTGTTTTGAAAAAAGGTTTTATCGAGGGACTATGATCATTTAAACTGTTTGCTTTGCCCAAAGATGTTCAACATACAATATGGCCCATTTATTTGAAGGCAACAAGTGGAATACCCTAGGGGGTGCAAGTGTGATTTGTGTGTCCATTTTCATGCTTGTTTGTCTTGTATTAGGTCAAACTATTTTTTATCGTTTTTTCGTATACAAACCCTAATTCTAGCATGTTATTATTTAGAAAGCAATAAAGTGCGAAATTAAAATTACTAAGCTATTACACAACCAAATATGGGAAGGGGGGTACAAATGTTCAAATGGGGATATAGACAAGAATTTAAATCTAGATTATTACAACAATTGGATATTTGCATAGTAAATAAATTGCATAATTTAAATGTAAATAAAATAAATATGTAAAATGTAAAAAAAAGAAAGCTTTTTTATGTGTATGAGAAAATATTTATGTAAAAGGAAAAAGAAAATAAAAATGTATCTATTTTTTTTTAGTATTTTGAAACTTAGGGTAAGAAACCCTAATTTTTATATAAAAAGTATTATTAATCTAATTAAATTCTACTATTTGTTTATTATGTACAAAAATAAAATAAAATGAAGTATTTTGTGAAAAAAAGTATTTTTGTATCAAATATTAATAAAAATGAAGAAAATCAAGTATTTTATATTTTTATCTTAAATATATTAATAAACATGTATATATACATATATTAAACCCTAAATGAGTATTATACAAAATAAATATTTATTTAATATTTTAATAAAATAAATAAAAGTATTTTTTGTGTGAAATATTTTCAGAGAGTAAAAATAAAAATAAAATGTATCTACATTATTTTCTATTTATTTTAATAATAGTATATATATATATTTGTATATAAATAAAAGAAATAAACAAACAAATATGCCATAAATACAAAAATGATGGAAAAAATATTTTAAAAAATTTTAATGGCATGAGAAAAAATAAACAAAGTCAACCCAAAAAGAAAAAGTCAAAAATGTTGAAAAATAAACAAATGGGCTCAGGGGGGTGTAAACCAAAAAATGGGGTGTGAAAAGCAACACAAATCCAAGCCCAGCCCACTTCACTCCTTCTTCAACCTCCAGCACAGTTTATTTGAAAAACGCGCGCCAATGTTCAGTCCCTTCTAACTCTTGATTCCTGGCTTTTTAGCAAAAACTCATAACACAAGAAATGTTCAGCATGAAGAGACGGTTCTAACCATATAAAGAACATGACCTATCTCTCCAAGATGAGGGAGAATTTCTCTCCCCCTCTTTTCTGACCTAATTTTTCTACCATTTTCAGAGCTCAAATTCTCTCTACTCAGGCAAAAGAAATGAGAAGTAAAGCTATGTACATGTTCAGGGCTATGAGTAGGACCTTGCTTCTTCACAAACTTAAGACTAAATATGCCTAATAAGAGAGATACGAATTCAAACTTTTACCTGTGCAGTTGAACTTCTATGTGGAGAATGAGAGACTTTCAGTGCAATGTAATGATTGGAAAAGCTTCCTTGAGGTCCAGGGATGCTTTTTCAATGCTCACTTTGTCTTGAACCTTCTTGTATCAAGCTATAGAACTTCACCTGCAAGTTAAAGATGTGAAAATGGTGGGAGTGGTTAGAGCAACTACAGATCGTGCCTTAGCTTATGGATAGCTTGCATATGTTGTAATGAAGGTAGAGGAACAGGTTTGGACAGAAATGTTTGAAGGGAATGAGAGATTGCACTCAAACTGCAGGGGCACCCCTGTTTGTGCAGTTTGAGGATGATTCTGAGATGGAGAGGGTTTGAAAGGCAAATGGCTCGAGCAA
Source organism: Vicia faba (assembly GCA_948472305.1). Classification (NCBI taxonomy): domain Eukaryota; kingdom Viridiplantae; phylum Streptophyta; class Magnoliopsida; order Fabales; family Fabaceae; genus Vicia; species Vicia faba. Next base: position 1,111,282,487 of record OX451737.1, on the reverse strand, counting down.
AAGCTTCAATGAGGTCTATGGAATGTGTTTGATATCTTTTGTGTTGTGTTTTTTGACTGATATGAGAGATAGCATATGTTATGGACCTTTCTTCACACTTAAGCTATCAAAAGCAAATTGGTGTTCTAGGTCAGTATAGGACCCCCTAATGTGCTGCATCAACTCCTCTTGATCAGTGTGTTATGCCCATAATCTTGTGTTAGGCAGATCTTCTTTGTACTTGTTGGATTACAAACTTGACATAAAGCTAAACTTTTCAAAAATGGAAATTCCACTTTATCTAGTTTAGGATTAAACCATTATGCAATGTTAGAACACAAAGAACATGACCTTAACACATTGAATATGCATTAAATTATTGAGTATGGATTGGTTCAAGGACCTGTAATTAAGCATAAAGCAAACTGAATTCAAATTTGCAAATTTGTGAACATGTCTTGGTGAAGAACAAAAGTGAATTTTTGCCAACTTGTGAAATTCGAATCTCTCAAGTTATGAGGTTGTTTGATGAGTTTTTGGACATTTTGGAAAGCTTGGAATGTGTACTACAATCCATCTTTGAAATGCAATTTGAAATTCCAAGTGGAAGGGTATGAAAAGTGGCCTTGAAGTAGGGTAGAAAACCTTGTCAAAATAGGTCAAATTTCACTAAGTTAAAAGATGGTTTAGTGCCCTTATTCAAAAAATCATAACTTGAGATACAAGCTTCAAATGAGAAAACTTTGTGAATCAAAGTTGTAGATTTTGCAACAAGCTACAACTTTCATGTTTTGACTTTTGTTTGAATCCAAATGGATCATGGTGAAAAGATGGGGCAAAGTTGGGAAAAAATTAGGGTTTTCCATAACTTAGAAAAATTCTAAGTTATGAAAAATTCCATTTTCAAACCCTAATTTGCATTTTGACATTTCTTGGTGAACAAGTTTCATAATTTGGCATGTTTTGATGAAAAATGAATCTTGACTCTTGATTTTGACCAAAAAGTCAAAGTTTGACTTTTCAGTATACAGTCAAAATTGATCAATTGACTGAGAAATTCAACTGTCAATCTTGTGTACTTGGGATCTTTTGAGCTTGATGAACATGTCAAGATAATTCCATTGAGTCCTTGAGGCCATATGTGAGCTTGGTTTGCCATTGGCTAGGTCAAACAGTCAAAAATTGCCCTTGTGCAGTCAAAACCCTAAAAATGACCATTTTGCCCTTTTGATGATCTGATCAAATTTCTTGTGGAATTGTGATCCAAACTTGATCAAATGGTTCATATGAGTTCATAATGTTGATGTGGATCAAATTTCATGAGGTTTGACTGTCAATTGGCCACAGTTGACTTTTTCCCCAATACAGCTGATTTCTAGGTCAACTGTCCAATTGACTGGGAAAAACTTGGAATCAAGACTTGAAACTTGGTATGGGTAAACTTGGGAGTCCAATATGAAGCATGAAAGTCATCTTAGGTATTTTAGGTCAACACATCTTTAGGCAAACACAAACCCTAATTTGAGTCCACAGTGCAAGGAGAAGTCTTGAGCAGAGGAAACCCTAATTGTATCTTGATCTTTAAATGTCTTGTGATGAGAAAATGTTGAGGAAATGGGAGGGCAAATTTTGGGGTACAACAGAGGGTAATACACTGGAGTCTGGACCAGCACATGAATTTGTGCTGGCGTTGTAGAGACCATTGCAGATGACTCTGACCTATTGTAGTTTCCTCTATTTCCCCATCTCCTATTCTTATGTGAAGCCGCACTGGTTTCCCCTTCCTTCTTTCTCTAAAATCCTCTAAATTTTTTTGGAGCAGGTGCTGGTGTTGTCTCTCTTATCACACGTCCCAGGCGGACGCCCTCTTCAGTCAAAACCCTTGCCACAACCAGGGTAGCAAAATCTTGCGGCATACTTGAAACGAATTTGTCATAATAAAAATTATCCAAAGTCTCCAGGAATGTTGTGCACAATTCTTTTTCATCTAGAGGAGGATGAACTTGAGAGGCTAATTCGCTCCACCTCTGAGCATATTCCTTGAAAGATTCCCGATCCTTTTGGGACATCCTTCTTAATTGATTCCTATCTGGTGACATGTCTAGATTATATTTATAGTGTTGGATGAATTCCTCATCAAGGGCATGGAAATCTGGTATGTTGGAGCCTTCCAAGCTCATGTACCACTTTAAGGCCGCGCCGGATAGCGAATCCTGAAAGTAGTGTATCAGCAGTTGATCATATTTCATATGTGCCTCCATTTTGCGGCAATACATTACCATATGTGCCCTCAGGCACGTACTTCCCCTGTACTTCTCAAACTCAGGCACCTTGCATTTGGCAGGCACCTTAACATTCTGAACAAGACACATTTCATAGGCACTCTTTCTGAACAGTTCCTTGGCAGACAAGGCATTAAACTTTTTCTATATACTTTCCAACTTCACATCAGTAGCGGATTTACTATTATACGACTCTTCCCCAACCCTTTAGTTTTGATAAGCCTGCTCATCTTCCTGCTTGTTCACATTCATCACCGGAGCAGAAGGAGTAATAACAGCTTGCCCCAAGGGTGCAGTTAGCTGAGTGTTGTAGTGACCATATCCTCCATAGTTACCAATCCCCATCGGGGAAGAAAATTGAAAATTGTAGTCATAAACCATGTTGATCTCTGAGGCATCACCGAATGACCCCCAGGATTAGTAGGAGATGTACTAAAAGATTGAGTGTTTCCCCGAAAGGTGGGGACAAGACGAGTAAGCCATGGTGAAGTTCCAATAGCATCTACATATGACGACTCTCCTCAAAACTCTGGTTGACCAGCCTGTCTGTAGGCGAAAGGGTTTTCAAATCGGAAGGCAGAGATGTTCGGTGTTGTAGTCGCGACCATAATAATAGCAGTAGAATTGGGATTTGCAACTGTAGAAGATGAATTACCGAACTCAAAAGATCGGTGACTCCCCAATTCAGCAGTAATTGGCGGGGTCACCGCAGGACTAACTTTCGTTGTATCTGGATTAACCTATTGCTCCAGGCGAGCCAACAGTTTGTCATATGCTTTCTTCATATTAGAGATCTCCATCCTTAGGTATTCGTTCTCACGTTCCAGGTTCTCCATTCTTTTAGGCAGAGTCCTTCGCGTTAAATACTGGTGTGTAACTGAAGATGAAATAAATTTGCTCATAACACTTGAGAGAAACGTCCAGATTAGGACATAGACATGTTAACAAATGATGCAAATGCAGTATGATGCATGGATGCATATGTTTTTTATTTGGTTTATTGTTTTAGACATATTTTATTTCAGGATATTGTCAAATCATTCGTGAAATTCGGCACAACACCAATCAATAGCTGAAAAGAGAACTGCAATATCATAAATAAGCAAGAGTCAGGTACATGGAGACATCATCTGAATACAAAACATAGCCATCCCAAAAATACAAAGAAAGGTCAGCAATGACCACCCAACAGATACATAAAAGAAAATCAAGATTACTGATTCTTCTTTCCCTGAGACTCCTCCCTCTCATATCAGGAAATGATCTCTCGATATTAGACATTAGAACTAGCCATCACATCCAAATCAATATCACTCATGGCTTTCTAGACTTCCACTAGCTCTATTGTTGCATCTCTCCGAGCCAATGTGTTGACGTGATCCTGAATCACTCTATATGCCTCTAATAGTACGGAGTTGGCTTTGTTGAAGTGATTATCCCATCTATCTCTATCCTCTTTGACCAGCTTGAGCTCCTCCTGAACTGCTATGTGATCACTAAAAGGAACCACCAATGGATTTGGCTCATAATAAACCATGGAAGGATCAAAAGCATAAGGCAACTGATAAGAATGGGCTTGTGCCCTAACTCAATCCAAATATAACTCTCCCATAATACCATTAGGTTTACCCCACTCTCTAGGACCTTGGTATCGGATACTGAGCCAAGCAAACGTCATTGCCTTCTTAAGGGCGAGATTATAATCAGCATCTTTGGTAATGTACTCCTCCAGATACACACCTTTTGGCGCCTCGCTCATCTCATACCCAAACTGCCTCTTTTCTAAAGTGGGATTGTATTTTATGCACCCTTTTACTCCAACTAAGGGCACATTGGCATACCGCCACACTGAGCCAAAACCCTCTTCTTAGCATAGCTACCTGAGCACCAAACTATGTGCTCATGGGCAAGAGAAGTAATTATCCTATCCCAACCCAATTGTTCCTGATTCTTCACAAAAGGACCCTCCTTTGGTAGATGAGAAACAAATCATTTGATCAATAAGGCGTGACAGAAAAGTACCAATCCACTTTTTTTTGCATACGAGTGTGGATAGCATGATAAGTGTCTGCAAGGATGGTCGGAACGGGATTCCGAGACAGAAAGACATGAATGATGCGCCCATGCACATAACCCTCCCCACTTGGGAACAAAAATAAGCCATAGATAAGAAGTGCCAAGATGGACTCAAAGGCAGTCATGCTCCTCATGCTGGCAAAGTACTAGGCCTTCTTAAATAAGAAGCTGATAGGTAAGCCACAATCTTTAGACTTAGGATCGTAGAGAGAACTCACCTCCTTCAGGTGAAGATGAAGAAGAGAAGACACCTTGTGAAGTGAAGGCATGTCATCCAATCCTGAATAAGGCACAGACTCAGTAAGCGGGATTCGGAGATGATGAGAATACTCCTCCAAGGTGGGCACCAACTGAAAGTTCTGGAAGGTGAAACATCTATACAGAGGGTCATAGAACTGAAGGAGAGGGTATATAAACTGGTAGTCCACCTCAAACTTCAATAAACCCAAAAGTGCACCATATTTCTCTCCAACGGCACCATGCTCCACCACTAAAGAACCTAAATGCCTCAGCTCGCTCAAAAATTTGGGAGGAACCACTTTGACCCTGGCTGGAAATCTTCTGTCTGAAGCCATGCTAATGTCAAACTAGGTCACCAATAAATTGACAATATACCATAAATAAAACATGTCTTTTACAACATGAGTAACCAAATTTGTGCATAAAAGGAAGTTTAAACAATTTTTGAAAGCGAGAAACTTGGTAGACTAGAGAAATCTTTTAGGTAACCTTTTCGAAGGGACTATCCAATTTATTCTTTTTCCGAAGGTAACAACTGAGGGACATACCAACATTTTCCGAAGGGACATCGAAGGATTTATCAAAAAAAATTATCCGAGGTACATCGAAGCGTCATTGAGGGTAAAACTGATATTGAATACATAGGGTCATCGAGGTTCTTGTTGGTATTTCAAATCCGAATGGTCATTAAAGAATAAACTGGAGTTAACCGATGGACTTGTCTCTTTTGGTGTCTACCAAGTCATGTTATGATGCTTATGATGCATGAATGCAAGCAATGCAAGGTTATTGGTTTGAGATCACAAGCATGAGGTTAGGTGGTCAAGGTGAAGCCCCCCTCCCCAAGGTATGCACTAAGGTTTATATATTCCGAAAGCGACGGTTCTAAAGGTTCCCAAAGCCCAACCCATCTCAAAGATATTGTTATTAACTTCACAATAGGTGTAGTTTAACAATAACCCTAAGAGAGACTACTTTGAGCGCGGTCTAGTGTGGTTAATTTCGAAGAGGACATTTTGCCTAAAAAGAAGCCACAACCATGTTCCTAAAGGCCAAGTTGGGTTTGGTATATCTAAGTTCCTTGGGTCGTCGACTGAAAACTCGTAACCCTTCACTAATGTACACAAATGGCATACTTCGCTAAGGGAACAAGCAAGTCTCACCAAGGTTGGAATTTCTCATGGCCTCCTTTTTTAACAATATGCTAAAAGGGCTTCCATGACTATGTCACCCTATCTTATATTGCACTCAAGCTTGGGTTTAACTTGTCTCACCACTCATTGAGGCAACACCCCACACAAACCGTTTATAAAGCAATAAAAGAGTTTGGTTTGACTAATGTTATTAGAGGTACAAATATTACATCCCCAACAGAGTCGCCACCTGTCGCGGTACGCTTTTCGGGGAATACGAGGCTATTGAAGGAGCCAAGATTCTTAATTAAAAATTTTAGAGTCGCCACCATCTTTTTTACTATTTAAAGAGGGGAAAACAGAAAACCCTTCTCGGTCGATATTCGGGGTAAGCTAGTCGGTTACACGAGGGGAAGGTGTTAGGCACTCCTCGTATCCTTGGTACTCCAAGGGAACCACTCTTGTTATTGCCTTAATTTGTTTGTTTGTGTTAGGTGAGAAAAATAAAAATGTGGGTGGTTGATTTTATTCGGATTTGAGAAGATTCGTGTAGACATTTATTGCCTACGTACCACCCCAAGTGCAATGGGGGATCAAAATCCGCGTAGTTCTCCTAAGGGGTTTTAAAGTGTGTTGAGATTGATTTTAAGGTCAACTACTATTTCTTTCTCTAGTTTGATATCCCAAGTGGGAGAGGTCATGAATAAAGGAAGAGAAAAGAATTGGTGAGTTTTGTTCATTTTACGTTTGTGTGTTTAAAAGTCAAAGTATAAGTTAAGTATTTTTTAGTGTTAATTATATGCAAAGTAAGGGTGGGATATACTAAATGACGATTGGTATGGCTGCCTCTATATGTTTTAGAGCGAGAAATTAACTTTAGTTTCGATATGTTTGATTTTAGCTTTTTCTCGTTTCCTTTAAGGCATTAAAGAAAGCAGTAAAGAAAATAAACCTATGGAGGCAGAACAACCTCAACTATGCAATGAATAGAAGTAAATAAAGCAAATGATATGGAAAGGATAGATGGTGAGAGGCCAAAGCCCTCACTTGTTGTTTTGATCCTTTTTAGCTTTGGACTTCTCCTTTTCACCATAATTGTAATCTCAAACCCACAAGGTATGTATATGATTCAAATGCACATGTATGTATACTATTATGAACAAGTAAAAGGGTTAGTAAACTTCAACAATATAAACAAGTATAAGGCAGTAGGTATATCAAAATGAAACATCAAAATAAAATGCCAACACAGTATTTACAAGTGTTATGCAAAAAGAAAGGCAAAGAGGTCTCAATGTTATCATACATCTTGTTGAATTTTTTAACCCAAGACAGAAGCTTCAAAATTAAAAGTGTTAAAAATATGAAATGATTCAGAATATGTTTAGAAGCTTCATGAAATTTTTCAGAATTTTTAGAAATGGGATGCTACTGTTTTGGATATAAAGTTCAACAAGATGCACAAAAACAATGTAACTTCACAAAGGTGACAAAGATGCTTTCAAAAAGGAATGATGCAAGCTTCATCCAATTGTCAAAAACAAAATTGAATACTCCATTGGGGTAGAAATACATCTTTACACTCTACTTGGGGAAATAGGCCTACAAACTCTGCTGAGGAATAAAAGATACATGATCTGTAGAGGATACATGCACTCTGCTAGGAGATACCTTGGTTTTGTGACCATGTTGGGGATCTCAAGTCTCGATCTAATAGGAAGCACGTCAACTTTGTTGGAGAATTGTTATCATTTAACAAATCTGTTGTGGAATTATCACAACTCTGTTGGGGAAACAAAAAATTTACCGGGTGATTGTAATACAGTGAACTGACTTTGAAATGTGTGGATAGCTAGAGTCGCCACCGACTTTTAATTTATCCAAAATAAAGAAAAGGTAAAAAGAACAGAAAAGACTTTTTTTATTAAAAAAAAAAATTGAGTTCGGGGAGGTACATTATACAAAGGTAATGTGTAAGCACCCTTTGTATCCATGGTTATCCATGGGCTCTTAATTGCTTAAGCTCACTTATTTGTTTGTTTTGTTTGAAAAGGAGGTGCGATTAGCAGAAAACATTATTGTGTTTGTTCTCAAGAAATTGTTTGAAAAATTGCTAAGTGTTTGAAAATTGAGTGAAAGTTTAATTGAATTTGAAAATTAAAAGATAGATTTTAAAGTCGTGAGGTTTAGCATTTAAGCCAATACCATACGCTATTTGGTCTGTCCTATTTTTCTATTCCTTCAAAAGATAGGACTGTCCTTATCATTAATTGATAGGAAATCATATTTATTGGATGTAAAAGGACATCGATGGTCATCACATTGGTCATCGAAAGCAACATGCATAGGGGTACCTTTAGCATTCGAGGGACTATCATCATTTTTTCCAAGGCAACCAATCGAGCGAAAAAAGACCATTTTTTATTAGGCAACACCAAGGGACATCCGAGGGACTATGATCTTTGATTTAAGGAACTATGATGATTTTATTATTCCGAGGGACTTTGGCTAAGGTACCCCCAAGTTCGAGAGTCGTGACCATTATTCCGAAAGGCAACCGAAGGCAACAAAGGGGTTTACCCTAAAGAGTGCAAGTGTGCAATTGGATTCAATTCAGATGTTTTAACCTTGAATTAGGTGATTTGTGTTTGTTTTAATCTTGCCATACATTTAAACATACAAAGAATAAATTGCGAGGAAAATTATATTATTACAAGGCTTCGAGAGAGTTACAATAAAAGCAAAAGAATACCCAAAATGTCGGGGCGATAATAAATTAAAGGGGGCCCAAAACAACGGGGCAACAATAAATTAAAGGCCCAAAACATCGGGGCAACAACAATTAATAACAATAATTAAATAAAATAATCATCCAAATATTTTCAATTAAAAAACCTAAAACCCTAATTTTATAACCTAATTAATTATTATTCTAATCTATTAACCTAATTAATTAATTATAATTACAACCTTTAATTTATTAATTTTTATTTTAATATTAACTTAATCCTAATATTATTAAAGATCTAATTTTAAATATTAACATAACCCTAAAATTTTAAGTTAATTATATATCTAAGTTAATCTAACCTAATTAATTATCTAAATTAAATAATAATTTTAATTAAACTTTAAACTTATACATTATTAAAACTTATATTTTATTTTTATTTTATTTTTTATTTTATTATGTTAACCTAAACCCTAAATAACTATCAAAACCCTAATTAATTAAAACACAGACCCTACTTAATTATTAATTAATTTATTATTATGTAAACAAAATGAGCCAAGAACAAAAATTGTAAAAAAAAAAAAAAATTAAACATGGGTGGGGTGGGAATCAAATTCACCCTCTTTGGGAAGACAAACACACTTCTGACCACTGGGCCACACTCCTTCGATGTCTAGAGTACACGTCCATTTGATTTTATCTCACACATGTAACCATAATGAGAAAAAGAAAAAAAAAACAAAGAATGAATACTAAAAAAATAAAGTCTCCAACGGATCTCGAATCCGCGACCTCTTTCTCACCAGCGAACCCCTTTACCAACTCCTCCAAACTTTCATTTGATATATATATATATGCTTAACATATAATATATAAAAAAATTGTTCCTAATATGATTTTTTTTTTTTAAATTTACGCGCGCTTTTTCCAGGGGGACTGTTCATCATCGTCTTCGTTGATGCCTCAGGTACCTGCGGATTTTGTTAGGGAAAAAACCCGTGAAACTCAAACATGATCATACACGCATTATAAATGGAAAACGAATACATGAAATGATTCCAAAATAGCTTGTGAACTCAACCACAATTTTAGTTTCTCCTAATTTTGCTTATAACGGAAATCCCTCATTTGAAACCGAAAACCCTAACTATGGAAAATTGGTTAACCTGCACTTAAAACTCAATCAAATCATCCATCAATGATAGAAACATTCAAACATTCATGAATATGCAATCAAATTAAACGTATGATGCATGGTTTAATGGAATCGAGAATTTGCAAAAGGGGTGAAATTGCGAACTTGCTCTTACGATTCTGGGTGTTCTAGTTGCTTGTAGATGGTTGGGATTGATCAGAGAACAACAATGAACACAATGTAAAGCTTGAGATGCCTTGAATTTGTTAGAACATGGAATGTTGCTAGCATATCTTGGTTTTGATGATAACAAGAGTAAAATGAGGGGATCAAAGTTTACAAGAGAATATGATACTCTGACTTGGTATTTAATCCTTTATGCAGATTTCAGAACGTAGAAGTTCTGTCAGGCAAAGAGTTTCTTCTACTGACGTTGTAAGCTGCAACCTCTGTTGAGGAACACAACAGTAAAGAAGGAAGCAAATGCTGACGCTCTCTTAAGCTGCAACCTCTGTTGAGGAAAACACAGCAGGAAAGAAGAAATCAAATGCTGACGCTGCAACCTCTGTTGAGGAAGTCGCAGCATGAAGTAAAGAAATGCTGACGCTGGAAAGCTGCAAAGGAAACAAGTGTTGACGCTGTCAATAGCAACCTCTGTTGAGGAAACAGAAGCACGGAAGAAAGAATGATATGCTGAACTGTCTCTCAGCATCAAAGCTCAAATGCTGACTTAATCACTGTAAGTGTATTATAGTCTATTTTATTCAAGCATGTCTGACTTTGCATTTAATGCAGGCACACTGCTCAAGACACATGGCTGCACGCAATTACCTTATTCAAGTCAAGTCTACTGACAAGGCAAAAGATACAAAGCAGGCATACTATGTTGAGCTAAAGGCTACATTCAACGGTCTTATCTACTGCCAATATTCTGACCAGTGAAAGCGACAACTTGTCCTTCCAACGGTAACAAATTGGAGTATAAATACTGAAGCCTGAAGAATGAAGAAGGTTACCTATCTTGAACAACTTTGCAAACAATTTTGAGAAACAAGCAAACGTAAAGAAAAGCCTTCAAGAACAACTTCATCTTCTACATTCTTTCATTCCTATAATAGGCTTTTGTCTTAGGAAATTTCTTGTTTACATATCACTTTTGTGATCTTCTGTAAACAACTCAAATACTTTTTTTTTATTGTAAGTGCCTTAGGAGATCCAGTTGTGATCAGAATTCCTAAGAAGTCTAGGGTAGTTAACCTTAGAGGATTTTGTGTTAGTCACACAGTTAGTGTGCAGGTGTTAGTCACAGCAGTTGTCTGTGCAGGATTATTAGTCACACAAGTGTGTGCAGGAAGTTAGTCACAGCAGTTGCCTGTGCAGGTTGTAAGTCACACAGTTAGTGTGCAGGATTGTTAGTCACAACAGTTGGTTGTGCATACTTGTAATCAGTTTGATTATTAGTGGATTAAGTCCTTGAGTGAAAAGGCAAATCATCCTAACGGGTGGACTGGAGGTAGTTGAGTTCAACGAACCAGGATAAAAATAATTGTGTTATTTATTTTTGTGTTAAAGTTTTTAAACATACACTTATTCAAACCTCCCCTTTCTAAGTGTTTTTCCACCTTCAATTGGCATCAGAGCACTAGTCTGAGTGCATACACCTTAACAAGTGTTCAGTAAAGATCCAACCACACATATTATGGCCGCTGCTGAAAACACAAATTTTAACACTATTGATACATGTGTTATACCTCCTATGTTTGATGGAGAAGACTTCAGCTATTGAAAGGATAGACTGGAGAGTTTCTGTTTGGGGTATGATGCTGACTTATGGGATGTTATAACTGATGATTATACACATCTAGTAGATAAATCTGGAAGCAGAATTGAGAGAAAGGCAATGGATGAACAACAAAAGATAAACTTTCAAAATCATCACAGAGCCAGAAATATTCTGCTGAGTGCCATATCCATAATGGAATATGAGAATATGAGCATGAGCATCAAGGAGTCAGCACATGACATCTATGAGTTCATCAGAATGACTCATGAAGAAAAAGCTCTAAGAGAAGAAGAAAACACTGAAGAATATGATTAAGAGGAAGAGTTGCTAGCTACATGGGATGATTGTGAATCATCTGATGCAGAAAGCAAATCAGAAGATGAAAGAGCAAACGTGGCACTCATGGCCACTCAGTCAGAAGATTCAGACTCTGAGTCTGACTGTGAAGAACTACAGGTATTCTCTGACTTTACCAGAGGTGAGCTTGAAAGCTCTTTGGCTGAACTTCTAGAAAGTTACAGCAATTTAAAACTGAAGTACAAGGTTCTCCAAAAAGTACCTTCTTCTGAAATTTTAAAGCTTAAAAGTGAAAACTCTGAGCTGAAAGAAACTATTTTAAAACTATCAGAGGATTTGCAAACTCTGAAAAATTTTGTTAGCTCAGAAGATACTTCTTCTTCAAAATCCATACTCAAAGAGTATGATATAAGCTTTCAAAGATTTATAGCAAACAACATAGATCAAAGCAAAATGGCTTATATGATCTATGGTGCTGGCCATAAAGGAAGAAATGGTATTGGTTACGTAGCTTCTGCTGAAAAGCTTACGTGTAAACCAACATCCTTGGCCAAAACAGCTTTCAAGGTCAAACCTCTGGGAAACAATATTGCTTATAATTATTCTCAAAATGTTAAATATAATGCTTGCTCTAACAATGTTTATGTTAAGCCAAGAAGCAATAGAACCTTTCAGGCTAGACCTAAGGTAAGACAGAACTTCCAGGCTAGGCCTAAGTTTAGTCAACAGTACCAGACTAGACCAAGGTTCAGGAGAAATGCTGAAAAGACTAACCACTCTGGACCCAAGAAAATCTGGGTACCAAAAGACAAAATTATCTATGTTGCAGATATGTTAAACAGAAAATTACAAACACCAGTGATGATTCCTGGACAATGGACACTAGCAACAGTTGGAGGGAAGAAAGCCTACATTCCAAAGTGTTGAACTCTGAACCTCTGGAGAAAGAGGTAAAGCAACAGAAGTTGGAAGTAGAAATTCTGAAGGAAAAATCAGAGGATGAACTTTTCAGAAGATTCTCTGTCAGAGGATTCTTAATCAGAGGTTCAGGTCATTCAACTGCTGAATGAAGAACTCTGCTGATAATGAGGACTGATATATGCTGACATGTATTACTCAAATACTCTGTATAATTATCCTCTGAAAAATATCTTGAATATTTCAATTTATTATTTATTGTTGAACATCTGAACAATTGCTCTTCGCAAGTCAGAGGAGAAGTTGCTTCAGAGGATCATACACAAAGTTCTGAAATGCTTACATTTCATTACGAGTATGTATCAGCAGTTCAATAAATTAACACTGTTTGCTGCATGTTTGATCAAGTTAGTGGGACAGCTGTTAAATCTCTGAAAGGTCACGTGTGCACCACACTGCTGAGCTGTGCCTAGGTAACTGTTCAGATCTTTTCCTCACGCGCCTGACTCCCTTAACGTGTCATTGGTCATTTATTGCGCTCATCATTTCAAATTGTCTTTTCCAAAAAGCATTAAATACTTTATTCCTTAAAAACGTTTTGGTTTTCAATTTAGCATTTATTGAACAACTTATTTAAAGGATTTTCTCTCTCATTTTAAACCTTTTACAATCTTCATCGTTGCAAACTATCTTTTTCTCTCATTTCTCTCTGAAACCCTAAAACTGCAAAACCCTCTTTAAACCCTTTCTGTTCTTCATCTTCAATCATCAATGGTTGCTTCATCATCTACTGCTGTGAATGTTCTTGATGCTATCAACATTAATAAAGATCAAAGACCACAGAATGCTGACAAGCCTACTCACGTTCCAAGATCCTTATTTGTGTCTGTCAAAGAATTGGAAGTTTGCTGTGAGCTCATGATTGATCTTCCTAATCTGAGAGACAATGGGTTTGATCTGGAAGAGGAAATCCAAACTCAAGGATGGAATATGTTCTTCAACAGACTGTATGGTCCAGTCTATGATGTGCTGGTGAAAGAGTTTTGGATCCATGCTCACCCAATTCCAACAAGAATAGTGTCTAGTGTGCTGGGAGTGACTCTAGTAATTACAGAAGATCATGTGCGCAAACTGTTGGGTCTGACTGAGAAGATTGGGTTCTACAAGGCTCCTGCTGGAGGACTGTAGAGGAAGTTCTTGCTGAGGTGTTTGTAAATGGTCAGATGTCCAATAAGATAAAGAACTTGAAGAACAAGTATAAGATCTGGGCCAGAATCTTCACTGGCTGTATCTATCACAAGAAGGACTCAAGCTCTCATGATTATATTAATGCTGACCAAGTTTTTATCCTCTACTGTATAGGCACTGGCAAAAAGGTTGATCTTCCATTCATCCTTTTTAATCATCTATTTAATCATGTGTTTGAAACCAGAGAAGAGAACAGAATTAAGAGCACCAAGAATGCAAGGAAGTGGATCTCATTTGGACGACTGATCTCTGATATCCTCATTGAAAGTGGAATCATAGGATATTTGAAAGAAGCTGGAATGAAAGAAGAGTTGACTCACTCAGTAGGGAAAATCTTCAATGCCAAGTCTCTGCTGAAGAGGAAGATAATTTCCAAAATAGTTGCTCCTGCTGGACAAATTCCCTCTGATATTCCCAACAGAAGAATACCTGTTGAGGAATACCCAATGTTCAGTGACGAGGAACCTCTGGAGGTCATCCTGGAGTACATCCTCATCTGCAAGGAAAGAGGAGATCTGGTCCATCCCTATGTATTCACCAGGCAAGATGTGCTGAATGCCATCAGGAAAAGAAAAGAGTTAGCTGGAATTCAAACTGAGCTGGAGAAAGATATACTAAGGCAAGGGCCAGAAGAAGAGGAAGCTCCTCAAACTGCTGCTCCAATTGTCAAGAAGAAGAGGAAGGTTATGACTGCTGGACAGTCATCTGCTGCAGCAACTGCTGTCAGTGTAGAAGACGTAGTTGCTGAGAGCCCTGAAAAGCCTCTGATCATGAAGAGAAGGAGAACTGCTGGTCATTCATCTGCTGCTCCCGCTAAAGCTGCTGAGCCCTCATCAACAACTCCTGCTGCTGAAGTTACTGCTGATGTTGCTCCTCCAACAACTGAAGCTCAAGCTGCTGAGGCTCCTACTGCTGAAGGTCATCAAGCTGCTGAAAAGAGGAAGCCTGCTGAAGCTGCTGATGATGTTCCAAATGTGCAAGAGAAGAAGAGAAAGCTGACAGAAGACTCTGAGAAAGGCAAAGCTTCAGCTGATGGTTCAGGTATGAACACCACAATTTCTTTATCCTCTTCTAAAACATTGTCAGATGACATAAGTGGCACTAGGAATGACCAAACAGAAAACACCCTAGGTATTTCTTCATCTGAAACCTCATCATCATCATCATCATCATCATCATCATCATCATCATCATCTGATAACCATAGTGTAGAATCACCCACTGCTGTAAACCAATCCTCTGATAATACAGCCACAGAACAACCAAACACAACTACTGTAGATAATACTATTTCAAACCCTATAGTAAATACTGCAACTGATCCATCTGATAAACCATTAACCAAAATTTTAGAAGAATTTGAACAAACCGAACATAGACCCCTGTCCAAAATCTTTGAGGAATTTAACCCTATAGTTAACACAACAGAAGAAACTATTGCTAGGGCAATGAAATTTTTTGAATCAGGTGAATCTGTTGATAATCTCTTAGACAGTTTAGACCTTTCCTCACCCTAAAAATCCCTACCAACTGCTGAAACCCAAATAGAACATGAAACTGCTGAAACCAATCCTGAACAAACCACTGAACCACTAAACCAAACCACTGAACCTCCTCAAAATCAAACTGCTGAAACACCAGACCCAAACTCTGTAAACAACCAAACTGCTGAAACCCCATCTACCCAAACTGCTGAACCTTCTTTTAACTCATTCCTCAGAACTGAACTTAATGTTGAACAATTTAAAATTCTGAGAGATTTTCGCAGTCCATCCAAACTGGCTGTCCCTAATCCTAGTGCCATCAATGAAAAATTTCAATGTTTTAAGAGTGATATGAATGATTGGGTTGACGCTCTGGACAATCAGTTGGATCTTAGCCAGGATCCAGAGGATGTATTTAAAGGATGGGAAGCATTCAAAAAGGAAATGGAATTTCGGTCCAACAAAATGCAGAAGGATTGTGTAAAGCTCATGGAACAGAAGAAGGAAGCACGTCTGAAAAAGATCAGGGAAGAAGCAGAGGATCTCAAGAGATCTAAGCAAGTGCTGCATCTGGAATTTGGAGATTGGAAACCTGAATCCAATTTGAAAATAATCTGTACTAAACCAGAAGTTGAAGAAGAGTCAGAAGAGTACTTTGTGGACTTAGATGCTGCTGAGACTTCTACTGCCAGAAATGAGATAGAAGATCTGAAGAAAGACAACAAAGTGTTGCACCAACGTTTGGATTTGCATGAGAACAAGCTATCTCAAGTACTCAGCAACCAGGAAGCATCAGCTGGGGAGATGTCAGAGATAAAGAATTTGCTGATGGCCTTAGTGACCAAGCTGAATTGAAGACCTCTTTTTGTTCTTCTGTTTTATTAAAACTCTGATATCTTGGAATCTTGTTTTGATGTTTTAACTTTGTACTCTAAAATTTTGTGTTTTTAAACTCTGTCTTTTAATTTGATTGATAATTTCAACTGGTTCTCTGATATCTTAAAGTGCAAATCAATTCTTTCAATCATATCATTGCATGCATAACATTTACTTGTATCTTTAATGTCATTAAAAATCTTTTTGATTATTACAAAAAGGGGGAGAAAGTGTAAAAGGATAATCTGACATAACAGTCTGTCTAGCACTGTTTCTCAGACATTTTAACTAACAAAACACAAGTGTTTCCTCTGTGTTTTTCTCTTTCCTTTGAAATGTTTACAGGTACATAAAAGTCTGAAAGACTTATAATCTTCAAAGCACAATCTTCAATGAAAATCATCAAAGCTCTGATTGGAAATCATCTTCATGTCAAGCTCTGACGATCCCAAGCTCTGATAATCATAAAGCTCTGACAACGTGATTCATGACAAAGCTCTGATATCAAGATTAAATGGTTCAGGAATCTCAAACTTCTTCATCAAGCACTGAACTTCAAAAGTAAAGCATGGACAAAGCGCTGACAACTGATCTGCTGCCTTAAAGGACAAATCATTAACACTGATGTGCTACAACTTTGTCATAAGCTCTGATCTGCTACAATTGTTGATTCACAAAGCTCTTATCCATAAATATAAACTCTGATGAAATCTCTCAAGCTCTGATTCATAAGGTTAGCTCTGATTATCTCACGCTCTGATGAGTATCTGCTGAAAGGAAGTCAAAGCTCTGAAAATTGAAGATCTTCCAACATCAAAGTTCTGCAAGAACGAAAAATCTCAGGGAAGTTATCCTTTACCCTTCTATTTAATTCAGGGGGAGATTAATAATCTCAGGGGGAGATTTTTTCATCATATTCTGTAAAATGTTTTTAAAACCTTTTTGTTTTTGTCATCATCAAAAAGGGGAAGATTGTTAGAACATGGAATGTTGCTAGCATATCTTGGTTTTGATGATAACAAGAGTAAAATGAGGGGATCAAAGTTTACAAGAGAATATGATACTCTGACTTGGTATTTAATCCTTTATGCAGATTTCAGAACGCAGAAGTTCTGTCAGGCAAAGAGTTTCTTCTGCTGACGTTGTAAGCTGCAACCTCTGTTGAGGAACACAACAGTAAAGAAGGAAGCAAATACTGACGCTCTCTTAAGCTGCAACCTCTGTTGAGGAAAACACAGCAGGAAAGAAGAAATCAAATGCTGACGCTGCAACCTCTGTTGAGGAAGTCGCAGCATGAAGTAAAGAAATGCTGACGCTGGAAAGCTGCAAAGGAAACAAGTGATGACGCTGTCAACAACAACCTCTGTTGAGGAAACAGAAGCACATAAGAAAGAATGAAATGCTGAACTATCTCTCAGCATCAAAGCTCAAATGCTGACTTAATCACTGTAAGTGTATTATAGTCTATTTTATTCAAGCATGTCTGACTTTGCATTTAATGCAGGCACACTGCTCAAGACACATGGCTGCACGCAATTACCTTATTCAAGTCAAGTCTACTGACAAGGCAAAAGATACAAAGCAGGCATACTATGTTGAGCTAAAGGCTACATTCAACGGTCTTATCTACTGCCAATATTCTGACCAGTGAAAGCGACAACTTGTCCTTCCAACGGTAACAAATTGGAGTATAAATACTGAAGCCTGAAGAATGAAGAAGGTTACCTATCTTGAACAACTTTGCAAACAATTTTGAGAAACAAGCAAACGTAAAGAAAAGCCTTCAAGAACAACTTCATCTTCTACATTCTTTCTTTCCTATAATAGGCTTTTGTCTTCGGAAATTTCTTGTTTACATATCACTTTTGTGATCTTCTGTAAACAACTCAAATACTTTTTATTTGATCGTAAGTGCCTTAGGAGATCCAGTTGTGATCAGAATTCCTAAGAAGTCTAGGGTAGTTAACCTTAGAGGATTTTGTGTTAGTCACACAGTTAGTGTGCAGGTGTTAGTCACAGCAGTTGTCTGTGCAGGTGTTAGTCACAGCAGTTGTCTGTGCAGGATTGTTAGTCACACAGGTGTGTGCAGGAAGTTAGTCACAGCAGTTGCCTGTGCAGGTTGTAAGTCACACAGTTAGTGTGCAGGATTGTTAGTCACAGCAGTTGGTTGTGCATACTTGTAATCAGTTTGATTATTAGTGGATTAAGTCCTTGAGTGAAAAGGAAAATCATCCTAACAGGTGGACTGAAGGTAGTTGAGTTCAACGAACCAGGATAAAAATAATTGTGTTATTTATTTTTGTGTTAAAGTTTTTAAACATACACTTATTCAAACCCCCCCTTTCTAAGTGTTTTTCCACCTTCAGAATTCGCCTGGAAATCAGTTTCCTTGCTTACTTTTTAGGCTCGGTTTTTGTGAATCTTGTGGGTGAATTTTAGGCTGCAAAAACCGTCTCTTGCATTAGGATTTGTCTCAGTATTTATGTGTGAGTGATTAGGGTTGGGGGTTCTTGAGAGAAATATCTTTAATTGATAGAATTTGATTTGATTTTGGATGATGAAAGATTTGATTCAAAGTTTCTTTTTTTGTCCAAAATCAAATCAATTTCCCATGATTCACACGGTTTCTCTCTTGGATATTTTCTTGGGCTTCTAGTGTGATCATATTTGCAAGCATGAGAGTTTAATACCATGGTTTCATATTTATTTTATTTATTTAGCATTTAAATGAATAAAAATTCAAATAAATACAAAATAATACCAAAACATAAAGATAATGGATTTAGAGGTCTCTAGATATATCATGGGCATGTTTAGAATCCAAAACAGGCCCATTAAGTCAAAAAATTGCAATTGTTCAATGAAGACTTTTGCATTTCCTCAAAATTTTCCCAACTCGCACATACTCTATCTTACCCAATTTTCCACATTTTTTAGTGTTCTTGGACTTTTTAGAAATCTCAAGATGTCCTCTAATGACTCCTTTTGGTTTCATTTCATTGAGGTTTTCATGCTCGTGTATGCTTCTATGGAAAAATATGTCTTTTCGTTTACTTTGAAAATGACCTGTAATGTATTGGCCTATATCTCTCAAATGAAGCATTTTTTGGGAAAATCTTATTAGTGACAAAGTTATAGAGAATTGAATTCTCTTCAAAATGAGCTTTGGTTGAGAAATTTATGATGAAGTATGAGAAAAATAGGCTTGGTCAAAGTTAGGTTGAATTTTCCTGACAATCCTAATTTAGCAACTTGTGGTCTTTGAAGAATTCTTGAATTTCCTTGATGAATCATGAGTAATATTTGATCAAATGATTAATGTGACTTTAAATCCTTTTTTAAGGCAAAAAATGGTGAAGTTTGATTGTATTTTGGCCACATTTGACTTTTGCTCTAATACAACTGATTTTCAATCATCTGATCAATTGACTGAGCAAACTTGTGCTATGAGGCTTGAAACTTGACATGAAGGTGCTTGAGAACATATGAAGATAGATGAAATCCATTTGAGGTGTTGAAATTTCATTTTCCATTGAGGGGCAAAACCCTAATTTGGGTTGATTGCTTAGGAGGAGGCTTATTGATCAATCTTTGAAACATCTTGAGTTATTGAGAACCACTTGGATATGAGGAAGTATTTTGATCTTTGAAATTGAGAGGGCAAATTTTAGGGTACAACAGAGATATAAAGACTTCGCTGGGGAAGTAACGACTTGTCGGGGGAATTAGTGACCTTGCTGAGGATACACATCTCTTGGAAAATCTGTCGGGGAGTCTAAACAACTTTGTTAGGGAATTTAAGTGACTGCACAGGGGATTTAAACAACTATGTCAGGGACACCATAATGCTAGTGATGTGACATCAACTCTCTACTAACGCCTGAAATTTGTGAAAGGATCTAAGTTAAATATTGTTTATGGGGAGGAAGCCCTGATGGTGATCTCACTCAGTTCATACCGATATGTTGAAGCTGATGAAGACTCAATCGCTACTCATTTCCAAGGGTTAGAAATAACTTGTGCTTTAAAAGTGGATTCTCCTATGGTTGATGGCCACTTTGTGGAACCTCTAGCTTCTTTGAAGGATGCTCAGAGGATCTTGCAGGACGGGAATAGCCAGATGTGGGGAAAAGTGGTGGAGCTACCAGTTAATGAAGCCAAAGCCGATCTAGGTTTCAAACCGTCTGCTCAAGTGGATACATATTTTATGTAAGGGTCACTGTTGCAATTTTTAATATTCAATAAAAGTATTCAGTTCACTTTTCCATTTGTGTCTTTTTCTTTTTACCTTTTTTCGGAAAATGGTAACTCAAATAAACCTTTCAAAAACAATAAACCAAAACATTTTTCAAAAAAAATTGCATATGAACCACTTTTGTCGGTCAGCCTCTAAAAGATAAATCATCATTCATGTGCAGATTAACAATAAAACCCGATGTTACGCACAATGACCTTGCACTTTCTCCTAACTTCGAGTACCCAGTACATGAAGCCGAAGAAGAGGAAGAAAATGAGATTCCAGAGGAGATTTCCAGAATGCTCAACGAGGAAGCCAGATACCTCCAGTCGTGCAAAGAGCCAATGGAGATGATCAACCTTGGTTCATAGGAACACAAGAAAGAGCTTAGAATTGGAGGGTTGTTGGATGCCGATGTCAAGACTTAGTTGATAGAGCTGCTTAAAGAGTACTCTGATGTGTTTTCTTTGTCCTACCAGGACATTCCAGGGTTGGACACCGATGTCGTAGAGCACAGATTGCCACTAAAGCCTGATTGTCTGCCAGCGAAGCAAAAGTTGAGGAGATCTCATCTAGATATGGCTTTGAATATTAAAGAGGAAGTGCAAAAACAGATTGATGCGGGATTTCTTGCTACTCCTGTTTACCTATAGTGGGTCGCCAACATTGTATTGGTGCCCAAAAAGGATGGTAAAGTTAGTATGTGTGTGGACTACCGAGACTTGAACTGAGCCAGTCCAAAGGATGACTGTCCTCTACCGCATATTGATACCCTTGTTGACAATACAGCCAAATATTGTGTGTTTCCGTTCATGGACGGGTTTTCTGGCTATAATCTGATTAAGATGGCACCAAATGACATGGAAAAAACACCTTCATAACTCCTTGGGGAGCATTCTGCTACAGAGTGATGCCCTTCAGATTGAAGAATGCAGGTGCCACTTATCAGAGAGCTATGACTACCCTGTTCCATGACATGATGCACAAATAGATTGAAGTTTATGTGGATGATATGATTGCTAAGTTGCAAGTAGAGGATGAGCATGTTGTGAATCTATTGAAGTTGTTCAAGCGTCTTAGAAAGTACAAGCTTCGCATGAATCCCAATAAGTGTACATTCGGAGTCAGATCAGGGAAGATGCTTAGCTTCATTGTCAGTCAGAAAGGAATTGAAGTGGACTCAGATAAAGTCAAGGCTATCAGAGACATGCCAGCTCCTAAGACAAAGAAGCAAGTCCGAGGGTTCTTGGGTTGTCTGAACTACATCTACAGATTCATTGCGCACATGACTGCCACATGTTCTCCTATCTTCAAGCTTCTCAGGAAAGATCAACCGATAGTATGGAATGAAGACTGTCAACAAGCCTTCGAAAGCATAAAGGAGTATCTACAGAAACCTCAAATCTTGTCTCCGTCGGTTGAGGGAAGACCTCGTATCATGTACCTGACAGTAATGGATGAATACATGGGTTGTGTCTTAGGGAAAAGAGATGAGTCTGGGAAGAAAGATCATATCATCTACTATCTGAGTAAGAAATTTAATGATTGCGAGACTCGGTACTCATTAATCGAGAAAACGTGTTGCGCCTTAGCATAGGCTGCGAAACAGTTACAGCAGTACATGGTGAATCACACGACTTGGCTGCTTTCACGCATGGACCCTATCAAATACATCTTTGAAAAGCCCGCACTAACTGGTAGGATTGCCAGATGGAAAATGTTGTTGATTGAGTACGACATCGAGTACCATACACAGAAGGTAATCAAAGGCATTATTCTGGCAGATTTCTTAGCTTACCAACCAATTGAAGATTCTGAGGGCGTGCACTATGAGTTTCATGATGAAGAGGTTTTCGCTTTCAGCATGCGAGACAGTGATGAATTTCCCTTGGAAGAAGGACCAGAACCAGATTCCCGATGGGGGTTGATGTTTGATGGAGCAGTAAACCAACATAGAAAAGGGATTGGGGCAGTCATTATCAACCCAAACGGAGCACACATACCGTTTACCGCTAGAATCACCTTTGACTGTACAAATAACATGGAGGAGTATGAAGCATGCATCCTTGGCTTGGAGGAATGCATCAACCTGAGAATCAAATTCCTGGATGTGTTTGGAGATTATGCATTGGTGATAAACCAGATAAATGATAAATGGGAAACTTGGCATCCTGGTTTGATATCGTACCGAGATTATGCAAGGCGGATTGCCACCTTCTTTATAGAGGTCAAGTTCCATCACATTCTGCGAGAAGAGAATCAAATGGTAGATGCTTTAGCAACCCTTTACTCCATGTATCAGGTCAAATACTTGAATGAAACTCCTCACATCACGATCAGTCGGCATGATCAGCCTACGTATGTTTTCAGCACAGAAGAAGTAAAGGATGACAAATCATGGTTTCATGTCAGCAAATGTTTTCTCGAGAAGCAAGAGTATTCACTTGGGGCATCCAAGAAGGATAAGAAAATGTTAAGGAGGCTGGCAGCAAACTTCCTGTTGAGTGAAGGCATATTGTACAAGAGAAACTTAGATATGGTCCTGCTCAGATGCGTGGACAGACACGAAGCAGACCTATTGATGGTAGACGTACATGAGGGAACATTTGAAACTCACTCCAACGGACACTCTATGGCTAGAAAATTGTTAAGATCTGGTTATTTTTGGATGACCATGGAGACAGATTGCTTTGAGTACGCCAGAAAATGCCATAAGTGCCAAATTTATGCAGACATGATCCATGTGGCTCCGACTCCTCTAAATGTCATCTCTTCTCCGTGGCCCTTTGCAATGTGGGGCATTGATATGATAGGCATGATCGAACCCAAGGCTTCAAATGGACATCGCTTCATCTTGGTCGCAATAGATTACTTCACGAAATGGGTCGAAGAAGCGCCCTATGCCAATGTCACAAAGCAAGTCGTGGTGCGCTTCATTAAGAATAACATTATCAGTCGGTATGGTGTGCCAAATAAGATCATAACTGACAATGGGTCCAACCTAAATAACAACCTGGTGACAGAATTGTATGAAGAATTCAAGATTGAGCACCACAACTCTTCCCCATACAGACCCAAGATGAATGGAGTTGTAGAAGCGGCCAACAAAAACATCAAAAAGATTATCCAGAAGATGGTTGTAACTATAAGGATTGGCATGACATGCTGCCATATGTCTTACATGGGTATCGAACTTCTGTGAGAACTTCAACAAGGGCAACCCCATTTTCCTTGGTCTATGGAATGGAAGCAGTGCTCCCGATTGAGGTTGAAATCTCTTTGATGCGAGTGTTAATGGAAGCAAAACTGACCGATGTCGAGTGGTGTTAGAGCAGATACGACCAGTTGAATTTGATAGAAGAGAAACGTCTCAAAGCTTTGTGCCATGGTCAGCTCTATCATAAAAGATTGAAGAAATCCTTTGATAAAAGAGTCAATTCTCGATAATTTGTGGAAGAGGACTTGGTACTTAAAAGAATCTTGCCCACGCAACACGACACTCGTGGAAAGTGGAATACAAACTACGAAAGACCATATGTTATAAAGCACTCTTTCTCATGAGGTGCTCTCATTTTGACAAATATGGATGGAGAGGATTTACCACGCCTGGTGAATTCCAATGCATTTAAAAAATATTTCGCCTAAAATAAAAGAACAACTCGATAAGTTGAAAACCCACAAGGGCGGCTTATGCAAAAAAGAGAGTCCCGGTGGATTGAAAACCCGAAAAGGCGATCCAGGCAAAAATTAGGGGCATAAAACAGAAAAATCCCGGTAAATTGAAAACCCTTTGGGGCAGTTTACGCAAAACAAGGGATAAAAAGGGAAGTAATTGTATCTGCAAGATTCAAATCAAGGCTCTACATCAGTAAAGCTCGCATCAGTCAAAGACAACGTCTGGATAGTAGAAGTTAGATGGAGGAATAAGGTCATTGTGTGTAATATAGACTTTTCCAATTTACCATTTTCCCTTTTGTAAAAACAGAAATCTTAGAGATTCGTCTTTGACGAACTACCATTCATCTAATAAAAATCCAGTTTATATCAATTCAACTTACGCTCTTGTTTCTTTTTGTGTGAAATTTACTTTTATTTTAAACATTAAATTATTACAAAAGTAAATTTAAATTCAAACATGTTTTCAAAATAAAATTTTCTCTAAATTACTCAGAATATGCATGTGCAATAAGGTTACAGTGATGGATTCCCTAGTGCAGTCTCTGGACGCTTTCTGATCACTCGATCAGATTTATTTTCCATAATCACTATCCCTTCTCCCTTGTAGATTCGTGATCAGATGGTGGATGTCTATCCCCAACATCCAACAAACAAAGCACAAGAGGTGTGTCTCCCCAATGGAATCTACATTCTTCTCCCCGCTGAGCGCCTGCAGTAGAAGAAATGTATCCGCAAAATCCTCCCTTACAACGGAGTTGGATCATTTTTTGGTGTTGCATGTAAAGGAACTCATCATTGGTGTTTGTTTATAAACTTGGGGCATCCCTAAGAGTTTGAGATCTTTTATCCCCACAGAGTTCTGAAAATTCCGCATCTCCTGCAGTACTCAATTTTTATCCCTAACAGATGGTTGTCTCTTTTCCCAGCGGATAGCTGTCTTACCATATCCAGCAGATAGCCTGTTCGCTATCCCCAAGCAGTTAAAGATATTTGTATTCAGAAGTGTTAGTATCTCCCCAGCAATTTGGGACTTATGTTCCCCAACAGGTCAGAATCACTTCCACATCCCCACCGGAGTTGATACATGTCCTTAGTAATGTTCTTGACTTGTTCTCCCAGAAGTCAGCATCATTTATTCAGCGTAGCATATACCTGTTCCCCAGCGGAGTTTACAACTCATCTCCAGCAGACCAGAGTTACTTGTGTATCCCCATTTGAATTTGCATTTACTCTTGGGAAGATTTCGGATTTCTATATCCCCTAGCAGAGACTCGAGAAATTATCTCCTCAGCAACAGTCTCACCTTTACAGATCATGATCGGTGAAATCCTCTTGGGAGTTCGGTCATGTGTTGATTTCTTCAGCAGTTAAAAACTCCCCATTTTATCCAGGATATCTCCCCAGGAGAAATCTGATTGAATGTATTTCCCATAGGTGTTTCCCAAACATAATCTATTCCAGATCTTTCCCAGCAGTACGGAATCACTTGTTCGTTCCCAGCGGAGTTGGTGTCTTTTCCCAAGTAAAAGTGTGCTTTGTTTTCCGCAATGGATCAGAATCACTTGGGTATCCCCAATAGAGTTTGCATTTACTCCCCAGTGGATTATGGATTACTGTATCCCTTAAACTTGAATATGTTCTCCTCAGCAACAGTCTTGTTCTGCAGATCATGATCGCTAAATCCTCCCATGAGTTCGATCATGTATCATCTATCTGACAATAGATAATTCTCCAGTCGAGTTGATTGTTCTCTAGAAGAGTTACTGTTTTCGGGATCCATTGTCCCCAAACAGAATTTATTCCCCGACAGAGCAGAGTTTGCAGATATATGTATCCTCGAATGACTATGATCAAACTGATGTTGACAGGTTTCTTGTGATAGATACTAGTGGTCCATTAGTTCTTGTGGTCATGTTTTTCCCGTAAAGTCAAGCGTTTAGTTTTGTCAGCATTCTCATTACATTGCATGCATTAAATAAGCATACATATCATTAAAATCATTGCATAAATAAATAAATTGTTGCCCATTTGCATTTGTTCCCCAAAGAATCTTCCTCCGTCGGATCTTCCTAAATCAAGGAATCATCCTCATTAGAGTTGAGACTTTTGCTACAGGTAAGTGTGTCCCCAGTCAGTGTATCGGTTTATAGTTTCTCTCCAGCTAGTTCCTAGATTATACTTTGGTTTCCCCATAAAGTTAAAAATCTTCACATTTCCCCACAAGGTTTGTTCTTTTACCGGTTCATATTCTGGATATAAAACACCCCCAGCAGGGTTTTGTATTTCATGTCTCCCACAACTAACTGTTGATACTATTGTTCCCCGGTGAAGTCATCAACAAAATATCAACAATAAATTGCAAAATTTTGTGAAACCGAGCCCCTTCCTAAGCGTGCACCAATGAAGTTGGGAGGTTTCATTGAAATAAGCTGAGTCCCTTTCGAGGTTAAGACCAAGAAAGTTGGGAAGCTTAATCAAATACTTTAAACATGCAACCAAGCTCTTTTATACCAATTAAAGTCCCTTGCATCAGCAATGCTCAGTTTAAGCTGAATTTCAGATGAATGCTCCTCAATTTAAAATTTGTAGTGATGTCGTCTGTGACAGGCGAAAGTTCATCCTTTTAAATTTGTAGTGATCTCATATATGGCTTCGATAGGAGAAATACTTGAAGAATAAGGAGTGTTTGCTGACACGAAAGCAATAGAACTCAATTTCAGGCAGAAAGAGGATCGCTCATTGACTAGGAATCTCTAAGGACTGGAGAAATTTGTCTGTGCCTTTCAGGAGAAAGACTTGGATCAAAAGGCAAAATTATTTTTCAATGTTCTTGGCGTGTGTAAAAACAAAGTTCAGATCTCTGTAATTGGCGTGTGTAAAAACCAGTTTCCTCATGTTCTTGGCATGTGTAAAAACCAAATTCAGATCTCTGTAACTGGCGTGTGTAAAAACCAGTTTCAGATTATTGCTTTCTCATATTCTTGGCGTGTGTAAAAACCAAGTTCAGATCTCTGTAATTGGCGTGTGTAAAAACCAGTTTCAGATTATTGCTTTCTCATGTCCTTGGCGTGTGTAAAAACCAAGATCATATCTCTGTAATTGGCGTGTGTAAAAACTAGTTTTAGATGACCGCTTTTTCTTTGTTCTTGGCAAGTGTAAAACCAAGTTCATATCCTTGTAATTAGCTTGTGTAAAAACCAGTTCCAGGTTATTGCTTTTCTTAAAAACCTATGTTACTCGGGAAGTGTAAAGTCGGGTTCAGAACAAATCCTCAAATCTTAAGTTCTTAAACCTCTGTTCATTTAAAAGTGTTTAAAATCTCTCAGCATCATATCACATAAGCATATGCATAAAAAAAGAAAAAAAATGTTTCATTGTTTACAGTAAATGCATTCATTCATCTTAGTGGACAAAAATCGGGTATTCTGTATCGAAATACTCTCAGTCTCTTCAATCAAAAGAACTAACGGTCTAATGCTCTCACGGCTGAAGAGTATTTTGATAGGGACAAATGTCATAACCCCATTTTTAACCTCTAAGATTTCATTCATAATTATTGTCATTCATTCATGTTTTGCTTTGAGAAAAGAGATCACAAGCTTGGTTAACTTTGTTTGGTCCGGTGATTTCATTTTCCTGTTCCGGTTTGGCTTGTCTCGTCACTAAAAGGCGTGTTTGTTTGTAACTTATTTCTTTTAACTAACCCTTTTGTTTAGTGTTTTCTTTTAATCAGGGCAAACAACGTCATTAATCAGGGTAAATAACGCAATTTAATCATGCACAGAAACAGACAGAAAAGGTAGATAATTTGACCAACATTCACAAGTCCCTTCATGAATTCAAGCACTTTGCTACCCAAGAATATCAATTTCATCAAAAATTGCATCAAGAACAGATTCCGAGTGGACATCCCTGAACTCAGATGAAAAGAAGATTTTTTGGAATTTTGACTGGTGTAACCGGTTAGCACATATGCTACAACCGGTTACCACGTGTGAATTTTGAAAAAAAATAGTTTGGGTGGTTTTCTTGGATTTTGGGCCTCCAATCATTTGGACCCAATCATTGGGTGACATCATCAACATGACATCACCCTAATGACATTATAATGCATTTTTTTTCTTATTTCTCTTGAATTATACATAACCATTGATCTAATCTTAATGAAACCCTAATTTCCATTTATAAATCTATAAATAGGGGGCTCTATTCATTCATTTATTCAAGCTTTGAAAGCCACAAACCTTTGATCCTCATTCTCTCAACTTCCAAACTTCCAAAAAACCTCATACTCAAAGCTCATTCATCTTCACTTTTTTAAGGGCGATAAAATTTTCATTGAATTGTATCACTTCTTGAGCTAAGCCCCTCCATTTCTATTTTTTTCAATTCATTCCATAGTTTGAAGTTTACATTTGAGAGAGATCTAAAGTTTTTATTACTCTTTGGTTTGTGTTTGAGAGAGCTCTAAAGTTGCCATCATTTTTGGGTAAGATTTCAAGATCTTGAGTTTTTAATCATGGAAATGGATTTTGATTTTGACTTCTTGACTCCTTGATGCATTTTTTGGTGTTTGATTCAAGATATTTAATCATAATTTGTTGCAATTTTCGTGCACTTTGGTTTTAGTTACAAATGGCTTATTAAAACGGGTTTGAAAACATACATGCTGCCAGAACTGAAAATGTTGTTTCTGCTGCACTAGTGTAACCGGTTGTAGCATATGTGCTAACCGGTTACACCAGTGTATTTTTCAATTTTTTAGTTTTTTAAAGGGTTTTTAGGGTTCTAAGCCCATTTTCTTCACCCAATTTAATTTGTGCCCCTTATGGCTCTTGGAAATATGATGTCCTCATACCTTATACACCCATTTCAATCTTTTATTCTCTTTTATTTTGGTCGATGAACGTTTAAAGATCATGCTCTTTCATTTGAATCGCAATCAAAACGAGACCGTTTACCCTTTATTCTTTTCATGCGGTATTGTTTCTTTCGAGCATGGTTCTCATACTATTACTCAAGCATACATTAGCCCATATATCCAAGACCGACCTCGTTGCAGGGTGACTTCTATATAAGTTACTTGGCGATTGCTTAACATAGCGCGACATTTGTCCCGAAATCGGAAAACGAGCATTCGTGGCCCAAGCTTAATGTTGTGCAAGCCCAATGTTGGTGGTTTATTTTCTCTATGGTTCATAACTTGTAATATTCATTGTGTAGAGGCTTTGATTTTATCAATCTTATGATGAATTCTCACTAACCTTGACCTAGAAGCATCATTCCACCACTATTGATCGTTTTGGTTGCCTTAAATCGGAAAATATTACTATGTAAATATTATACTATACTACTATAATTTATATTTCCATCTCGCACCCTTAAACTCTTTACTTTCGTTGTCATTATATTATATTGCTTGTGATTATACTATTATTATCATTGTGAATATACTATTATTGTCATTGTTATATTATCCGTTATCATTGTGCATACCGTTTTGTTTACCCTCGATTTTACTTTTGCCCATTTGGGTGGCGAAATTTTGAACTTGGGTCGAACGCATAGTGAACATGGTTCTTTGATCTCCTCATCATGGAGTCTAACCTTTGAACTTGTGTCGTTCGATTCTCTTTGCTTTAAATTTTGCGTCGAACCTTTGAACTTATACCGTTAACATTTTTTTTGCCCTTGTGTTTTGGTGTGTTTCGCATTGTTTGTATGTTCACCGTTTTGTGCATATTTTTCATTTGGTGCATGGTATTGCTTTGATATTTGGTATGTGCATTCTTGACTCATATATTAACATCCTACTTTGATACATTCTCTGATTTTGAAGCATTTTCATGTCTCTTATGATTGCATCTTTTTGAGCTTGTTTTGTTTGCATTCTTTTCGCATGTGTTGTTAGTTTTTAGACTCAAAACAGAAATAAATCTTCTCTAAAAAATCTGGAAAAAAATCATGGACATTCTACACTCATTCTGGAACATTTTTTGTTTTTTAAGTTTTTGCATTTGAAGCTTCGAAATTTGAACTTCAAATTTGTGTGCTTTTGTTTGCCTTGTTAAGTTACATTGTGAATATTGTCTTTTCATCTCTTGACTTATTTTTTACTTTGTTTACATTTTTACACATATTACTTTGATCTACTTTAATTCTAATAACTCTTTACTTTCCTCATTTTAGTTCATATTATACACTTGTTAATTTTGTTTCTTTTGTTCCATATCATACATTAAGGTTTTAGATCACGTGGTGAAAAGGAAACCTAAAGAGAAGGAACTCAAAAGACCAAATGAGGGCTCATTGCCTTCACTCCCTTATCCTTTGTTTATCTTGTTTTCCTTATTTATCATTTGCTTTCATCCGTGCATCGTTGAGGTTGTTCTGCCTCCATAGGTTTATTTTATTTACCGCTTTCATTAATGCCTTAAAGGAAACAAGAAAAAGCTAAAATTGAACATATCGAAACTAAATTTATTTTCTTGCACTAAAACATATAGAGGTAGCCCTTCAAATCTTCATTTAGTATATTCCACCCTTACTTTGCATGTAAATAATACTTTAAAATTAACTTAACTTATACTCTGACTTAAACTCACAAACTTAAAATGAACACAACTCACCAATTCATCTTTATTTTCTTTTTATCTCCCTCTTCTCATGACCTCTCCCACTTGGGATATCAACCTAGTGAAAAAAGTAGTAATTGACTTAAAATCAATATTAACACACTTTAAAACCCCTTAGGAGAACTACGCGGATTTTGATCCCCCATTGCACTTGGGGTTGGTACGTATGCAAAGGATGTCTACATGAATCTTCTCAAATCCAAATAAAATCAACCACACACCTTTTTCTCTTTTCTCACCTAACACAAACAATAAATTAAGGCAATAACAAGAGTGGTTCTCTTGGAGTACCAAGGATACGAGGGGTTCCTAACACCTTCCCCTCGTGTAACCGACTAACTTACCCATGAATCTCAAAGCGAGAAGGGTTTTATGTTTTTTCCCTCTTTAATTAGTAAAAAAGACGGTGGCGGCTCTTTAAACTTTTCAAATGAATCTTGGATCTTTCAATAGCCTCGGATTCGCGAAAAGCTCACCACGACACAGCCCTCGGGTCGACTTCGGTTTTTCACATACCCTTTTAATATTTTCATATAACATTCAGCGGGGTACATCCATCTCATATAAGCTGGTCCGCACAATTGTGTCTCTTTCACAAGATGAACGACAAGATGAACCATTATGTCAAAAAATGAGGGAGGAAAATACATTTTAAGATCACACAAAGTAACAACTATTTCTTTTTGCAATGTTGGTAAGATCCTGGGATCAATCACCTTACTGCAAATTGACTTGAAGAAAAAACACAGTTTAGTTATTGCGCTTCTTAATTTCTCTTGAAGAATAAAATGTATACCTATCGGTATAAAATGTTCCATTATAACATGGCAATCATGCATCTTTAAACTCTTTAACTTGAGGTCTTTCATAGTCACAAGTCTTCTAATATCTGATGAATAGCCTTCTGGAACTTTAACTTCACTTAGGAACTTACACAATATTTTGTTCTCCTTTCTAGACTAAGTATAAACAGCAGGTGGTAGATATGTTCGTCTTCCTTTCTTCATGGGTCCCAATACAGTTCTTATTTCCATCTATACCATGTCCTTCCTTGCTTTAAGGTCATCCTTAGACTTCCCTTTTATATTTAGTAATGTACCAATAACATTGTCAAATATATTTTTTCAATATGTATAACATCAAGAAAATGTCTTACGAACAAAGATTTCCAATATGGAAATTCAAAAAAAATCAACCTCTTCTTCCACCCACCTGTGACAACTTTATATGCAAAAGGCTTTCCAAACTGAATACTCACATCTTTCACCTTTTTCAAAAATTTGATCATCTGTCAATCCAGGCGGAGCTCTACGTTGTTCGGTATCTCCGTTGAACGCTTTTCTCCAACCACGATATTGATGTTTAGAATTTAAGAATCTACGATGACCAAGAAAGACATTCTTCTGACATGTTCTCAATCGCGTCGTATCGGTTCCATCTTCACATACAGGACACGCTTTTCACCTTTAATGCTATACCAGGATAGATTTTCGTATGCTAGAAAATCGTTAATTGTTCCAGACAACATCTCCCTCAAGTTTAAACTTTCTTTCAAATACCCATCATAAACCTCCACACCGTTCTCCCACAAAATCTTCAAATCTTCGATTAAAGTTTCCAAGTATACGTCTATGTCATTCCCTGGTTGTTTAGGCCCAGAAATTAACATAGATAACATCATGTACTTACGTTTCATACATAGCCACAGAGGTAGGTTATAAATCATAAGAATCACATGCCATGTGTTATGCGATATACTTTGAATATCGGGTGGGTTCATTCCATTAGTAGACAATTCCAAGCGAAGGTTTCTTGCTTCTTTTCCAAATTCAGGATAATCATTATCAATTTTCACCCATTTTGGTGAATCTGCCGGATGTCGGAACTTTTCACCAATAATTCTTTCATCTGCATGCCAAGTCAACTGTCTTGAATCAGTTTCACTACAATACATGCATCTAAATCTCGGAATTATAGGAAAATATCATAAGACTTTTGCTAGAGACAAATTTTTATTATATCTAGGGGCACCGCATTTAGGACACTCATTTAACGATGCATACTCGTTTCGAAACAAAACGCAATCTTTTGGACAGACATGTATCTTATCATAGCCCATGCCAATAGAGTACAACATCTTTTTGGTCTCATACGTTTGATTGGGAAGAACATTATCCTCTGGTAGCATATCTTTAATAAGGACTAATAACTCTATGAAACTTTTATCCGACCATCCACTGCCCGCCTTTAAGTTGTACAACTTTAATACCGCAAACAATCTTGTGAATTTTGTACAACCATTATACAATAGTTTCTTTGCATCGCTTACCAACCTCTTAAACATTTTGGGACAATCATTAAGATCTTCTTCAAGCGCTATTGCAATCTCTTTGAATCGATCATAATCATATGTATTTGTGCAATTGTCGTTTGAAGCATAGGTCGTATTATTCCCCGATTCAACATTCCATGTATAACTTCTATCAATTTCATACCGTATTAAATGTGATGTCAATTAAACCGCGTCAACCTGACTCCCATAACAGCAACCCAAGCAAGGACATGGCATTCGACTGGGGTCTTTGGCATTCGCAACAGCAAACTTAACGAATTTCGATACCCCATTCTCGTATTCTTTCGACAATCGATTGGAATCCATCCATGTCTTATCCATGGTTTTACTAATTAAGCTAAACAAAAATAATAAATTAGGGAACAAATTCACGCAATTTCTGAAAAATTCATCACAATACCAGTAATTTGAGGAAGAAATTTACCTCAGATTTACCGAACTCAAGGAAACGCAGAGAATGAGCGTTGTACGTCAAACTAGGTCGGGAAATGCTGCTAATTCAAATGAAAGAAAACTTATATTATAAAAAATTTCATACAATAAAAACCGACTCAACCACTAATTAATAGAGTTCATTCACAAGTAGAGAAGTAAGCAACTAATTTCAGTGGAAACGATCTATCATAGCAATTCATTCAAAGCACAACTAATTACAGTGGCGAGAGAGAACAAGTAATTACATGTAGAGAAATAAGCGACTTCTAGACCCACACAGTGTCAGATTCTTGTAAACGACGAGACTTTCACACTTCACAAGTAACTCTATATATAGCAATGTATGTATGAGTGAAAACTGGATTATTTTATGAGATTACATTTTATAATTAAAAACACTTTTCACATTCATCTAATAAAATTAGATGTTATAAATTAATCTAAAAGTAATGGTAAAATCTTCATATTTTAAAAGATTGTGTAGTAGCAAGAACATCTTGACAGTAAATGTTGTTTCAAACATTAGTAATTTTCTTTTCTTTTTAATTTACTATAGTTTAAACATTTATCCAAAACAAAATATTGAGTACAACTTTATTTTTAGGACATAATTTGGGTATAATTTGGTTTGGTATGGTTTAACCATAGTAAATCTATTACGAGGGTTTATTTACTCACAATTTTATCCTAAAAATTTAAAGTCATGTGTTATAATTTATGAAGTACAGATGAAACACAACAGGACACTGAAACGTAATCACGAGTGTCAGTGTCAATTTTAAACACCTACTATTTGATCGAATCAGATCAGTGCTTCTCAATTTAACATCTCCATGCTTCTGCACTTGACCAGTGTTTCAATTATTATCATCTCTATGCTTCTCGACTTGACCAGTGTTTCGATTATTATCATAACCCATGAACCTAACAATGCAACATCCATACATAGCACAATCTAAGGACCCATGCAAAACAGAACTTTCAATTACTCAAATTAAAAAAACTGAAACCTAAAGAAAATTTCCCGATCCAATGCTTGAATGATGAATTCCCATGAAAGTTGAAAAACCTTCCACAGCGATTCCATTCCACCTTTCAACTTTATCTTTTGAAAATGCTGCAACATTCACAGCAACAAAAAAAAAATCTATCCTTCTAGTTTTGAATATCTATCTTATGAAAAATGTAGAACAAGAAAATGCTAAAAATAGTAAAAAGTGTTATTGAGACATTTACTCATTTTGCACACCTTTATTGACGATCCTAAGGTTCCAAACCTAACCCAAACCCAAGTGATTGATTGGAAGAGTGTTTGATTGCAGACATGGTACAAGACATGTTAGGAATCCATGGTCAGATGGACCTGAATACATAACACAATGTCCAATTAAACCAGGAAATGTATTCAAACAAATCATACATTTGACAATAGAAGAAGAAACAATATGGTGGCATGCACATAATGGTTGGGCAAGAGCAACAATTCATGGAGCTCTCATCATTCATCCCAAACAAGGACACACTTATCCATTTCATAAACCTCATAATGATGTTCCAATTATACTAGGTATTTTCAAGTTTCATCAACTTTTCTTCGCAATAGCGAACCATAAATTGACAGTAGTTGCCAAAAATGGATTTTACTTAAAACCAATAGAAACAGATTACATAATAATCACACCAGGCCAATCAATGGATATTCTCTTAGAAGCAAATCAACTTCCCGGTCAATATTCAATGGCTGCAAGAGCTTATTCAAGTGCTTTCGATGTTGGTTTCGATAACACAACCACATCAGCTTTACTCAAATATACCAATTCTCATTCTCTTTTTCGTTCGCGCCGTAGACAGTAATGGTGTCACTAACAGGAGCATTGAGGAGCAAAGTAGATAGTAATGGTGTGAATATCATGGTAGCCTTGTATGAAAACAATATAGTTACTGATTGTCCAAGAGGAGAGAACAAAGGTTATGTTCTATCAAACGATTATGTCGTTAGAAAGCTCGAAAAACTCTCGACTGAAAAAGACATATCTGATAAGAAGACAATAACAGCAAGTGTTAGCTTTACTTTGTGGGGAGGATTCAATAGCAGCAAATGTGGTGTAGCTGTCTTTGTTCAAAGCCCTTCTCACCAGATTTTTGGTTCACAGAGTTTTCAGTTGCTGAATAATATATGATATGATACTCTTGATTCATTGTTTTGCATAAACTATCATATATTTCAGTTACTTTGTTGTTGTTTGTTAGGCTATATGTATTTGTTATGTACATTTCATATTTTAGGATAATAATAGTTTACTTTTGATTTTCCCTCTTCTGTTTCCTTTTTAATTAATTCTTTTTGTACTTTGTGATACATTAGTAATTTTGTTGAAAGGTAAGCTATACTGTTGTGAATCTTAGACTTATCTTGATCATTCATTCATTCAACTATGTGTCATAACATCTTAATCAAACTAATTGATAAGTGTCAATAACAACTATCTATGATTTTGAAATAAGACCAGCTAATAGCCAAAATTAATAATTTCAATAAAATTTTACATCAACTCTTATCATGTGACTGAGATATACACATAATAAAACATAAGCATGTTAACATACACACAATCTAATTTCTATCATAATCAAATTAATTACATGTCATTGATTATCGAATCATTAACTACCTTAATATACATAGATTAAACAAATTACCTCAAAACCATAAAGGTGTAAACCTAAATGATGAGCAGAAAGATTTCTGAGGATAAAGAAAGATTAAAGGAGGTAAGGGAACAGGGGTTTGGGTGTTTTTTTAAGAGTAACATTCTTATTTTCCTTTGAGTAAATGGGGATAAAACTGTGATTCACCCGGGAATCTTCCTGTAAAGGAGAGCGAGTACTTGCTTTTATGATACTCTCTATCTCTCAACAAGACCCTATATTTTGTTTGGCTTTTCTACTTATGAAGGGTCTCTCTATGTGTGTGAATGAGTCTAGTATAGTGTTTTATTTTTCTTTTTATCAAGGTAACCAACCATTGTGTTATACTTTTATCTTATGTATAATACACATAATGGATATATAGTGAAGAATACAAATTAAAACAATTGTTAAGGTGTTCATATTGTCTATTTTATTACTCTCTGCCACCGAACCCACACCCACGGATACAGGATATGGTAGTTTTTGAAAATCAATAAAATGCCAATTTGAAAGCAGTGATAGCATCAAGAGGATGATTAAAAGAGTGAAGAAAGTTACCTGAGAAAATGTTGTGGTTATCAAAACATTACGTCAAATCTTTGAACCCTAACAATGACGGCGAGTTGGTGGTGAAGGGAATCAAGAGGATGAAGCAGACAAGACCGACGATGGAGGTGAGGCGGAAGATGAACAGCGACAGCAAGAAGAACGACGACGGAAGGAGACAGCGGAACGGCAAGAAAAATGGGTCGGCGGAGAAGAGAAGAACGGCTGAAATAGTGTTTTCTGAGAAAGTGAGAAACTAATCGTGTTTTGTTAGTTTAGGGTTTATGAATTTTAATTTAAAAATAAAATTATCTATGAAAGCGTTTTCTAAAGTCCAACTTTAACAGCGCTTTTAAAAACGCTTTCTAAAATCTAGATTTAACAGCGCTTTTTAAAAGCGCTTTCTAAGGTTAATCTTTAGCAGCTCTTATAAAAAGCGCTTTCGTAGAGTAACTTTTAACAGCGTTTTTTTAAGCGATTTTTTTTTAAAAGCTATAGCAACGCTTTTTGATAAAAGTGTTGTCTATGTTGTGCTGCCAAAACTCTTTTTAGCACAGTGAATAGATTGAAAAGAATATCACTTCCCATGTATTGTTGAAGCTGGACAAGTGAGAGTATGTGATGACTGCAACAGTAACTCCCTCACCCAAACATCCATGCTTCTAGATAGATTGACTATCATTTTATATTTTTTATGTTTACTTTGAATTTTTAAAACTTTTATATTTACTGAAATAAATAATTTTGTTGATGGGGTGATTTTTTGTGTTTTATGCTTACTTTTTTTTATTAATTTGTTTAAGGATATATACCATTTTCTTAGACTGGGCCAAAGTGGTCATACTTTATTGTTGTTGTGGTAGAATAAGAGTATTCATGTGTCTATTAAAGAAGATAGAATATTATTTTTTTAAATGATAATTGAAGGAGCATTCAACTTCTATAATTTTGAAAATGTAATTTATTTTTGAGTCTTTGTCTAATAATAGAAAATATTTGTATATTTTGGTAATTGGGAAGCAGAGACGACCTAAGAGTAAGGTAGGATAAAACTTAGTCTTGGGCCTTAAAAAATATTCTAAAAGAAATTTTAGGCCTTAAAATTATAAAATTTAGTATTTATTAAATATAAATGTAATAATATTTAATTGAAGATTTATTTTCAATTGAAAATTTAGATTGATTAGTAATAGTGAAGGAAGATAGTGTGGTGATTGAATCTTGGTGAAATATCTTTTAGATAAATTGAAGTTTAACTTTCTACCATAGATTGATTAGATATCAAAATTTCTTTATTATAGTTTATTTGTAAAACATTATCAATTTATTTTGATCTTATCTACATGATACTCCTAAAATTTTATTAGTTTTTCTATTTTTCACATTTTACGATTTTTTGAACCTTTTGATAAAACATAACTAAATGTATCATATTTGTTACATAAATAACTTGCTTACAACGTAAATATGCTCAATTATGTCATATCTCAACAAAGATCTAAACAAAAATATACATATACAAATAATTTGAACCATAATAATGTTTTTCTTTATAAAGCTTTTATAATTATTTTGTATATGTCTAATTTTACTAGTATATTTGTAAATGTCTAATAAAGAAGTTATTTATTCCTCAATCTATCACAAATTTGCAAATATTGTAAGAATTAAAACACTCTTCTTTTAAACTCAATCAACATTATTACTCTATCTACAACAATCGTGTATGGTGTTATTACCATGTTTATAAACACATGTTCTGACTCATCACTTTTGACACTAACCTTTCATCTGTTATTTTGTTCTAGTTCCCTGCTGCAACTAGAATGTTAATTGTAATGAACAAAATGCAATTGTATCAACTCAAAGAGGAATAAAAAATGCTATAATAATGTTCAAACAAGACCATTATTGAAATGCATTGTAAATATTAGGTCTACATTCATAGGAATTGTAAGAACCCAAGTTTTCAAATATTCTATCATATGGTTTTGTGTGTAGAAACATGGATTAAAAGGATAAGGGCATTATGGTCATTGGCCCCTAAACTATCCTAAGGATTTTTTCAAAACTTGTTCTCATTGTTATCAGTTAAGAAAGAGAACAGGAAAAAAAAGAAGGAGGAGCATGTACAAGAGGAAGAAGAAAGGAGCAAGAGTTCAAGATCAACTTCAACAATCTAGTCGGAATCAAGAATCGAAGGAAGTTTCCTACTCTGTTTTTATCCTGGTCATTACCTAGGTGAGTTTCGTACATAGGAACCAAGGTTTTAAATGTTGGGATATGTTGGGGGTTAGGGATTTCTAGAAAAGTCCATGATCAAGCATGAATTCGATGTATTTATGTGTTCCTGTTGTGATAACAATACTCCAGGTTGTTTTTGTGATGGTATTCCATGCTTGCAATAGGTTTTATGGTGAAATACCCCATGGTTTTTTTCTTGCCACGTTTCTATTTTTCTAGGATTCGTAGGGTGCGCTAAATGTGTTATAGCCAGCTTAGCACGACTGCTTGGGCTTTGAGTTTTCAAATTTTTATTGAGCACGCTAAGTGCACTCTAGTCGAGTTAAGTTCACAAATCCATGTCTGAGCACACTCTGTGGACGCTAAGAGTGTTTCATGCTGGTTAGGTTTATCAGTTTTAGACCCCAAGTGCGTATGTTGTTCTGGTTAGCGAATTACTAGCCTCTATAGCCTATGCTGGAAGCATAGAGAAATTATGACCAGTTGTTCGAGTAAGAATTGTGGTATATATATGTATCATATGTGGATGATTTATATTTAGTTCCAAGCATGATGGGTTATGATACACGATTTTATATACATGTGGTGTGAATTCTTATAAGCTAATAGTATGATGCTTGAGATGCGATCATATATTATATTGTGTCATTGTATGCTTGCTTGATTGTCTGTGTCGCTTGCCTAACACGGGGTTTTGCATGTTGGGAAATTTTGGGGGTTTGGGATTTCGAGAGAAGTCCATGATCAAGCGTGAATTTGATGTATCTATTTGTTCTTTTTGTGATAACGATGCCCCTGGTTGTTCTTGTGATGGTATTCCATGCATGCAATGGGTTTTTGGGGTGAAAGACCTCATGGTTTTGT
This sequence comes from Vicia faba, assembly GCA_948472305.1. Lineage (NCBI taxonomy): Eukaryota > Viridiplantae > Streptophyta > Magnoliopsida > Fabales > Fabaceae > Vicia > Vicia faba. Next base: position 1,111,242,619 of record OX451737.1, on the reverse strand, counting down.
TCTTGTCACGTTTATGTTTTTACAGGAATCGTAAGGCGTGATGAGTGTGGTATAGCCCGCTTAGCGCGAGCCCCTAGGTTTTGGGTTTTCAGATTTTGATTGAGCATGCTAAGCATGCTCTAGACGCACTAAGCGTGAAAATCCTTGTGTGAGCACACTAAGCGCGCTCTGTGGGCGAGCTAACTCCTTGTCGATTGGTTTTATCAATCTTGGAACCCGAGTGCGTATGTTGTTCCGGTTAGCAAACAACTAGCCTTTATAGCCTATGGTGGAAGCATAGATCGGTTATGACCCGACGTTCGAGTAAGAATTGTGGTATATGCATATGTATCATATGTAGATGATTTATGTTATTTATGTTTAGTTACAACCATGATGAGGTATGATGCACGATTTTATACACATGAGGTATAAATTCTTAAGTGCTAACAATATGATGTTTTAGATATGATCATATGTTATATTATGTCATTATATGCTTGCTTGATTGTATGTATCGTTTGGCTAAAATGTTGGGTATTTTGGTGACCTAAGCAGAGCGGTCCGACTTAGTTCCTAGGCATGTAAGGTTACCTGAGATGTGATGCACTAAGCAAAGCGGTCCTCAATGTAGGCGTGAATGACTTATCGATGATAAGCATTTGTGGTCCATCTTGTAGGCTTGTTTATGTTATATGGATACATCGGTACTCGCGGTGCCCTTAATTATTGGTGATGGGTAGCCGAGTAGTCCTTGAATGTAGACGTGTAAGACTTATCTTGGATAAGCATTTACAGTCTATTCTTGTAGGTCTGTCATATCACCTTATATCGATAGGCTAAGCAATATGGTCTGACGTGTACGTAGGCGTGTAAGATTCATCAGGATGACCATCTGCAGGCCGGAATGATTCGTAGGCTTGCAAGTCTAGTCTGTGACATCGGTAGGATGATGGTGTGTTATTTATTTGCAGGGATGATGTACCCCTGGAGAGTTGCTCAACCATGTAGGTATAAGACGACGATGACTCGTAAGCCTTGTGTGGCCGATGTTGGTTCTACATTGGTGGTTAAGGCCCTAATGAGAAATACCTCTTGTTTATATGTTCTCTCTGTAATTGTATTGGATGTGAATTTTAACCTCGAATCAATGGTGGATCTGTTGTATATTGTATGACCATGTAGAACCAAGTGGACCCACAAGATAAAGGAACTTACTGAGATTTAGTAATCTCACCCCATGTTGTTGATTATTTTATAGGTTCATAGTTAGTCTAAATTTTGCTAGAAGATTTGTATCGTGCTCCTCATAGGAGTTGTTGGCAGGAAGATCATGCTAGATCCAGTTTTTCGCTGTGCAGATTCATCAATATAGCTTTTGTATGTACTCAATATCAATTTTAACATATCATATAGCTTCATTTTGTTATACATGGATCATTATGTATTATATAGCTTTTGTATGTACTTAGTATCAATTTTAACGTTTCATGCATAATACACTTGTCAGTTGTGTATGGAGTGTTACAGGAATGGTAACTCTCTTAACGTCTTTCTTGGATAGTGCTAGAATCATCTAGTAATATTAAAACTAGAGATGGAAACATTCAAAAACAAAAGGATTGAAGTATTTACATTGTATTCTTTATCACTATGTGTTTGTGTGTTTGCATAATGTAATTGGTAATAGTGGAAGGGTCATGGGCGAGAGAAAGAAGGGTCAAAATTGAGAACGGTGGAATTTTTAACATGACTCATTTAAATCATCCTTTAATATAAACTTTTCCTTTTAATCAAATGGTTATGGTTTATTCTTTTCATTCTCACATATAAATATCATTCTCACATGATATGTATTTTATATACTTCTTAATCAAATGTCTTTTATAAATATTATTTCCATAGACAAAAGTGGAAATATCGTTTAAATTTGTCTGAAGGAATATTTGGTTAAAAATAATAAGTAAGGGTTTCTCTCTCCACATTTAATTATTTATCATTTTTAACCATTCGATTAAATATAATTAACGGACATGATGTGGAGTAAGTTTAAATAACTTACTCCTGAAATAAAAATATTTCCACTTATATATATATATATATATATATATATATATATATATATATATATATATATATATATATATATATATATATATATATATATATATATATATATATATATATATATATATATATATATATATATATATATATATATATATATATATATATATATATATATATATATATATATAAGTTTAAATAACTTACTCCTGAAATAAAAATATTTCCACTTATTTATATATATATATATATATATATATATATATATATATATATATATATATAAAGAAAATGACATTCTGATACAATCAAAAAGTCTTTTTTCTTTATTTGTCTGAACTTTTTCCTTAAACTATATATATTCACTTTTTATTTTTATATAATTTATTTAAAATATGTTTAATAAATAAATTAGAAATATTGTAGTTATCGAAATCAATCAATATTTTAATATAAGAATGGTAGACAAATTTGATCAACTTACTATTTCTTCCCCTTTTAAGAATCAGGTGTTACAACCTTTAGCTAAGTAGAATTACATGGGCGATAGCCATTTACTATTAAAGTTTAATATTTTTTAAAATAAAATTAATTTATGTTATTCTATATAAGTATTGAATATTGATAATTTGACAATTGACTTATTAAACGTTAAATGGAAAGAAAAAAAATATTTATGATGTTTACAAGTTTGTATATTTTATGTAATAGTAATAATTTATTATATTTGAAAAATTAATTTAATAATTAAATAAATGAATTAATTTAAATTTTAACAAGTAATGGTTCAATTTGTTGTTTATTTGAAAGAATTCGGTGGGTCGTGTAAATATGTTAAATTAATTAACATATTTTATCTTTGGTCATCATAATTGACTGAAACTTTGTTTTTTATCTCTCAATTTTCTCCATAAAATATTGAATAAATTTTAATTTTGAAAGACTAAAATAAAAATATTAATAAAATATTCATCTAAGTTCCTTCAACACTACTATTAAAAGGTGAGAAGGTTTGGTAAAGCAAGACAAACAAGTAAAGACGAGTAAATAAAACGAGAAAATGTCTGACCATGATGCCAACAGAAACCAAGAGCTTCAATTATTCATTACACCACAACCACAAATCAAAACACCAAACACTAATATCATCATAGATAACAACCATCATGCATCATCCTCCACTACCACCCGTCGCACTCGAGAACGTCCTCTTGGATCCAAGAACAAGTCCAAGATGTCTGACATAGTAACACCTGAAAACACTAATGTAGTAAGTCATCATATGCTTGAGATCGGTGATGGTAATGACATATCAAAAAGTCTCTTTGATTACACTTATCGTCGAGGGAGGGGCATCTGCATTCTCGAGGGAGATGGATTTGTGTCACATGTTAGGCTTCTTCTACCCACGGGAAGAGTTGTAACCCTGCAAGGAAGGTTTAAGATTCTTTTGATATCTGGGACAATTTTCCCAACGCCAGTGTCAACCAGTTTTGGAGGATTGACAGTTTACTTATCTGGAACAAATGAACAGGTTATTGGAGGAAGTGTGATGCCCCCTCTACTAGCTTCGGGTCCAGTGACTTTAACAATTGCTTCATTTGCAAACACTGCACCAGAAAAGCTTTCATCAGTAATAATTGATTGAAAAGAACATCACTTTCCATGTACCGGTGGAGTTAGAAAAGTGAGAGTATGTGATGATTGCAACCGTAATCCCTCACCTAAACATTCATGCTTTTAGATTGATTGACTATCATTTTATATCTTTTATATTTACTTTGACTTTTAAAACTTTTATATTTATTAAAATAAATAATTTTGTTGGTGGGGTGAATTTTTTTTGTTTTATGCTTACTTTTTTCATTAATTTATTCATGGTGGTTTCTCTATATAATATATTAAATACTAATATTAAGTTTATTCATAGTATTTTTTTAATTGAGTGAAAGTTAGGATTTAGAATAATTTAGGTCTATTAATAGAGAATTAGTCCACATACTATTAAAAAAATTTGTTAAGCTCGTTAGTTATTCTATTTAAATAAATAGACTTATTACTATATGTTCAATGTCTGCCTATTAGAGTTTAGGTCTAACTCAACCTTAGAAAACCGGTTGGTAAGGTGAGGGGTGCCCTCTATATAAACTCTTTCATTGCACTATTTCTAACTAATGTGGGACTTTAGGATCTTCCTAATACACCCCCTCACGCCCAGCACTCTTTTTGGGTTTGGTGCGTGAATTTAAATGATGGGCGGCCCATGGTCCGATCGATAGGCTCTGATACCATATTAGAGTTTTGGCCTAACTCAACCTTAGAAAACCGGTTAGTAAGGTGAGGGGTGCCCCTCTATATAAACTCTTTCATTGCATTATCTCTAACCAATGTGAGACTTTAGGATCTTCCTAATACTGCCCATATTACATAGGGCAAATCTAAAAATTGATCGTGTAAAAGGAACACGGGCAATGTTGAACTTAAGATATTAAGCATAATATCAGTTCAGTTCCTCAAACCAATGATCTATTTATTTTTGTTAGACTACATGCAATAGGGTGATGAATAAATTTTTTAATAGTTCAAATTGCTCCAATGAATTGTTGAATAAGATGTTAATGTGACATGAATTAATTTGTGTTGAAAACATTCAATAAAAAATAAGTGGGGTCATTTATAATATTTTGTAAAATATAATTGGTTGTTGTGATTGTTTATATTTTTATCTCACATAAATTATTTGAAGTCAGTTATTTTATAGAAAATTAATTTTTTATTTATTTTTATTTTCACCAAAATTTATCGTTTTTTGTCTATAAATAGAGCTTTGGTTCATTTGATTTGGATAAAGAAAAAAAAATTCTTTCTAATTTTTTTATTTAACTTTCAATAAATTATTATTTTTAGCTTTAAACAATTTTTGTGTGTATTGTATTGTATTTTAAATTTTTTGTAATTACGAATATAAAATTAGAGAAAAAAAATTAAAAATAAATAAAATAAATTTTTAAATTAAAATAAATTATTTACCTCTTAATTATTTTAATTTCAATTAATAATAATTATTAATATATAATAAAAAAACAAAAACATAAAAGAAAATAAAATAAAAATATGAAATAAAAGTGGTGGGGTAAGGTGTTGAATTTTATTAAACAAAATCATTGAAGTGAGTAAAAGTTGAATGAGTATTGAATTATTACGGGGAAGAGAGAAGATGATATAGAGTGTAAAAAGTTAAAAAGAATGGATGTTGAATAATTTTATCATTGTAAATAGTCTAACAAAATAGATTTTGAATCTAACAATTGAATATAACAATTACGCAACTTTCTGTAAATTTATTGAATCTAAAAAATGAAATCTAATAATATCTACATTTTTCTTAGATTGGGTCAAAGTGGTCATACTATATTGGGTCAAAGTGGTCATACTAATTCACATGTCCATTGAAGGAGGTAGAATATTATTTTTTAAAAAGGGTAATTGAAGGAGCATTCAACTTCTACAAGTTTGAAAATGTAATGTATTTTTTAGTCTTTCTCTAATGATAAAAAATATTTGTGTGTCTTGATAATTGGGAAGCAAGGACAGCCTAAGAGTATGGCAGAATAGACATTTGCCTTGCGCCTCAAAAAATATTTCTTAAAGAAATTTACGCTTCAAAAAATATAAAACTTATTACTTGTTAAATATATTTGTTGAGGCAATTTGTGCTTCTTCTGTTCAACAAAAGAAGATGTGTACTTACAAAGACACTTTAATGCCAAAATACGGGAAAGGATGAAATGTATAGAACAGAATATAGTGTTTTTGTGAGATATGAGATACTTGGCCCTCATTTTGTGAGGGTTTATATAATGCTCTCAGCTTGTGGTCCAAAGTTCATATTTTTGGACATAAGTGAACGGGTCCGCAAAAATATAAACTGTTAGGAACTAGTCGTTACGTCGGGCAAGGTTGAGAAGATCTGGCCTCTGTGTAGGGCAGGGCTGAGCAGACCTGGCCTTTGTGTCGTGTAGGATGTAACCACGGGCATACATGATCTTGTTCGTTCCTAGGATGGTGATGTGGTCGGGCAGAAGGAAGCTTCTTCCTAGTGAGGTGCTTTTCGAGAAGACCTAAGTCTAGTCGAGCAGAGTCCTTTGCTTCCGAGCAGACCTCTGTCTAGTCGAGCAAAATCCTTTGCTTTTGAGCAGAGTGCGGTTTGGACCTCTTGGAAAAATCTTTTGTATTTGATCAAATCTATTGGGTAGTTTTAGATGTAGAAGTGGATTGAGTCATGCATAGCCATTGGATTAGTCTAGAACAATATTTGTTTCATCATAATATTAATTTAATATTTACTTTTAAAATTAAATATATTTGAATTTTGCTTACTTTTAATCCTTAACTTATGTAAATAATAAAATTTGAATATTTTATGTTAATCTAAATTATATTTAACTCATAATTTTAATATAAATAAACTATTGATAGTTATAAATTCAATATCAATTTTTTAGTTTAATTTTAAAAAAAAAATATATTTTTTTTCTTGTATTACTCTTCTTTATATAAAAGACTTAAAAATTGATAAATAAAAGACTTTTGTTAAACCAACATAGTAGAGACTTTACAATATGATTCTCCATACCAACAAAAGAAAATTGTTTAATTTTCAAAGTCTTTTATTTGAGAGATAATTTAATCTTTATAAATAAAATATAAATATTGAACTACCAACTTTAACATTAATTTTATAGTAGAACCTAACAATATTTTAGAATATTTTATAAAAGATAAACATTTTAATTATGGCTAATGAAAAAAGTTTTATTTTAGTATTTGTCTTACGTCTTACATTATATTGGATCGGTCCTATTGAGAGAGAATAATCTAAACTGTATGTATTGTAAAGAATGACAAAGGATGACATATATGAAACACCCAATGCTTTCTAACTTTTGTTGTGTAAATTATTGATATTGATAACTGTGGATCTAAATATTGTTAAGTCATGTTAGTCTAAAACCCAAACGAAAAGCTTAAAAAGCAACTTATTTATTCATATTTTTAAAACAATGTCCATGTATTATGGTTTTGATGCAATTAGTTAGTTAGGTGATGAAACTAATTGAAAGTTAGTCATTTTATGTAACTAACCAATGCTAGATAGCTTATATATAACAACTTGTTGCTTGTAATTATATTCACTACTACACAATAAGATTCATTTTATTATTTATCACCATTAATCTGTTTACTACAATATAGTATCAGGAGAAATTTTATGATCTTTTTTGCTTCTGCCCATCTCTTTCCTCTTCTTCATCTTCTTTGTCGATTATCTTCAATGGCAAATCATGACGATCCTTTCTATCTTCATTTTTCGGAGCATCTCGGGGTTGTTCTTGTTTCACAACCATTAGTTGATGATAATTTCAATTCATGGCGGTGTGCCATGTTAATGGCTCTTGAGGGAAAGAACTGGGCTGGTTATATGGATGATACACTTCCAAAACTAGAAGAAAACTAGCTTTAATATTGTTCATGGATGCACAAAAATAGCACAATTTCATTTTGGTTATTCAATTCTATGTACAAAGGAGCTTAAAGATTGATTTCAACATAAAATTGGTCCTCGAGGTTTCCAATTGAAGAAGAATCTTATCAGATGTGTGCAAGGTTCATCCAGTTTCAGTACCTAATGTACACAATTTAAAGCTTTGTGAGAAGAAATATCGTCTTGTCCATTCATGTAATTATGGTAGAGTGCAACCTATCGTGGATCACCTTCATAATGAGAATATTCTCTTGTTCTTAATGAAGCTCAATAAATCTTTTAATCAGGTTCGTGGTCAAATCTTTATCATGAATCCTTTACCTATATCAATGTTGTGTTGTCTATGGTCACTCAATATTAGAAACAAAGAGATGTTTCAACTACCTTGAATCCCATTGAAACACCCATGACATGTGTTGTTCTAGCTAACAATGTTAAGTTATGTAAGATAGATAGACCAACTTGTGCTCATTGTGGTGTTGTTGATCACCTTAAAGAAAAGTATTTTAAGCTTTATGGGTATCCTCCAAGGTACAAGAAACCCCATAGCTTCAAGACTCCAAATCAAAGTAACAATGTGAATGATCATGGTGGTGCCGGAACTGAATTTATCTCGGATATGCCTCAGATGTATATATAAAATTGTTCTGGACTGGCCAAATGACTACATACGGCCTAATCTGCTTCTACACCCAGAACGGCCCAATAGATTTTACCCCGTCCAAGAGGTCCCTCCTAAGGGCCATGACTGCACTCTGCTTGGAAACAATGGACCCTACTCGGCTAGACAGGGGACTCCTAGGAAAGCATCTCTCCAAGAAGAAGCGATCTTCTGCTTGACATCTCTCTCTACCTAGGAACAAACGGATCACACCTTCCCGTGAGAATATCATGCCTGACACTGAGGTGGGCAAGCGACCAACCCTCCCCAACACAGCGGTATGGTCTGCTTGACTTTAACCTACATAACGGCTAGTTCCTGGAAGTTCCTATTTTTGTGGACCCATTCATTTAGGCCTAAAAATGGGAGTGTTGGACCATAAGATTGGGGCATTATATAAACCCACGCAAGCTGAGGGCCAGCTATCTCATTCTAGACAGAAAACCCAATATTATGCTTTGTACCTCTCCTCTTTTCAATGACTTTGGCATCAGAGTGTCTTCGCAGGTGCACCCCCTCCTCGTCAACGGAGCAAAAGGAGCACGTCCTCAGATCAACCTAACATTTTGGTCGTGATAAGATAAAAAATTATCAGCAGATGATCAATTTCTTGCAAGCTCAAATGATCAAGGTTGTAATTGATGAAGGAAATGCATCAATTAACTCAACATAGGTATGGATTTTTCAACCATTAACTCCCATAGATCACTTTGTTCAGAGTTTTTGATAGTAGACTCTAGTACCACCTCCCGCATATGTTGTGATATTTCTCTGTTTAAATACACAACCCCTTGTTTAGAAATTTTCTATCTTTTCCAAAAGATAATTGTATTCATGTTACAACCATAGGTAACATTATTTTAAATGATAATTTGTTTCTTCAAGATGCCTTGTACATTCCCACATTCCATGTAAATCTCATTTAAGTAGGAAAATTGCTCATGCATCCCCATCTCAAATTGATTTTTGACACTCATCAATTTTCTATTCAAGACACCAAGCAATCCAATATGATTGACAAGAGTGATATCAGTTCAAGTTTATACATCTTTGAGGTTAATGTTGTTAAGCCAATAGTTAGTTTTAATCATTCTTACAATGTTATTTCTTAGACAGAGAATGCCAAATTATGGAATCATAGACTAGGACACGTGTCTGATTCCATGTGGAAAAGTGTTAGTCTTAAGATTCCTTTTAATGTGCCTTATAATTTTAATTCAAATAAATGTACCATTTATCCTTTGGTCAAACTCAAAAGATTGCCTTATCATTCAAATAATCACTTTTCTGCTTAAAGCTTTGATCTTGTACATTGTGATTTATGGGGTCCTTATGGAAAATATACTTGTAATAGTAAACTGCATTTTCTAAACATTATTGATGATTTTAGTAAATTTACTTGGATTTATTTGTTATCTAATAAATATGATGCAGATATAAATATTCAACAGTTTTTTACCATAATCAAGACTCAATTTGGTAAAGTTATCAAAGCTTTGAGACCTGATAATGAAAAAAGAGCTGGCCCTGACTCAATTCCTTTAAGAACAAGGAACCATTCACCAATTTTCTTTCTCATGCATGTCATAACCCCATTTTTACCCCTAATATTTCATTCATCATGATACATTTCATTCATCTCATTCACATTTCATTTCAAGGATGGTGAAGATCATAAGTCAATGAGGTCTCATTTGTTCAAGGGGACCCTTCTCTTGAGGCTTGTGGCCCAAATTTATAGGGTATTGTTCATGATATAATATATTGATATGAAGTATACTAACTTTGTTTGCCAAGTTTTCAGGTGTATAAGTCCCTTGAGGCAATTCATTCAATCTAGGGTTTTGGAAGTGTGATTGGATTCACCAACTTCTGAGGGCTTTATCTCCTTCATGGAAAGGGCTATGAGAGTTATTCTTAAATACATGGATTCATCATTGAGTCAACTTTGAGGATTTACATTCACCATCATTCAATTTTTTCATTCAAGGCACTGTTGAAGCCAAAGTTCCCAAACAGTCCATAACGGGTAAATTAGGGTTTCTGAGGCAATTGTGGCACAAATGGTCAAGAACACGTCAATTTTCATCAAGATCTTGCCAAAATGAATGGTTTGATGTCAAATTAACCATGAGAAACAAGATTGAGCAATATTCACTCAAGAAGTACAAAGTTCATCACTAGTTGAAAAGTTTCTAAATTTGGCATTTGTCAGGAAAAGTCAACCCAACTTTGACCAGGGCTATTTTGATCATACTTTATCATAAATTCATCAACCATGTCTCATTTTAAATGGAATTCAATTCTCTACAACTTTGTAACTTATACAATTTTCCCAAAAAGTGCTTCATTTGAGAGGTATAGGCCCATACATTACAGGTCATTTTTAGAAGCCCTAAAAAAGACACTTTTTTACAAAGGAGCATAAATGCACATGGAAACTCAAATTGAAATGATACAAAAAGAGTTCATTATAGGACTCATTGATCTTTCCAAAACATCCAAGAACACAAAAAAAATGATGAAAATTTAGAGATATAAAACTTGTGGAAGTTGGCCAAATTCATGAAAATTTTGAGATGAAGAAATGACCAAAATGAAAAATTTGCTTAATGGGCCACCAAAGTTGCATTCCAAACGTGTTCCTGATGTCATGAGGGTACCCAAGCCCACTTCACTTTGGTTATTTGATTTATATTTATTTTTATTTGAATTAATTTTCAATTAAATTTAAATTTAAACCAAATCTTTTTTAATATTCAAAAACTCAAACAAATACCAAATCAAATCAGCTTGAAAACGTGTGAATCAGAGTATGTGAATCAAATCCATCACCGTGAATGAGAATTGGCCAAAAATAGTAAGAATTCATCCAATTTTCAATAAAATATTTTCAAGGAAAATTCAATCAAATGAAATCAAATATGGATGGATTCTCTCCAAATTTGTTGCCCTAATCCACTCTAGTATATATGGTGATGCAATCCTAATGCATTTGGCACGAATTTTTGCACTGAAACTCACTCCACAAACTTGGAAAAACCGTGTTATACCAATCCATAAATTTCAAATTTCAAGCAGAATTCAATCTAAAAGAAGAACACAAACACCTTCATCGTGTTCTTCTGAAGATTTCCAGCCTATTCCCAACTTCCAACACTCTCTGAATCGTAATATCATGTTTCACATATTCATGTCTTTTTCAATTTTTGGTTATCATGATTCATTCATTCTCATCGCATTTTAATCACGTAATTATGTTTATATGGATCCATGGAATGTTTCTGGGCTATTTGTGTTGAGCTTTCATGCAGGTATGAGAATCCACCATTAATGGAGGTCGGAGGTCTCAGTTTGGAGGTTTGAAAAACAGCCACAATTGATCCAAATGAACCCAAAAATTGGACTCAAGGGGTTCCTTTCAATCGATCTGGGTTGCCACCATGTATTTATTTAATGTGTAGTTGTTGTTTTGTTTTCGCAGGGACACATTCGCACCAAAATCTGCAGGTAACATGAATGATAGAAAAAGAAAACGAGGAAGATGACCATTGTACATGGCGCGGGTTGTTTTGATTTCAAATAAAAATTAGCACTTTATTTATTATATATTTTTTATGAAGCATATATATTTCACAGAGAGCCAATGGTACTGTTGGTAGCACCTTTTGGTGGTACTCCAAAGGGCTTGAGTTCGAGACTTCGCTCTCCCACTATTTATTTTTGACAATTTGTTTTGTGTGTTTTCAGGAACTTGTTTCTAATATTATTTTTAGGGCGCGTTTATTTTACAAACCAATTAAATGGATGGGTTGGCATTGGTTTTTGTGAGTAACCCAAAGGACCTCAGTTCGAGTCCTACCTACAACATATTCAATTTTAAGCCTTGGTTTTCTAATTTTTTGAAAATAAATTTAAATATAATACTTAAAAAGGCAATATGTTACAAAGAACTCAAGTGGATGAATTGGCTAGTGGTTTTGATAACCACCAAAAGGTCAAGGGTTCGAGACCAAAGGGGAGTGTTCTATTTTTTTTGCTAATTATTATTTCATTTATTATTTTGTGTATTGTTTTTTTGGGCTAATTTGTTTTATGTGTTTTTTTAGGAAAATAATTAAGGGCTCACAACGAGGACACATTGGAGGGAATGGTACTCCATGTCATCTACTCAAATGGGGTGGGTTTGAATCCCACCCCCACCAGGTTTTTTTGGCATTTTTTTTTCATTTAATTTTGACAATTTTAGGGTTAGTGTAGATTAGATTTTAATTTTGATTAATTAAATAAAAATACCCCAAAGAAAAAATATATTTTAATTTTAATTTTTAACTCATACTTTAATACTTAAAATACCTCCAAAAATACTAAAAAAAGTTTAATTGTTCAGTTGATTAATTTAATTTTAATTCATTTAAAATGCCATAAAAACACAAAAAAAAAATAGACATTAGGTTAATTTCAATTAAAATTAGGGTTGTTAATATTTAGATAATTAGGATTCATGCTTTTGTCCTTTGCCCCTTTGGGTATTTCAGCCTTAGTTAATAGGTAACCCTGAAAAATACCAACAAATTTAATCCCTAAAGATCCGAACTACAAGAATTTTGATCCTCCATTGCACTAGGGAGGTATGTAGGCAAAGAACGTATACATGAGTTTTCTCAAATCCGCCTAATAAAAAACACCAACCCTCTTTTCTTCTCTTCTCTCATTCTTCACACAAATAATAATAATAATAAAAATATAATAAAATAATAATAATAATAATAATAATAATAATAATAATAATAATAATAATAATAAAATCATATAACTAGTGGTTCCTTAGGAATACCTAAGACAATAGGGGTGCCTAATACCTTCTCTTCTTGTAATCAGACACGATCCCAAAATCTTAAGGGTTACCTATTCTTTCCCTCTTCTCCCAAAGTAAAAAGTTTAGTGGCGAATCAAAACCCAAAGGCCACACAACGCCTTAGGGATACCCTCGAAAATCGCACCGCGACAATGCAGACGTGAGAAAAATTCAGTGATAGAAAGGAAACATCAGCACTTGTTAAATATGGAAAGGTCATTTATGTTTCATGTCCCATTGCCTATCAGGTTATGGGGAGATTGCATATCCACAACTGCTTTCATTATCAATAGAACACCTTCAATAGTTCTAAAAGTTTTGTTACCTTTTGAATATTTGTATGACAAACTTCCAAATTATTGTGTCCAAAGTTTTTAGATGTTTATGCTACACTTCCACCATACAACAACATAGAAACAAGTTCACACCTAGATCAACTCCTTATGTTTTCATAGGATACCCTGCTGGTTATAAGGGTTAAAAAACATATGACTTTCTTTGCAAAACCTTTCATGTGGCTAGAACCATCGTCTTCCAAAGAAGATACTTTTCCATTTCATTATATACATGACAATAATGACCATACTGACCCTTTTCACCAACAGGTATTACCAAATCCAGTCTATAATGATGATTCATTGGAATATGAACCAATGTATGCATGGATTAATAATCCTATTATTCATGTACATAATTCACCTCAATATTTTCCTGTTGCACCAACTCTAAGAAAGTTTTGTAAAACACATAGAGCTCTAGCTAGCCTGCAAGATTATGTGTGTTATACTTAATATTCTCTCAATCAATTATTTTCATATGAAAAACTCTCAATTCTATACAGATATTATTTCTTGAATGTGTCATCTATTTATGAACCACAATTTTATCATCAAGCATAAAAAATACTTGAATAGTGCAAGAAAATGTCAATAACAACTCTTGAAGCAAATGACACTTGGACAATACAGGGACTACATCATGGCAAGAAAATATTTGGTTATAGATGGATTTACAAAACTAAGTTTAATGTTGATGGCTCATTAGACAAGTGCAAGGCTAGATTGATTTCTATGGATACACCCAGGAACCTGGCATTGACCTCATAGACACTTTTTCTCTAGTTGCCAACTTAACTTCTGTCAGAGTTCTTCTCAGCATAACTGCTACTCGCAACTAGAAATTGGCTCAGCTAGACATAAATAATGTCTTCTTAAATGGTGATCTTTTTTAAGAAATTTACATGGATCTACCACTTTATAATCGAAGTGAGGGGGAAAACATGGTATGCAAATTGCACAAGTCTCTATATGGCTTAAGGCATGCCTCAAGACAACAGTATCATAAATTTTCCACGGCAATCATGTAGCATAAATTCAAGTAAGCATCACCAGACCACTCATTATTCACAAAGGGATCAAGAAAATCTCTTATAGCTCTTATAATTTATGTTAATGATATAGTGGTTGCTAGTCCCAATATCAACTTAATCTAAGAAACTCATAGTTTACTCCAAAGCATGTTCAAGTTGGAGCTTTTATGAGATCTAAAATACTTCCTTGGATTAGAAATTTCCAAGTCAAGTAAAGGAATCGACTTATGTCAAAGAAAATATTTGTAGCACCTGCTCATGGACATAGGATTCATAGATTCCAAATCTTTTTCTCTTCCTATAAATCCTGGTGTCAGCCTCAATGATGAAGATGGACCTTTGCTTGAATATTTTTCACAATATAGGAGAATTATCGGAAGATTGTTGTATCTAACCATCTTTAAGACTGACATTTCATTTGCAGTCAACAAACTCAGCCAATTTATGGCTAAACCTCGACAACTTTATTTGGATATAGTTCATCACGCGTTGCATTACTTTAAAGGTACACCAGATAAAGGAATCGTGTTTTCTACAAATTCATCTATGTGTATTCATATGCAGATTGGAAAAGTTGCATCACCATAACAAAATCCAATAAGGGATTCTGCATATTCATTGGAGAATCATTGGTAGCTTAGAGGTAAAAGAAGCAAGAAATTATGTCAAGATCATCAGCTGAAACTGAATATAAAGCTTTGGCATCAGCAACATATGAGTTACTATGGTTGAAACAACTCCTATGATCATTCAACATTGTCGCGGTGCGCTTTTCATAGAATAAGCAATGGCTATGTATGTGAGCTAATGATTCTATTTGAAAAGTTGAAGAGTCGCCCCCATCTTATTTAGTAATTAAAGCGGGAAAGATAGAAAACCCATCTCGGTTGAGATTCAGGGTAAGCTAGTCGGTTACATGAGGGGAAGGTGTTAGGAACCCCCTCATATCCTTGGTACTCCAAGGGAACCACTCTTTGATATTTCCTTATTATTTGTTTGTGTTCAGGTGAGAAAAGAAAAGACGTGGGTGGTTGATTTTATTTTGATTTGAGAAGATTCGTGTAGACATCCTTTGCCTACGTACCACCCCAAGTGAAATGGGGGATCAAAATCTGCGTAGTTCGCCTAAGGGGTTTACTAAAGTGTGTTAAGATTGATTTTAGGGTCAACTACTATTTCTTTCTCTAGTTTGATATCCCAAGTGGGAGAGGACATGAGTAAGAGATGAGAAAAGAATTAGTGAGTTTTGTTTATTTTAAGTATGTGTGTTTAAAGTCAAAGTATAAGTTAGATTGTTTTTAAAGTATTATTTACATGCAAAGTAAGGGTGGGATATACTACATGACGATTGTATAGGCTGCCACTATATGTTTTAAAACGAGAAAATAACTTTAGTTTCGATATGTCCATGTTTTAGCATTTTCTCAATTCCTTTAAGGCATTAAAGTAAAACTATAAAGAAAGTAAACCTATGGAGGCAGAACAACCTCAACTATGCACAAATGAAATCAAATGATAATAAGGAAAGAAAATTAAACAAAGGATATGGTAGTGAAGGCAAGGAGTCCTCACTTGGTCTTGTGAACTTTTTCTCCTTAAGCTTCCTTTTCACCATGTGATCTCAAACTCAAGATATAACCAAAACCAATGTACAAATGTATTATGTATGACTATCATGAAAGAGTGAAAATGTTAGTAAACTTCAAGCGATATAATATAATATATGTACAAAACATAAACAAAGTATAAGAAGAAGTAAGAAGAAGAAGAGATGATATTTACAATGCAAATGCAAAAGTAAGCCAAATATGCACACATTCTGTCCAGAATTTTGTCAATTTTTAAAATCAAACTTCGAAGCCTCAAATGCAAAAACTTAAAGAAGATGAAATGTTCCAGAATGAGTATAGAGTATGCTTGAATGTTTTCAGATTTTTTGAATGAGATTTGCTTCTGTTTTGAGTCTAAAAACCAACAGCATGTCCAAAAGAATGTGCATGAATAAAGACTAGAAAGATGTAATCAAATGGGGCATGAGAATGCTTCAAAGTCAGAATATGATTCAAAGTAGAATGATCAAATATAATTCAAGAATACACACACCAAATTTCAAAGCAAAACCATGTACCGATTGGAAAGTATGCACAAAACGGTGAACACACAAAAGATGTGAAATACACCAAAAAACGATAAGGTAAAAAGTAGAACGGAACAAGTTCAAAGGTTCGACGCAAAATTTAAAACAAATAGAATCGAACGATATAAGTTCAAAGGTTCGACTCCATGATGAGGAGATCAAAGAACCATGCACAATATGTGTTCGACCTAAGTTCAAAATGACACCACCCAAATGGGCAAAATAAAAATCCAAGGTGAACAAAACGGTATCCACAAAGACAAACGGAAGATCACAACAACAAAAAATGGTATATTCACAATGATATCAATAATATAATCACAAGTAATATAGTATAATGAAAATATAAGAAAAGATTATAAGGTGCAAGAAGAAAATATAAGATAAAATAGTATAATATAGTATAATATATACATAGTAATATTTTCCGATTTAAAAGGCAACAAAACGAACAATAGTGGTTGAATGTTGTATCGAGGTTCAAGTTTGATCAAATTCCATCAGAGGATTGATAGAATCAAAGCCTCTACACAATGAAATTCTCAATTATGAACCAAGAACAATAAGTAACCATCATTGGGCTTACGCAACATAAAGTCCGAGCCACGAATGTTCATTTTCCGATTCGGGTCAAATGTCGCGCTATGTTAAGCAATCGCCAAGTAACTTATATAGAAGTCACCCTACAGCGAGGCCGGTCTTGACTATGTATGCTAATGCATGCTTGAGTAATGGTATGTAAACCATGCTCGAAAGAAGCAATGCCGCACGAAAAGAATAATGGTGAATAGTCTCGTTTCGATCGCGATTCAAAGTGAAATCGCACGATCCATAAACGTCATCGACCAAAATAAAGAGAATAAAGATGGAAATGGAAGTATAGGTAAGAGGACTTCACATCTCAAGAAGGGGTGGACTAAAAAAGACTCAAAAATACCAAAATAAACAAAGAGAAATAATCGATTAAAAGTGAAAATCGGAAATATTTACACGATTTTAAAAAGTCGGTGAAAACAACTTTGAAAAATCCAGAAAAAATATATTCAAATACTATATAATTTTATAAGCATAAAATAATTTTTTTGGAATTTTTTGATGTAGTATGCAACAGATATGAAATAAAGCTCAAATAAGCTAAAAAATCGACTAAAAATAAAGTCGAAAAATCAAATTCAGAAAACATAAGCAATATTTATATTTTTGGAAAGAGGAAAAAAAATGCAACCAAAGTCTCAACAGTCAAAATGTTCAATTATCAACCAATTGAGAGAAAAAAAAATAAAAACCTCAGGAGGTGTATGTTGAAACAGGGGGTGCAGGGAATCACTTGGGCTTAGCTTTTGAGTCCAATTTCAGTTTCCAAGGGGGGTGCGTTCAAACAACAAAGGGGTACAGGAAGGAACCGTGTTTGGGCCTTATTTGTCCAGGGTCCAAGAGTTACCAAAAGTCTTAAACATTTATTTGGAAAAAAAAAAAAAAAACTCAGCATCACTTTGTTCAAACGAAATGTTTCTTCCCCCAACGTGAAAATCCTTCTTCAAAATCCATCTCCAACAACCTTCCATGCTCGTTCGCCGCTGTGCACCACCTCTTTCCGTCAATCTCAAAGTTGTTTTTTTCTTTCTCTTCTTCTGTTTTTTATTTGAATCTCTGTTGTGATTTGATTCTTATGTTTCTATTTTATGGATTTGGGTTTAATGAGGGATTGTGGAGTGGGGGCTGGGTTGTTGACGGTTGTGAAGGGTGATTACGCGGCGGTGAGAGGCGGATGGAAGGAGGGGCGGCGCGGCTGGAATCTGGGTGGAACAGAATCTGGGTGGAACGGTGGAAGCAGACGTTTTGTGGAGGGGGATGAGGTGGGGCGGAGGGCGGTGGTGTGAACGACGGCGGGGAGCGTTTGATGTTGTTGTTCTCTTTATTTATTTTTTTGCTTTTTTTTTTTGTTTTTGATGAGAATCAGAGGAGAGGAAGGGAATTGATTTTTTTGTTACGTGAGAGAGGGATTTATGGATGGTGGGGAGATATGAAGAACAAAATCAATTTAGATTCCTCTGTTGAAAAGTTTTTAACGCTTTTTGATGATGGAGAGAGGAAGCTTGGTGATGTTTATGATTTTATATTTTTTCATTCTGGAAAAGTCATGAAGAAACGAGAGAGAGGGGAGTAATGTATCTTCACGTTTTTTCTCTCAGCTTTTTTTTTCTTTTCAAAACGTTCTCCCCCCCTTCTTCAATCTGCACAGTTGTAGTTATTAAATAGTAAAAAAAAAAAAACTCTACTCAATGATAAAAACATGTGATAATAATAATAGATAATAGTTATAGTAAATAATAAAAATAATAACTATAATAATATTAACAGTAATAATAATAATAGAAATAATAATAATAATATATAAAAATAAAAATAATAAAAATAATAAATATAATAATAAATATAATATTAATAATAATGATAAAAATGATAATAAAAATAAAATAATAATAATATTGAAAATAATAACAAAATAATAGAAATAATAATAATGATATAATAATAATAGAAATAACAAATAATAGTAGATAATACACCACTTTGGTGAGGTGTCACCAAATGATTGGCCCAAACAAACTCACAAATTAAACTAAATTAAAAAATCAGCAAAAACAAATTACACCATCACAATGCCAAATGGCAACATGTGATTGGTTGTAATATGTGGCAAATGCCAAATGGAAAATGTTAATTAATTAAATCAAACAAATCAAATATTACCAAATGCCTAAAACACCCCTCCTGATTTTATTTTTCAACTATTTAATTAAATGACTCAAAAACATTCTTTTTTGCAATTTTCATAAAACGAGAAACGACCGAAATTAACCGAAAATAATTAAAATAAAATGACTGCTGAACCGAAAAAATAAAATGTGTGCGTCGACACGATCGACTCGTGACGACGGTTTTGAAAAGTCTTCGGAATTTATTAAAATCGAAAGTAAAAATACTCGATAAAATCGGCACAGACAGTTTGAAAATGACCGAAATGAAGTCGAAAAATTCCAACAAGCAAACCAAAATAACCTACGCGGAATATCGATTCAAGAAATATGGACTTTGGTTTTGAAACTCGAAAGAAATATTCGCAACATTTTTGTGAAATCGGCCAATAAAATAACCGGGCCCCTTATTTGACTGAAAATTCATTTTGAACGCACTGACACAAACTACGCGATCGGAAGTCTCGTAAAATGGTCGTTTTCAGGCGTAAATTGAAAAGAAATATTTTTAACTTTTGCATGCAGTCTGTTTATAAAACTGGGATTTTATTTTAAAGACCGTGAACTGGTTCAAACAGACGCGTGAGCTACAAAAATGCATGAAATGCAATTAACTCGATCTTATTATTTTGAAATTATATGCAAATTTAATCGGAAACCCGATTTTACTGATGCTGAATGCAGACGATGCGAAATACGACTGTATTTTTGTTGTTTTTGATGCACAATGATTATATTTACTGAATATGAATCGTAACATGCTCATGATGCAAATGATCAGGCGAAAAATAAAGCGCGACTCGAGTTTGAACCCATCCACGATTATGCAAGACTCGAAACAGATGCGACACAAAATGCAAGACACGAACTAATATTAAATGCAACAAAATGCCCTCAACTCAGGCAACAGGAAAATGTCGGGGATATCACGAGCAAATGAGAAAGCAAACCCTAGGCTAAGCAACCAATGAGCAGAGGTAAACCAGATCAGACCAGAGGCTCATGCTTGTGATCATTTCTCGAAATTTGAATATGCATGAATGGATATCATGATGAATGAAATCTTAGGGGTCAAAATAGGGTTATGACAGTTGCCCCTATCGAAATACTCTTCAGCCCTGAGAGCATTAGACCGATAGTTCTTTTGATTGAAGGGACTGAGAGTATTTCGATATGGAATTACCCGATTTTTGTCCCTTAAGATGAATGAATCATGATGAATGCAAAATGCAATGCAAAGAAAATTAGGTTAACTAGGATAGACACAATATAGGATAAACTCTACTGGAGAATAACAGGGACTGGAAATTATCCTCGCCGAGATTTCGGACCAGACACAAAGTTCAAAAGGAAATGATTTGGATTTGCCCCACCCATGACAAATGCCAGAGATTTTTGTTGTCGATCCCACACATGATCAAACAACGAGGCAATTCACTGAAATCTGCACAAGTCTTGCACATGACGAGTAACAGAGAAACAAACAGAATAATCTGATGTTGGCCCACACTTGCCGAGTACCAGAGGTCTTCACTTTCAATCCCACACTTAATTGAAGCAAATAAATAAGAAAATAATCTGAGCTTGGCCCGCACTTGCCGAAGAACAGAGGTCTTTACTTTCAATCTCACACTTGATTGAAGAAAACAGAATACAGGTAATCTGGTCCTGGACCCGCACTTGCCGCGGAAACAGAGATCTTTCTTCCAATCCCACACTTGATTGAAGGAAATAAACAACAAAATAATCTGAACTTGGCCCGCACTTGCCGAAGAACAGAGGTCTTTACTTTCAATCCCACACTTGATTAAAGAAAACATAATACAGGTAATCTGGTCATGGGCCCGCACTTGCCGAGGAAACAGAGATCTTTCTTTCAATCCCACACTTGATTGAAGGAAATAAACAACAAATAATCTGAATTCTGGCCCGCACTTGCCGAAAACAGAGATCTTTACTTTCAATCCCACACTTTATTGAAGAAAACAAAATGCAAATAATTTGATCATGGGCCCGCACTTGCCGAGGAAACAGAGATCTTTCTTCCAATCCCACACTTGATTGAAGGAAATAAACAACAAATAATCTGAATTCTGGCCCGCACTTGCCGAAAACAAAGATCTTTACTTTCAATCCCACACTTGATTGAAGAAAACAGAATGCAAATAATCCGATCCTGGGCCTGCACTTGCCGAGGAAACAGAGATCTTTCTTCCAATCTCACACTTGATTGAAGGAAATAAACAACAAATAATCTGAATTCTGGCCCGCACTTGCCGAAAAAACAGAGATCTTTACTTTCAATCCCACACTTGATTGAAGAAAACAGAATGCAAATAATCTGATCCTGGGTCTGCACTTGCCGAGGAAACAGAGATCTTTCTTCCAATCCCACACTTGATTGAAGGAAATAAACAACAAATAATCTGAATTCTGGCCCGCACTTACCGAAAACAGAGATCTTTACTTTCAATCCTGCACTTGATTGAAGAAAACAGAATGCAAAATAATCTGACTCTGGCCCGCACTTGCCAAAGAACAGAGATCTTTACTTTCAATCCCACACTTGATTGAAGAAAACAAACAAAATTTGATCCTGGCCCACACTTGTCGAGAACAAATGTCTTTCTTTCAATCAATCCCTCACTTGATTGAAGAAAGCACAAGACTTAACCTGATCCTGACCCACACTTGCCGGAACAGAAGTCTTCAATTCTGCCTTTTGATCCTGGTCTTTCTCCTGGAAGGCACGGACAAGTTTTGCCTCGATCCCCAAAGATTCTTAGTCTTGAGCGGCTATTCCTCTGCCTGAAGTACGAGTATCTATGCTCTAAACAAAACAGCAACCCGGTTTGATCTGAACCTGGCCCACACTTGCCAAGTAACCGAAATTTGCTTTCAATCCCACACTTGATTGAAGCAAACAAAATGTAATCTAGCACTGGGCCCGCACTTGCCGAATACTAGAAGTCTTTTCTATCAATCCCGCACTTGATTGAAGAAAACAAAAATAAGAAATGTAATCTGAGACTGGGCCCGCACTTGCCGAGTAACATAAGTTTTTCTCCCAATCCCGCACTTGATTGGAGGAAACAAAAATAAAAATCTGATTTTGGCCCGCACTTGCCAAAAACAGAAGCTTTGCTTTCAATCCCACACTTGATTGAAGCAAACAAAATGTAATCTAGCACTGGTCCCGCACTTGCCGAGTACTAGAAGTCTTTTCTTTCAATCCCGCACTTGATTGAAGAAAACAAAAACAAAAAGTCTGATCCTGGCCCACACTGGCCGAAGAACAGAAGTTTTTGAGCAACAACTCAGACTTGGTTATACTGCTTTCACTGGGAGATAACCTTTGCTTCACTAAGAAGACTTTAAATGATAGTAATCCAACTCCTGCACATGAGAGGAAACTTCATCAAGGACTCAGTCTCAACTAAATCCTGCCCATGTAAGGGACTTCAACTTTCTTGATTTGCCCATCAATGGGACTTTTCTTGATACATGTTGTTGGAGAAACACAAATAAAGTGCTCTCAATGCTGGAGAAATATATTCACTTGGAACACCTGCAAGAGAAAAGACACAAAGTTCAATCCAGGAACAAACTGGAGAGAAGCGGTCAATCAAGACTCATACTGAGGAAACAAGCTCAGCTGGGGATATTTCTTCTCTGAAACTAGAGAGAAATATGAAACAAGACTCTGCAAAAGGGAGTAATTCTTTCTATCCAATGATAGAAAAGAAAACCGAAGAGACTCGACTGGGAATAAACCCGACTCACTAGGGATACATCTTTATATGGATGATCCAAGAGTAAGACTCTGTGGGGATAAAGTACCACCACTGACAAGATTGAGAATAATGCATATGAATCTGATTTTATTATTCATGCAATGATTCTGATGATGCGTATGTTTGCATGCAATGTTATGCAAATGCTGACAAAACTGACGCACACGAGAGATATGGTTACAGACACAAACGACCAACGACACTCTACTTGAGCAACATCTAAACATCTCTGAAATAGGATATGGTGTGGTGAACCACACTGCTTGGGGAATCTGAGACACCAACATCCCGAAAAATAGCTCCGTTGGGGAAACTCCTGGATGAGGAAATCATGGTATATGATCGAACTTTACAAAAGGATTTTACCGATCAATACCAAACCGTTGAGGAAAAGGTTCTGAATACCCTGACGTGGATAAGCTAATACATGACCTGCTGAGGATACATGTGTAGTTCGCTTGGGGATCCACCACAGGATAAACCTGATTTGCGACCATGTTGGGGATCTCAACATGTCGGCTTTGTTGGAGAAATGTCCCTTAACAACAGAACTACTGGGGAAGTACAACGACTTCGCTGGAAAAGACAGCATCCTTGCTGGGAAATTAACGATCTTGCTGGGGAATCCAGCAACTTGTCAACTCTGTTGGGAAGAACTAGAAACTCGGTTGGGGAAAACAGTAGCTTGATGGGGAATACCACCAATATCTAGCCATTTTCTCCTCGATGATCAACTAATCAAAATACTCGATCCTACTGGGTAACATCTGTTGAGGAAAACCTGCTGGGGATAAAGATCCTCAGGTGGTTAGCCTTCTATCACCTCAAATAATGGTTCCTTTAGAAAGTTCGACGAACTTCGACCATGCACATAATGAAATATTTGATCAAACTTCTAGTACTCGACTTTGACAGATCCTTTCTTCTTGAGTCTGGTGTAGGATATTTTGAAGCCAAGGCTACTCAAAACCTGCTGAGAAAATCCTGAAACGTTGGTGCCTTTACAGAGTCATACGGGACTCAGACCACTCGCTGAGGAAAAGAAAAGATCAAACTCCTAGCCGTGATGCTGGAAGGATTTTACAGATCAATTTCTACTTCGAAGATTGCTGTAGGAAATTCTGAAGCCAGGGTTTTCTGAACCTGCTGAAAAAAATCCTGAAACGTTGGTGCCTTTACAGAGTCATACGGGACTCCGACCACTCGTTGGGGAAAAGAAAAGATCCAACTTCTAGCCATAAGCAGGAAGGGTTTCACATATCAATTTCTTCAACAACTATTACATGAGATTCCGATGTCAGATTTTGGACCAAAAGCTTTTTGGAACTGCTGAGGAGTCTCTAGAGAATTGGTGCTTGTACGATATACTGAGGAAGTTTTGAAACAAAATTCTTAACCGTAAGGTTATCAGAACCTGTTGAGAAAATCCTAAAGAATTGGTGCCTTTACAGAGTTATACGGAACTCCGACCACTCACACGGTAACAGATACAATCAAACTTCTAGCACCAGGGCTTGAAGGATTTTACAGATTTATCTTTACACTAATTGCTGCACAAATGCCCCACTATGAATTTGATTCCAAAGAGCAAAGCGAATTAATCGATGCACATTGTCAACAACATGCCTCAGTTTCATAGGACTTGCAGAGAATACGGTAGACTAAGAATCTCCAACTGTAATGCCCCAGATCTGGCAATATTGTAGTTCACAAACCTTCAAATTAACATGCCCCAGCTTCAGAGGACTTTAGCAGCAAAACTTCAATCAACAAGACTTCAGAACATTGCCCCAGATTGCACAATCTGACAACGCACCAGACCAGAATCCTCCTTTGCTCGCTGCAAACAATCTATCTTGATCAGTAGAAGAGCATGAGAAAACCAGATGAACATAACTCAAGTTGAATGCCCTTGATTGTCCGTCACTAGCATGCCTTTGATGTCAAACACCTGTTGTGAGTACAAACTGTTCCCATTGATAGTAATTTTAATGCATATGTAAAGTAAAATACAGACAACAAACAAATTTTAAAACACACAGTTTAACAATTTAGCAATTTAACATTGGGAGTCAGTTTACGCAACCCCACCAGTAGTATGCTTTCGAAAGTAACCCTTGCTTCAATTAGGACTTTTAAGGGTTGTAATGTGGCCTGGTTCATGGTTTAAGAAACAAAAGGGTATTAGGCTCAAAATTATTTGGTACCCACCCCCTACATGATGTTCTCCAGTCATACATTCAGCTGACTACATACATCCATGATGTTGTTTGATATTGTTTGTGGCTTGATAGATCGGGAAGATTATTCGGGACAACAATCACTTTTTCTTCTCTCGGTTGTCATACAAGCTTGCTCTTTTGTCGAGGATTTTGTTATTATCCTTCCTTTACACATTACGAGCTTCCCAACTTTCGTTTAGAAAGGGACTCGGCTCATTTTCGACTGATGAACTTCCCATCTTTCGTTTCGAAAGGGACTCGGTTCATCTTTTTTAGCGAGGATTTAATCCAGATCTTGTGCGTAGGGTGAAATTATGAGCTTCCCAACTTTCTTTTAGAAAGGGACTCGGCTCATCTTTCTGAATTAGGATATTTATGACTTGTCCTTTATTTATCACCCTTTTTGCACTTGCTTGAGCAACTTGTACAATTTTGATTTGCTGAAAGGTTTATGACTGCCCCAATTTTGACATTTCGAGCATATGATCAACTGAACACTACCCAAACCCCAGGTTAATTTGTAGGTTTTTTAAATTTTCAGAAAATAACTCCTACTTCAAGGCTCAAAAGGGTTAACAAGGGATTCACTGCCTTATATCTCCACTGTTTGGGAATTTGAAACAATGTTGCACATCATCAGCACGGTCTCAATCGAAAGCATACAAGTAGTGATTGGGTATTCAGTTTTCGTCATTCTCCCTCAAAATATTTGCTTGAAAAGAGAAACACAGATAATATTTTTTAGTTTTTAAATAAAGAAAATATTAGCGCAACAAACAAACATAAACAGAAAATGCATGCTCAGTTTATTATTATACCAAAAAAGGAACAGATGTCCAACACAAACGATATTACAGACAAATGAAGGAAATACAGTAAATAGAAAACAGAAACAAACAGCTTAAATAAAATCCACGAACTAGGGAGTGAGCCCTCCAACACACAAACTTCGGTCATCAGATCACGATGCTTGACCATGCTCGGGAAGCGGATTATTCTGAACATTCGGAGCACACTTGAAATTTATCTTCCCAGACCTAACCAGATATTGTACCCTGTCCTTCAAAACAAAACAATCTTCAGTATCATGCCCCGGGCCATCCGAATGCAATGCACACCTCGCATATGGCTTATAGAATATTCCTGGGTTATCGGGCACTGGAGGAGCTGGCCTCTTTTCAATCAAACCCTGGCTAAGAAGTGTTGGAAACAAAACGGAGTATTTCACAGGAATGGGATCATACTGATTAGTCCTTGGCGCGAACCTCCTTTGAGTATCATTCTGAACAGTATTGCGATTTTGAGCTGGAGACTGTTGTTGTTGTTGTTGCTGGTAGAACGGAAGATTAGGATTAGGTGCATTGGGCAAACCACCGGCCATAACTGCTACCATATGTTGGTACATTGCCGCTTGTGCTGCCTGCTGGACTTGTGCTTGTGACAAAGCTGAGTTGGTACCAGGCTGAGCCCTTCCTTGCGTTTGATCTCTTTTGCCATTCCAATTTGGGTTCCTTCTAAAGTGAGAAGCGGCACTGGTCTCGCCTTCCTTCTTCTTTCCTTGCCAACCACCGGATTTTTTAGGTCCATGAGTTGCATTTCCTTCTCTTTCCATTCTTCCTTCTCGGACAGCCTCTTCAATCTGAACACCTACCCCCACCATCTCGGTGAAATCCCGGGGCATGCTGATAATAAACTTGTTGAAGTAGAAGGGATCAAAGGTCCGCATGAACAACTTACATAATTCTTTTTCTTCAACAGGAGGGTTAACTTGGGCAGCTAACTCCCTCCATCGTTGTGCGTATTCTTTGAATCCTTCTCTCTCTTTCTGAGACAGTGATCGGAGTTGCTCACGGTCCGGCACCATATCAAGATTGTATTTGTACTGTAGAGTGAATGCATTGGTCAGATCCCTGAAAGTCTTGATCTTGGAACTGTTTAAGCCCATGTACCACCTGAGTGGCGCACCAGTCAGAGAGTCTTGAAAGTAGTGAATCAGGAGCTGATCATCCCTTGTATGCGCACCCATTTTTCTGCAATACATAACCAAGTGAGATTGAGGGCAGGAACTACCCTTATACTTTTCAAAGTCCGGTACTTTGAACTTGGCTGGCACTTTGACGTCTGGAACAAGGCACATTTCATAGGCATTTTTACCTACTAGCTCAGCTCCCATCATTTCTTCGAACTTCCTTTGTAGCTCTTCAAATTTCTTCTTCATCTAGCCGTCTTGACCTTGTTCGCTCCCTTCATGGAATAGGTACTCATTATCATTCTCGTGCGCCCGCACGGTTACCACGGGATTGTTAGAGACTACGGGTATAGCAGCATTCCCCAAAGGTGCAGATAGTTGACCCCCATAAGCACGAGGTCTTCCACCGAACGGATTAAAAGCATTCTGACCTTGACTAGGTCCTCCGACAAACACATTCTGATTAGTCTGAGCATTAGGAATTCCACTTTCAGTATTATGATTCACAAATGGATTGGATCTTCCACCCACAACATCTTGGTTCACAAACGGATTGGGCCTACCACCCACAACAACTGGATTAACAAAAGGAATGGGTCTACCACCCACAACATCTTGATCACTGGTTCCCTCAAACGCCAATTGGTAAGTTCCAAAAGTATTCCCACCAGCATTGGGAAATCCTCCACTTGTATTCATAACGAGAGACCTTGAACCGGTTCCAAAGTCATAACCATGAAGAGTTTGTTGTTGAGTAGCATTCCCTCCAACAACACTAGAATTGGCAGCCTTCTCAATACGGTATCTTGGTATAAATTCAGGAGTCACTTCAGAGGTAGCAACTGTAGTATCAGCACCAAAAACGAAGGTTGAAACAGTCGGTTGTGAAACCTGACTGACCACAGGAGTGGCATCTCCATGAGTAGGAGTGAGATGAATAGTGTCTTCTTGCTCTAGGCGAGCTAGCAATGCTTCCATGTTCTGATTATTTCTCTCAAGAGATTCCTTGAGAGTTGCTACTTCGGCTTTGAGATCTTGGTTCTCTAATTCAAGTTGCTCCATTTTCCTTGAGTAGTTGGCTCGAGTAGAGTAACGGTGTACAACTGAAAATAAACACCATCAGACACTTGAGAAGAGAAATCCAGGTTAGAACACAAATATGAATAGGATGGTGTAATCCACATGATGCATGTATGCTCATGATTTGTTTATTTTTGGTTTGAATTATTTTTTCAAAAGTTTAAAAACGAGAACTTGGTAGACAAGAGACATCTTTTAGGCAACCTCCTTCGAAGGGACAAACCGGTTTATTATTTTTCCGAAGGCAACAACCGAAGGACAACGAGAAACATACCAACATTTTCCGAAGGGACATCAAAGGATTTATCAGTTTTTCTTATCCGAGGGACATCGAAGCGTCATTGAGGGACAACTGATATTGAATCCATAGGGTCATCGAGGGTCTTTTGTTGGTATTTCAAATCCGAAGGGTCATTAAAGAATAAACCAGAATTTTTACCGAGGGACTTGTCTCTTTTGGTGTCTACCAAGTCATGCATGAATGTTCATGATGCATGAAAGCAAACAATGCAAGGTTTTGAGTTTGAGATCTCAAGCATGAGGTTAGGTAGTTAAGGTGAAACCCCCCTCCCCAAGGTATGATTTAACAGGTAGGAAACTTAGCAAAGAACCGGGTTCTAAGGTTCCCAAGGCACAACCCTCAACCAGGATTAAAACCAGTTCTTTACATACGCAAAGTTCCAATAACAACGCCGGGAGAATCTACCTTGAGTGTGGTATCGGGTATCAATCCCCATAGACATACGTCAAATGGACCATCCCACCACATCCTAAAAGTCAAGTGGGCTTTTCTAAGTAAACAAGGTTTCCTTACAATCATTGAGCTTAAGCCCAATCTTAAGAAACCATGCACATACGCGCAATTACTCAAAAGATCGAACTAAGTCTATGCAAGGCGCAACTACCACATCATCCCACATATCCATACGTCAAGCAGGAATCTATGATATTCACTTCTATTCCTAAGTTCACTCAAGCTTGGGTTTAGCTTGTCTCACCACTCAATCGAGGAAATACCCCACACAAACAGTTTATAAAGCAAGTAAAGAGTTTGGCTTGACTAATGCTATAGGGAATTAGCACATAGCATTGTTCCCCAGCTGAGTCGCCACCTGTCGCGGTGCGCTTTTTGTAGAATAAGCAATGTCTATGTATGTGAGCCAATGATTCTATTTGAAAAGTTGAAGAGTCGCCACCATCTTATTTACTAATTAAAGCGGGAAAGATAGAAAACCCATCTCGGTTGAGATTCGGGGTAAGCTAGTCGGTTACATGAGGGGAAGGTGTTAGGCACCCCTCATATACTTGGTACTCCAAGGGAACAACTCTTTGTTATTGCCTTATTATTTGTTTGTGTTTAGGTGAGAAAAGAAAAGACGTGGGTGGTTGATTTTATTTTGATTTGAGAAGATTCGTGTAGACATCCTTTGCCTACGTACCACCCCAAGTGAAATGGGGGATCAAAATCTGCGTAGTTCGCCTAAGGGGTTTATTATAGTGTGTTAAGATTGATTTTAGGGTCAACTACTATTTCTTTCTCTAGTTTGATATCCCAAGTGGGAGAGGTCATGAGTAAGAGATGAGAAAAGAATTAGTGAGTTTTGTTTATTTTAAGTATGTGTGTTTAAAGTCAAAGTATAAGTTAGATTGTTTTTAAAGTATTATTTACATGCAAAGTAAGGGTGGGATATACTACATGACGATTGTATAGGCTGCCACTATATGTTTTAAAACGAGAAAATAACTTTAGTTTCGATATGTCCATGTTTTAGCATTTTCTCAATTCCTTTAAGGCATTAAAGTAAAACTATAAAGAAAGTAAACCTATGGAGGCAGAACAACATCAACTATGCACAAATGAAATCAAATGATAATAAGGAAAGCAAATTAAACAAAGTATATGGGAGTGAAGGCAAGGAGTCCTCACTTGGTCTTGTGAACTTTTTCTCCTTAAGCTTCCTTTTCACCATGTGATCTCAAACTCAAGATATAACCAAAACCAATGTACAAATGTATTATGTATGACTATCATGAAAGAGTGAAAATGTTAGTAAACTTCAAGCAATATAATATAATATATGTACAAAACATAAACAAAGTATAAGAAGAAGTAAGAAGAAGAAGAGATGATATTTACAATGCAAATGCAAAAGTAAGCCAAATATGCACACATTCTGTCCAGAATTTTGTCAATTTTTAAAATCAAACTTTGAAGCCTCAAATGCAAAAACTTAAAGAAGATGAAATGTTCCAGAATGAGTATAGAGTATGCTTGAATTTTTTCAGATTTTTGAATGATATTTGCTTCTGTTTTGAGTCTAAAAACCAACAGCATGTCCAAAAGAATGTGCACGAATAAAGACTAGAAAGATGTAATCAAATGGGGCATGAGAATGCTTCAAAGTCAGATTATGATTCAAAGTAGAATGATCAAATATAAGTGAAGAATACACACACCAAATTTCAAAGCAAAACCATGTACCAATTGGAAAATATGCACAAAACGGTGAACACACAAAAGATGCGAAATACACCAAAAAATGATAAGGTAAAAAGTCGAACGGAACAAGTTCAAAGGTTCGACGCAAAATTTAAAACAAATAGAATCGAACGACATAAGTTCAAAGGTTCAACTCCATGATGAGGAGATCAAATAACCATGCACAATATGCGTTCGACCTAAGTTCAAAATGATGCCACCCAAATGGGCAAAATAAAAATCCAAGGTGAACAAAACGGTATCCACAAAGACAAACGGAAGATCACAACAAAAAAAACACGGTATATTCACAATGATATCAATAATATAATCACAAGTAATATAGTATAATGAAAATATAAGTAGAAATGAAACGGGATCAAGTGCATTTGTATGTTCTGCATAATGACAATGAGGTTGAGCCGTTTGTTGAAATGCACAAGGCTATACTCCGAGGTGAGAATCAAAGTAGAAATGAAAATTGGATAGTACGAGAGCACAATCAAAGTTTTATACAGTGGTTTAAGGATCATATATATTAAAAGTTTCATTCAGATCCCGCTTCAATATCAGACAGGTTGAGATGTTTGGCATATGGTCCAAGTTCGATTGTGTTCTCTTATAGAGGATACGCAATTAATGGATACACATTTTATACCAAAGAGCAAGATGAGAAAAGTACTATGCAAAATAGTGGTGTTAGGGTTGTAGCTGAAGCAATGCACATTTCTAGTATGAAGGACTTAAACCCCAAATATGAAAATTTGTCATATTTTGGGGTTATCAATCACATTTGGGTGTTTGATTACGAGAAGTTTCAGATTCCTATCTTTGAATGCAAGTGGGTACATAGTTGTGGCATACGAATGGATAAGTCAGGGTTTTTGCAAGTGGGTCTTAATAGGGTGGGGTATAAAGATGAGCCTTTTATTCTAGCCTCTCAAGCTAAACAAGTGTTCTATGTCACAGACTCGAAGAGTACGAAATGGTCTATAGTGCTTTTATCTAACAAAGTGATTGATGATAAAGTGTAGATCAAGGTGATGTTGATGTTGAGAATGAGTCGTATATTAGAAACGATCGAGATGAAAATACTACAGCGGATGAAACATATATTAGAAAAGATCATGATGAGGGAATTTGGATTAATCCCTCCGTCCGCGTTCTTAAGAGACAAGTAATTCAAAATCCAACCAAGAAAAGAAAGAGATGTTAGTGAAAGAGGTAATATATTTTTCATTTTATATACTCAATTGATATTTGTCATTTTATATACTCAATAGATATTTGGAATTATATATTTGGAATTAAATATTTGTCATTAGATACTAATGTTTTTCTTGATTACAGGTTAGATGGCTAGTAACGAGGAGCACCCATACGATGATTCAATTAATGATGGAGACAATGATGGAGGAAAATCCAGTAAGGGAGTGGAAAAAGGAATTAAAAGAGGAAAAACTATTATGAAGAATATCATTTGTGATAGAGATAGAGGTATTAAATACGATGTGCATTGGAGTCCAACTGGCCAATTAATTGAGCCTAATGGTTCTAAATTGACAAGTTACATTGGTACAATTGTAAGGAGAGAAATACCAATAACTTGTGATGAGTGGAGAGATGGTACGCTGGATGATGCTAAAAACAAAATCTGGAGTGAGATACAGGTAATTTTAATTATGTCTTTAAATTACGATTATATACTTTTAATTATGTCTTTAAATTACGATTATGTACTTTAAATTATGTCTTTAAATTACTTATACTAACGCACTTTGTGTATGTTTTTTGTAGAGGTCTTTCAACATTGATGACACAAAAAAAGATTATTGTCTTGGATTGGCCGGCAAAAGACTAAGAGGGTTTAGAACATTTTTAAACAGAAAATATCTTAGAGATGCCGAAAAAAAATTTGTTGATGCAGAGCGTCCAACAGAATATGCAGATGTGATTTCACTTAAAGAATGAGATGTTTTTAAAGACAAACGGAAAACCTCATAATTTAAGAGTGTAAGTGACATAAATCGTCAAAGAGCATCATCTCCGGCATATCCATACAAAAAGGGACGTTTGGGATATGCACGATTAGAACAAAAAATAGTAAGTATTTACAAATTGCAATGATATACTTGTTCATCAAGAGTTATAACTGAGCTTGTTTTTTGTGTTAATGTGTAGTTAAAAGAGGAGAATAGTTCTGAAACATCTCTTCCGGAGCATGTTTTGTGGAAGGCTGCCCGTGTGGGTAAGGATGGAGTTCTTAAAGAAGAAGTACAAGAAATTTTTGCAAAATGCGTAAGTATAACATTAATTCTAATTAAATCAAAATTTTATTAACATATAATATTCATGTTTTTTCCAATATTCATATGCATTTCAGGAGATTCTGTCACAGTCTACATCTCCACCGGATGATTGCAGGAGCATACTTAGTCGAGCATTAAATGTTCGTGAGTATTCTGGTCGGGTGAGGGGTAAAGGATATGGGGTTACTCCAAGCTCCTAGAAAAAGAACAACCCAAAGACAAAATCTGCTAGCAATAAAGAACTGCAGGCAAGGTTGGATGCATTAGAAGCTGAAGTTCTTGAATTGAGGAAGGAAAAAGCAAGACAGTACCAATCAGAAAGGGAATCTTCGGGTGTTAAAAAACTAGTGACATAGCTAGTGTCAATTGTGCTCTTAAAGAAACTATTCCCGAGGTAAATTCATGTATTATTTAATTAGTGTAATTTATTTAACTGACATATATACACATTAACGATGTCATATTTATTATTGATTTTAGGGCATTTCACCTTGTCAACTCTTTTTAGAGACACCAACTTATCACATGGTTGGCAAGGGAAAAATCCATAACACTCAGGGAGAAGTACTTCATCATAAACCGTTCCCTTCTGGATATTTGAAAGTGTCAATTGATATTGCTTTAGAGGAGGGTGCGTTATTACCAATCCCAGATGAAGTTTCGGATGCAACATTGGTGGGAGAGGCAATAGGAGCGTTTGTTGCATGGCCGTCAAGACTCGTTCGCATAGATGATGAGGTATAATTAAAACCGTTATGAACCTTTTAGTACTCAAATTTTTTACGTTCGTTTTACTTACATTTTTTTGCATGGTAATGTTAGACTCCTTCAAAATCCAAACCAAAAGATAAAGGGATTACACGACCAATGGAGTCAGTGGCATCACAAAAACAGGTACAACACAATTATATGATATTTATGCTTAGATAATGTTAATTTGTCATCCTATACTTGACCACTCTAATTTTATGATATTTAGATTATTCCTGTAACACCCCAGTTTTAATTATTTGATTTATTTAATTGGGAATTTATTTTATTAGAATTAATAAAATAAAAAGAATTATTTATTTTGGAATATCTGAAGAAAATAAAAGAAATAAGAAAATATTGGGTTTTTAAGTTATTGGGCTTGGATGTCGTTAGTAAAGAGTGGGGGTGCAAAAGAAATAAGGATATATATTTTGGAACTTAAGTTATTTTCTCACTTTTCACGATAAAACAGAATTTGGAGATATTTGGGATTGGAGCTCTGAAGAACGAAGAACAATCACTCAAGAGTTCAAAGCTGCAATTTGATAAGGTAAGGGGGGCTACTACTCGATTTACTTTTGCTTATGGGTTTAGGTACGATTGATTTTGGATAATCGTAGGGAGAAACCCCAATTTTTAGATGTTCTTAGGGATCAATAACCTTAGGGTTGAACCTTGTTAGAAAAGGTTAGGTTCCCAAATTTTATGAATCAATTAGGGATTTTAGGTTCCTATGGTGGATTTGGAGTATATTTGTATGATCGAGAGTTTCCCTTAGGTAATTCTAGGGATAACCTCAATGTTGTTAGGATTTCCCTAAAGGACGGGTAATATGTAACTTAAGGTCAATTTTATAAAACTTGTTGTTGATGAAAGAATTGTTGATAAAATAGGATGTTTTGAGACGAAAATTCTGAGTTGTGTATGATTTGAAAAATAAGACCTTAAGTGAAGTAATGCTGTCCTTAAGATTGGAAATTGACTAACGTAGAAGGGAATTGTGTTTCCAATTGATGTGTTGCTTTGAGTTATGCAAAATTGATGTCGTTATGTACCGAAATGCACGTTTTGGCTGGTATTTTTCGTGTTTGGTTGCTGTTCTGAGCATGCTGCAGGTACAGGAATATTTTGTACGCGCTCATCAACACGGGCCGTGTTGCTGCACACGGGCACCCGTGTTGATCTTCTGTATTGGTAAAAATAATGTGTTTCTGGACACATTTCCACACGGGCCGTGTTGCTACACACGGGCACCCGTGTTGACCTCCTGTGTTGGCTTCTGAATTCTGTTTTCTGTGCATGCTGTTATGTATGGAATTGATTCTGTTTTGATGTGCAGTGTTTTATATGTTTGGAATATGCTGCTTATTGATTCCCTAGTGTTGTTTGATGCTTGTATCGAATAATGTTTGTATGTTATGATACCAACACTACGTGGATGTTATTGTCATGCTTTTAGATGATGTTATCAAGCATGAATTATGATATAACTTGATATGATTGGTTGATGTTTAATAGTATGCTGAGTGATTACATGCTATCCATATCCTGTTATGATTGATATTGTTGATGTTGCATGATATGTTTTCTTGATGTTAATAGTATGCTGAGTGTTACATACTTTACATATCATGTTGCATTTGTTAATTCCCATTGTGTGGAATTAACATGGTGGCCAATATACGTGTCCGCGATTTAATGGAACGTTGAGGTGGTAGCCGTGTCCGCGATATAATGGAACAGTGAGTTATCCGTGACACGAGATTTAATGGGGCAGTAGAATGGTACCACATGCATGGGTGTGTTGCATTATATTGAATATAACATGAATGGATGATTTTCCAATGTTGTATTTAATTGATTGTATGCATGTATTGTTGCTGAATTGTTAATGATGTTTGATGTTAAATATAAGTATGAAAAGTAATATATTATGAATATATGAATTGTAAAGGTTTCGTAAACTATGAAACATGTTAACTGTTCGGGTGATGCTTATGGTTTTTTTGAATTGATTGTTATGAACGTATAATCAAAGGTATAATTGAGATGCTCACCCTTACTGTTGAACATTTCAGATTGAGGAGCTTCGCTCAGATGATTGGCGAAGACTTGCTGTTTCTAGTTTATTTCAGTTTAAGTATTGTCCGGGTCATGCTCTGATAGTTGTAACTTCGGGAACGTTTGTTTGTCGAGCTGCTTTAGTCAGACTCGTTTATTTCCTTAGTATTTGGTTATAATATGATGCTGATATATTCCAGGTGTTAATCCCTGATGATTGAAAATATTATAACTTTGGTTTTATTAAATATAATATTCTGCTGTGTAAACATGTATGAGTTGCTTCTATGTTATGCATGACAGGAACTTGTTTTTATTAAAAGAGAATTGTGACATCCTCGTTAATACATGTACTCTGAAAATATGATTTTTATTATTTGCGAAATTTTAAGCGGGGTTTTAGAGGGTGTTACAATAGTGGTATCAGAGCATAGTCGGTCGTGCGACCAGAGTCTTGAGTCAGTCATTCCTTTTGTATGCGACTAGTGTAAGGCCACACTGTTGATACTGTATTCTGATGAGGAGTATGTTTTAATTCTCAGGAATATGGCTGGAAGAGATAACGGACGAAATGATGCTGCACTCGCTGAGGCTTTGGGGATGTTAGCTGGTGTACTTGCTGGAAATCCAAATGGAGGCGTGATTGGTGCTGATAGGCAATTGGGGAACTTCCAAAGGAACAATCCTTCGTTGTTCAAAGGTACACATGACCCTGAAGGTGCTCAGAAGTGGCTGAAGGAAATCGAAAGGATTTTCCGTGTGATTGATTGTGCTGAAGATCTGAAAGTCAGATATGGTACGCATATGTTGGCAGAAGAGGCCGATGACTGGTGGGTTGCAACAAGGACTGAAATGGTTCAGGATGGAGAGGCACTGACTTGGGCTAACTTCAGAAGGGCTTTTCTGAGGAGGTACTTTCCTGAAGATGTTCGGGGAAGAAAGGAAATTGAATTTTTGGAGCTTAAGCAGGGCAATCTGACTGTTAGTGAGTATGCTACTAAGTTCACTGAGCTGGCAAAGTATTATGCACACTACAACAATGATGAGGCTGGAGAATTCTCTAAATGTATCAAATTTGAGAATGGTCTCCGAGATGAGATTAAGCAGGGAATCAGGTACCAGCGTATTCGTAGATTTTCTGATCTGGTGGATTGTAGCAGGATCTTGGAAGAAGATATTACCAAGACTAGGTCGTCTCACTCTCGTGGGGCTGTTGATAAAAGAGGAAAGAAACATATGGACCGTGGCAAGCCATATGGTAGAGGTAACCAGAAATCAGGTGGATGGAAAAGGCCTAGTGGGGGAGATTCTAAGGCTCCTATCAGATGCTACAGGTGTGGTGAGTTTGGTCATCATATTCGAGATTGCAAGAGTGATGAGAAGAAGTGCTATAAATGTGGAAAGACTGGTCATTTGTCTATTGATTGCAAAGGGAAGTCTGTTACTTGTTACAATTGTGGCGAAGAAGGTCACATTCGTCCGCAGTGTCCTAAGCCTAAGAAGGATCA
The DNA here is from genome assembly GCA_948472305.1 of Vicia faba. Taxonomy (NCBI): domain Eukaryota; kingdom Viridiplantae; phylum Streptophyta; class Magnoliopsida; order Fabales; family Fabaceae; genus Vicia; species Vicia faba. Next base: position 1,111,205,069 of record OX451737.1, on the reverse strand, counting down.
GTCAGGTGGAAAAGTGTTCGCTTTGTCTGGATCTGAGACTACCCCAGAGGATCGATTGATTAAAGGTACGTGTTTTATTCATGGCACACCTTTAGTTGCAATTATTGATACTGGTGCAACTCATTCTTTCATTTCTTTGGATTGTGCTGAGAGGTTGAAACTGGACATATCTGATATGCGAGGTAGCATGGTTATTGATACTCCTGCATCGGGTTTAGTGACAACTTCACTTGTATGTAGGAATTGTCCTATTGAGATTTTTGGTAGAGGTTTCGGTATGGATTTAGTGTGCCTACCGCTTGAACAAATTGATATTATCCTTGGGATGAACTGGTTGGAATTTAACCGGGTTCATCTGAACTGTTTTGCTAAGACGGTGATTTTCCCAGAGGCAGTTGGTGTCGAGAATTTGACTATGACTGCTAGGCAGGTACAAGAAGCAATGGAAGTCGGTGCTAATGTGTTTATGTTACTTGCTTCGTTAGATGCAACAGGAAAGGTCAGGAGTGGTGAATTGCCAGTGGTGTGTGATTTTCCAGAAGTCTTTCCTGATGATGTTGGTGAGTTACCTCCTGAGAGAGAAGTGGAATTTTCTATAGATTTGATTCCTGGTACGAGACCGGTGTCGATGGCACCATATCGTATGTCTGCATCTGAGTTGGCAGAATTGAAGAGTCAGTTGGAAGATTTACTGGAGAAGAAGTTTATTCGTCCAAGTGTTTCGCCTTGGGGTGCTCCGGTATTGTTGGTCAAGAAGAAAGAAGGTTCTATGAGACTGTGTGTTGATTACAGGCAATTGAACAAGGTAACCATTAAGAATCGGTATCCATTACCGAGGATTGATGATTTAATGGATCAGCTAATTGGAGCCAGTGTATTCAGTAAGATTGACTTGAGATCTGGATATCATCAGATTCATGTGAAAGCGGAAGATATTCAAAAGACTGCTTTTCGAACGAGGTATGGGCATTATGAATATTCTGTTATGCCGTTCGGAGTTACTAATGCACCTAGTGTTTTCATGGAGTACATGAACAGGATTTTTCATCCGTATCTGGATAAGTTTGTTGTGGTTTTTATTGATGACATTCTGATTTATTCCAAGAATGACGAAGAGCATGCGGAACATCTCAGAATTGTGTTAGAGTTGTTGAAAGATAAGAAGTTGTATGCAAAGTTGTCCAAATGTGAGTTCTGGCTGAATGAAGTTAGTTTTCTTGGACATGTGATTTCTAAGGATGGTATTGCAGTGGATCCTACAAAGGTAGAAGCGTTATCTCAGTGGGAAGCGCCGAAGACTGTTTCTGAAATCAGAAGTTTTCTTGGTCTTGCAGGTTATTACAGAAAGTTTATCGAAGGATTCTCAAAGTTAGCATTGCCGTTGACGAAGTTGACTCGTAAAGGACAAGCGTTTATTTGGGATTCTGATTGTGAGAAAGGTTTCCAAGAATTGAAGCGGAGATTGACTAGTGCTCCTATTATGATTTTGCCGAATCCGGTGGAATCTTTTGTGGTTTATTGTGATGCATCTCTGATGGGATTAGGTGGTGTTCTAATGCAGAATCAACAGGTAGTTGCGTATGCTTCGAGACAGTTGAAGGTTCATGAAAGGAACTATCCTACTCATGACTTAGAATTAGCAGCAGTTGTGTTTGTCTTGAAATTGTGGAGACATTATCTGTATGGTTCGAGATTTGAAGTGTATAGTGATCATAAGAGTTTGAAGTATCTTTTCAATCAGAAAGAGCTCAATATGAGGCAAAGAAGGTGGTTGGAATTTCTCAAAGATTATGATTTTGGTTTGAATTACCATCCTGGTAAGGCAAATGTGGTTGCAGATGCTTTGAGCAGGAAATCCTTGCATATGTCTATGATGATGGTTCGTGAATTGGAGTTAATTGAACAATTCCGAGATTTGAGTTTAATTTGTGAAAGTACTCCGAAGTGTTTCCGTTTGGGTATGTTGAAACTTACTAGTGGTATTCTAGAAGAGATCAGGATCGGGCAGAAATCTGATGTTAATTTAGTTGATAAATTGATATTGATCAACCAAGGTCAAGGTGGTGAGTTTAGAATTGATGAAAATGATGTTATGAGATTTGGCGATAGAGTTTGTGTTCCTGATGTTGCAGAAATCAAGAAGAGTATATTAGAGGAAGGACATCGCAGTGGGATGAGTATTCATCCGGGTGCCACGAAAATGTATCATGATTTGAAGAAATTGTTTTGGTGGCCGGGAATGAAAAAGGAAATAGCTGAATTTGTGTATGCATGTTTAATCTGTCAGAAATCGAAGATTGAGCATCAGAAGCCGTCTGGATTTATGCAACCGATGTTTATTCCAGAATGGAAGTGGGATAGTATTTCTATGGATTTTGTATCCGGGTTGCCGAGGACTCCTAAGAATTGTGAAGCGATATGGGTTGTTGTGGATAGACTGACTAAGTCTGCTCATTTTATACCGGTGCGAATGGATTACTCAATGGAGAGATTGGCACAGTTGTATATTGAGAAAATAGTGAGTTTGCATGGAGTTCCTTCTAGTATTGTGTCAGATAGAGATCCGAGGTTCACTTCGAAATTTTGGGAAGGATTGCAGAAGGCTTTGGGTACTAAATTGAGGTTGAGTTCAGCTTACCATCCTCAGACTGATGGACAGACGGAGAGGACGATTCAATCGTTAGAAGATTTATTGCGTGCTTGTGTTTTAGAGAAGGGTGGAGCTTGGGATAGCTATTTGCCATTGATTGAATTTACTTATAACAATAGTTACCATTCGAGTATTAGTATGGCTCCGTTTGAGGCATTGTATGGTAGACGGTGTAGAACGCCTTTGTGTTGGTATGAATCTGGAGAGAGTTCAATAATTGGGCCAGAGATTGTTCAGCAGACTACTAAAAAGATCAAATTGATTCAAGAGAAGATGAGAGCTTCTCAGAGTCGTCAGAAAAGTTATCATGATAAGAGGAGGAAGAATTTAGAATTCAGTGCTGAAGATCATGTGTTTATGAGAGTTACTCCGATGACGGGTATTGGTCAAGCGTTGAAATCTAAGAAATTGACTCCGCGTTTTATTGGTCCGTTTCAGATTACGGAAAGAGTTGGAGAAGTTGCTTATCGTATTGCTTTACCTCCGAGACTTGCGAATTTGCACGATGTTTTTCATGTTTCTCAGTTGAGGAGATACATTCCAGACCCATCTCATGTAATCCAAGTAGATGATGTACAGGTGAGAGATAACCTGACAGTAGAAACATTTCCTATGAGGATAGAAGATCGGGAAGTGAAACAGTTAAGGGGTAAAGAGATAGCTTTAGTGAAGGTTGCTTGGGGAGGCCCAACAGAGGGAAATATTACTTGGGAACTGGAGAGCCAGATGAAAGAGGCTTATCCGGAACTGTTCGTCTAAGGTATGTTTTCGAGGACGAAAACTCTTTTAGTGGGGGAGAGTTGTAACACCCCAGTTTTAATTATTTGATTTATTTAATTGGGAATTTATTTTATTAGAATTAATAAAATAAAAAGAATTATTTATTTTGGAATATCTGAAGAAAATAAAAGAAATAAGAAAATATTGGGTTTTTAAGTTATTGGACTTGGATGTCGTTAGTAAAGAGTGGGGGTGCAAAAGAAATAAGGATATATATTTTGGAACTTAAGTTATTTTCTCACTTTTCACGATAAAACAGAATTTGGAGATATTTGGGATTGGAGCTCTGAAGAACGAAGAACAATCACTCAAGAGTTCAAAGCTGCAATTTGATAAGGTAAGGGGGGCTACTACTCGATTTACTTTTGCTTATGGGTTTAGGTACGATTGATTTTGGATAATCGTAGGGAGAAACCCCAATTTTTAGATGTTCTTAGGGATTAATAACCTTAGGGTTGAACCTTGTTAGAAAAGGTTAGGTTCCCAAATTTTATGAATCAATTAGGGATTTTAGGTTCCTATGGTGGATTTGGAGTATATTTGTATGATCGAGAGTTTCCCTTAGGTAATTCTAGGGATAACCTCAATGTTGTTAGGATTTCCCTAAAGGACGGGTAATATGTAACTTAAGGTCAATTTTATAAAACTTGTTGTTGATGAAAGAATTGTTGATAAAATAGGATGTTTTGAGACGAAAATTCTGAGTTGTGTATGATTTGAAAAATAAGACCTTAAGTGAAGTAATGCTGTCCTTAAGATTGGAAATTGACTAACGTAGAAGGGAATTGTGTTTCCAATTGATGTGTTGCTTTGAGTTATGCAAAATTGATGTCGTTATGTACCGAAATGCACGTTTTGGCTGGTATTTTTCGTGTTTGGTTGCTGTTCTGAGCATGCTGCAGGTACAGGAATATTTTGTACGCGCTCATCAACACGGGCCGTGTTGCTGCACACGGGCACCCGTGTTGATCTTCTGTATTGGTAAAAATAATGTGTTTCTGGACACATTTCCACACGGGCCGTGTTGCTACACACGGGCACCCGTGTTGACCTCCTGTGTTGGCTTCTGAATTCTGTTTTCTGTGCATGCTGTTATGTACGGAATTGATTCTGTTTTGATGTGCAGTGTTTTATATGTTTGGAATATGCTGCTTATTGATTCCCTAGTGTTGTTTGATGCTTGTATCGAATAATGTTTGTATGTTATGATACCAACACTACGTGGATGTTATTGTCATGCTTTTAGATGATGTTATCAAGCATGAATTATGATATAACTTGATATGATTGGTTGATGTTTAATAGTATGCTGAGTGATTACATGCTATCCATATCCTGTTATGATTGATATTGTTGATGTTGCATGATATGTTTTCTTGATGTTAATAGTATGCTGAGTGTTACATACTTTACATATCATGTTGCATTTGTTAATTCCCATTGTGTGGAATTAACATGGTGGCCAATATACGTGTCCGCGATTTAATGGAACGTTGAGGTGGTAGCCGTGTCCGCGATATAATGGAACGGTGAGTTATCCGTGACCCGAGATTTAATGGGACGGTAGAATGGTACCACATGCATGGGTGTGTTGCATTATATTGAATATAACATGAATGGATGATTTTCCAATGTTGTATTTAATTGATTGTATGCATGTATTGTTGCTGAATTGTTAATGATGTTTGATGTTAAATATAAGTATGAAAAGTAATATATTATGAATATATGAATTGTAAAGGTTTCGTAAACTATGAAACATGTTAACTGTTCGGGTGATGCTTATGGTTTTTTTGAATTGATTGTTATGAACGTATAATCAAAGGTATAATTGAGATGCTCACCCTTACTGTTGAACATTTCAGATTGAGGAGCTTCGCTCAGATGATTGGCGAAGACTTGCTGTTTCTAGTTTATTTCGGTTTAAGTATTGTCCGGGTCATGCTCTGATAGTTGTAACTCCGGGAACGTTTGTTTGTCGAGCTGCTTTAGTCAGACTCATTTATTTCCTTAGTATTTGGTTATAATATGATGCTGATATATTCCAGGTGTTAATCCCTGATGATTGAAAATATTATAACTTTGGTTTTATTAAATATAATATTCTGCTGTGTAAACATGTATGAGTTGCTTCTATGTTATGCATGACAGGAACTTGTTTTTATTAAAAGAGAATTGTGACATCCTCGTTAATACATGTACTCTGAAAATATGATTTTTATTATTTGCGAAATTTTAAGCGGGGTTTTAGAGGGTGTTACAATTCCTGCCAAAGAGATTGAAGCTGTAAGTAGGGGTAAAGATCCTGTAATTAGCAACATTCCCACATATATAAAGAGTGTTGCTAAGAGGACCGGTGCTAGAAAGAAAACTACTTCACAGTATAGGTCGTGCCTTCGGACATTTATAAACTTCACAACTATTCCACAAGGTGATATTTCTCTTGTACCCATGGATGAAGGGATTTATGGTTCTCATGGCATGACAACAATTGGTATGGAGGATTTGGACCAAGTTTTTGGACACTTGACATTAGGCATGACTGTTATCAATACATACATCAAGTATACTCCAACCAACTTTGTTTAATTAATTGCATAATTTATTTACTCATTTCAATGAATAATTAATGTTAATGATGTTTTTATTTAAGGTTTCTGTGTGACAAGTTGATTCGCCCGCGTGGATTGGAGTCCAGATTCGCTTTCATAAATCCCAACGCTGTCCACGCAGGGTCAATCATCTCAAAACCAAATGAAGTAACAACATATCTACTCAGTTTATTTATGGCCATAAAAGATACAGAAAAATTGTTCTTTTTACCATATAATACTGGCAACAAGTAAGATTTTCATTATAAATTTCCTCTATTATAATTTTTCGTTTTTTAACGTTGTGTAGAAAATTTCCATCTAACATTTGTTTAATATTCCAGTGGACACTGGTTATTGGTTGCAATTAATCCTTTGAGAGAAATTGTATATTATCTGGATTCATTGGGCAATGATTGGACAACATACCCAGATATGAAGAAGACGATTGACACGTAAGTGAGATTGTTCTAAAATATTCCTGTGTATATTTAATTATTTATGTGCGATAGTTCTAAATATTCATTATTATTTTATTGTAGCGTTCTACAAAGTTTTCGAGCACAAAGAGGTATTCAAGTACCAAGGAGTAGAGTCAACAATATTTCTTGGATCAAAGTGGAGGTATAGGTTTTCCCAATTTTGATAATATAGCGATGATACTTGATAAAACAAGTTAAGTTGTATATACGGATGTATATCCGTATTTTATTTCCACGTGTAGTGTCCTCGTCAACGCAATGATGTAGATTGCGGTTATTTTATGTTGAGGTTTATGAAAGAAACTATTCTTTTGAACCGATTAGAGATTCCATCCACGGTATGAATTTCTAACTTAGGAATTATTTTAATATTTCTCATAAAATGACTTAGTATTTTAATTAAATCATACTATTTTATATTATTATGTAGTACTTTGATGAATTCAAGTGTGCTTGTTACTCAAAAGATCAATTGGATGAACTTATGGAGGATTTGTGCCAATTTGTTATGGAGTTGAGAGTTTTATTATAAGCAGGTATAACTTTGAGTTTTGAGTATAATATATGTCGTTATAGTTGTGTTGTTTTTGTTGTTATTTGGTAACTTGTATGAATTTCGATTTTTTGATTTTGTTTCAGGTAATATAGGAGCAGATCGATGTAGAAGATAGAGTTATTTTGTAAAGAAATTTTGATTTTGTTTCATTGTTGTATAAATTAATGTTGTTGTTGTGTATATTGTGCAAAAAGGATTGAGATGTATATTGACGTATATTGATGTTGTTATAATATTGTTTCATTGTTGTATATTGATGCATATTGTAGTTTAGAATGTTATGTTGAAGCTATAAATTCCGTTGCAAAAATGGTGAGATATTATATTAAATGAAAAGAAAAAAAATTCTATTAAAAAAAAAAAGGAAAAGCGCTGCTAAAGGGGGGGGGGGGGGGGGGGGAATAGACAGCGCTTTTAATGAGAACCGCTGTCTAAAGTGATTGAAAAATATATATATTAAAAGAAAATAAGGAAAAGCGCTGCTAAAGGGGGGGAATAGATAGCGGTTTTTAAAAGCACTGTCTAAAGTTCAACATTAAAAGCGTTGTCTAAAGTGTAAGCGCTGCTAAGGGGGTACCTTTAGCAGCGCTTTTTAATGAAAAGCGCTGCTAAAGGGGGGTACCTATAGCAGCGCTTTTGAAATTACATAAGCGTTGTCTATACCTTTAGCAGCGGAGGTTTTAGCAGCGCTTTTAAGCGCTGTTAAAGCCCTAAAAAAGCGTTGTCTATGCCCTTATTTGGCATAGTGGTTGCGCTTACGCTTCGTAACCATGGACACAAATTCGTAATCATTTCCAAAAATTAGTGCTCGTGCACGCTAACTAAATGTTGAAATTCCTTCCATTACCTTATATGACTATAATTTGAAATCATATCTCTCACTTGACTCTGTGGTGACCTCAACCTTGTAGCAAAATGTTCTTTTCGCTACACTACATACGTTACATATATAAATTTTCAACACAACATATATATATATATATATATATATATATATATATATATATATATATATATATATATATATATATATATATATATATATATATATATATATATATATATATATATATATATATATATATATATATATATATATATATATATATATATATATATATATATATATATATAGTCTATCATTCAAACTTTTGAGGCCCCACTTTTTTTTAGGCTCTGGGATGTGACTCTGTTTGCCCTAGCTCAGAGTCGGTCATGCTCAAAGATCAAAGTCCTTATTAATCATCTTGTATCTTTTGGTGATCCAATTCCTTCTCAACAGATCATTGATGTGATTCTTAAAGGTGTTCCATAGGATTATGGATATCTTATCTCAGTCATTGAAAGAAAATTTGAGTCAATAGATTTTGAAGAAGTTAAAGTCTTACAAATTGAGCATGAGATGCGCCTTTTAAAGTTTAACAAGAAATTTCAACTTGATGTGGCCTATGTAAATTAGAGATTGACACTACTTTTTTTCTAAAGAATCCTCTTCTTCATTCTTTGCTAATGAAAATGTTGATGGATCATGCTTTCCCTCTTACTTCTCTTTTGGTGGAAACTCCTCTCATGGTAGAGGTGGAAGAGGACGTGGCAAAACGAATTTGATAATGTTCAATGTCATGTTTGTTTTAAATTAGGTCATACTTTCCTAGTCTGTTATTATCATTCGAACATATACCTGTTGAATACCATAGCTATCCTACAGGTTTCTCACAAAGATATCAAGATCATTTCACTAAATCAAGTAATTCATCTTATGGTTTCCATGTACCATGTAAACTTCCTCAAACATTACCTTCATTCAGACCCTTTCTCCCTATACAACTTAATGCAATGCTAACCAACACCACCAATGCCCTCCCTAATAATAATTCCTCTTGGTTTCCTACTCGAGAGCCAGTTATCATGTCATAAACAACTCTCAGAATATTCAATATGTCCCTTATGAAGGTCCTAATCAAATAAACTCCTTTGTTTCTTGATAATGTTTGCATTCAATAATTATCTTGTTTTACATTATTTACTACATGTTCCTTCAATTACAAAGAATCTCATAAGTGTCATAAAAGTTGCTAGAGATAATTGTTTTCTTTTGAGTTTTTCTTTGAAAATTGGGTTGTCAAATTTCAGGTTACTAACCAAATGCTTTTACATAGAAATGTTGGTAGTTATGGACTCTGAGTTTAGTAGTCACAAGTTCGAGTCATAAGAATCAAGTTCTAAGCATTTATTTTCTTCCTATGAGATATTGGATCAAATTCAAGTATAGTCGAAGATAGCTACTTGGTTCAACAGAGAATAGACATGAAGTCGAAGATGGTTCACATACTTATGTCGAAGGAATACATACACTACAAAAAGAAGCCTATTTGCCACGTGAAAATAACGTGGCAAACATAAAAATTACGTCACAAAACAAAAATAGCGACGTGGTCATCTATGTCGCTGGGGGACAAGTGGCAATGTAGTAGCGACGTGATTTTCATTTCACTAATTAGTGACATGTTTATCACGTCGCAACAACGTTGTATAGGGAACATGAATGCTGACATGTAGCAACTTTAGTAGCGACGTGATTTTCATGTCACTAATTAGTGAAATGAAAATCACGTCGCTACATGTGACGTTTTTATTTTTTTAAAAATTGTTTAGTAATTATTTTTTATATTAATTAATTTATCTAATAAAATTTAAATAATAAAATTTATATAATAAAATTTAAATAATAAAATTGATATAATAAAATTTAAATAATAAAATTTATATAATAAAATTTAAATAATAAAATTATATAATAAAAGTTAAATAATAAAATTTATATAATGAAATTTAAATAATAAAATTTATATAATAAAATTTATATATTAAAATTATTAGAATAATAGAATTTTATTATATATTCGAATAACAGAATTTTATAAAATAAAGTCATATAATAAAATTTTATATAATTTAATATTTTAAAATAATAAAAATAAATATCTTACATAAATGCAAATTTAAAAACAAAAGAAATAAAATGTTTTTAAGGGGCATCTTCACCCGGATAATTATCGAGATCGAAGTCATCAAGTCCATCATTATTCGGCTGTGTATCAGGAACATGCTGATTTCCACCACCTTGCATAAACCTTCTCATCTGCTCCTCCATATCAGATTGCCTCTTCCGCATCATCTCCAACTGCTGCTCCTGCTCTTGCCTCATTGTCGTCATTTGGGCCTCCATTTCGCGTCTGACTTCAGTTGCCGCCAATTGTCTTACTGTTTCAAGTTGATATTGTGTCAGATTCGGTTGACGTGACACTCCCTCTCCATCTCTAAGTCATTGAAACAGATTACGATCACCAACTCTCAACCCGCCGGCCAAATTTACTCCCGCAAAAAAGCAACCATTAGGCCCTTTTCCATTAACTACTTCATTCCAAATGTAGAAATCAACATCACCATTAAGCGGCTCCCCCTCTACTGGCCTGTATTGAGGATTGTGTTCCAAAAAATTTGCAAGCAATGTCTGATAATCATCCTACACATACATTAAATAATAAAATTGAAAAAAAATTATACTAAATTAAATATATTAAACTATACTAAACTATACTAAATTAAATAATAAATTATATTAAACTATACTAAATTAAAAAAAAAATTATACTAAATTAATAAATGTATATATATTAAACTATACTAAATTCAAATATATTAAAAAATTGTCACGTGATTTTCACAGATCAACTTATGAATTGCCACGTGATTTTCACGTGGCAATTTATCAGTTGCCACATGAAAATATTTACGTGGCAATTTATCAGTTGCCACATGATAAGCACGCCACAATTTATAGGTTGCCACGTGAAAATAACGTCACAACTTTTGTTATTGACTTAAAAAAACATAAATTAAATAACTTACAAAAGCTTTTTGTGTGCGCTCGTCGACAAAACCTCCAGATTTCTTTGTACGAGTCCTCGTAATCAACTCAATGATTAATGGTGGTCTCCCCAACTCCTTAGTCTAAACAATAAAATTAAAAATAATTAGTAAAAAATATCATGAATAAAAATATAACTTAAAAAATTAGTAATTTTTACCATCCGTCGGACATGCTCCGCAGTGACAGTCAAACCACGAGCTTTTCCCACCTTTATCCAACTTAAATGCTTTGGTGTATCCCATGCAATGCGGACAACCCATTTTTCCATGCGTACCCCAACCAGACAACATGCCATATGCTGGAAAGTCATTAACAGTCCACATCAAGGCAACTCACAATGTAAAGTTCTGTTTACGGGATATATCATAAGTCCATTCTCCAATCCACATCCTCTTCAAATCATCAATTAAAGGTTGTAAGTACACATCAATTCCGACTTTTGGACTGTGCGGGCCTGGAATAACGCACGTCAAAAACATGTATGGTTTTGTCATGCACATCTCAGGAGGGAGGTTGTAAGGGGTTACAATAACTGGCCAACAAGAATATGCACTTCCCGACGCTTGCACGTATGGGGCAAAACCATCAGAGCATAATCCAAGCCTGACATTTCTAGGTTTTGCAGCAAAATCTGGATGTGTCCGATCAAAGTGCTTCCATGCCTCACCATCAGATGGATGTCGCATAGTGCCAGAACTTGTTTGGTTTGTATGATGCCATGTCATTTGACTTGCACTGTGCATTGAAGCAAACATTCTTTTTAACCTTGGAATTATAGGAAGATAAAACATGGATTTTACTGCTACACGCTTCTGCTTGCTGTTAACGGCTCTACTGCGAACTTGATATCTTGGACTATTACAAAACTTACACTCCTCTAACGATCCATCTTGAGTACCAAACTCATTGTCATAAAACAACATGCAACAGTTAATGCAACAATCAATCTTTCTTACTTTTAAACCCAACTTCGACACCCACTTCTTTGCATCATAATAACTTGTAGGCAAGTTGTCTTTCGTAGCGGTGGAGTCCAACATCATTTTTGCAAAATGTTCCAGACATTGATCATAAATATTCCAATTTGACTTGGCGGCCATTAATCTCACACACATTGATAGCTTTGAGTCTGACGACCCCTCAAACAACGGCGTATTCATCTCATTCAACAATTGATAAAATCTCTGCGCTTCCTCATTCGGCAACTCTTCGCCGTCAAAATTTCCAGGTTCATCATATGTCACGTTCACACCAAAAGCATCCTCAACCATGTCACCGATCAAATTAAAGTTCTCCTCATACTCCATAATCGGTCGACTACTTGAAGCATGCGTGTTGCTAGTCTCTGGTACATTACCTGGGAGTTCTTCACCGTTATACGTCCAAACCCAATAATTTTCAATGAATCCCCTTCTATGTAGATGACGTGTTACTTCCTCTGGGTCACTAATTATTGGTCTACATTCACATTTAAGACAGGGACACCTAACCCCTCCTTCGCTTCGACAACACTCCTGAGCAAACACCCACTTAATAAACCCATCAACTCCTACTATAAAATTGGGTTTAAGTCCACTTCTTCCTGGATATGTTCTATCGTACATCCAACTACGATAATACCGATAATATTCCATACTGCACATTTATACAATCATTGTCTTTTTCATTAGATTGAATTAAAACATTATATTCATCGGTATATTCAATCTAATTTTATCATATTTTAAAATATGATAATAGAGAATATACCGATGAATATAATGTTTAAAAAAATATTGTAAACCGATCCACATAGTGTTATTAAAAAATAATGTTATACTTATAAATTATATTGTTATTAAAAAAATAGTGTTATTAAAAAAATATAATGTTTAAAAAAATATTGTAAACCGATTTGATTTGGTTTGGTGGATCGGTTTACAATATTTTTTTAAACATTATATTCATCGGTATATTCTCTATTATCATATTTTAATTCAATCTAACAGATAATATATTCATCTATTTGATTTGGTTTTTTTCATTTTTAAAAAATGAAATCGAACCAAACTAATCGATTTGATTTGGTTTGGTGGATCGGTTTACAATATTTTTTTAAACATTATATTCATCGGTATATTCTCTATTATCATATTTTAATTCAATCATTGTCTTTTTCATTAGATTGAATTAAAACATTATATTCATCGGTATATTCTCTATTAGATTGAAAAAGACAATGATTGTATAAATGTGTAGTATGGAATATTATCGGTATTATCGTAGTTGGATGTACGATAGAACATATCCAGGAAGAAGTGGACTTAAACCCAATTTTATAGTAGGAGTTGATGGGTTTATTAAGTGGGCGTTTGCTCAGGAGTGTTGTCGAAGCGAAGGAGGGGTTAGGTGTCACTGTCTTAAATGTGAATGTAGACCAATAATTAGTGACCCGGAGGAAGTAACACGTCATCTGCATAGAATGGGATTCATTGAAAATTATTGGGTTTGGACGTATAACGGTGAAGAACTCCCAGGTAATGTACCAGAGACTAGCAACACGCATGCTTCAAGTAGTCGACCGGTTATGGAGTATGAGGATAACTTTAATTTGATCGGTGACATGGTTGAGGATGCTTTTGGTGTGAACGTGACATATGATGAACCTGTAGATTTTGACGGGGAAGAGTTGCCGAATGAGGAAGCGCAGAGATTTTATCAATTGTTGAATGAGATGAATAGGCCGTTGTTTGAGGGGTCGTCAGACTCAAAGCTATCAATGTGTGTGAGATTAATGGCCGCCAAGTCAAATTGGAATGTTTCTGATCAATGTCTGGAATATTTTGCAAAAATGATGTTGGACTCCACCGCTACGAAAGACAACTTGCCTACAAGTTATTATGATGCAAAGAAGTGGGTGTCGAAGTTGGGTTTAAAAGTAAGAAAGATTGATTGTTACATTAAAGGTTGTATGTTGTTTTATGACAATGAGTTTGGTACTCGAGATGGATCGTTAGAGGAGTGTAAGTTTTGTAATAGTCCAAGATATCAAGTTCGCAGTAGAGCCGTTAACAGCAAGCAGAAGCGTGTAGCAGTAAAATCCATGTTTTATCTTCCTATAATACCAAGGTTAAAAAGAATGTTTGCTTCAATGCACAGTGCAAGTCAAATGACATGGCATCATACAAACCAAACAAGTTTTGGAACTATGCGACATCCATCTGATGGTGAGGCATGGAAGCACTTTGATCGGACACATCCAGATTTTGCTGCAGAACCTAGAAATGTCAGGCTTGGATTATGCTCTGATGGTTTTGCCCCATACGTGCAAGCGTCGGGAAGTGCGTATTCTTGTTGGCCAGTTATTGTAACCCCTTACAACCTCCCTCCTGAGATGTGCATGACAAAACCATACATGTTTTTTACGTGCGTTATTCCAGGCCCGCACAGTCCAAAAGCCGGAATTGATGTGTACTTACAACCTTTAATTGATGATTTGAAGAGGATGTGGATTGGAGAATGGACTTATGATATATCTCGTAAACAGAACTTTACATTGCGAGCTGCCTTGATGTGGACTGTTAATGACTTTCCAGCATATGGCATGTTGTCTGGTTGGGGTACGCATGGAAAAATGGGTTGTCCGCATTGCATGGGATACACCAAAGCATTTACGTTGGATAAAGGTGGGAAAAGCTCGTGGTTTGACTGTCACTGCGGAGCATGTCCGACGGATGGTAAAAAATACTAATTTTTTAAGTTATATTTTTATTCATGATATTTTTTACTAATTATTTTTAATTTTATTGTTTAGACTAAGGAGTTGGGGAGATCACCATTAATCATTGAGTTGATTACGAGGACTCGGACAAAGAAATCTGAAGGTTTTGTCGACGAGCGCACACAAAAAGCTTTTGTAAGTTATTTAATTTATGTTTTTTTTTAAGTCAATAACAAAAGTTGTGACGTTATTTTCACGTGGCAACCTATAAATTGTGGTGTGCTTATCATGTGGCAACTGATAAATTGCCACGTGAATATTTTCATGTGGCAACTGATAAATTGCCACGTGAAAATCACGTGGCAATTCATAAGTTGGTTTGTGAAAATCACGTGACAATTTGTTAATATATTTGAATTTAGTATAGTTTAATATATACATGTATTAATTTAGTATAATTTATTATTTAATTTAGTATAGTTTAATATATAGTTTAATATAATTTATTATTTAATTTAGTATAGTTTAGTATATTTTAATATATTTAATTTAGTATAATTTTTTTTTTTAATTTTATTATTTAATGTATGTGTAGGATGATTATCAGACATTACTTGCAAATTTTCTGGAACACAATCCTCAATACAGGCCAGCAGAGGGGGAGCCGCTTAATGGTGATGTTGATTTCTACATTTGGAATGAAGTAGTTAATGGAAAAGGGCCTAATGGTTGCTTTTTTGCGGGAGGAAATTTGGCCGGCGGGTTGAGAGTTGGTGATCGTAATTTGTTTCAACGACTTAGAGATGGAGAGGGAGGGTCACGTCAACCGAATCTGACACAAGATCAACTTGAAACAGTAAGACAATTGGCGGCAACTGAAGTCAGACGCGAAATGGAGGCCCAAATGACGACAATGAGGCAAGAGCAGGAGCAACAGTTGGAGATGATGCGGAAGAGACAATTTGATATGGAGGAGCAGATGAGAAGGTTTATGCAAGGTGGTGGAAATCAGCATGTTCCTGATACACAGTCGGATAATGACGGACTTGATGACTTCGATCTCGATAATTATCCGGGTGAAGATGCCCCTTAAAACATTTTATTTCTTTTGTTTTTAAATTTGCATTTATGTAAGATATTTATTTTTATCATTTTAAAATATTAAATTATATAAAATTTTATTATATGACTTTATTTTATAAAATTTTGTTATTCAAATATATAATAAAATTCTATTATTCTAATAATTTTAATATATAAATTTTATTATATAAATTTTATTATTTAAATTTCATTATATAAATTTTATTATTTAACTTTTATTATATAATTTTATTATTTAAAATTTATTATATAAATTTTATTATTTAAATTTTATTATATCAATTTTATTATTTAAATTTTATTATATAAATTTTATTATTTAAATTTTATTAGATAAATTAATTAATATAAAAAATAATTACTAAACAATTTTTTAAAAAATAAAAACGTCACATGTAGCGACGTGATTTTCATTTCACTAATTAGTGACATGAAAATCACGTCGCTACTAAAGCTGCTACATGTCATCATTCATGTTCCTTATACAACGTTGTTGCGACGTGATAAACATGTCACTAATTAGTGAAATAAAAATCACGTCGCTACTACATTGCCACTTGTCTCCCAGCGACATAGATGACCACGTCGCTATTTTTGTTTTGTGACGTGATTTTTATGTTTGCCACGTTATTTTTACGTGGCAAATAGGCTTCTTTTTTGTAGTGGTTTGAACCTTTTTTTGACCTAAAACGAATTTAAACCGATCCGATTACACCTCTAATTTTATAAACTACTGTAAAATATATCCTAAGTAATATAAATTACTGTAAAATATTTATTAAAATATTTAAGTGTGTGAATTGAGAAAGATTAAGTGTGAGAATAAACAAATTGAGATTCTTAATAAAAGAGAAGCTGAAAGTGAGTATAAAAAATAGAGTAAGATTTTGAAAATTAAAGACAACACATAATGTGTCTGAAGAAGCCAAAAATAAAGCATTAAAACTCAATTAATTTAAAATCAAATTTGATTGTAGATCTGAATAAGTACAAGAAAAAAATTGCAAAAAGTAAAATAAAAATACATTTACAAACAGTGAAATATATTACCTGATATTGTGAGTAAACAAGGTGAGACTAGAATCCTTCCAATGAAAGAGAATCTATGAGTAAAATTTAAAAATTAGAAGCAATACAAAATATGAAGTTGTTTTTTGGTAAACTTTTCTACAAAAATTATTTTTGGAATATTCAAATAAAATTCACATTTTATAAAATTGAATTAGGTAAAATGTATACATAATTCAAAATTATGTAATTTTAACAAAAAATCAACAAATAAACTAAAATATAAATAAAAAATACACAATAAAATCAATTAAATATGCATGTCTATGTACTAAAAAATAATTCGTTTTAAATTTAGTTATATTAGCCTCGTTAAGTCATTTTTTTTAGTTCAAATTAAAAGATTACTTCAATTAAAAAAAACATGGGTATAAGTTTGATATTTTGATTTAATAAAAATAAAATAATTTTTCTATGTTAACAAAGATTTTTTCACGCTAAATTGTGTCGTTTATTATGTTTTATCAATTATCGTTGCACTTAATATTTGAGAGAGATTATGTTGTTGAATTATTTTGTTGCGTTTGTGGTTTCCTCCTAACAAGTGGTATCTAGAGTCATGGTTTTGTGGAATCAAGATTCCCAAGCTCAACGTATGTTTTGATGAAGACAAATCACCTTACAAAGAAGGCAAAGATGTTTCATTCAAATTCAAGGTCTACATGATCAAGACAAATGTTTCAAGAACATCTCCAAGACTTTTATTGAAGATTAGCATCTTTAGAAGGTACAATGATAATCTTCATAGAATATTAAGTCTTAGTTGCTAAAGGTCTAAAGAAAACATTTGCATCACATGTTCATACTTGAACAAACTTTATTTTAGCAAAAAATCCATTTTTGACTCTGTGCAATCGATTGTTGTTTTGAAGCAATCGATTCCGTGCTTGAAAATTTAAGTATTTTTGCCTCTGTCTCACTGTGCAATCGATTGGTGTAATAGAGCAATCGATTGCTCAGCTCAAAAAATCAAAATTCCAACATATTTTTAAAGGGTGCAATCGATTGGTCCTTTAGTGCAATCGATTGCTCACTGCACGTTTTTGGAAAATTGATTTTCAAACTTACACCTCTTCATGCATCCTTTTCCAAAAGTTTCAAAATGAAACATGGCAATTGTTCATTAGATTTTCTACAGATTTCACTTGTTAAATCAAGGGATGCATGTGGTTGTATATATTCAAAATTATTCAAATTTGAAAATCACCTCTATCACAATTTTCAAACAAACTTTCACATTCATTGTTTTTAGAAATTTCATAACATTTCTAAGAGTGATTTTTCTGCATTAAACTTCATATTTTTACAGAAAAATCTTGAGCAATTAAGTTCTTATATTGTGTGAAAGTTATCATTGAAAGAGAAGATCAATCAATAGGATTGATATCCATTGTATACAATCTATCAAACTCATTACAAATCAAACATTATTCTATTTCCCTTGCTGTTCAGAATTGTTGAAAGCAAGTGTGTGCTTGAAGAGGATTGTTCTTCTTGCACTTAGTGGTTTTGATCTTAAAGGTGTTAATAGCCTTTGATCTCCCTATAGGTTAGATAGTAAGCATCACGTTTGTGTAAATAGGCTGTACAATCATTCTGACCATAGTGAAATCTCTTTCGTGTTGGAAAGGGGACTGGATGTACTCTCGATCTGTGAGGGGAACCAGGATAAATATTTGTGTTCATTTATTTTTGCAACTTATTGCTTTCACAAACATTCAAAAAAACTCAGAAAAATAAGAACATTCATTAAGATAAACCGGAAAATTTTAAAAATCCTAATTTACCCCCTCTTAGGCGCAACTGATACTTACAATTGTCATCAGAGCAAGTTATAGGTAACTTGTTCCTACTCGATCCAACATGGCTTCCGCAAGCATTAATCTAACATTCAAAGATGGAGGAAGTGGCAATAAGCCTCCGCTATTTTCCGGAGAATATTTCGACTTTTGGAAGATCTGCATGAAAGCGCATCTAGAGGCACAAGGAGAAGGCGTATGGGAAACGATCGTTGATGGTCCACATGAACCTATGAGCGTTGTTAATGGTGTTGGGATAACAAATATCAAATCTTCCTATGATGATGATGATGATAGGAGAAGAATACTCAATAGAAAGAAAGCCATCAACATTTTGCAAAGCGCTCTTAGCATGGACGAGTTCTTCCGTATATCTCAATGAAAAATTGCCAAAGAAATTTGGGACACATTGGTGGAAACACATGAAGACACCGCCGAAGTCAAAAGACCAAGATTGAATACACTAAGTCAAGAGTACGAGATGTTTAGGATGCAGCCCGAAGAATCCATTGTTGCATTGCAAAAACGATTTGTTCACTTGACCAACCATTTGATCGCACTAGGTAAGACTTTTACTAACAATGATCTTAATCTTAAAGTGCTTAGGTCTTTGACAAGAAAATGGCAACCCAAAGTAACGGCAATCTACGAAAAGAAGAGCCTCTCAACAATGACATTCACACCGCTCTTCGGAAAACTTCAAGAGCATGAACTCGAACTAGGTCGTCTCGAAAAGCATGAGAATCAAGACAAGAAATCAAAAGGGATTGCCTTGAAAGTAGATTCAAAAGAAAGTCAAGACAAAGATGCTACGGAGGAGGACGAAAACTTCCTACTTCTTGTGAAAAGGCTAGGTACATTTTTTGGTCATAAGAATAATTTTGGTAATTCTAACTTTGTTAAAAGGAAGAAGTTTTCAAAGAACAAAGACAAAGAAGGTTCAACATCCTCTCAAGAAGTCACTTTCTATGAATGTGGAAAACAAGGACACATCAAACCGGATTTCCCTAAGCTTTCCAAGAATGGAGGATTCAAAGGCAAGAAGGACTTCAAGAAGAATAAAGCCTATGTTGCATGGGAGGACAATGAAATTAGTTCTTCATCGGATTCAGATGGTGATCAAAATGCAAATCTTGCATTGATGACATCACACCACTCCGATGATGAAGACGATATGATATGCTTGAAGACCTCATCGAATAAATGGTATCTTGATAGCGGGTGTTCAAAGCATATGACGGGAGATGTACATAAATTTTCACATCTAAAGATTAAGGCTAGGGGATTTGTAACCTATGGTGACAACAACAAAGGAAAGATCCTTGGTGTAGGAACCGTTGGTACACCACCCTCCACAACAATAGAAGATGTTATCTATGTGGAAGGCCTAAAGCATAACCTTCTTAGCATTAGCCAACTATGTGACAAAGGATTCAAAATCAACTTCGCCAAAGATGAATGTTTGATAGAAAACGAAGTCACTCATGAGGTGATGTTGAATGGTAAAAGAATTAACAATATATTTATGATTTATCTTGATAACATGTCTTTGAAGGTTAAGTGTCTTATGACAAGCAACAACGACTATTGGTTATGACACAAAAGATTTGCTCACATTCACATGGAGCACTTGAACAAATTAATCAAACATGACTTAGTTGTTGGACTTCCAAAGATCAAATTCATCAAGGACAAGTTATGTGACGCATGTTAAAAGGGGAAACAAACCAAATCAACTTTCATATCCAATAATGTGGTGTCCACTACAAGGCCACTACAATTGTTGCACATGGATCTCTTTGGTCCATCAAGAACAAAGAGTTTTGGAGGTAATTTATGCATTAGTAATTGTAGATGATTTCTCTCGATATACATGGATTTTCTTCTTAGTGCAGAAAAGTGAAGCCTTTAAGGAATTCAAGAGGTTTGCAAAGCAAATTCAAAATGAGAAATCACTCTCAATTGCTTCCATTAAAAGTGATCATGGTGGTGAATTCCAAAATGCATCCTTTGAAGAATTTTGCGAAGAATATGGAATATCCCACAATTTTTCAGCACCAAGAACTCCTCAACAAAATTGTGTCGTGGAGAGAAAGAATAGGTCACTAGTGGAACTTGCAAGAACAATTTTGAGTGATTCAAATATTCCTAAATATTTTTGGGCAGATGCAATGAGCACGGCATGCTACGTAAGTAATCGTGTTAACATTCACCCAATTCTCAAAAAGAATCCCTATGAACTTCTAAGGGGAATATAGCCAAACATATCCTACTTTCACATCTTCGGATGCAAATTCTTTGTTTTAAACAATGACAAGGATAACCTAGTTTTGTGTGATGATGATGATTATATTGTAGAAACGTCTTCAAAAGAAATATCCAACATTCCAAATGTTAGTCAAGTAGAAGAAAGACAAGAAGTTGTCCAACAAGATATTAATGATGATTTTCCAAAAGAATGAAGAACTCATAGAGATCATCCTATTGACAAAGTGATCGGAGACATAAGCCAAGGAGTTTCAACAAGACTAAAGCTCAATGATGTGTGCTTAAATATGGCGTTCGTATCACAAATTGAACCTGCCAAAGTTGATGAAGCCCTAGAAGATGATCAATGGATTCTAGCCATGCAAGAAGAGTTAAACCAATTTGAAAGAAGTCAAGTTTAGGAACTTGTTCCAAGACCGAGAAATAAACATATCATAGGAACAAGATGGGTATTCAAGAACAAGCTTGTTGAAAATGGAATCATTGTCCGAAACAAAGCAAGATTGGTTGCTCAAGGCTACAATCAAGAATAAGGCATTGATTTCGAAGAAACTTTCGCTCCAATTGCAAGGTTAGAAGCCATAAGATTATTACTTGCTTATGCTTGTTCCATGAAATTTCAGTTGTATCAAATGGATGTCAAAAGAGCTTTCCTAAATGGATATATCAACGAAGAAGTCTATGTCAAACAACCTCCGGGTTTTGAAGACTTCAAGAATCCATCACATGTATACAAATTAAAGAAAGCTCTCTATGGATTAAAGCAAGCACCAAGAGCATGGTATGATCGCCTTAGCAATTTTCTTTGTGATAAAGGTTTCGAAAAAGGTAAAAAAGACAAGACTTTGTTTATTTAGAAAATTAAAGGTAACACTTTATTAGTTCAAGTCTATGTCGACGATATTATTTTTGGTTCAACTAACAAAGATCTTTGCGAGGAATTTTCAACTTTAATGCAAGGAGAATTTGAAATGTCCATGATGGGAAAGATGAACTACTTTCTTGGACTTCAAATCAAACAATTGAGCAATGGGATCTTCATAAACCAATCAAAATATTGCAAGGAACTTCTAAAGAGATTCGACATGGATAGTTGCAAGGCTATGTCTACACCAATGTGATCTGGAACATATGTTGATCAAGATGAATCCGGAATGGCCATAGACGTCACTAAATATCGAGGTATGATCGGTTCCTTGTTATATTTGACGGAAAGTCGTCCTGACATCATGTTTAGTGTGTGCATTTGCGCCCGGTTTCAAGCCAATCCCAAGGAGTCTCATCTCATTGCTGTCAAAAGGATCATGAAGTACTTAAAAGGAACTACAAACTTCGGCTTATGGTATGCAAAAGGTAGTACTTGTGATTTAGTTGGTTATTCTGACTCGGATTATGCAGGATGTAAGACGGATAAAAAAAGTACAAGTGGAACATGTCACATCTTAGGTAATGCTCTCGTATCTTGGTCTTGCAAAAATCAAGCATGTATAGCTCTAAGTACGACTGAAGCAGAATATATTGT
The DNA here is from genome assembly GCA_948472305.1 of Vicia faba. Lineage (NCBI taxonomy): Eukaryota > Viridiplantae > Streptophyta > Magnoliopsida > Fabales > Fabaceae > Vicia > Vicia faba. Next base: position 1,111,182,615 of record OX451737.1, on the reverse strand, counting down.
CGCTGGAAGCTCATGTGCTCAAATATTATGGTTGAAACAACAACTTCAAGACTATGGTGTGAACCTTGGTTGCATTTCGCTTCGATGTGATAACACAAGTGCAATCAACATTACAAAAAATCTCGTCATGCATTCAAGAACCAAGCACATCGATATACGACATCTATTCCTACGAGATCATGTACAACAAGGACATGTCGAGGTAACCTTTGTAGATACACATAATCAGCTTGCCGATATATTCACAAAGCTTTTGGCAAAAGATCCGTTCTTCATAATTCAAAGAGAACTTGGAATTTTGGACGAAAATGATGTTTAAATAATATTGATCATCCATTAAGGCACATGTTATTATTCCTCACTTATAATATCATATTAGAACATGTTTTTAAGTATCTCAAATGTTACATACATATATAAAGAGAGTCTATGTCATTTCATTCATGTTTTCACATTTTGTTTTAGTGTTTTTCAATTTTCTACAGCTTGCAATCGATTGCAATCAGACACCAATCGATTGCTCACTACTATTTTTATAAAAATATCAAAATTTTAAAGCAAGCAATCGATCGCACCCCTGCACTAATCAATTTCTCACTGAAGCATTTCAATTTTTTTGTTTATGTTTTGTTGTGCAATCGATTGCACCCATGTGTCAATTGATTGCACCCCTGTGTTTTCAGTTTTTATGTTATTTTAAATGGTCTATTGGATTCCCTAACCACCTTACCAACTTTCAAAAACCTAGAAAACATCATTAACTATTATTTGACCAAACTTTACACCTTTTTACACTTTCCCCATGTGCACTCTTCCATAGAAGTGACTACACTCTTCCAAATAGTAATCACACAACTTCTCCATATTGACCATACCTCTTCCCAATATTGACTACATTTACTACCATCATTTACTTTCCTACCCAACCTTATCTCTGCATAAAAATTTCTCTATTTAAACACACTACATCTCACCATTCCTCACTACCTAATCCAAAACCTAAAACGCAACCCTCTTCATCAAAGCATCCATTAACCTTTTTTTTCAAGCTTTCTCCAATGGCTTACCGACTTAGAAAAAATGCTTCCTTAAAATTCAAAGGAAAATCAACAACATCATCTTCCTTGAAAAATCCATTGATGCTTGAATATCTCACCGATGCTCAACAAGAAAGATTCACAAAATATTTTCAGAAAAAGGTTGTTCAAACACCAAAATTCGGTATTCTTTCATCCTTTTATGAAGATTGTTTTACTTTTCAGCGTACTTTAATTGAATGTGGCTTGGAACCTATAATTTCATATTTCGGGCCATATTATCCGGACTTAGTAAGGTCGTTCTTTAGCAATTTGCACTTGAACGAAGGAAGATTCGTCACTTCCGTTAGGAATAAGACATTTTGTATTTCTCCTTCAACTCTTGGTCACATCTTGCATATTCCACATTCCGGAGATACGCTTTACGATGAAGAAGAAGAAAGCTGGAATGCTTACAACAAAAAGAACTTCTACTACAGCCTTGGTAGGTTGTCAAAAACAGAATTTCACGCTAAACGCAAGAAATCATTAGGCGGTGTGGAACCTTCTCGCAACTCTTGGTCAGTGGGTATATTTAATATTGATGACAGATTGTTTCACTATTTTTTGGTGTATATTGTGTTTCCCCGTGCAAAAAACCATTGTACTGTCACTGGCCTAGAAATGCAGGTTTTGTACGCGGTTAAAAAGGATCTTAAAATCAATTGGGCTTGGTTGATTTTGGTGCGTATGACCAAATTCAATGAAAAATAAATTTTTTTACCTTATGCTTGGATTATTACTAGGATTTTGGAACATTATGAGGTAGATTTCACAAGATTTGAAAGATGTCTTATGGATTCACATATCAACAAAATCACCGTCCACAATGTGGATGCTAGAATGGGTGTTGTCTTCAACCATGTCAACAAGACAATCACTTACATTGGTGAAGATGTGATTCCAAATGAAGAAAACGAGCAAGAAAATCCAGAACACAACGATGCTCCTAAACAACAACATCCAAATGGTCCAAGTAATCAAGATATTATGGATTATATGTCTCAGCACTTTGCCTCTCTCAACACCTCCATGACCGATCAATACACTGCCATAGATCAGTCAACAACTGCAAGAATCAATGAGTTTCGGGGAGAAGTCAATCAACAATTTTCATATCTTTACTCTCATCTATACACCCCACCTTATGATCCCAACAACCTGGCTGCTCCTCCACCAAGACATCAACCTATCCAAACATATTATCCCGATCAAGACCCCTTCAACAATTTCATGGATCAACCTTGAATTATCTAAGTGTCTTTTTTATCTTTGTTTCTAGCTTTTATAAGTCTGTACTAATTTCTAGTCTTTTAAATTTCTGCATTTAGTTTCATGCACGGTTTTTCATTATCGCTATTTTCAATTATTATACTAGGCTTTATCAGTCTCTAGTTCTCAAATGATATTATCTTTTCATTATTACTCGTATTATCACCCATCTTTCCCTTCTTTTTGATAATGTCAAAAGAGGGAGAAGGATGTTATACTCCCTTTGCTTATTTTGTTTAGATATATAAGGTACATCAACAAAGACTCTAAGGAACATAAACAAATACTGTCCTCAAAATCACAATGTCAAGATATAACGCATTGAGGGGGAGCTTCATAAGCTTAGGGGGAGAAATATGAACGTTACGGAAAAACATCGCAAAGAAAGATAACGCCTTGTCATCATCAAAAAGGGGGAGATTGTGGAATCAAGATTCTCAAGCTCAATGTATGTTTTGATGAAGACAAATCACCTTACAAAGAAGTCAAAGATGTTTCATTCAAAATCAAGGTCTACATGATCAAGACAAATGTTTCAAGAACTTCTCCAAGACTTTTATTGAAGATTAACATCTTTAGAAGGTACAATGACAATCTTCATAGAATATTAAGTCTTAGTTGCTCAAGTTCTAAAGAAATCACTTGCATCACATGTTCATACTTGCACAAACTTTATTTTAGCAAAAAATTCATTTTTGACTTTGTGCAATCGATTGGTGTTTTGAAGGAATCGATTGCATGCTTGAAATTTTAAGTATTTTTGCATCTGTCTCATTGTGCAATCGATTGGTGTAATAGAGAAATCGATTGCTCAGCTCAAAAATTCAAAATTCCAACATATTTTTAAAGGGTGCAATCGATTGGTCCTTTAATGCAATCGATTGCTCACTGCACGTTTTTGGAAAATTGATTTTCAAACTTACACCTCTTCATGCATCCTTTTCCAAAAGTTCCAAAATGAAACATGACAATTGTTCATTAGATTTTCTACGAAATTCACTTGTTAAATCAGGGGATGCATGTGGTTGTATATATTCAAAATTATTCAAATTTGAAAATCACATCTTTCACAATTTTCAAACAAACTTTCACATTCATTGTTTTTAGAAATTTCATAACATTTCTAAGAGTAATTTTTTTGCATTAAACTTCATATTTTTACAAAAATAATCTTGAGCAATTAAGTTCTTATATTGTGTGAAAGTTATCATTGAAAGAGAAGATCAATCAATAGGATTTATATCCATTGTATACAATCTATCAAACTCATTACAAATCAAACATTATTTTATTTCTCTTGCTGTCCAGAATTGTTGGAAGCAAGTGTGTGCTTGAAGAGGATTGTTCTTCTTGCACTTAGTGGTTTTGATCTTAAAGGTGTTAAGAGCCTTTAATCTCCCTATAGGTTAGATAGTAAGCATCACCTTTGTGTGAATATGTTGTACAATCATTCTGACCATAGTGAAATCTCTTTCGTGTTGGAAAGGGGACTGAATGTACTCTCGATCTGTGAGGGGAACCAAGATAAATACTTGTGTTCATTTATTTCTGCCATTTATTGCTTTCACAACCATTCAAAAAAACTCAGAAAAATAAGAACATTCATTAAGATAAATCGGAAAATTTTAAAGATCCTAATTCACCCCCCCCCCCTCTCTTAGGCGCAACTGATACTTACAGGTTTGATTTGTGTAACGATGGAGACGAACACATCTAGGATGGTGAGTTTGAATGTATCCAACTATAATGTTTGGAAAGCTGAAGATGAAAGATTTACCTTATGTTAAAGGCTTTCACTTGTCGGTTTTCTCCAATTAAAAACCCGGTGCAAAAAGTGATAAAGAATGGACTTTTTTGCATAGACAAGTTTGTGGTTACATTCGCCACTGGATGATAATGTTTTGAATCACGTGAGCTCGGTGACTCATAATCGCTAGCTTTGGACCAAACCTGAAGAGTTGTATGCAAGAAATACGGGAAACAATAAGTTGTTCTTGTTCAAACAATTGATGTCATTGAAGTATAGTGATGGTTTTACCAATGACCGGTCACTTGATTAATTTTCAAGGTATTCTAAATCAATTGTCGGCGACGAATCTTACTTTTGATGATGAAATTCAAGGTTTGTGGCTTCTTGGTACTTTGCCTAATTCTTGGGAGACTTTTAGGACATTCTTGTCTAACTCCGCTATGACTGGTATCATCTCGACGGACTTGGCTAAAAGTAGGGTATTGAATGAGGAGTTGAGGAGTAAGTCACATGGTTCTTCACATTCCAAGGTGTTGGTTACCGAATCGAGGGGGGGACAACAAAGTAGAGGTTCAAGTAATCGTGGTAAATCACAAGAAGACTCTAATATATTCTCTAATATTGAGTGTCGTCATTGCGGAAAAAAAGGACAGATAAAAAGGTATTGTCGAAAGTTGAAAAGGGAAAACAAAAAGAAGAACTACAACAATGACAAAAAGGAAGGTAACAATAATGAAGACACTGCTATTGTTGATGATTTCTTTATCGTTTGTGATAGTTGTGTAGATAATGTAAATCTATCATGTGATTAGATGGATTGGGTGGTTGATAGTGGTGTTTCTACTCATGAAACCTCGAGACGTGATATTTTTTCAACTTACGAGACCGGTGAGTTTGGGGTTGTTCGTATGAGAAATAATGGGCAAGCTAATGTCATCGGAATAGGAGATATTTGTGTTGAAACTAGCAATGAGACTACTCTAGTTCTCAAAGGCATGAAACACATTATGAAACTTCGATTCAATCTTTTATCCGTTGAAAAGTTGGATAATAAAGGATATGATAATTATTTTGCGTGCAATGAATGGAAGTTAAAGAAAGGCTCAATGGTTGTTGCTAAAGGAAAAATGAATTTGAACTTGTATATCGTCCAACTTGGGGTTTCAAAGTGCTACATCAACACTTGTGACAATGATAGCCCATCTGAATTATGGCACAAACGTTTGGGTCATATGAGTGAAAAAGGTTTGAGCATTTTAGCAAAGAAGAATGTGTTGAATGGTGTTTCCGATGCAAAGTTAAGAAAATATTCGCATTGTTTAACTGGTAAGCAAAGGAGAATTTCCTTTATGTCGCCCGAACCAAAGAGGAAATCTGAATTGTTGAATTTAGCACATTCTAATGTGTGTGGTCCAATGAAGACACGATCACTTGATGGCGCATATTACTTTGTTAATTTCATTGATGATTATTTATAGAAAATATGGGCTTATACCTTGAAGACGAAAGATCAAGTGTTAGATACCTTCAAGTCGTTTCAAGCATCGATTGAAAGAGAAACGGAAAAAAGCTCAAGTGTATCCGAATCGATAACGGGAGAGAGTATATTGGATTGTTCGATAAGTATTGTCAAGATCAAGGTATACGTCATCAAAAGTCGCCACCAAAGACACCATAATTGAATGGGTTAGTTGAGAGACTGAATATAACTTTGATGGAAATGGTGAGATGTTTACTTTCTCAATCAAAGTTGTTAAAATATTTTTGGGAAGAATCATTGAGCACAGTTGTACATCTTTTAAACCTCGCTCCATGTGTTCCTTTGAAGTTTGATGTTCCAAATCATATTTGGACTGGTAAAGATGTTTCCTACAACCATCTTTGGGTGTTTGGGTGCATGGTTTATGTGCATATTCTGAAGTATGAGAGATCGAAATTGGATGAGAAATCAAAGAAATGTGTGTTTGTTCGGTATGGACTTGATGAGTTTGGGTATTGATTATTTGACCCAGTTAAATGGAAACTTATTTGTAGTCATAATGTCGTATTCATGGAAGATTATACCATTGAGGACATCGACAAAGTTGAGAATAAAGATTCGATTTTTGAAGATGAAGAAATGGTTGATACAGACTCAACTACTAATTCTCCTACCCCTATCACTTTCGAAGATATTCCAATTGAAAAACAAGGTATGGATTTGAATGTTGATAATGTTTTAAATCCTAATAATATTGTTGATGTAGGTGCTACGGAAGACGTTGTTAAAAATGAGGTTGATTAAGAGGTTGAAAGTGTTGAGAAACCAGTTGCTTGTAATGAGTTGAGAAAGTCGATTCGTGATAAAATCCCTTATGTTCGATACCCCTCAGACGGGTATATTTTTCTTACAGACGGTGAAGAATCCAAAAGCTTTAAAGAAAATTTGGAGGATGAGAACAAAAAGGAGTCGATGGATGCTATGGAGGATGAAATGCAATCACTTCGTGAGAATAATACCATTGAGTTAGTGAAGTTGCCAAAGGGTAAGAGAGCATTGAAGAATATATGGGCTTATCAAATAAAGCAAGATGAGTCTACTTCTCAAAGAAGATACAAGGCTCACTTGGTGGTAAAAGGTTTTAAACAACAAGAAGGAATTGACTTTGGCAAGATTTTTTCTCCGATTGTGAAGATGTAATCTATTTGAGTGGTTCTCGGGCTAGCTGCTAGTCTTGATTTGGAATTAGAGCAAATGGACGTGAAGACGGCTTTCCTTCACAGTGATCTACATGAAGAAATTTACAAGGAGCAACCAGATGGATTCCAATAGAATGGAAAAGAGGACTCTGTTTGCAAATTGGTTAAGAGTCTTTATGGTTTGAAACAAGCACCTCGTCAATTGTATCAAAAGTTTAACTTGGTGATGATTGAGCATGGGTACAAGATGACCAAGGCTGATCATTATGTGATTTTTCGAAATTTCTCTGAAGGTGATTTTATTATTCTCTTATTTTATGTGGATGATATACTAATTGTTGGAAAGAATATTTCTAGAATTAATGAATTGAAGAACACTTTGAGTGAATCTTTTTCTATGAAAGATTTAGGAAAGGCTCACAAAATTCTTGGTATTGAAATTATTCGAGATCGAAATGAGAAGTTTTACTTGACACAAGAAATGTATGTGGAGAAATTCCTCCGGCGTTTTAGTATGGACAAAGCTAAAGCGGTGAGCATTTCACTTGCTTCTCATTTCAAGCTTAGTCATAAACTATGTCCGTCTAAAAATGAAGAAAATTTAAGTATGAAGAACATTCCATACTCGTCGCCCGTCGGGAGTTTGATGTATGTTATGGTTTGTACAAGACCCGATATTGCTCATATCGTGGAGATGTTGATTCGTTATCTCTCAAATCCAGGAAAATATCATTGGGAGGCTGTGAAGTGGGTGATGAGGTATTTGCGTGGATCTTCAATTTTGAGACTAACTTTGGGATGCAAGAAGCCTATGTTGGTTGGGTATACGAACTCAGATCTAGCAGGAAGTTTAGATGATCGAAAATCTACTTCGGGGTATATGGTGAGTTTTGACGGGGGAGTTGTTGGATGGCAATCAAAGTTGCAAAAGTGTGTTGCACTCACTTGAAGTCGAATTTATAGTTATCGTGGAAGTGTCAAAAGAGTTGTTATGGTTGAGGAAATTTACAATGGAACCTGGTTTAAAACAAGAAAAATATGTCTTGTTTTGTGATAATCAAAGTACCATTCACTTATCAAAGAATTCCTCCTTTCGCTCAAGGTCGAAGCATATTGATGTTAGTTATCATTGGATTCATGATGCATTATTCCAAATTGATGGAGTTTGACAAGATTCACACCTAGGACAATGGTTCAGATATGTTGACGAAAATTTTTCCTAGGGGAAAGATTGAGTTTTATCACACGGTAGCCAAATTGGTGTTGCCCTCCAACTAGTCGATCGAGGGAGTTTGTTGGGCTTTCCCTCCTATTTCGAGTGCTCCAAATGTTAATGGATTAGTATCCTATTTATATATTTTCTTTTGTTATTATCCAACAAAAGAGAATTATGTTAATTCACTCAATTGTATGAGAGAAGCAAGAAGAAAATCTAGAGAGAAACTTTATTCCTGCAGCCAAGTTTCAGCACTGAGTTGTCTCGGTAAATCGGGCGTTTCTCACAATTAAACCATTGGATCGTCCTGAAATTTTGACACAGTGTTTCTGACCCATAGAGATAAATTTTGGACGGTGGAGATTGAATTTTGTGGTTTCTAAGTCTCTATGTCAAGTCGATTTCTGAGCTGATATTTTTGTTGTTGTTTTTTTTTGTTGATTGTGCTTTCTTGTTGTTGTATTCCAATATTGATTTTAGATCTTGACGATGTTTAAGTATGCTTCTAAATACTGTTGAAGAGAACTTTGGTTGTACCTATTATTTATTATAGTGGGGATTTTAATGTCTTACGGGTCCATGATTTTTTACTCCTAGTTAACAGAGTTTTTTTCATGCTAAAATTGTGTTGTTTATTATGTTTTTGTCAATTATCGTTGCACTTAGTATTTAGAAGAAATTGTATTGTTAAATTAAAATAAAAATAAATTTACATAGTGAAATAAGTGTGAGTGTGGGAGTAAACAAATTGAGATTGTAATCTTCCAATGAAAGACAACCTGTAAAAGTGAATACATGAGTAAAATTTACAAAAAGTAGAGGCAACACAAAATATAAATTTTTATATAAGATTTATTTTGCAAAAAAATTTATTATGCATCAAATATGCAAAATGAGTAAAATAGAAGAAAAAAAATTAAGTGTAGAGTATACAAAATAAGTGAAGAGTATACAAAATGAGTAAAATAGAAAAAGAATTTAATTATATGCACTAAAAGTGTAAAGAATTTTTGTGAAATGTTTACCTATATAATTATTATTATTATTTTTTTATAATTTGTTGTCAATTGACAACCGTGTGTTAAATTTAAGTGGAGATGTCAATTGAATTTAAGCTTATATGAAATTTATTTTTAAAAAAATTATATATTCATCAATCCGGTTGAAATATGGGTTAATATGAAATTATTTTTGAGAAAGTGGGTTATATAGATAAAATTTTCAATTTTTGTCCTCAATATGATTTTGAACTCACCTTTGTTTGCAAGCTGAAAAAATGTTGATAAATTTTTATTATTTAATATTTGAATTAATAATTTCATTATTGACACCATATATAATTGGATCAATTACTTTATTTTTTCTAGTTTCATATAATTTCTACGATGTGAAAAAACAATTTTTATTAAAATTTATTGGTATGAGAAAATAATTTTTATTAAAATTTGATTAACTCTCTGTATATTTAAATTAATAGTTTTATTTTTCTCGTTTAATCTATTTTCCATGATATTAAAAAAATTAAAATTTATGAAAATTTTATTGACTTATTTTATAATTGGATCACTTGTTTCATTTTTTCAATTTTAAATAATTTCCATGATTTGAGAACACAAATTATATTAAAAATGTTACTTACTCACTATATAATTATAGATTGTTTTTCAGTATTTTAACATCATTTATAAAAAATATTTAAATCAATATTACATTTATTTTATATAAAAATAATACATTTTATGAAAATATTTGGACTAACCATAATTTTTTCCAGTATTTTAATTTGTTTGTACTACATATTTAATTATCCACATAATATTTTTGTTATATTTAGAAGTTAAACATATATTTTTGGTTTGCCCCTAATATATTTTTTAGAATTAAATATATTTTTAGTCTCTATAAAATTATTGTTCTGAACTGGGCCCGACAGGCCCAAAAGCATTGCTAAGGCCCAGTCCAAAGGGACTTACTAAGGACCACGCCGAGCAAAGGGGTCGCATCCGTGGCCGACATCCTGATGTCCAGCTCGACAACCGCTGTCCAACTCCACGTGATGATGCCAGCTCCACCTCCTGACGTCCAGCTCGACACCCTGTCGTCCAGCTCCACGTCCTGACGTCCAGCTCGACACCCTGCTGTCCAGCTCGACATCACCTCGAGCACCCCAACTAGGGCAGACTCAGTCCACGGTTCCCCCAACGAGACCCCGAAAAGACCGCGTCTCCGTCCGCCCGCACTTCACGCAGAACATCCAGGAAGGGGACCACGTGCGGGTCTCCACTACGCACGTAGAACCTAGCAGTTCCTCCATTGGGAAAAATCCGCCCGGCCCAATGAAGGAACCTTGGCCCAGCGCTGGGGGCTATAAATACCCTCTGTTTCCAGAGGGTCAGGTATTCATCATTCTAACCTCAACTTACTATTATCTGCTCGTACTCCTACTCACTTTAGCATCGGAGTGCCTTGCAGGTACCCCCCCCCCCCCCCCACCTCGTTCAAAAAGCTTTCTGCTCGGAGCCAGCCGTGACGGTCCATTTCTGATCAGGTCAGATCAGTGGCGCCGTCTGTGGGAAACAGCTTCCCCGTCTAACGAACAATTCTAAGGACCAAAGCTCAATTCAATTACCTGTCATGGCTGATCCAGCTCGCGAAGAGCAGCACGTCCGTGTCGCCGACACCAATAACGGTCCCGCGGACAAGAATGGACACCTCGACAATCCCGGTGATCCCGGCCACAATGCCATCCCTGTGACAACCACCCCTGGACCTACCTCCCACAGGGACGGGGTTACTGCGTCGTCCTCTACGACCCCTCCAGCACTCGAAGACGACCCGGAAGCTCTCGCCTATCGCAGAGCTGCCCGGTTCTATGAAGTCCCAGTTCCTGCCGGGGCAGATGCCACGACTCAGGCACTGTTCGCGGCCATCAACCAGACAAATTATCTCATTTTCGCCCAGGGAGAAAGACTAAGGGCACTTGAAAATGATCGACGACCCCCGAGGAGGCACCAGAGACCACCTTCTCCACCTCCTCGGGTCGAAGAAGTTCGACACCCTTCTCCCCCGCGGAGACACTATAGGGAAAAATCCAGGAGCCCCTCTCCCCGGCCGAAGCAGAGGCGGCCCCAATATGAGAGACAGCCCGTCATCCCTACCGAAGAACCCAGTCGCGACCCCTCAAGGCACGACAGGAGGCACGCCGGAGACGGGCGGGTGACCTTCAACCACCGAGCATCACGCTCGAGGGAATCTCAGTACGACCATCGTGCCAGACATAACTACAGGACCCCTTCTCTTTCTCCGGAGAGGAGCGACGAGGACGACCCCCGCGGTCCCCTGTCGCAGGCCATCATGGATGCACCTATCCCCCCGGGCATGGAGAAGCCCCCACATCTGAAGGAGTACGATGGAGTGGCGGACCCAGTCGACCACATTGACGGGTTCGAAGCCATGCTCCACTATCATAATGTCGGGGGGCCCATCAAGTGCCGTCTCTTCCCCACAACTCTCAGGAAGGCGGCCATGGACTGGTATAAAGGGCTCGCCCCGGGCTCAATTACATCGTGGCGGAACCTGAAGAACCAGTTCATCAGTTCCTTCACAGCTTCCCGGCGCCACCCGAAGACTGAGGCAGCCCTCGAGGCCATCATTCAAAGACAGGATGAAACCTTGAGGGAATTCATCAACCGCTTCAACCGGGAAGCAATACAGGTCCCCTGCGCGGACCATATGAAAAGATATTTGCTGGAGAGGGGCCTCCTCCCCGGCACAGAATTCAGAAAAGCTGTGGGTATTGAGCCACCTGCAACTTTTGACGCTCTCCTCGACAAAGCTCGAGCATACATGGACTACGAGGAGAGAGAAGCTGCCAACAGGGCACGAGACTCCAGGGCTCGCGCTCCCCATCACGGCAGCAGCTCGCGACAAGACCCTCCTCCCCGACGTACCGGGGAGAAAAGGAAGGAAGATCGACCCCGGGAGGTCCGGGAACAAAGGGGCCCATCGGGCCGTTTCACCGAGTACACTCCGCTCACGGCTTCCCGCGAGCGTATTTTGGCGGAGTGTGCTAGCACAAAGTTCAAAGACGGTGGCGTCAAGCGTCCCCGGCCAGCTCCTGCCAAGCCAGGAGTAGACAAAAATAAATACTGTCAATACCATAGGAGTCATGGTCATTTGACAGAGGACTGCATCCACCTCAAGGACGCCATTGAAACCCTCATCAAAGGAGGAAGGCTCGCACAGTACAGGCGAAACGACGCTCCCCGTCGTGACGCCCATGAAGCTAAGGAGCCCGAAGAAGATGCCCGACCATCTGACGAGTCGGTACCAAGCCAGACCGCCTTCTCGGTAACCAGGCCCGAGGATTTCGAAATTCCCGAGCTCCTGCAGGAGCCCCTGACGACACACAGCAGGTGGGAATACTTCCCCTCCGCCATGGTCATCAACGGGGGCGGGTTCAACGACCTCACCATCAATTCAGCCAAGAGGAAGTTGGACGAACTGGTCGACGCAGCTCCTCCTCAAACTGTGACGTTCGAAAGGGTGAAGGGCAGATCAGAACCCATCACCTTCTACCTAGAAGAGCTCCCCGGCGGAGCCCCGAACGCAGTCATCCCCTTGCTGATAAGGGCAAAGATGGCCAATTTTGACGTGCATCGCATCCTGGTCGACGAAGGGAGTTCCGTCGACGTGATGTACAGCCAGCTGTTCCGGACCTTGCAACTGAACGACTCACACCTCTCTCCGTATGTGGGTTCAGACCTTCAAGGCTTCAACGGCTCGACTTCCAAACCTTGGGGTTATGTCGAGCTCCTGGTGACGTTCGAGGAAGGAACGGCTACAAGACAGGTGAAGGTCCGCTTCCTCGTCATAGATTGCCCGTCCCTATACAATTGTGTGATCGGTGGATCTGGAACTGACTGTTTTAAAGCTGGTTCGCGAAATGTCGCGGAAGCAAGAGTCGCCACCGTCTTTTATTTTCTCCAATAGGAAAGGACAAAAGCACAGAAAAATTCCTTAAAGAGATTGCTCTCGGTTCGGGAGGTAGGTTATAGAAAGGGAAGGTGTTAGCACCCTTTCTATCCATGGTTATCCATGGGCTCTTAGGTACTTGCTCAATGTGTTTTCAAAATTGTTTGCTTGCTTTTCAATGTGGGTTTCAAAAATATTCTTTGAAAAGTTTCAGTTCAACTCGTACGTCAGAGTGTTTGAAAAGTTTGTTTTGAAAGTTTTTGAAAGTGTGTTGGTGTGAAAAGAGTTTTTTGTTTTGTTTGAAATTAGAGCAAGTACCCTTGAGAACCTACCTACCCTAAGGAATTCGTCTGTGTAAATGTCCTTTGAAGTAGTGCCATCCCACCATTGAGAGGTAGGTAGCACCACCGTTGGAGGTGTTCGGGTCAATTCGAGTTTTAGGGACGTGGTGGTCACCAGAGCAACAGTAGGACACCTTAGAAGCTACCCTTATGCCATTGATCCTTTATTTTCCGAGGCAACCGTTTCGAGGCAACTGGATCATGTCATGGACATAAGGACTTACTAAAACGTCCTATACTCGACGACCACCTTTCGAAAGGCAACAGTGAGACGTACCCTAGGGGTGGTGTGTGCGAATTGTGTGTCATTTTCAGTTTATTGTTTGTCTTGTCATGCATTGGTGATCTAACGATTCAATTTTATTTTCGGGCATTCATTCTTTCATGCGTATTTATTAACAGTTATATTTGCGAGAAAATAAATCTAACTATTACAACTGGCGCGGGTCCACATCGCCAAAAAAACCGAACCCGATTTGACTGAAAATAAATAAAGCGAATAAATAAAAAGTGCGAGAATTTTAAATTACATGGCTTTGGGGGATATACAGAATTATTTAAACAATATAAAACAAATGCGCGAAATAAAGAGATTAAACAAAATTAGGGCGTTGGACCCTTTTACAAATAATTAAAATTAATCAAGGAATCTAAAATTAAAATTAAATGAAGAATAGTATTTTTGTGTTTTTTAGGTTTAAAAGAAAAAGAGAAAAATTATTTAAAATTAAAATGCTAAACCCTAGTTCTAATGTTTTTTAAGTTTTTAAGAAAGAGATTTAATTTCTAACCTAATTTAATTCTAAATTAATTTATGTACAATTTTTGATTTATGAAAAAAATAAAAAAATAATATTATTGTGAGGAAAGGAACAATTAAAAAAATGATATAAAAAATTAATAATTAACCTAATTCTACATTTTTTGGATTTTTATTATGAAAAAAAGAATTAAAATTAAAATTGAAAACTAATTAAACTAAATGAATTACATTTTAATTTATTTATAAAAGTAATCAAAATTAATTATATTTTTTTTGTCCTTTCTGTATTTTTAATGTTTTTATATTTTTGTAAGAATTAATTAAATAAAACAATAAAACATAACAATTGAAATAATAAATAAAAAGATAAAAAAAATAATCAAAGTTGGCAAACCAGGGTGGGGGAACCCCAATTTGGAGGGTGTTGATTGGAAAAGCCTGGCCCATTTTTGCTTGGATTGGTTGACTTTTCCAATCTTGTATGATGCTTTGACTGGCCTCCACCATATGCTTTTGTTTTGAACCCTTTGATAAGCCTCCTAGGACACGTGTGCAATAGATGAGGAGTGTGCATGGTATGTACTAACGTCAGCGCTGCATGGAACCTTGAAATGAAAAATAATATGAGAAATTGGCCAGACCTGGGACTTGAACCCAGGTCTTGAAGGTCACACGCGCGTTTTCCTAGCCACTGAGCCATTGAACATTAGTTAACATATTATGGTAAGAAAATAATAAAAAAACAAAACCAATGCATAGCACTTAAAACGCGCGCAATTCAAATGAGCGTATCATTGGCTGCCACGACTTCTTCTTCTTCGCGTGCCCTGAAACAAAACCCCTATGGCCACAGTTTTCACGCGTTGCCTTATCCCACCTAACAGAAAATAGCGAAGAGGTCCTCGACGCTCATAAATTGAGCGCGAGGGCTGGAATCTTTTCGTTTGGATGTACTGAGTGTGATAGCAATGGTCTTGAGTTCTGATTTTGCTTATTTACAAAAGCCCTAAATTAAGCTCTACAAAACCCTAGAACATGAAAATGGTAAAATCGTGTATGGCTTATGAAAATGCAATTAAATACCATGAACAGCTTGGAAACTTTGTGAGGAACATGAATATGTAATTAAAAATGCAAAAGGATGCTTAGAATCAAGAACACGAATTCAAAAATTTCTCTGTACAGTTTCACTTGTAGATACCAGTTCAAGGAGTTTTGGAAGATGTTTTGAATTGAAAAGCGTTCAGTGATGGTCCAGGATGCTAATGGGAAAAAAATTGAGGCTTGAAAAAGTTCCTAGCTTTGAAATCAGATTTGCATTTTATGTCCAAATTTTCAAAGTTCCAATCCACTTTTGAGCGAGCCTTTTGCTGCACTATGGTTAGGGTTTGACTCAATGCATCTCATGGAAGGGAATTGGTTTGTTTTTTGACCTAAACTCAAGCTTGGGAAAGAATTGGTCTTAGGGTTTCTTCCATTAACCATTTTCCTTCTTTTTAGCCAAAACCTAGACCTAGTATGCAAATGAACCCTAGCCTGATTTCTTGAGTTGGTTCATGATACATAGGAAATGTCCAAGTTCATTTGACACTATTCCATTGGTTTTTAAATTTTATTTGAATTTTCAAAGAATTAAAATGAATTAAATCATCAAAAATTAAATAAAATAAAAAAATCAATATTTGGTCTTGAAATCAACCATGGAACACGTGTGTGGCATGACAAGGATGAACAAAGTGAGAAAAATGGGGCCCTTTTGTCAAAATTGGATTTTCAAGGATAGTTGACTTTTGCCATTTCACAAAAATTTCCCAACTTCTACAAGGCATAACTTGCTCAATTTTTAAGATTTTCTCATGTTCTTGGACATTTTGGAAAGGTCTTTGAGTCCTCTAACCAATGCCTTTGGTCCCATGTCATTTTGATTTACCAATCTCAAGTTATGGTCTTTGACTTAAAGTCCCTTTTTGTTGACTTTTGAAAATGACCTATAATGTTGAAATTGATAACTTTTTGTGAGAGCATTTCTTGGACTTGAAGTATGAAGATGAGTTGTAGGAAATGTCTTTCTCTTCAAAATGAGCTTTGGATGGAATTTTTCTGATAATCCATGTGAAAGTTATGCCCTGGTCAATTTCAGTTGACTTTTTCAGCTGTCCAAATATAGCAACTTTTGCATCTTTGATGATTTCTGAGCCAAGTTTTGAGAATCATGATCAAGCATTGATCAAATGATGTTTGTGGCTTCAAAATGATATGTTGACCAAAAATTTGAACTTTTGACTGTCAAATGACCATTTTGCCCCTACAGTTGACTGTAGTGCAATTTAGGGTTTTGACTGTGCAATCTTGAGCTGAATGCCTTGAAACTTGATATGAGGATGTTTGACCATGTTTGTAAGCATATGAGACTTGATTGAGCATTTGAAAACTTCATTCTCTTGATCAGAACCCAAACCCTAGTTTTGACTGTATGGGAGACTGTTGCACTGCACAACCCTTGGGGAATTTTCTAGCTTGGCTTGGCAATTTCTTGAGGAATATGGGAGGGCAAATTTTGGGGTATAACAGTTGCCCCTGTTCAATCTTCTTAGACCTGAGGATGTAGATTGGCTGACGTGCCTTTCGTAATCCGAGGGTAAAAGATGATTGGACACTAGAGTGCCCGGAAATTTGCGCTCACATGTTGGCAATGAGGGTAATGGGCTTATAGATGCCATCTGGATGTTTTGATTGCGTAAGAGATTCCTTCGCTAGAACCTGCATACCTGCAAAACAGAAAATGAGTACCTGACACGTTGCAGGAGCTGATTTTTAGATGCCTGGTATAGATGTGTCCTGACTGGTTACAGGAGCTGAGTCTGGAGCTTCAAACGGTGATGAAGTTGTCTTTACTGACAGGTTGTTTCCAAGGACGAGTGGTCTTTAATGATGGGTGTCTATAACGAATGTCTATAACGACAGGTGTCTACACTGACGAGTGTCTATCACGACGAGTGTCTATCACGACGAGTGTCTATCACGACGAGTGTCTATCACGACGAGTGTCCATCACGACGAGTGTCTATCACGACGAGTGTCTATCACGACGAGTGTCTATCACGACGAGTGTCTATCACGACGAGTGTCTATCACGACGAGTGTCTATCACGACGAGTGTCTATCACGACGAGTGTCTATCACGACGAGTGTCTATCACGACGAGTGTCTATCACGACGAGTGTCTATCACGACGAGTGTCTATCACGACGAGTGTCTATCACGACGAGTGTCTATCACGACGAGTGTCTATCACGACGAGTGTCTATCACGACGAGTGTCTATCACGACGAGTGTCTATCACGACGAGTGTCTATCACGACGAGTGTCTATCACGACGAGTGTCTATCACGACGAGTGTCTATCACGACGAGTGTCTATCACGACGAGTGTCTATCACGACGAGTGTCTATAACGACGAGTGTCTATCACGACGAGTGTCTATCACGACGAGTGTCTATCACGACGAGTGTCTATCACGACGAGTGTCTATCACGACGAGTGTCTATCACGACGAGTGTCTATCACGACGAGTGTCTATCACGACGAGTGTCTATCACGACGAGTGTCTATCACGACGAGTGTCTATCACGACGAGTGTCTATCACGACGAGTGTCTATCACGACGAGTGTCTATCACGACGAGTGTCTATCACGACGAGTGTCTATCACGACGAGTGTCTATCACGACGAGTGTCTATCACGACGAGTGTCTATCACGACGAGTTGTATCAGAGGAATCTTTAGGCATTGATTTAAACTGGATTTGTATTCTTTGACCGGATTTGTCTCTTATGACGGGATTTGTCTTTTCTGACGGTGTTTTGTCTATTTTGACATAGCTGATCATTCAACTGTATCCTTCCTGAAAGGTAAAGGTCAGTTATATGCAGTACGTGATATGAATCAAGCAATGGCATAAATGCAATTGTATGACATGATGCGTACATGCATGTGTCATGATGTACGAAAATGTGATGTTTATGAATGTATGCTTTCGTCTAGGAAAATAAATCCTTGACGGATGCCGGGAAGTCACTCCTGGGCTGATGTTGGAGAATAAGCTTTTGCTTCCGCTGGGGATGATAAGACTTTACTGAGGACGGTCTTTTCCGTGGCTATTGGCTGAGGATAACCCAGTTATATCTTTTTAAGGAAATAACTCTTTGAATAAAGTCGGACGACGCGTTCGTGTTCTGCGGGGAGTGAAAATATCTGGGTCGCATTCTTTAGCCGAACCTATGATGGACAGAGCAACCGGATTTTTTAGACAACTCCTTATTGCCCCAGTTTCAGTGGGAGGAGGCACTTGTGGGAGTACTTGACGAGTCTTCTGGTAGGCAGGTGCCGAGATGCTGGGACATACCCGTACGCTTTGATCCCTAACTTTTGCCTGGACCGCCTTTTCGGGTTTTCAGTCCACCGGGATACCCATTTTTGCCCAAGCCGCCTTTTCAGGTTTTCGACTTGCCGGGTGTACAGATTTTTTCATTTCATCCCTTATTTTTGCCCGAACCCTTTTGGTTCGCCGGGAATCCCTTATTTTTGCCTAGGTGTGTCACCCTAGCGGGTCTTTGATTTTGCGTAGTATTCTTTCGACTATGTCCATATTTCTCAGAATGTGGGGAGTTGCCCCTGTTGGAAATACTTTATCATGCCCCAGATAATGGGCAATGCTCCTACTGTGCCTCTTGATTGGAGGTACTTCTGTTCACAAGATATTCATCGTGCGAATTTCCCTGCTGTTCAGACAAAAATTCATATGCAAACAAAGTTATTTTAAGAATGCAAAAGTCTATGTCTGTCTTGAATATTTTAAAAATGCATTTTGTTGTAATACAATACGGTGTCAACTCAAGATTTTACAGCAAACCTTCAGGAGTCAGGATACCTTCGTAACAGTATGCTTTCGAACTAACCCATGCTTCAGCTAGGACTTTTAAGGGTTATATCGTGGCCTGGTTCACGGTTTAAGAAACAAAGGATAAAGGCCCAAACTATTTGTACCCACCCGCTCTTTCGTGATGTTCTCCAACCCTAAACTCAGTTGATCATACGTTAGACCTTGTTTGAGTCTTTGCTCTGATTTTCCGGTGATGGTTCAAACATTGATGATTTATTCTGACTAGGCAGTCACTTTTTGTTGAGGGTTTGTGAGACCTCTTTCTTGATTTTTGTTATCCCTTTCTTTTTTTGCCTGAACTGTTTCCTTTTTGGAATTACAGTCAGCGGGATGCCCCAGTTTCGTAAGTCTCTTTTCATAGGTTTTGACTTTTTGGGCTTTTCGTTTATGATTTTTTTTTTTTTGATAATGACTGCCTGTCCTTATGATTGTTCGGAACCATCACTGTCTTTTGTTTTTGAAAAAACTCATTTGGTGCCATTCATTGTGCACTTGGATCAACTGAGAGAACTACCCTGCCCCAGGTTATGATTAAGGGTTTTGATTTTCGAAAATAAAACTCCTACTCCTTTGGCTCTGATGGGTTGGCGAGGGATTATCATCCTTATAACTCCAGTGTTTAGGGGTTGAAACAATGCCTGTACCTCATCAGCGGGGTCTGTTCAAAAGCATACTGTAAATCGTGGCATCGTTTTCGTCATCCTCCCTCAAGAGGCTTAGAATTATTGATTGAGAGAGTTGACGTCAGAACAAATATGAAAATAATTTGCGTATAGTGAATACGAATATATTGATTCAAAATAGACATAAGCGATGCATTAATGAAATAACAATGTTTTAATGAGTAAATGCTTGAACAATCAAAAGAAAATTGCAACTTGAACATTCGAATGAACAAAAATTTCTAGTCTCAGGGCTTGTCACTTCAAATGGTGAGCCTTGGAGGGATGGTAGAAAAATTCAGCCTGACCATCTTGTGTGAATTCCAGTGCTCCTTCATCAATCAGGTCCTGGATCTTGTTTTTCAAAGCCCAACACTCGTTTGCATTATGTCCTGGACAGGCAGAGTGGTAGGCACACCTTTTATTGGGATCGTAAGCAGGATGTGCTGTGTTGGGGTTCTGGGGATGATCCCTTAATGTGATCAGGTTCAATCTCAACAGGCGTTGTAAAGCTTGAAACGGCGACATATTGAGCGGGGTGAACTGCCTCCTGGGCTTGTCTGTCTGAAGTTGGTGAAGTTGCTGCTGAATTGGTGATACTGGAGCCATATGAGGAGCTTTCTCCTTGCCTCTTTGTCTCAAAGGTGGTGGAACGATGATTGGCTGTTTACCCTTAGATGTTTGCCCCAGTTGGTTACCCTGAAGCAGTTTGTTGATGAGAACCCCGAGCTCATCTTGTCTTTGAGTTAAACCCTGAATGGCAGTCATCTGCCCCAGCATCTGGGCTTTCATTGCATCTATCTCAGCTTGCAGGCGTTCCAGCCGTTCGTCCTCAGTACTGTTCTTGGCAAAAGTCTCCATGAGAAGTGTTCTGAGCTCCTCCTGCCCCTTGGATAGATTCAGGAGGATTTCCTCGAATCGAGTCCCTTGAGCAAGAAGGTCCTGGTTATCTTGTTGGGAAGCCATTGCTGAAATAAACAGCGGAGATGATAAGTGACTTGTCCAAAGGGTACCTGTTATGCAATGATATGTATGATATGCGTGCAATGTTTTCAAGGATCTCGCGGGGTAAACCAGAAAATTTGTTAGCATTGGAATTGATTGAAGGACACCCATGTTATTAAGAACTCTTCTTCAAGAGTCAAAGGCTCACCATATCAAGTGGGTCATAGCCCCTGACTTTAGTCATCATGTCTGGTTTTGATTTCCAAACAACCTTGGTTAGGGAACCCTCTTCAGGAGTCAGAGCTCACCATATCAAGTGGGTCATAGCCCCTGACAACATTGGCTAGAAGAAAATAAATCCTCTTTGCCCCTTGCTAGATGTTTGACTTGTATCACAAGCCCTTGAGATCCTTGAAATGGGTTAGGATGTATGCAATGGTATGATGTCATGATATGCATGGGGTAATGTGAGTAACCCTGTTATGAGTCCCAATTAAGGACTGAAACAAACCTGCAAGAAACAAGTGTTAGATCACAAGCATGCAGATAGTCAAGTACTAAGGCACACAAGTCACACAAGAGAGAGCCCTTAAGTTTAGGCCAGCATGGGGTCTGGGTAGTACCCTCTTGAAGTTGGTGGGTTCAACCTGTCCTAATCAAAGTAACCGGGTTCTAAGGTTCCCAATATCACGGGATTGCTTTCATTGTTCATCGTTTCGATTTAGCCACTGAACTGGCGACCGAAATATTCCAGGAAAGCAACCCTCAATTGAGTGTAGTATCGAGTATCAACCAACCTCGGACTGCACCAAAGTCAGTTATCTCACTACCCTAAAGAGGCCAAGATGGTTCAATTAAGGTTCCTAAGGTCTGTTGATGCTTCATGACACCACGCGGAGGCCCCGTACTCTCCTTGACTGACTCAAGGGTTACCGGTACACACCAAAGTGCCACATCAACGTAGCAGACTGTTTCAACCATGTCGGTATACCCCGCACAGTTCCCTCACAGCCTTGTTGCTACTTTCTAAGAAAGGTATCCCCCAGATCCGGGTTAGGATCTATAGAACTCCCAAGCAACCCACAATTTTAAAGCAAGCAAGGAAAGCAATTGAAAACACAATGATCTTAATCCTAAGGTACACCCCACTTTAAGTTTTATCCCCAGCAGAGTCGCCAGTTCTGTGATCGGTGGATCTGGAACTGACTGTTTTAAAGCTGGTTCGCGAAATGTCGCGGAAGCAAGAGTCGCCACCGTCTTTTATTTTCTCCAATAGGAAAGGACAAAAGCACAGAAAAATTCCTTAAAGAGATTGCTCTCGGTTCGGGAGGTAGGTTATAGAAAGGGAAGGTGTTAGCACCCTTTCTATCCATGGTTATCCATGGGCTCTTAGGTACTTGCTCAATGTGTTTTCAAAATTGTTTGCTTGCTTTTCAATGTGGGTTTCAAAAATATTCTTTGAAAAGTTTCAGTTCAACTCGTACGTCAGAGTGTTTGAAAAGTTTGTTTTGAAAGTTTTTGAAAGTGTGTTGGTGTGAAAAGAGTTTTTTGTTTTGTTTGAAATTAGAGCAAGTACCCTTGAGAACCTACCTACCCTAAGGAATTCGTCTGTGTAAATGTCCTTTGAAGTAGTGCCATCCCACCATTGAGAGGTAGGTAGCACCACCGTTGGAGGTGTTCGGGTCAATTCGAGTTTTAGGGACGTGGTGGTCACCAGAGCAACAGTAGGACACCTTAGAAGCTACCCTTATGCCATTGATCCTTTATTTTCCGAGGCAACCGTTTCGAGGCAACTGGATCATGTCATGGACATAAGGACTTACTAAAACGTCCTATACTCGACGACCACCTTTCGAAAGGCAACAGTGAGACGTACCCTAGGGGTGGTGTGTGCGAATTGTGTGTCATTTTCAGTTTATTGTTTGTCTTGTCATGCATTGGTGATCTAACGATTCAATTTTATTTTCGGGCATTCATTCTTTCATGCGTATTTATTAACAGTTATATTTGCGAGAAAATAAATCTAACTATTACAACTGGCGCGGGTCCACATCGCCAAAAAAACCGAACCCGATTTGACTGAAAATAAATAAAGCGAATAAATAAAAAGTGCGAGAATTTTAAATTACATGGCTTTGGGGGATATACAGAATTATTTAAACAATATAAAACAAATGCGCGAAATAAAGAGATTAAACAAAATTAGGGCGTTGGACCCTTTTACAAATAATTAAAATTAATCAAGGAATCTAAAATTAAAATTAAATGAAGAATAGTATTTTTGTGTTTTTTAGGTTTAAAAGAAAAAGAGAAAAATTATTTAAAATTAAAATGCTAAACCCTAGTTCTAATGTTTTTTAAGTTTTTAAGAAAGAGATTTAATTTCTAACCTAATTTAATTCTAAATTAATTTATGTACAATTTTTGATTTATGAAAAAAATAAAAAAATAATATTATTGTGAGGAAAGGAACAATTAAAAAAATGATATAAAAAATTAATAATTAACCTAATTCTACATTTTTTGGATTTTTATTATGAAAAAAAGAATTAAAATTAAAATTGAAAACTAATTAAACTAAATGAATTACATTTTAATTTATTTATAAAAGTAATCAAAATTAATTATATTTTTTTTGTCCTTTCTGTATTTTTAATGTTTTTATATTTTTGTAAGAATTAATTAAATAAAACAATAAAACATAACAATTGAAATAATAAATAAAAAGATAAAAAAAATAATCAAAGTTGGCAAACCAGGGTGGGGGAACCCCAATTTGGAGGGTGTTGATTGGAAAAGCCTGGCCCATTTTTGCTTGGATTGGTTGACTTTTCCAATCTTGTATGATGCTTTGACTGGCCTCCACCATATGCTTTTGTTTTGAACCCTTTGATAAGCCTCCTAGGACACGTGTGCAATAGATGAGGAGTGTGCATGGTATGTACTAACGTCAGCGCTGCATGGAACCTTGAAATGAAAAATAATATGAGAAATTGGCCAGACCTGGGACTTGAACCCAGGTCTTGAAGGTCACACGCGCGTTTTCCTAGCCACTGAGCCATTGAACATTAGTTAACATATTATGGTAAGAAAATAATAAAAAAACAAAACCAATGCATAGCACTTAAAACGCGCGCAATTCAAATGAGCGTATCATTGGCTGCCACGACTTCTTCTTCTTCGCGTGCCCTGAAACAAAACCCCTATGGCCACAGTTTTCACGCGTTGCCTTATCCCACCTAACAGAAAATAGCGAAGAGGTCCTCGACGCTCATAAATTGAGCGCGAGGGCTGGAATCTTTTCGTTTGGATGTACTGAGTGTGATAGCAATGGTCTTGAGTTCTGATTTTGCTTATTTACAAAAGCCCTAAATTAAGCTCTACAAAACCCTAGAACATGAAAATGGTAAAATCGTGTATGGCTTATGAAAATGCAATTAAATACCATGAACAGCTTGGAAACTTTGTGAGGAACATGAATATGTAATTAAAAATGCAAAAGGATGCTTAGAATCAAGAACACGAATTCAAAAATTTCTCTGTACAGTTTCACTTGTAGATACCAGTTCAAGGAGTTTTGGAAGATGTTTTGAATTGAAAAGCGTTCAGTGATGGTCCAGGATGCTAATGGGAAAAAAATTGAGGCTTGAAAAAGTTCCTAGCTTTGAAATCAGATTTGCATTTTATGTCCAAATTTTCAAAGTTCCAATCCACTTTTGAGCGAGCCTTTTGCTGCACTATGGTTAGGGTTTGACTCAATGCATCTCATGGAAGGGAATTGGTTTGTTTTTTGACCTAAACTCAAGCTTGGGAAAGAATTGGTCTTAGGGTTTCTTCCATTAACCATTTTCCTTCTTTTTAGCCAAAACCTAGACCTAGTATGCAAATGAACCCTAGCCTGATTTCTTGAGTTGGTTCATGATACATAGGAAATGTCCAAGTTCATTTGACACTATTCCATTGGTTTTTAAATTTTATTTGAATTTTCAAAGAATTAAAATGAATTAAATCATCAAAAATTAAATAAAATAAAAAAATCAATATTTGGTCTTGAAATCAACCATGGAACACGTGTGTGGCATGACAAGGATGAACAAAGTGAGAAAAATGGGGCCCTTTTGTCAAAATTGGATTTTCAAGGATAGTTGACTTTTGCCATTTCACAAAAATTTCCCAACTTCTACAAGGCATAACTTGCTCAATTTTTAAGATTTTCTCATGTTCTTGGACATTTTGGAAAGGTCTTTGAGTCCTCTAACCAATGCCTTTGGTCCCATGTCATTTTGATTTACCAATCTCAAGTTATGGTCTTTGACTTAAAGTCCCTTTTTGTTGACTTTTGAAAATGACCTATAATGTTGAAATTGATAACTTTTTGTGAGAGCATTTCTTGGACTTGAAGTATGAAGATGAGTTGTAGGAAATGTCTTTCTCTTCAAAATGAGCTTTGGATGGAATTTTTCTGATAATCCATGTGAAAGTTATGCCCTGGTCAATTTCAGTTGACTTTTTCAGCTGTCCAAATATAGCAACTTTTGCATCTTTGATGATTTCTGAGCCAAGTTTTGAGAATCATGATCAAGCATTGATCAAATGATGTTTGTGGCTTCAAAATGATATGTTGACCAAAAATTTGAACTTTTGACTGTCAAATGACCATTTTGCCCCTACAGTTGACTGTAGTGCAATTTAGGGTTTTGACTGTGCAATCTTGAGCTGAATGCCTTGAAACTTGATATGAGGATGTTTGACCATGTTTGTAAGCATATGAGACTTGATTGAGCATTTGAAAACTTCATTCTCTTGATCAGAACCCAAACCCTAGTTTTGACTGTATGGGAGACTGTTGCACTGCACAACCCTTGGGGAATTTTCTAGCTTGGCTTGGCAATTTCTTGAGGAATATGGGAGGGCAAATTTTGGGGTATAACAAATTGCATCTTGGGGAGGCCGACATTAGCGGAGCTGACAGCGGTGCCCTCAACTGTCCATCTAAAAATGAAGTTCTATACCAAAAGGGCAAGGGTAGCCACCATCCAGGGAGACCTCGCCGCTGCCCGCAGGTGCTTCAACGCCGCTTCAAGGGGACGGGATACCGTCGACGTGGGTACCAGTACCAGACCCACCAAGAAGACAAAGCAAGAGCCCGACAGAGCATCCCCCGAGGTAGAAGTTCAGAAGGCTCCACCAAAGGTCGACTCCATAGCCCTCGACGCACGCTTCGACCAAGACGAGCCATCCAGCAGCGAGCAAATCCCCCTCCGACCTATTCCGGACGGCGATTTTGAACTCGTTCCCCTCGGAGCAGACCCGACCAAGGGAGTGAAGATTGGCAAAGACCTCCCCGACTTGGCCAGGAAGCAAATCAAGGCCTGTCTGCGCGAGAATGCTGATCTCTTCGCTTGGAGCGCTGCAGAGATGCCCGGACTCGACCCTGAGGTCGCCTGTCATCACCTCGCCATTGATCCAGCCGCCAAGGCCGTAGTACAACGTAGGCGTAGGCAGTCTCCAGAAAAAACGGAGGCTGCTGAAAAAGCTGTAAAAGACCTCCTAGAGGCAAATTTTATTTCTGAAGCCCGGTACTCCACCTGGCTGTCAAATGTTGTACTTGTTAAAAAGAATAATGGAAAATGGAGAATGTGTGTTGACTATACCGACCTCAACCGGGCTTGCCCGAAGGATGCTTTTCCTCTACCTAACATTGACATGCTGGTCGACAATTCGGCCGGCTACAAGACTTTGTCGTTCATGGACGCCTACTCGGGATACAATCAAATCCCAATGGCTCTGGGCGACAAACGCTGCACAACGTTCATGACCAGCTCGGGCAACTATTACTACAACGTAATGCCCTTCGGACTGAAGAACGCCGGTGCAACTTACCAACGCATGATGAACAAAGTGTTCAACAAACAGATTGGCGACATGCTCGAGGTATATATGGACGATATGATCGTCAAATCCCGAGCAGACACCGATCACGCGGCCCACCTCAAGACAGTCTTCGCCCAAGCAAGACAGTGCAAAATGAGGTTCAACCCCGAGAAGTGCACGTTCGGGGTCAAGGCAGGAAAATTCCTCGGATTCTATCTAACAGAACGAGGGATTGAAGCCAACCCCGACAAGTGTCGGGCATTCTCCGACCTCCCGACACCAACGTCGAAGAAATCGATACAAATCATGAACGGCATGTTGACGTCGCTATCCCGCTTCGTCGCGAAGTCCGCTCAGCACGCGCTTCCCTTCTTCAAGCTCCTTCGAAAGGAAGTAGCCTTCGAATGGAACGAGGAATGCGAGCACGCACTCCGCCATTTGAAGCAGAGCCTGTCTCAACCGCCCGTATTGTCTCGACCAGATGACAACGAACCACTATACCTATACTTGGCAGTTTCAAACGAAGCCATCAGCGCAGCTCTTGTCCGTGAGACCCCTGACGGGCAGAAACCTGTCTACTTCACGAGCAAAGCCTTACAAGGCCCTGAGAGCAGGTATCAACAGATAGAAAAGGTTGCTCTATCCCTCGTCAACGCTGCGAGGAGGCTCAGACACTACTTTCTAGCGCACACCATCATCGTGCGAACCGATCAGCCGGTGAGGCAACTCCTGGGTCGGCCAGATATGGCGGGCAGAATGCTGAAGTGGTCCTTGGAACTCTCCGAATTCGACATTCAGTACGAGAGCAGGAAGGCCCTGAAAGCACAAGCCTTGGCCGACTTCGTCGCGGAGATGACCACTAACGACATTCCCCCGGGGAACACAAGTGGACCATCTTCGTCGACGGAGCCTCCAGCTCGTCCGGAAGCGGCGCAGGGATCCTCCTGGAAAACGAAGAAGGTGTGGTAATCGAGCACTCCTTGGTTCTCTCCTTCCCGACGTCAAATAACCAGGCAGAGTACGAAGCCCTACTCGCAGGACTGAGATTAGCCGAGGACCTGGGAGCCCGCGAAGTTCAAATTTACACCGACTCCCAGCTCGTCGCTTCCCAAGTACAGGGAAGCTACCAGGCCAAAAATGACAACCTCATTGAGTACTTGAACTTAGTCAAAAAACACATGGCAAAGTTCGTACGTGCAGAAATTTCTCATGTTCCCCGCGAGCAAAACACGAGGGCGGACATATTGTCCAAACTCGCGAGCACACGAAAGAAAGGCGGGAATAAATCTGTCATCCAGGAATCTCTGGCACGACCGAGCATCGAACCACCTTCGACTACGGTCGAGATCCACGCCATCGGGGACGCCACGTCCTGGATGACCCCAGTTTATAATTTCCTAACAAAGGGAGAACTCCCGTCGAACCAGGCCGAAGCTGCCATAATCAAGCGACGAGCATGTTCCTATGTTGTTCTCGAGCAGAAACTGTACCGAAGAGGATTCTCCATTCCCCTCCTGAAATGCATCGACGAGTCCGCCATCCCCGACGTACTGCGGGAGATACACGAAGGGATCAACGCCCAGCACATGGGCGGTAAATACTTGGCAAGGAAAGCCCTTCGGGCAGGATACTACTGGCCGACGATGCAACAGGACGCCAAGGAACACGTGAAAAAATGTGACAAGTGTCAGAAGCACGGGGATATGCACCTCGCCCCCCCGCACGAGCTGAACACATTGTCGTCCCCATGGCCGTTCGCCTGGTGGGGCATGGACATCCTCGGGCCCTTCGTGCAAGGGACCTACCAGAACAAATTTCTAATCGTCGCCGTGGATTACTTCACGAAATGGATCGAGGCCGAGGCACTCGCAAAAATTACCTCACACAACATCCTCCGTTTCTACAAAAGAAACGTGCTCGCCAGGTTTGGAATTCCGCAGGCACTGGTGACCGACAACGGTACCCAGTTCACCGACCACGGATTCCGAGACTTCGTCACCAAACTGGGGACCAAACAACACTTCACGTCGGTCGAACACCCTCAGACCAACGGGCAGGCCGAAGCCGCGAACAGAGTCATCCTCTGAGGGCTCAAACGTCGACTCGGCGAAGCCAAAAGAGGATGGGTCGAGGAGCTCCACAGCGTCCTGTGGGCATACCGCACCACACCCCACTCAACGACTGGGGAAACACCATTCCGACTGACCTACGGCACCGAAGTTGTCATCCCGGTCGAAATCATGGAACCATCCCGTCGAACGGAGGAACCCCTCGACGAAGAAATGAATGACGAAGCACTAAGGGATGAACTCGACCTAGTCGAGGAAATCCGATCGGGGGCTGCCCTACGCGAAGCCACCCTAAAACAACGAGTGGCTCTACGCCACAACGACAAGGTCATCAAGCGCGAGTTCGAAATAGGCAGCCTGGTACTACGCAGGAACCAGAAAGACTCCCGCGAAGGGAAGTTGGCCGCGAACTGGGAAGGACCTTACCGCGTCCACGGCACCACGGGTACCGGGGCGTACTACCTCGAGCAGTTAGACGGAGAGCCATTACCAAGACCCTGGAATGCTGCTAAGCTAAAGCAGTACTACAGTTAGAAACTGTCAACACCTGGGACCCTCGACCAGCAGCACCCGCGCTCGGTCAACGAGGAAAAACGTCCAATTTCGTATAAGGCTAAGGTACAAGCCCGACGTACGACCAAAATAGCACAGCATCGCGCGGTAAACGATGACGATCGATAGTGCCCGACGTGGACAGCTGTACCGAGCCCCACCGCCGTCGTACCCATAAGGCAGAACACCCAGCTCGCGATGAGCAGTTCACGCCAAGGGCGAATCGTCCCTAACGGGCTCCACGCCCGACTGAGCAACCTCGCTCCGAAATGCCCGACATTCCATCAAGAATAACGGGACATCTACAAGGGTCAAAAGAAAATCTCTCCCCTCGAGCGCAACACTTAGGTGGTTCTGGCCAATCGAAATAGGGCCGGGAACGCATACAAACGGAGTCGAGCATATTTACTCGCCAAGTCAAGGCCACTTACGGGGACTCCTCGGGCCCGTGGCTTAGTCTAAATTCATACAAGCACATGATTTCAAACAAGGGCAAAAATCCAAAAGGTAAAACAACATTGATATAAATGCCCGAAGGCAACAAAACAATAGTAAACCGACCAAGAAGGCCGGCGATGTTCATAACATACAATAAACGGGCACACAGGCCCAAAGAATACAAATATCAAGGGCACGCAGGCCCGCTATCCTACTCAGACTTCCACGGAATCATCATTGTCGGCGCTAGGTGAGTCGGGCGGAGGAACGATCACGCCACCTACAATCCGGTGTGTGTGACCGATACCCACAGTGACCAGGCCATGGTTTAGCAAGGAGAGCTGATCGACCGCAGAATTGAACCTATCCTCCAGGGCACCGACGCAGTCCACCTCGAGGAGTCGGATGTGGGCGACAAGCTCCGCCCGACTCTTCAAAGCTACTATGTCCTCGGGCTCATCTTCGGCAGGTTGCAGGGTAGCATTCATTTCCTCGACCTGTTTACCCAAGCGCTCGACTTCGGCCGCCAGACGATCCCTGTCCGCCCGAAGAAGCTCCCCTTCCTCAGTCAACTTCCCCGATTTCTCCTTCTCCAGGGTCAACATCTCCCTCTCAGCATCGAGCATCGCGGTCTGCTCTCGGAACATCCCCTCGGAGCGTTCCAGAGCGACCTTCAATTTCCGCGAGCTCGCGGTCAGCGCCGCCTTCTCCTACTCGAGTTCTTCAACACGGGCAGCATCCCCTCCATCCTCAGATAACACCAAAGCCATTTCAGCCATTTTTACCAGCCCGTCCACGCTGGCGGCCAGATACGCCTTCCTTTCCTCTTTACTCATCTTTTTTATGGCCTCAGCTTCATGGGCAACCACTGTCGGGGGGAATCGCTCGAAAAAGCCCGCCTCTTCGAAACAAGGGGGGAAGGCGAAGGATTTAACAGCGCCGGCGTCCTCGCCGACAGTCGAACCACCCTCCACACGGGTCCTCTTCCTCTGCGTCAAAACGGCGCTGGGGTCGATCTCCTCGACCTCTGGATCCGACGCGGGTCCCGAGCTCGACGGCGAATCCACCCTCACCGGCTGAGGAACATTTGGACCGGGTCGGGGACCCATCCTCGTCGCCTGTGGGGCCTTCACGACCCTCCTGCCCCACCTCTAGTCGCATGATAGTTTCAAGAGCCTTTCATGTCGGCTAGCCATCGTACCTGCACGAAATAAAGGAAAAATCAGTATCGAGCAAACTGCATGAGTAAATGACGAATAAAGAATTTCAAGCAAACAACCTAACAGGCGGGCAGCCTGCCTGTAAGTCGGACACTCCACCAGCGCCTTGGTGTCGATCGGACGGGACTCGAACGTCGGGTAACCATCTTTGTCCAGGATATCATCCCCTTCCCGCGTAACCCATCGGGCGGGATGAAAACTGTTGACAAACCGGCAAAGAGCGTCGTACGTCCGCTGATCTTCCGAGCACATGTCCCCGACGGCGGTATGGTAATAGCCGGTCCCATGCTCGTAATGTCGGGACATCCAGTACACCGGGAATTTAGCCCTTCGACCCAACACAGGGCTCCCGTCGTCGCTCACCATCGTTTCCCCATCATCGTCGCTCACTGGCCCCTCCTCCTCGAAAAGGGAATCTAAAGTAGCATCGGTAATTGGACGTACCATGTACCACTTGTCTTTAAACCCCCTCACGGAGTCCATATACATCTTAAAAAGTCTCCTCGACTGCTTCAGGGAGACCCAGCTATGTTTCCCTCCTCGGGACTGACGCTGCAGGTGAAATACCCGGAAGAAAAGAGGGATGGTCGCCCCGATCCTCAGGTAGCGACACGTCAACTCAAACGCCCGGATGAAGGCGAGAGAGTTTGGGTGCAGCTGGGACGGAGCCAGCTCCAAGTGCATAAAGACCCCGGCCTGAAAATCAGTGAACGGCAGCCGCAACCCTAGGTCTTTAAACGCGATCTCATACATCGCGAGGCTGTAATTCGGATAGACCGAGCAGATCCTTGCACCGGTTGACGGAATCATGACTACGAAGTTTTGTTGGAAGTCGGGCTGGTCTTGACCCTCTTCAATGACAGTGAATGGATGTCGGTCATCCCGACTATATACCGACGCTATCCCCCGCGGCTCGACACCCACCCATTCCAGCAATGGGTCGGTCACGGTATCAATCAGGGTGACCGACTCGTCGGCACTCTGTTCGTCACGGTCGCGGCGTCCGGAAGAGTTCGGCTCGTCCGCCATGGTTACCTGCAGAGCACGGGAAACCAGTCAGTTGAGCACGAAGTCCTACGCTCGACAAAATCATGTCGTCCCATACACGACTACATAAGTCCATTTTCCACGAATGGTTGCCTCCCCGACGTCCTGAACCCGATGTTCTTCCTCAAACCAACTGCGCGGCCACTCTGCAAGCATGTCGACCCGAGGCATGAACATGGCGAGCCGCACCATGAAGCCTACGGCCAAGACCATGAACATACCGGGCGCGATCATGAATCAGGCGCCCTGGATCATGAAGACCCCGGGCAGCTCTGAAGTTTATCACCTAAACTATGAATGTGCCGGCCACAAACATGCGTTTGCCGGTCCTAGACATGAATGTGGCGGGCCAAGCACGAGTTTACCGGGCTAATCCCATGCGCGCGGTCCTAAAACATCTACAAACGCCAGGAATCATGCATTCTAAACGAAAAAATGAAGAAGGTAGATCACTTACTTGGATCAAAGAGAGGGATCTGGCTACGAAATGGAAGAATCTGTGACGAGAAGTCGCAACTGGAGAAAGTCTGGAAGAGCAGCAGCAGAGAGAGCACGGAGAGCAGAAAACGTATTATGGGGCCCAATCTTCCTATTTATAGTGATGACGTGGAATACCAAACGTCACCTCGGGCAACCACGGACTCCATCTCCTCGACGCGCTGCTCCCAACGCAATGATAGCCCTACCCCCATAGGGTGGCGGCACGGTTCCCGAAAGATGCCTCGAGTGCTCGACCGACACACCCGATAAGGATCCTCCGCGCATCCACCACCGAGCACGTCTCCGAGCACGACACGAGGAGGCCCCTCGAGGGCCCACACCTCCATCCCGGGCGCGAGACCTCAACGAGGTAATAACTTGGGTTCAAGTCATGGCTCCTCGCAAAGGAACCACGACTTGGGGGGCTCCTGTTCTGGACTGGGCCCGACAGGCCCAAAAGCATTGCTAAGGCCCAGTCCAAAGGGACTTACTAAGGACCACGCCGAGCAAAGGGGTCGCATCCGTGGCCGACATCCTGATGTCCAGCTCGACAACCGCTGTCCAACTCCACGTGATGATGCCAGCTCCACCTCCTGACGTCCAGCTCGACGTCCTGACGTCCAGCTCGACACCCTGCCGTCCAGCTCCACGTCCTGACGTCCAGCTCGACACCCTGCTGTCCAGCTCGACATCACCTCGAGCACCCCAACTAGGGCAGACTCAGTCCACGGTTCCCCCAACGAGACCCCGAAAAGACCGCGTCTCCGTCCGCCCGCACTTCACGCAGAACATCCAGGAAGGGGACCACGTGCGGGTCCCCACTACGCACGTAGAACCTGGTAGTTCCTCCATTGGGCCAAATCCGCCCGGCCCAATGAAGGAACCTTGGCCCAGCGCTGGGGGCTATAAATACTCTCTATTTCCAGAGGGTCAAGTATTCATCATTCTAACCTCAACTTACTATTATCTGCTCGTACTCCTACTCACTTTAGCATCGGAGTGCCTTGCAGGTACCCCCCCCCCCCCCACCTCGTTCAAAAAGCTTTCTGCTCGGAGCCAGCCGTGACGGTCCATTTCTGATCAGGTCAGATCAATTATCAAAAATGATTTTTAATTTTTATAAAAAAATATTGAGTTTTAGTCCTATAAAATTATTTGTTTAGCAATTTTAGTCCCAGTAGAGAAATTAAAATTGCGTACAAAAGTAATTTTATAGAGATTAAAACTCAATATTTTTTTTATAAAGATTAAAAAGCATAAATTACGATATTTATAGAGACCAACAACATATTTAACCCTATTTTTCTTATATTTAGAAGATTAAAACTATATTTTATTTAATAATATAATATTATTAAATTATAAATTTAAATTAAATACAACTATTTAATATAAAAAAAAAAAGAGTCAACTTCTAAAACAAGTATTTCAATTTGAAAGATCAATAAAATGGAACACCGACACACTTTTCTAAATTATTAGGAAAATAAAAATATTAAATTATTTAAATTTTTATATTTCAAACATTTATAAAAAATATTAAATTATTTAAAATGTGATCATTATTAAACTAAAATTATAAAAACAAAATAATGATATTTATCTTTTGGTAATTTTTTTTTAAATGACTTAATTATATTTTTAGTCTCCTATATTAGTCAATTTACAAAATGAATTCCCTTGTTCCAAATACAAATAATTGACTATGTTTTCATTTTAATAATTCGTGTTATAGTGAAATGATTCATCCTATACAAGTATTTTAGAAAATTTTATAGATAAAAAAATGCACAACTTATCGATATAAAATTCAAATCTAATAAGAAAAAATTCTTGTTCAATATCAAATGCTCAAAAATTTATTTGATTAATTTTTCTTTTTAATATTCTTTTTTTTCCTAAAATATTTATAAAAATAATTAAACCAAATCGGAGAGACACAGTTGGAGCTTTGACACATATAATGTAAAATAAGTTAAACGCAAATTTTATAATTAGTGTTTCCAAAGCCTCATTCACATCCTACACTACTCCTCTTTAAAAAAATAATTAATAAATTTTAATATTGTGGGATTTTGGATCAAACTCTAGTATGGTCGAAGTACATGCTGTAGTCGAAGAAGGGTCTGGCATGTATTTGTCGAAAATGCTTGTTAAATTAGGTTTTAGTGTTTAAACCCTAATTTGTTAAGTTAGCTTATTTATTAAGTTAGCTTGTATAATGGGCCTTGTGGAAAAAGCCCATTAGTTAGTATGTTAGGTTTTATTATAAATAGCATACTAGTCTCTCATCATTGCAACACACAGCAAATCCTAATTTAGGGTGAGAGGGTTATTTGTTATTCTTGTAAACTTGTAATCTTGTTTTCTAAGAGAAAGTAAAGAATAGCAGTTATAACCAATTCTTGTGTTCTTCTTCTTCCTTGTTTATTATTCCTCCCTTGTTCTATACTTTGTTATTGGCATTGAATTCACAACAAATTGGTGCGGTGAGCGTGGAGAAGATGCCTTCAACAAAATATGAGATTGAAAAGTTCACCGGAGTGAATGATTTCGGTCTATGGCGCTTAAAGATGAAAGCCCTACTGGTTCAGCAGGGTTGTTTGGAAGCGTTGAAGGGAGCGACGGCGATGGACGCTGCGTTAACAGAAAGAGAGAAGACGGCCATGATCGAGAAAGCACACAGCGCAATTTTGTTGAGCCTTGGTGATAAGGTTCTTCGACAGGTATCAAAGGAGACGACGGCATCAGGGTTATGGGTGAAACTTGAAAGTTTGTATATGACCAAATCTCTGGTAAATCGACTCTACCTGAAGCAAGCTTTGTATTCATTCAAGATGATTGAAGACAAAGTGTTGGCTGAGCAGTTGGATATGTTCAACAAACTGATTCTTGATCTTGAAAATATTGATGTAAAGATTGATGATGAAGATCAAGCGCTGTTATTGTTGTGCGCTTTGCCCAGATCACATGCTCACTTCAAAGAAACCCTCTTGTATGGAAGAGAGTCCCTGACCTTTGAAGAAGTTCAATCAGCTTTGTACTCTAAGGACTTGAACGAACGTAAGGAGCATAAACCTTCGACGGTTGGTGAAGGTTTGGCTGTTAAAGGAAAATTCGACAAGAGGAAAGGTAAAAATCAGTCGAAGTCTTATAGTGGTGACGCATCTGGTATTAGATGCTATCACTGTAAGAAAGTAGGTCACACAAGAAAGGTGTGCCCTGAACGCCTGAAAGATCATGGAGGTAAGGATAATGGCAATGCAGCTATTGTCCAAGATGATTTCGAATCATCTGATGTTCTTGTGGTTTCAAGCAACAACTCGTCGAAGGAGTGGATTATGGATTCTGGATGCACTTGGCACATGACTCCAAACAAAGACTTGTTCGAGGAATTATGTGATCAAGATGGTGGATCTGTATTGCTGGGAAACAACAAAGCTTGCAAGATTGCAGGCGTTGGATCTGTGAGATTCAAGCTCCATGATGAGTCAATAAGATTGTTGACTGAAGTCAGGTATGTACCTGATTTGAAGAGAAATTTGATTTCTCTTGGTGAATTCGACAAGAAAGGATATGTGTTTCAAGGAGAGAAAAGTATCCTGAGAGTCATGAAAGGGTCGAAGGAAGTCTTGAGAGGCGTGAAGAAACAAGGCTTGTATACCCTTGAGGCTGAAGTTATAAGTGGTTCGACAAATGTTGCATCCACGAAACCTTTGTCGAAGACAGAAATTTGGCACATGAGATTGGGCCATGTCAGTGAAAGGGGTCTGGTTGAATTAGGGAAACAAAATTTGCTTGGTGAAGATAAAGTCGAAAAGCTGAAGTTTTGTGAACCCTGCGTACTTGGAAAGTCCTGTAGAATGAAGTTCAACAAAGGCAAACAAAGAACACATGGATCCCTTGATTACATCCATGCTGATCTTTGGGGGCCTACAAGGTGTCTATCACATTCAGGAGCAAAGTATTTTCTATCCATAGTAGATGACTATTCCAGAAAGTTATGGGTATTCATCCAGAAGACTAAGGATGAAACTTTTGAGAATTTCAAAAGTTGGAAGACTCTTGTCGAAAATCAAACTGGCAGAAAGGTAAAGAGGTTGAGAACCGACAATGGCCTTGAGTTTTGCAATGAGGCGTTCGACAGTTTTTGTGTTGCCTCTGGTATTGCAAGGCACAGAACTACCGCAGGTACTCCACAACAAAATGGTTTGGCTGAAAGGTTTAATCGAACTATTTTGGAGAGAGTTAGATGCATGTTGACTAGTGCGGGATTAAAGAAGGTGTTTTGGGCTGAGGCTGTTTCGACAGCAGCATATCTGATAAACAGATGTCCTTCGACAGCGTTAGATATGAAGACACCTGAAGAAGTTTGGTCGGGACATCCACCAGATCTCGAAAAACTAAGAGTATTTGGCTGTGTAGCCTATGCTCACATTAGGCAAGACAAGGTCGAACCTAGAGCTCTGAAATGCATGTTTATGGGATACCCTGAAGGAGTGAAAGCTTATAGGCTATGGTGCCTAGAGCCAGGTCACAGGAGGTGTATCACCAGTCGAGATGTAGTTTTTAATGAAACTGAAATGGCTTTCAAGAAGACTGATGATGTTGACGAAGAGCTGGAACAGGTAGAGATTCCTGTTGAGGTGGAGCATGTTGATGCTGAAATGCGTATCCCAGATGAAGTCGAAGAAGAAACAGAAGATTCTGATGATGTTGAGGAAACTGTTGATGACTACCTATTGTCGAGAGATAGGCAAAGAAGAGTCATAAAACCACCTCAGAGACTTGGATATGCAGATCTTGTAGCTTATGCCTTAATCTCTGCAAGTGAAGTTCTAGACGAAGAACCTAGAGATTATAAGGAAGTTATAAGGAGTCGAATGAAGACTGAATGGCTAAAGGCCATGCATGATGAGATGAAATCTCTTCATGATAATCACACTTGGGAACTAATCAAGAAACCTGTTGGGGCAAGGTTAGTCAGCTGTAAGTGGATTTTCAAAGTTAAGGAAGGAATTGAAGGAGTAATGTCGAAGAGGTACAAGGCAAGATTAGTCGCAAGGGGTTTCACTCAGAAAGAAGGTGTCGACTTCAATGATGTATTTTCCCCTGTTGTGAAGCACAAATCCATCCGAATGTTGCTTGCCATGGTGGCTCAGTTCGACCTTGAACTGGAACAAATGGATGTGAAGACTGCGTTCTTGTATGGTGACTTAGATGAAACAATCCTGATGAGGCAACCTGAAGGGTATGTCGAAAAGGGGAAAGAAGATTATGTGTGCAAACTGAAGAGATATTTATATGGACTTAAACAATCTCCTCGACAGTGGAATAAGAGATTCGACAAGTTCATGGAACACATAGGTTTCATTAGAAGTCAGTTCGACCATTGTGTTTACTCCAGATTTCGACCTGAAAATTCATTTGTTATTTTGTTGCTTTATGTTGATGATATACTGATAGCAAGCAACAATGTCGAAGATGTAATGAGGGTGAAGGCTGAACTCAATAAGGAGTTTGACATGAAGGATCTGGGAGCTGCATCTATGATTCTTGGAATTGACATTCGAAGAGATAGAAAGCAGTCGAAATTATGCTTATCTCAAGAGGCATACCTACGAAAGATTCTTGACAAGTTTGGTATGTCGAATTCAAAGCCTGTTGTGACTCCAACAAACCCTCAATTCAAGCTGAGCATTGATCAATGTCCCAGTACTGATGTTGAAAGAACCTACATGAACAGCATCCCATATGCTAATATAGTTGGTTCTTTGATGTATGCTATGGTCTGTACTAGACCCGACATAGCATATGCAGTAAGTCTTGTAAGCAGGTACATGGCGAATCCTGGAAAGGCTCACTGGCAAGCGTTAAAGTGGATTCTAAGGTACATAAATGGGTCTCTGAACAGAGTCTTAATTTATGGTGGAGCCTTGGGTGAAGATAGTAAAGCAGCTGTCGAAGGCTATGTTGACTCTGATTATGCAGGCTGTATGGATTCCAGAAAATCTATTTCTGGATATGTTTTCACTATGTTTGGTACAGCAATTAGTTGGAAAGCAACTCTTCAGAAGGTTGTTGCCTTATCAACTACTGAAGCAGAATATATTGCCCTAACTGAAGCTGTGAAAGAAGCATTGTGGCTTGAAGGTTTTGCAAAGGAGCTGAAACTTCAAGGTCAAGGTATCACTGTTAAATGTGATAGTCAAAGTGCAATACACCTGTCGAAGAACTCAGCCTATCATGAGCGAACCAAGCACATAGATGTGAGGCTGCATTTCGTCAGAGGGGTAATCGAGCGTGGAGAAGTCCAAGTGCTGAAGGTCTCGACAGATCACAATGCCGCTGATATGATCACCAAAACATTGCCAAGTTGCAAGTTTTTCCACTGTATGCAGTTGATAAAGCTGCATGAAGAAAGCTAGTTAGTGTCTCTTGATGCTGTAGAGTCAGGTCCAAGGTGGAGATTTGTGGGATTTTGGATCAAACTCTAGTATGGTCGAAGTACATGCTGTAGTCGAAGAAGGGTCTGGCATGTATTTGTCGAAAATGCTTGTTAAATTAGGTTTTAGTGTTTAAACCCTAATTTGTTAAGTTAGCTTATTTATTAAGTTAGCTTGTATAATGGGCCTTGTGGAAAAAGCCCATTAGTTAGTATGTTAGGTTTTATTATAAATAGCATACTAGTCTCTCATCATTGCAACACACAGCAAATCCTAATTTAGGGTGAGAGGGTTATTTGTTATTCTTGTAAACTTGTAATCTTGTTTTCTAAGAGAAAGTAAAGAATAGCAGTTATAACCAATTCTTGTGTTCTTCTTCTTCCTTGTTTATTATTCCTCCCTTGTTCTATACTTTGTTATTGGCATTGAATTCACAACAAATATAAATAAATTAGTTAATAGATTTGATTCAATCTATCACCTAAAATTATGGATGAATATAATTAATCTAATATATTTTAAAAGTTTAATGATTAATACAAATCTAATGAATCATTTTTATAATAAAAATTTATTTATGTAATTATAAACCTCAATTTTTAAAAGAGAGGTATTTAAAATAACAATATTTTTTTGTGAAATTTGATAAGTATTATAAATTACTGTAAAATATATTATTTAAGTGTGTGAATTGAGAAATTTGATCGTAGATATCATATGAATAAGTACAAGAAAAAAATTGCAAAAAAATAAGAATAAAAATACATTTACAAAGAGAGAAATATATAACCTGAAAGTGTGAGTAAACAAGGTGAGACTAGAATCTTCCAATGAAAGACAACCTATAAGAGTAAAATTTAAAAAATCAGAAGCAATACAAAATATGAAGTAGTTTTCTGGTAAACTTTTCTACAAAATTTTTTTTTGGGATATTAAATAAAATTCACATTTTATAAAATTGAATTATGTAAAAAGTAATTTTAATAAAAAATCAACAAATAAACTAAAATATAAATAAAAAATATACAATGAAATCAAAATATTAATAAAAAAATAATGCAAACATGAATTTAATATATATATATCACGTAGAGGAATCTTAATCAAAATCCATTATCAGAGGAAATATTAGAGGAAATCTGTAAAAAAACTAAGGTGGAATCCAAAAAAAATTTTTACAAACAACACACAGTTGCGAGAATGAGGTGGCCGGAAAACGGCTTTCCGCGGCGTGAAAAGAGGAGGATGGCGGAGGTGGAAACGGTCGGAGATGGGAGTTAGGGATTTTGAAAGAGAATGAAAACTGAAAGTGTAAGTGTGAATGTGAGGATGGAGTCTATTAGTATTTGTAGCATATTTTTCAATCTATGAAATTACTAGTGTCAATTTTTTTTAAGTGACAGTAAATAAACTATCTTTCTAATTATTAGTATCTTCATTTTTAAAATAATCCATCTAATTTTACTTGTATCTCTATAAACCTTATACTAGTCAATTTCTCAATCAATGAAATTTTTTTAAGTGACAGTAAATAAATTGAAATGATAGTGAAAAACAACTGTCATCAACTATTCTTGGTGAAAGAAGTGTCAAATCAACCTACACAGTGATGAATGAGTTTTGAAAAACATTTGCATGTGAGTATTTTCTTTTTCACACACTAGTCAGAGGTAGTATAATAATTTGCTACCCACCCTCATTCATTGCATTTATAATCTCGCGCCAAAACAGTTGGATACGCGTTTAAGACGTTCTTCGTAAAATCAAACTAGTGGGATCGCCGTCGCACTAAAGGATGTGTGGTAAAGATAATCCCTTTAAAATAAGATTTCATAAGGAAGATTGAGAGGGTAGTTAAAATTGATCAAGATTGAAGTAAGGATTATGATTGCAAGGAAAGGCCAAGAGCAAACTAATGGCTGAAAGAACATATTGTTGATCGACCAAACTATACATCAAGCAAGTTGGTGGAGTAATGTCGAAGTTGGTCAAGTCGACCAAAGATAGGGAGATGGAATAATGTCGAAGTTGGTGTCAGTCGATCAAGACAAAGTGGACTTAAAAGTTTTGTTGGGGAGATGATCTGCAGAAGCAACAAACAGAAGCGGGAAAAGTTCAAAGTTTGAAATGAATAATTGTTGGCAGCGGTTACCAGACTATTTTAAGCGCCAAATAGGTGGCGAAAATCTAGGGTAGCGGTTACTTAGTTTAGTGAAACGTGAAAATAAGTAATGTCTTAAGGCAGTTACATTGTAATATCTATAAATATGAGAATTTAGTGTAAACTTTGGGTGTTCACTTTGCTCAAAAACATTTCATAAAACTCTTATATCCGAGCATCAGAAAAACAGAGTTTGAGAAGTGTCAAAGTATGTGAATCACCATCTTTTTCATTCCAATGCAAATCGTTTAACTTTTATTATGTCTTTAATTTACTCTTTCGTTCTTTACTTTTGAGCAAACTTCTTACGTTGTTGTTTGCTTCACATGCTTTACATAAGAACTGACTGTCGGCCACGAGTCACCAGTCAGTTAGTTTCCTTGTGTCAAAATATTTTTCTCATAAACAAAGTCTTTGTTGGTCACGAGCACCGTGCATATTGGTTGATTTTTAGTGTGGAAACTCTATGTATTTGTTCTCTCATTTTCATTCAATTAAGTGTTTGTGTTGAACAAGTCATTTTTTCAAAGATACTTAGCACATGTCTTAAGATCAACTGGTCGATCTTGCAAGTAACCATTAATTTTAGGACTTAGGGTGATTGTTTACCATTTTCCACAGTAAACAAATTGGCACACCCAGTGGGACCAGTGCTAAGTAAATCACATATTAAGTAGTTGTTGTCGTCTTGTAACCTGTTTTAGTGTATGAAATTTAGAAGTGGTAAACTAACCAACTCACAAATTAAGAAAAGTACGTCTAGAAATTTCAGTATGACTAACCTTTCAAACATTGATGAAATACCAGTGTGGAACTTGGGTACTACGCAACTAGTGGTTTCGCAGGTCGCACGATTGCCTCTTTTAAACCCAAATGTGGCAACAACAACTGTTGTTACTACGTCCATTGATCAGACTCCACCGTTGAGTCCTACGTGCACAACAATTACGATTGAAATACTCCGATTTAGCACCGTAAATCCCGTGTATGGAATGATGTATTCCATGATGTCATGGAGTCAGTCAACTTCAAGTGTAGCAACAACTGTGGAAAATGTTCAAAATATTAGTTCTCATTTGCAAGGATTTGCGCCAAGGGGAAATAAAGGCAACCAAAATAGGGGAGTGCCTCTTCATCCTGTAGTACCACCCCTTACTAACACTTCAGTAGCAGTACTAAGGCAACAAATGGATGATAGTAACCATGAGTTAGTCAACATGTTGAT
Organism: Vicia faba; assembly: GCA_948472305.1. Lineage (NCBI taxonomy): Eukaryota > Viridiplantae > Streptophyta > Magnoliopsida > Fabales > Fabaceae > Vicia > Vicia faba. The sequence goes on along the minus strand of OX451737.1, from coordinate 1,111,140,483 downwards.
TAATCAAATGGGAAATATATTTAATCCCATAGTCCAGGAGTCTGCTGAGACAAATCGACAAATGATTGCTCAACTAACACATTTGGGTAATTATTTAGGGGCTCCAAAAGCACCTGTTCGACGGGCGCAACTTGCGGATCCATTAGATGCACCCGTGCCACCAAACTTGGGGGCGGCAAAAGATGAAATGTCCATCAAGGACAACCACTAGTGTTACAACCTCAAAGAAATTAGGAAATCGACCTACCAAGAATTTTGGTAAATCGACACCAAAATGTTGATCAAGTGGTAGATCAAACTCGACATGGGGATATGGTTGTTGAAAATGATTTAATGACTATGGTCGAAAGAATTATGGCTAGAAATGGGATGAATGGTGGGTTCCATAGCCCAACATATTCTTCCCCTTTGTCTGAGTATATCCTACAAACTGAAAATCTCAGGGGTTGGAAAGTCCTAAGTATACTAAGTTTGAGGGAGAGTCTGGCGAGTCGACAGTCGAACACATTGCTAGGTATTTAACTGAGTCAGAGGATATGGCTAATAATGAAAATTTAAAAGTTATAAATTTCTCTTCGTCCCTTACAAAAGCAACATTCACGTGGTTTACAACACTACCACCAAATTTAATTGATTCATGGGCTATGTTAGTGTCATAACCCCATTTTTACCCCTAAGATTTCATTCATCATGATACTTAATCATACATTCATTCATATTCTAAAATAAAAATAATTTGAGATTACAAGCAAAGAGGTCAATGTGTGGTCAGATGATGATCCTCTTAGTGCTTGTCTTACAATATTTGAGGGATTTTATGAGCTCTAACCCTAATTTATATAGATATGATGGCATGTGTGGATTGGTGCACTAAATATTTTGCAGGAATTCAAGTTTGAAGGAAGGATGACCCCAATTAGGGTTTCTCAGAGATTTGAGAGAATATGCCAACTTCTGAGGCTTGGATGTCAGTCATAAAAGATGCTATGAATGTGGTTCTTTAAGCATTGTGCTCTTCATCAAGTTAATTTCAAGTAATGAAGGATTCAAAGATCAATTTTGGTGTCTCAACCACTTTTGAAGGCAAAATTACAGTTTGGTCCCTACAAGTGATGAAATTAGGGTTTCCAACTTCTTGGAGCCCTATCTTGGTCATTTATTGGGATATTGAGGCCATTATTTTGGTAATGTGCTCTAATTGACATGAATTTCAAGTGTGCAAAAGTTCAAATTCCAATTCTTCAAGAAAGTGGGTTTTTGTCCTGAGGACTTTTGGAGCCAAAAACCCTAATTTCCTGAACTTCTAGAGGCTCTAACTTCTTCATAATTTGGAGTTAGAAGCCCATTAAAAGTTTAATATGTATGTATTGATACCCTCTACATTTGATATTCACAAAGTTTTCCTTGATTTGGCTCCTATCTCCTTGTGCCAAAAAGTCAACTCTCAAGATGCTGAATTTATCGATGTTTTCGCTAGAAATGTCATGGCTCTAATTTTCTCATGGAAAATTATTTTGAGATGCAATTTTTTTTCAAAGTGCATAATTGTTCTCCCTCTACAACTTTGTAGTTGAGGTCAAAGGCCAAAAGTGAAAGGATCAAGGACTTGTAGTTCAAAATTGGGGGATTTTCAAGAAAAATTCAAAGCTAGTAAAATGGCAATTCAAGGAGTTTTGTAATGTTTTTGAACATTCCACTTGTGGATTCAATCTAGTTATGTCATTTAGAAGAGAATGAGGGCCTTTGTGAATTTTTGATTTTGGGTCACTCAAGAGGTGGCACGTGGCACCCTCCCATTGGCCAATTTTCAAAGTTCAAAATTTTGGAAAAAGATAGTGTTTCCTGAGTATATGCGGTATTCTAAGATCAATGGTGAAGTCCAATTTGGCATTTGAGGCCATCTTGAAGGGTTTTGCATGGAAACTTGTGAATGAAGCAAGGTTTGAAAGTGTGCTTGAATGAGGGAGTTTCAATGGGTTTTTTGGCCAACCAAGGGTATGCACACATCATAATACACTTAAGGATCATCTGTTTGTACTCCTCTTACATCAATTCAACCCAAATCATCAACTTTATTGTGAAAACCTAATGTGACATTTGGTGTCCAAGAGTGAAATTTTGAATGAGACCTATTCAAGCCAAAAGTTGAGATTCAAATCATTATACATGATAAATATGAGGTGTGTGGGAGGTTTTTATGAGCTACGAGGAAAGGGTGCATGATTCCTTATGTATGGTTTAAATTTGAGGCAAAATTGGCAAGTTAAAGTGCACACAAAAGTGGAAGAGGTTTGAGGTCATTTTGAATGGTGACACACATCATATTATGTGTATATAGGACCTGTTTGAGGTTAATTTCAAGCTATGCCTTCTAATTCCCTAAGTGAGTAGTGAAAACCAATTTGGCATTTTGAACAATTTCATCTCAACATGTCATTTTGAGTTCTCATAGTTCCACAACCTAATCAATGGTACAAACATGCTACAGTACATATTTGAAAGTTGTGTGAGGTGTTAATTTGGTCAGATTCAAGCCAATTCAAAATTTCATCATCCAAAATTCCAATTGCTACAGTTTGCAAAAAGTGGGTGAACACCTCACTTTGATTTCAGTTTTCATCCATCACAAGATTCATTTCCAAAAATCCTCATACACAATTGAAGTATGCTTCTTCCTCATTCAAAAACATTCAACCACGAGTATTTTCATTAAGTATAGAGCATTTCATTCACATTCAAAAAACAGAAAATGTCACTGCATTATTATTGTGACAGTAAAAATGAAAATGTAAATTACTCATTATCAGCCATTTTCAGCTTCACAAACACGATCCCAAGGATGAATAAAAGTTGTTTGAGGCCCAAGCCAAAGGAATTGAAGCTCATACCTAACTCTGCTGAGCTGGCACGAGCTTGAAAAAACTTTCAAAGTTTGTTAGGATCAACTCAGTGATCCAACTCATCTCATCCATTCTAACTCGTTCCATATATATATCTGATCACATGCAACCCGTCCATTAGCCACGATTCACAAATCAGACCAAATTGCATCTCATTCGCTCTCTCTGAATTTTTGCTTCGAAGCTCTTTTTCCTTCAAGATCTCTCCATCCACAAGAACAATTAGAGCCTCAGTTTCTCCAGATTCAAACTAGGCATAGCAAGGAAGAAGAAGAGCTGATTCACTTGGTTCGATTCAATTGGAGCAAGGAGTTACAATTCTTCAAAGTTCAGATCGCAACTTAAGGAACAACGAAAGAATCCATCATAATTGGTGAGTTCTTGAACTTAAACATGAAATGATGAGTGATTATGCTTGCTGAGATGTCCAATGCTTGATATGGAGAGTTAATTGAACTAAAATTGATTGAATCGTATGATCCTCTTTTTTAGTTCAGTTAGGGTTCATACTTTGAGTGTAAAATGCTCTTAATCCAGATAAAATTGAACCTAGTGAGTTATATATTCAGAATCGCCATGAAATTCTGAGTAAAATGATGTATCTATGATGATGTAACTTTTTGGTTTAGGATTCATTTGAATTGGTGAGTTGCGCGCGTGTTCTGGTTTAGCTAGAGGTAGGTGACGCAATCTGGACCGTTCATTCTCATCTGGCGCCATATCCAAAGGCCACAATTCAAACTGATTTTCATTATTTCTTTTTCTTTTTGAATATTAATTCATTCTTTGGTTTAATTTTGTTTAATTCATAAAAAATGGCAATAAATCCCTAAAAAATGTAAGGAAATTATGTTGAGTGTAGTTTTAATTGCTTGTTTTTTAGTATTTTTGTGGATTATGATTGGTTGTGTACATTTTAAATATTTATTTTGTTTGGAAAATGTAAATCCCCAAAAAAATTCCAATAAAAATTGTAAATCACCTTGACATCATGTTTCAATTGGACAAAAAATTTCAAGCTTCAATTCCCTGTTTTAATAGGTTTTTGTAATTTTCTTTATAAATAATTCATTAAAAATACAATAAAACTTCAAAAATCAAAGATAAATACCAAAACAGAAATAAAAAATGTGAGGAAATTATTTTAGAAACCTAAAAATGTGTAGAATCTAGGATAAATAAGTAGAGGTTCAATTTTTAGTTTAACATAGGTTTTAGAATTTTCTTTGTAAATACCTATTAAATAATAAAAAAATCCTAAAAAATACAAAAATGAATTCAAAATTTCCAGAAATATTTGTGATTAGTCCTTACAATATTAGTGAACTAGGATAATTTTAGTTTAGGTTAATTATCTGTTTAAGTCATAGTTCAAGATTTTTGTTATTAATTGACCTTTTAATTGTTTAAAAACTCACAAAATCCATAAAAAATAGAAAACAGAAATTAAAAATCTTAAAAAATTATGAATGAGGCTTGAATATATGCTGAACATAGTATAAATCACATGAACATCAATTTATTGATTTAGTATTTTTCCCATCTTATTGTTTGTAAATAGTTAATTAGATTAATTTTTACAAGAAAATTCACACAAAATTCATAAAATATGCGAAAATTACCAAATCAATGGGGAAAATTTTGTAAAAACAAGTAGTTTCTGAATAAAATACTTAGAGATGTTCAATATCTATTTTGAGGTCAGTGGAAAATATTTTGATATATGGCTAATTTTGTGTTTAATTTTAGTTAAATAATTGTTTTCAATATTCAAACCTTTGAAACAATAATCCCAAAAAATATAATAGCTTCATTAAACTTGTTTTGCTTCTGTAAATAATGTTGGTTAGTATCTTTGGTTGAGTTTGATATTTTTTCCACATTTTATGCTTAATTGCTTAATTTTTGGTAGGTTTTAATTGGATATTAAATAGCAAAATGTTTCTGAAAATTATGAAAAAATTCAAGTGTGAGTTTCAAGTTATTTCACCCAGGGTTACTTTAGAAAGTTTTCTGATTTGAGTTTTCATTTTAGGACTTCCTTTGTAATTGTTGTTTTAGGTAAAATCGGTTCGTTTGCATGATTCATAAACCATTGCTTGTATACCTAGCTTTCATGAACCACTAGTACTTGATTCTACTGCTCATTGGATGCATATTTCTTTTGTATTCACTTCTGACTTTGATATGTGGTGATGGATATTATTGGAAAATTGTTTCATTTTGTTTGGTTGGCTTTTCACTTTGAACTTTCACACACACTACACATAGTCCAAATGCATAGGGCTTTGTACACCTAGAATAAGTTTCCTCTCGATTCTAAATGACTTGTCATGTGTTTTACAAGTTCAGTAAGGTCACTACTTGGTGTTTGCTTTGAGTTGGTTTGATGATCAAAGCCCATTCTGGTTTAGGTGTATGAAGTAATGCTTTTGTGAATCATGTGATATGTTGTTTCCTTTGTGTTTCAATTCAATTCATGCTTTCTTTTTGATAATTTGTTTGAGATTCACTTATGACCTTGTGTATACTTCACTTGCTTTTGTATGGGCACCATTGTCTTTAGGATAAGTCTCGTTGTTTTCCATTTACCTTTTGTAAACTGTGTACATATTCTGTTTGTATGGTGTTTGCTTGCAGGCTTTGTACAGGATTGTGATTCTCCTATGCAATCAAGCAATATTCTGGCTTTGTATATATCTTGTGAACTACTCTGAATCTTTTGTTTGTTGTCTTCAGTTGCTTGAGACTACTAAGTCTCACTTGCTTTCGTTGTTTAGCTTCGTAGTTTCTTTGCTTGGTAGTGCTCTTATCCCTTTTACTTATTCTGCACTTTTTCTTTTGATGTCATGAGAAGTAGGAATGGAGACCGTACCACTTGGACGACAATATTCTGGAAGTCCTCATTAGGAGGCAATGTTTGTGTTTGTTTACTTTTCAGCTTGCAAGTAAAAGACCTCAAAAGAGGCATGTGGAGCAGGGTTAGTAGTCAACCCCCACGCTTTCTAGTCCGTGTCGTTCTTATGCTCACTTTTTGCAAGTTCCGAGCTCTGAACATGTACCAAAATATCTTGATTGAATCAAATGAAAAGCCCTCAAAGAGGCTAGAGGTAAGGGATCATGCAATCGGTCATCTCACTTTCTTTAGCTCATGTCGTCCGACATTGATGCTTGGTGTACGCACGCACCTTTTTATTTCTTCACCCTACCTTGCCCGATGACATGATATCGTGGTTAAGGCATGTTATTGAGTAACAACTTGTCATTTGTACAGTTGTTTGGTCTAATGCTTGGTTGACTCGGTTGATTAGCTCCCCTTGGCTATGGCGGGACCCCTTTTCTCATTACTTGGCTTATGCCTTGTAATTGTTTGTTTTTGATCAAGTGGAACTCGATTGTTTTTGCATACTGTTTGTAAATTCTTTGTTTGCTCATTGTTTGTGCATAAACTTAGCTTGGCATGTTGTACGTTTTCATCTTGCATTCATATAGCCTTTGATTGTTTGTTATTGTGTGTTTACTAACCGTTTTGTCAACAACGCTATGGTAAGGAGCAAGCCCTCCAAATTGCCAAGTGAAGGCTTCACTTTGTTTGTTATTGTGTTTCGTACTTGTGCATGTTTTGTTGTGATGTTTGTGAATAATACTCCAAAGTGAAAGAAAAGAAAATGCTTAAAAGATACCATGTTCAAATTAAGTTTACCTTGTTCATTTGTAAAACTTTTGTAAATAGCCTTGACTCGCTAACTAGTCTCCCACCCTATTGCATGTAAATAAAACACATTAAAACTCACTTAGTAAATGTTCAAACAATGAAAAGACAATTAAAAAACAACTAACCCACTCTTTCTTTGGTCTTCTTACCTTTTTCCCACTTGGGATGGCTTGACCGTAGTTAATAGGAAACCATAAAAAACACAAAACACACTAAAAACCCGTAGGGAGAACTACGTGGATTTTGATCCCCCATTGCACTTGGGGTGGTACGTAGGCAAATGATGTCTACTTGAATTGTTCCAAATCCACTTAAAATATACAACCCCCGTTTCTTCATGTAAATAAATAACAAGAAATAATAATAATAATAAACAACACAAGTGGTTCCCTTGGAGTACCAAGGATGTGAGGGGTGCCAAACACCTTCCCCTTGCATAATCTGACAGCTTACCCATTGTTTACTATGGAAATTGGTAAACAAACGCTGACCTTCCCATAGCCTCAAGACTAAGGGTTACTCGCGAGATCGATCAGTTGATCTCAAGACATCTACCGAGTGAATGGGATGGCGCGTCCGGTCGACTAGGTCACAGGGACGTAATCTTGCGAATTCGCCAGAGTTTTCCACAAGTGATTCAGTATCCTGCCAACTCTCGTGGTCGACTGGAGATGAACGTTGTTATGCACCTTAAGTCTGGCAACTCATGGCCGGCGAAAGGTTAGGGATGATTATAGTGCTGGTTTTTTGACAACGGTTTTGACACAAATAAGAGCTTACGTCTGGCAACTCGTGGCCGACGAAGGATTATAACCAACACGATTGATGTAGAAGGGTGGTAATCGTTACGAATGAAAAACAAGTAAAGGTTTAAAAAGAAGTAAATTGCATTGAAAAGTAAATATGGTGATTCATGTTACATTTGCATTCCTTTGACTCTGTGACTCCTGACGCTCGGATATAAGAGTTTTTGCAGAATGTTGGTTGTAAAAATGAACACCTCTAGAACTACAAATGAAAGTACTATTTATAGCCTATGAAATAACTGTAAACCTAGTGTCTTATTTATGTACACGATCCCACGATCTGGGAGTAACCACTCCTATCTTCTCGCCACCCACGACGTCGAACGTGTTCCACATAACCGCTCCCACGTTCTGCTTGATTCTCCAGCCTTTCCCGCCTTGGCCTGCATTGCTCAAATTGCTTAAGATCCCTCGTTCGACCGACAGTCCTGGTCGACTTCGACCAACCAAACTTGTCTGCCTAGTCGACTTAGCAGTCGATCGACCCAGTCTAGCTTGACTCTTTTAGTCAAATTGGCCGCTTGCCTTAAAATCTCCCCAGATTCCTTTAGATGACCCTTTTGTAAGGCTGATGTATCCTTATTTCCTACCCTTCAATTTTTCAGGGTAACAAAATGACCCCCAGAGATGCCCTTTTCGACCTGTCTGAAAAGATAAGGGTATCTATGAACCTTTCAGCTTCTGTCGATCTCTTGGTAGTCGGTTTGGAGGCCCATGCCTTGGCATTATTTCCCATGTGTTCTGACGTCACGCTATCATGATAGCGTATCAAACCGAATTTGCCTGGACACGCGCGTATTAAATGCAAGTAATCATGGGGTTCCCTGGACCGAGACGTGGCCTTCCCCTTCGTTTCTCTCTCCGCACGTGTCGGCTGAGCTGTCAAGTCTTCTCTCTCCAAAAGTGAACTTTTCCACTCTCTCCGGAAATGAAGCGTCTCTTTTCCTTTTTGTTTTATTTTATTTCTTCTTCTCTCTCCTCTTTTTCCCTCCTATAAAAGGGGACTTTACTTTCATTTGAAACGTTCAGTTGCTTATCATCCTCATTTCTCAAAACGGTAACCCTAAAAGAACCTTTCTTCTTCATCGCTCTTCTTCCCATTTTCCAGAAAAATGTCAAAACCTTCCTCTTCCATCAAAGCTGCTGTCGTCGATGCTTATGAACTTGAACCGATCGTAGTCACTGGTCGGACGTATGTCCCTGAGCCTCCTTTAATGGCAGAGAAGACTGAAATCTGGAAATCTCAGGTACTGATTCCTCTTAAACTTTCTGGTAAGGATCTAGCTTTTCTGGGTCCGATTCCCGCTGAAAAACCTACCCCCATCGCTGTAACGGACGAAGAGTCCTTTTTCCCTACCAGTATGGTCACAAAACCGCTTGTCTCTCTTGCTGCTCCTTTGTCTCTCCAATACGTTGATCGCAACTTCAGGACGGCCCCTCCTATTGGTTGTCCAAGATTTGCTGCATGGATGGAACGCTTGGCCTCTTCCCGACAGGACCAATGGGATCAGTTGGGTATCTCAACAATGCTAGAATATGCTTGTGCTGGCAAACCATATTCTTGTGGCATGCTACTCTCTGCCATGCACTTTTGGGAGGGGTCGACCAACACTTTCCATACCAGGTGTGGGATGATCACTCCCACTTTAGCTGATGTATCCGTTCTTACCGGGCTGAAACCGATGGGCCCTTATTTTGTCCTCAAGGGGGTCGACCCTATCAACCTGGAATTCCGCGTCGGCGCATCTAAGAAGCCGACTTACTCAAATTTCATAAATCATTACTACCGTTCTGGCACAGTCACTGATGAAGAACATGTGGCTTTCCTCACTTTCTGGCTATCTCGGTACGTGTTTTTCTCACGTTCGATACAGGTAGCTAAATACTATTCTTATTTGGCCAGTGAACTCCACCGTGGCAAGCCTATGGCTCTGGGTCAAATGATTTTGGCAAGCCTATACGAAGCCCTGTCCTATAGCATTAGCCAGATCAGAAATTATGATCTTAATAATGCTACTAAGAGGAATGTATTATTCCATGGTCCTCTCTGGTTACTTCAGCTATGGCTAAATGCCACTTTCTCCCAAGAGATCAAGCCCTTCTGGAGCAAAAAGGAGCGATGTACGCCAGAGAAGCGTCACATATTATGGCACCGTCTAAGACCCATGACTCCGGCCGACAAGACTGGCCCAAGTGTTAAAGTGTTCACCCTCCTGTTTACAATCATGTTGACCAGGAGGGAATTTATTCCGTCGATGACCCCCTTCCATCGTCGACAGGAAGGTCCTGACTGGTTCTTGAAGCCCGCTTTTCCTCCCAGTGAACAAGACTTCAAGAGTACGCTGATATTTTGGAGGCGTTTCTTGATACCTCAGTATTTGTCGGCTGGGGTCACTGGTCCTTCTGCTGGGTTGGTCACCTATCAGCCCAACTTGGTTGCTCGGCAGTTTGGGCTCTGCCAGATCTTGCCTCAGTCCCTGCTCACTTCATACCAACTCCTCCTTAACATCACTGCCGACCAACCGTATGAATTGGTGCAGGCTGAAGTCGAAGCTTATCAACGCAATAAGCCTGCCCTAACTTTTCACAAGTTCGAGCCCTCCTTCCTTTGCACCGAGGAGTTCGACGTGTGGTGGCAGAATTATTTTGACACTTTTGTTGGCAGTTCTAAGGCCAAACTGGCCGAGCTAACTCGAGCTTTTTCTTGTTTGCAGGGTAAACCGACCATATGTAAGAGTACTAACATTCGAAAAATCCAGGATTTCCAGAAGTACTTCCAAGTGATGTATGTGCCAAATAATCTTCGTCGGACCATAGCTGAAGATGCTGCAGTCTTAAAAGAGAAATTGCTAGAAAAACTCCCAAGCCTCAAATTTCCACCTTACACGGCCGATAAATACTTTTATGCACTGCACTTTGGGAAACTCTGTTTCCCACCGTTGCCGACCAGCCGTCTGGACCTGGCCTTTCGACCACCAATCCCATATTGGTTTTACTAATCTCTTCCCGACATGCAAAACGCCTGTAAAAAGAAACAAGACAGGGTGGTGCCGACGAAGTGCTGGCTGTATAATTGTCGCGGAGCGATTTTCGGACGTCGAGGCATCGAGGGCCAAGATCCAAATAAAGCAAGAGTCGCCACCGTCTTTTATTTACTCTAATGAAAGAGAGGGAAAATAACGAGAAAACCACACATATATACTGAGAACAGGGTAAGTTGTCAGATTATGCAAGGGGAAGGTGTTAGGCACCCCTCACGTCCTTGGTACTCCAAGGGAACCACTTGTTTGTTTGTTATTATTATTTGCTTTGTTTATTTATTTACATGCAAAGACGGAGGTTGTATATTTTAAGTGGATTTGGAACGATTCATGTAGACATCATTTTCCTACGTACCACCCCAAGTGCAATGGGGGATCAAAATCCGCGTAGTTCTCCCTACGGGTTGTTAATGTGTTGTGTGTTTTTTAAATGGTTACCCTATTAGCTGCGGCTAAGCTATCCCAAGTGGAAAAAGGCAAGAAGAATAAAAGAAAGAGTGAGTAGTATATTTTTTAATGTTTCTTTTCTTTGGTTTAATCCTTTACTATGTACACTTTTACAAGTTAGTTTTATTTACAAGTTAAGGGTAGGGAACTATGTTCTCGAGTTTTGGTATATTCACAAAGTTTACAATGAATGGGGGGAAGCTTTTATTCACAATGATCTTCTATTTAAAGTTTCTCTTTTCATTTACAAAATATTTTCATGGTTAAGTTTATTTACAGAATTATTTACAATGTCTCTTTACAAGTTTTCTTTACAAGGTATGTTTACAAAGTTTTCTTTCATGGCTTACTTACAATGGTATTGACAAGTCTATTTACATGTTATTTACAAGTTTACTTACAATGTTATTTATAAAGGTGTTTATTTTCATGCTATTTACAAGGGTGTTTACAAGTTATTTACAATGGTGTTTATTTTCATGCTATTTACAAGATTTACTTTTAAAGTTTATTTACAAAGTTTTATTTACAAGGTTTTCAAACACTTTCACAAACATTTACAATTCACAACAAGCAATGCACATGGAGAAAGAAAAAGTGAAGCCCTCACTTGACAACTTGGAGGGCTTGCTTCTTACCATAGCGCTGTCAATAAAACGGTTAGTGAACATACAATGAATAAGCAAACAACGCTACATGGATGCAAGATGCAAATGTACAACATGCTAAACAAAACTATGCACAAACAAGTGAGCACACACAAGCTATTTACAATCAATTTACAAAACGACCGAGTTCCCTCGATCAAAACAAACAATTACAAGGCGCAAGCCAAGCAATGAGAAAAGGGGTCCCGCCATAGCCAAGGAGAGCGAACCATCCGAGTCAACCAAGCATTAGACCAAGCAACTGTACTAGATACAAGTTTGCTACTCAAAACAGACCGTTACCACGATATACTATCATCGGGTAAGGTAGATGAAGAAAGAAAAGGTGCGTGCGTTCACCAAGCATTAATGTCGATCGACACGAGCTAAAGAATGTGAGGGGATCGATTGCATGATCCCTTACCTCTTGCCTTTATTTAGGTTTTTTCATTTATTTACACAAGATCTTTTGGGACATGTTCAGAGCTCGGAACTTGCAAAAAGTGAGCATAAGAACGACACGGATTGAGATGCGTGGGGGTTGATTGCTAACCCTACTCCACATGCAATGCCTCATTGAGGACCTTTATTCACAACCTGCAAAAGAAGACAAACACAAACATTGCCTCCTAGGGAGGACTTCCAGACAATATATTGCCGCCCAAGTGGTACGGTCTCCAGTCCTACTTCTCATGCATCAAAAAGAAAAAGTGCGGAATGAGATAAAAGGGAGAAGAGTACTACCAAGCTAGCAACTCCAATAGCTAAAGCTAAAGCAAGCAAAAAGCAAGTGAGATATAGATCTCAAGCAACTGAAACAACAAACAGAGAGAGTCAGTATACTTCACAACTTTATTTACATAAAACAAAAGGTATCGCTCGATCGCGAAAACAAAACGTAATCGGAAACAAAACCTGCAAACAAACACAAGGTAAGCAACATACAAACATAAGTAACACACATGGTTAATGTCACCAACATCTATTTACAATAACAAGCAAGAAAGAAAGAAGTCACACACAAAGGCCTCACACACCATTCACAACAAAGCATGTTTTCTTCAAATGAACATGAATGACTTTTTGTACACAATTTGGAACAAACAAAATGACACAAACACAAAGCATAATTGAAATCATATGACCTAAGATCAGGTGCTTAAACACCCCAAGGATCATGCAATGGTTGAATTTAGCTTACAAACCAAAGGAGGATTCATACATTTCAAGTTTTAAAGTGCTATACCAAGGTTTTACAATCTTAACAAAGATGAGCTTAGTTTAAAAACAAACATGGATCAGAGATACATACCACCAACCAGAGGAAAACTACAAAATGATTAACACAAAATTTCATTCACATTCAAACAATAGAAAGCATGTTTTGGTATAAACGATGAAAAGGCGATCAAATTGCGACAAACGGAAATTTACAAAGGAGATGGCTCATAAAGTGCTTAAAGAAAAAAAACTTAAAACACAAACTCATATTCAAATCTTAAAACAAGATCACTGGAATTTTTTGGGATTTTTTAGCTTTTATTTACTATTTAATTTCCTTTATTTTTATGTGCAAAATGAGGGTTTTAAAACTAAATTTGGAAAAAATAGAAAACCTAATCTAAAATGCAAACTAAAATTATTTTTTACTTCACTACTGACCCTAGGTAATAATCATATGTTTTTTAAGGATTTTTAATTTGGTTTACTATTTACAAACTATTTATTTACATCACTTATTTTAAATTTAGGGTTTTAAGATTTTTATTTACAAAATGGTTTTTAATCAGAATAAAAATTATGGTTTATTTATTTACAATATGATATGAATTTTTGTGAATTAATGGCACTGGTTCAACATTTTTATGATTTTTATTTAGGTTTTTATGAATTTTTTATGAAAAATTAAATGGCTTTATTTATTTACAATGATTGACATGTGAAAAATATTAAAAATCCGAATTGAGCCCTATTATTTTTATGTTTATTTTGGGATATTATTTAGTGTTTACTGGAATTTTTATGGATTTTTAAAATCTATTTTTGTATTTATTTTGGATTTTCTAAGTTTTATGGTATTTTTATATACATTTTAAAAGGAAAATCTATTTAAACTATTTAAAAAGTGAGTTAAACCCTAATAAAAATGTGGGAGTCAGTAGGTAATTCAAAGATGTTAGTGTTAAATTTTCACAATTTTTGGGTTAATTTTACTAATTTTTATTTATTTTTAATGATTGTTTTTATTATTGGATTTATTTACAATATGCTTTTAAATTCTTAAACCTATACTAAAAATGAAAGTTGAAAGTTAATGTTTTGGTTATTTGTCACGGATGAATTTTAAGATTTATTCACAAAATTGTATGATTTTCTATTTAGTTTTAGTATTTTTAATGTATTTTACCTTTTTATTGTTTATTTTTATTCTATTTACAATTTAAAATTCATTTTTAAATCATTTTTCCATAATTAAAATTTGGGACTATTTTTATTATTTAGTTCACTATTTGATAAGCCTAAAATATTTTTGGTGAAAATTTTTAATCCAGTTTACTATTTTTCATTCATTTTTTAGTGTTTTATTATTCATTTTCTTTTAAAATCCTAAAAAACTATTAAAACTAACAATTAACATTTGATTTTTTTTATTTTGTGTTATTTACATTCTAAAGTATCTCTGAAAAAATTTCCAATTATTTATTTACTGTTTTTCTAATTATTTTTATTTTTATACTTTTAATAGCTTTTTTATTATGTATTTTGTATAGAAATTATTAAAATCCCCTTAAAAATGGGAATCAGGGGTTCATTATTTTTCACACCTATTACATGACTGTTATTTAAATTCATAAATTTTCTTGTAATTTTTCAATAGGTTTTATTATTTTTTATTGATTTTTTAGGGTTATTTGAGTATTTGTTAAGTTTTATTTTTATATGCCATTTATTCACAAAATTATAAAAATGTAAAAATATGGACAAATCAGAAATCTTTTAAAGATTATTTACAAATATTTTGAGGTTTTTATTTATCCATTTAGTATTTTATTTCAATTTTTAAAGTTTATTGGTTTTTAAATATAAATTAAAAGAATTAATGAATTAAGTTAGGGTTTACAAATGAAACTGGCTAGGTGTCACGTTTTCAGTCACAGGATCCAGGTCAAACATGGAACCTCATCCATCCATATTGTGTACTAGCGAGATTGAATCAGGGTCCTTAGATGAGAGTCAAGTCAAAGGGATAGATGGTCAGGATTAGAAGAGCACGCAAGCAGTATCACATACAATCATCAAATTCAAATTAAATCAATTAATCTTCAGAATTAAAGGAAACCGTTGGATCAAGGCCAATCCACCTCAATCCAACGACTCAAGTGCATCTTCTCCAAAACAATCAGCCACACTGCGCGCATATCTCACCTTCCCCTCCAAAATTCAAAAATCCGTGAAACAAAAATTCAGCAATCAAGATTAACATGCCTGGATTGCAATCACATGCTAAACCTAATGATATACATCATGAACTTCGATTCACACTGAGTCCAGAGAATTTAGCAAAAGAAATTATGAACCCTAGCATGAACACTTTTTAGGATCTAACACATTACGCAAAATTGGACCATGAAACTATCCAGATCGAAGATTCATGCTACATACAATGTCAATCACTAATTGGAACTCATTTATATGAAGGACTCACCTTGTTCAGATGGAATCTTTCTTTGTTCCAAGCTGCAATTCTGGAATTTCCACGATCAAGAACTCCTTGTGCAATTAGAGTTGATCTATGATCTTGAGCTCTTCTTCATCATTGCCATGAGTAGTGTTGATCTGGAGTAGATGAGAATGGAAAGTGCTTTGGATCCTCTGAATTTTGGTTGCAAAGTGTAGCTCCAACTCGTTTCTTGACTCAGCTTGCAGAGAGAAAATACGATGGATTTTTGATCTGAAATCTTACACTCCTCTAACTGAATCCTTCAGAGTCTTGCCAGAATATTAAATACTCTTCTTCTTAGCCATTTGATGTTGAGTTAGTTAGATTTAGATCAAAGGTTGAGATCTCTTCCAACTTGCATGCTAGATTCTTGCTGGAATGTGTGACAGCCTCTCATTTTATTCAAGCACGTGCTACATGTGCTTATGAGTGAATCATTGTGCTTTAATTTGATGAATTCTTGAAACACGCGTTTTTCCTCACTCTGTCACACCCTGCTTTCTTGGATTTTTTATTAACTTCCACCAGACCTTGCCACCTGTACAGGTGGGCTCAGCTTATCTCCTTGGACTTTTCCAGAAACCTTGTGACATGAATGATAACATCCCAAGAGTTCATGGACTAACTTGCAATGATTTCAGAGAATTGAAGAATCAAAACCACATGTCTACCCTATTTTGCCCACTGTAGCAGCCTTGAAGGTCAGAACATGAATTTTTGTTGTGGCTTGAATTGAAGCAAACCGATGCTTCTCACATACCATAAACATGAATTGAAACTTGTTGATGCATTCTTTTGGGATTCACAACCTTTTAAACTCAAATTGACTAGTGAGGATGAAGATGTATGGAAATGTTTCTTAGTATTCAATGGTGAGTTTGAGAATTGGTTGGGTTTGATGCATTTTGACCACAGACAGAACCTCTACATGCCCAAGCAGATGTGCACACACTCTTATTTCATTCCAAACTGCCCTCTACCTTGGATTTTGGTGTATGGCCACTTAGATGGTTTTTTCAACAAGCAAACACCATGATTCCATAGAATTGGGCCTCTTGAAGCAAATTGAGCCTTCACATTAGTGCACACACATCACACATATTATGTAGAGTGAATTGAAATCCACTTTTTGGCTTGAAATGCCCAAACACCAATTTTCACTTATGAACCAAAGTGGCCATTCTAGGTTTTTCCATGAATTTGATGATTTGGATTGAATTGGTACCAATTGATGTTAAACAGATGATTAATGAGTTATATGTGAGGTGTGGATACTTTTAGTTTCTCAAGAAACCATGTGAAACTCCCTTAATCACTCATGCTTTCTCACATTGCTTCATATACAAGTTACCACTGAAAACCCTTTAAATCAATCTCAAATGCCAAAATGGACTTCACCATTGATCTTAGAATGTCTCAAATACCCA
This sequence comes from Vicia faba, assembly GCA_948472305.1. Classification (NCBI taxonomy): domain Eukaryota; kingdom Viridiplantae; phylum Streptophyta; class Magnoliopsida; order Fabales; family Fabaceae; genus Vicia; species Vicia faba. The sequence goes on along the minus strand of OX451737.1, from coordinate 1,111,123,779 downwards.
GGAAACACTCCCTTTTTTTCCAAATTTTGAAAGTTGAAAAATGGCCTCTCAGGGGGTGACACGTGTCACCTCCTGATTGGTCCAAAATTCAAAATTCAAACTTGGTCTCATTCTATTCCAAATTTCATAACTAAGATGAATCCACAAATGGAATATGCAAAAACATCACCAAACTCCTTAAATTCTGATTTTATTGACTTTTGTATTTTCTTGAAAACCCTCCAATTTTGAACTACAAGTCCTTGATCCTTTCATTTTTGGCTTTTGACCTCAACTACAAAGTTTTAGAGGAGGAAAAAATATGAACTTTGGAAAAAGTTGGGCCTTAAAAGCATTTTCCATGAAAAAATTAGAGCCAGTACATTTTTATTGAAATCATCGATAGATTCGGATGCTTGAGAGTTGACTTTTTGGTACATGAAGATAGGAGCCAAATAAAGGAAAACTTTGTGGATATCAAATGTAGAGGGTATCAATCCATTAACATTGAGCTTTGGATGGTCTTCTAACTCCAAAGTATGAGGAAATTAGAGCCTTTGGAAGTTCAGGAAATTAGGGTTTTGGGCCCTCAAAGTCAACTGGTCAAAATCCACTTTTCTGGAGGAATTGAGCCTTGTAATTTTGCATACTTGTGATTCATGTCAATTCAAGCATATCCCCAAAATAATGGCTTCAATATCTCAAGGGATGCCCTCCATAGGGCTCCAAGAATTTGGAAACCCTAATTCCAGCATTCATGGGGACCATTTTGCAGTTTTGCTTCCACAACTGATTGAGACATCAAAATTGATTCTTGCTTTTTTGCTCACTTGAGATTAGCTTGATGTAGAAAACCATGCCTCAAGAAACACATCAATATCCTCTTTCATGCATATTGGTCCCCAGCATGTAAAGCCATGTGACATTATACCTGATGGTAACAGTCTCTGGAAAGCATGGCTCCCCTTTTTTACTCAGCCATAATTTTGTCTGACTTTTTCTCTTGTTTTGTTTAGCACTTCCCTTCTAGGGCGCCCTCCAGGATGTCGTAGTCGACCCCCAAGGCCCCCCTGCCACATAGACTTCTCCGGTTACCGACCTGGCAACCTCCTAGAAAAAGGTTTGTGCTTTGCTTTCCCTGTTTGATACGTTGTGTTTTCTCCACATGTCGACTGAGAGTTTTCTCTTCTCTTCTAGGCGGTGGCTCAGGACCCGACCTCTGATGATGAGCTTCTTTCCCACGTGATAAAGAGGATCTCTTCATCCGTATGTGCTATCTCGCAATCTCTTTTGTTTTTGTCTGTTCGAAACTGCTAATCAAACTTTTCTCTCTGCAGAATACCACCGGCACGAGTGAGCCTTCTGCTCGACCTCCCCCAAAGTACAACGTCGAAACAACCGCTCAGGCTTCTTTGGGGGTTGCCTCTCCCAGGAAATCCAAATCAAATATGCCCGCCAGGGAGGCGCAGACATCTGGGCCCAGGGAATCCAAATCAAATGCGTCTGCCAAATAGGTGCAGACGTCTGGGCCCAAGGAATCCAAGTCACATACTACGACCAAGGAGGCACATGTATTTTCTGGTTATTGGTTTATCCTTGCCCTCATTTTTCTTCGGTTTCTGTCATCTAATATTTTGTATGCAGGCTTCTTTGGGCACCGATTCTCCCCACAAATCCAAACATTCAAAGCACTCAAGGCACTCCAAAAGGGGGAAAAGCTCCTATGCAGAGAAACATATAGACAAGGCACGGAAGAGGCATAAGTTGATCGCAAACAAAGACTCTGAGGATGCCGCCGACACTGCCCAGGCTCAACCTGATGATGATGATGTTGTCATGATCGACAACACAGTTGTCAATCCTATCAATGATGATGTGGTGGATTTGGACGACATCATCGAAACTCAACCCCTCAATGTTGAGGAGCCTTTCAAGGGTGATACCTCAGGCGCAACTGCCGAGGCCGTTGTCGGCGAACAGGATGCCCAACCCAATCTTCAGCAGTCGGCTCAGGTTTGCCCTCTTTCGTCATTCATACTTGTTGTTTTATCTTTTGGTTCCTCTTTTAATGCCTTTTTACTGTAGGATAGAACTTCGACCACTCGAAGCCCTCCGGACTATGTTCCAGGCTCTGACAACCCTTTTCCCATCCTTCAGCACAGCCTGATCGACCTGCTGGTGAGCCCCAAGAACCAATGATTTCGGCTACTCTTAGTGACATTTCCGTCACTAGTCCTGCCAGTCCTTCCATTTCGACTAGTATTGACTCTAGTCTTTCAGATCCTTCGCAGAGTACTGACCGACCCATAACTTCTCAACCACAAGTGCCACTCACTGCGCCGCTCCAAAACGTTGACCGACCAATGCTTGGTCTTCCAATTGTCTCTGACCCTTCTCCAACAAAGCCTTCTGTCTTAGAGGCCCTCGCACGGCTGAAGAACCTGGTCTCGACCAAGGCAACTTCATCCGAATCTGACCCGACTCTCCTTTATGACGATAAATTGGGTCCTGAGGCGTCCGAGACGAAAAGATTGCTCTACCACTTTCGCTTGCATGCCTACAATCCTGAGTTGATCGACTCCCTTAGTGAGGATCCAGATCTGGGCCAAGAACTTTCAGACACGCTGGCCAAACTGAAGACGCGACAGATTTCTGAGTCTTGCAGGATGGTGCTGGCCGAATTTGAAAAACTTTTCCCTTTGGTCTGGAAACACTCCAGAGAGACTCGTCAGCATGAAGAGTTGATCAATTCGAAGAAGGCTGTGATGGAACAGTGTTGGTGTAACACCCAAATTCTACCCCAAAGTTTTGCACATAAAAGTTACACAATTATCAGAGTATAACAACGAGATACACAGAATTAGGATGTTACTCAACCATTTACATAAAATCTGCTTTTATTGATTCAAATATAATCAAGTATACAAAAATGTATTTTCACAATATCCGCATAAGACATTCAAGTCAATTCATACTAAAATCATTAATCTCAACTAGAGAAACATAAAAGCGACAATCCCCAACAAGACCCTAAGTGTTACGACCAGAGCAGAATTCCCGACACGATTAGAAGACTCTACTTCCAAACCACAACACAAGCCCCAAACTAGAACCTGCACGTTATCCACAAGTGGATAACGATAAACCACAGAAAAGGGGTGAGATATCAAAGCAATTATACAAAGATATGAACATGCATAACACGAGTAACAGGTATTAAGCATAAACCACAACACTGATAAGTGGCTCAGATGCACATTGCACCCCCACAGAATTATACAGCAAAATCAAGAATACAATTATCAGCATGTTCATGTTTATCAGTTAATCAACTAGATCACAATTCTCACCACTTTACATTTACACAAATATACACAAGTATACATAGTCATATCAATTACAATCCAATTCATAACATAATGAATTATACGATTCTCACCACTTTACATTTACACAAATATTCACAAGTATACATAGTCATATCAATTACAATCTGTGATCGGTGGATCTGGAACTGACTGTTTTAAAGCTGGTTCGCGAAATGTCGCGGAAGCAAGAGTCGCCACCGTCTTTTATTTTCTCCAATAGGAAAGGACAAAAGCACAGAAAAATTCCTTAAAGAGATTGCTCTCGGTTCGGGAGGTAGGTTATAGAAAGGGAAGGTGTTAGCACCCTTTCTATCCATGGTTATCCATGGGCTCTTAGGTACTTGCTCAATGTGTTTTCAAAAATTGTTTGCTTGCTTTTCAATGTGGGTTTCAAAAATATTCTTTGAAAAGTTTCAGTTTAACTCGTACGTCAGAGTGTTTTGAAAAGTTTGTTTTGAAAGTTTTTTGAAAGTGTTGGTGTGAAAAGATTTGATTTGTTTTGTTTTAAAGAGAGCAAGTACCCTTGAGAACCTACCTACCCTAAGGAATTCGTCTGTGTAAATGTCCTTTAAAGTAGTGCCATCCCACCATTGAGAGGTAGGTAGCACCACCGTTGGAGGTGTTCGGGTCAATTCGATTTGAGGGACATGGTGATCACCGGAGCAATGGGAAGACACCTTAGAAGCTACCCTCATGCCAGGTTCCCGGACCATGAGGACTTACTAAGACGTTTTCTACTCGACGACCACCTTTCGAAAGGCAACAGTGAGGCGTACCCTAGGGGTGGTGTGTGCGAATTGTGTGTCATTTTCAGTTCATTATTTGTCTTGTCATGCATTGGTGATCTAACGATTCAATTTTATTTTTCGGGCATTCATTCTTTCATGCATATTTATTAACAGTTATATTTGCGAGAAAATAAATCTAACTATTACAACGGGCGCGGGTCCACATCGCCAAAAAAACCGAACCCGATTTGACTGAAAATAAAATAAAGCGAATAAATAAAAGTCCGAGAGTTTTTAATTACATGGCTTTGGGGCATATACAGAGGTATTTAAACAATGTAAAATAAATGCGTGAAATAAAGACTAAACAAAATTAGGGCGTTGGACCCTTTTACAAATAATTAAAATTAATCAAGGAAATTAAAAATTAAATGAAAAATAATGTTTTTGTGTTTTTTAGGTTTGAAAGAAAAAGGAAAAAATTAATTGAAATTAAAGTCCTAGTTCTATCATTTTTTAAGTTTATTATGAAAAAGATTTAATCTCTAACCTAATTAAATTCTAAACTAATTTATATACAATTTTTGATTTATAGAAAATAAATAATAATTAATAATATTGTGAGAAAAAGGAAAAAATTAAAAAGGATATGAAAAATTAATAATTACCCTAATTCTACATTTTTTGGATTTTTATTATGAAAAAAGAATTAAAATTAATATTAAAACCTAATTAAACTAAATGAGTTACATTTTAATTTAAAAAAAAAGAATCAAAATTAATTATATTTTTTTTTGTCTTTTCTGTCTTTTTAATGTTTTTATATTTTTTTGTAAGAATTAATTAAATAAGAAAATAAAACACAAGTAAATTAAAAATAAAATAAAATATAAAGGAAATTAGAAAAGAAAGAAAAAAAAGATAGAACCAGGGGGTGTGGATTTCAAATTTGGGGGTGCAAGCCTGAAAGGCCTGGCCCAATTGCTAGCCATTTGTTGACCTTTTTAATCCTGTACACGCCTGTTGACTTGATGTATGGTGCACTCCTCATCTTAGCCATGGATCTGAGGCCCTGGGACACGTGTAGGTTGAATCCTGATGGAGTATGGTGAGTATCAATATGAGCGTTGCATGGAACCTGGAAATGAAAAATAATATTGAGAAATTGCAAGACCTGGGACTTGAACCCAGGTCTTTGAGGTTAACACGCTTATCCCTTGCCACTGAGCCAGTTTACTTTCAATTAACATATAATAATAAATAAACAATATAAAGGAAAAATAACAACGCTCTTTAAAACGCGCGCTATTTCAAATTTGCCCAATCTGCTTGTGCCACGCCATCGTCCCTGCCAATTTCCTGAAACACAAACCAATAGAGCAACGGTTTTTGAAACGTGGGGTTTGGGTAGCTATGGAGAAATAGCGAATAGCTCGTTTCCTAATATAAATTAGGCGCGAGTATGTCTTCTTCTTCGTCTCAAGATGCTGAGTGTGATGGTGTTGCTCTGAAGTTCTGATTTTTCCTATTTACAAAAGCCCCAATTTAAGAAGCTGGGAAACCTAGAATTCGAAAATGGCAAAATCGTGTATGGCTTATGAAAATGCAATTAACTACCATGGACAGCTTGGAAACTTCATCATGAGTATGAATAGGTAATTTAAAATGCAAAAAGAGGCTTAGAATCAAGAACACGAATTCAAAATATTTGATGTACAGTTTCACTTGTAACTACCAGTTTAAGGAGCTTTGATTGAGGTTATGAATTGGGACACGTTCAAAATGGTCTCAGGAAGCTATTGGTACAAAAATTTTGGCTTCAGAAGGTGTCTAGCTTTGATTTCAGATTTGCAATATATGTCCATTTTTTCAAAATTGCCAATGGCCTTTGAACGAGTTTTGTGCTATGTTCTTGGTAGGGTTTGACTCAATGATCCTTATGGAATTGAATAGGCTTGTTAACTCTCCTTAATCCATGCTTGAGAAAGAATTGGCATTAGGGTTTGTCCATTAACCATTTTTTCCTAACTTCTAGCCAAAACCTAGACTTAGTATGAAAATGAACCTTGGCCTGATTTTTGAGTTGGTTCATGATGTATAGAACTTGTCCAAATTCATTTGACACCATTTCATTGATTTTTAAATTTTATTTGAATTTTCAATGAATTAAAATGAATTAAATCATCAAAAATTAAATAAAATAAAAAAAGTCAACATTTGGTCTTGAAATCAACCATGGGCCACGTGTGTGGCATGACAAGGATGGACAAAGTGAGAAAAATGGGGCCCTTTTGTCAAAATTGGATTTTCAATGATAGTTGACTTTTGCCATTTCACCAAATTTTCCCAACTTCTACAAGGCATAACTTGCTCAATTTTTAAGATTTTCACATGTTCTTGGACATTTTGGAAAGGTCTTTGAGTCCTTTAACCAATGCCTTTGGTCCCATGTCATTTTGATTTACCAATCTCAAGTTATGGTCTTTGACTTAAAGTCCCTTTTTGTTGATTTTTGAAAATGACCTATAATGTTGAAATTGATAACTTTTTGTGAGAGCATTTCTTGGACTTGAAGTATGAAGATGAGTTGTAGGAAATGTCTTTCTCTTCAAAATGAGCTTTGGATGGAATTTTTCTGATAATCCATGTGAAAGTTATGCCCTGGTCAATTTCAGTTGACTTTTTCAGCTGTCCAAATATAGCAACTTTTGCATCTTTGATGATTTCTGAGCCAAATTTTGAGAATCATGATCAAGCATTGATCAAATTATGTTTGTGGCTTCAAAATGATATATTGACCAAAAATTTGAACTTTTGACTGTCAAATGACCATTTTGCCCCTACAGTTGACTGTAGTGCAATTTAGGGTTTTGACTGTGCAATCTTGAGCTGAATGCCTTGAAACTTGATATGAGGATGCTTGACCATGTTTGTAAGCATATGAGACTTGATTGGACCTTTGAACACTTCCTTTTCTTGATCAACACACAAACCCTAGTTTTGACTGTAGGGAGGCCTTTGCATTGTGCAACTCTTGGGGAATTTTGTAGCTTGGCTTGGCAGTTTATTGGAGAATATGGGAGGGCAAATTTTGGGGTATAACAGTTGCCCCTGTTCAATCTTCTTAGACCTGAGGATGTAGATTGGCTGACATGCCTTTCGTAATCCGAGGGTAAAAGATGATTGGACACTAGAGTGCCCGGAAATTTGCGCTCACATGTTGGCAATGATGGGGATGGGCTTATAGATGCCATCTGGATGTTTGATTGCGTAGGAGATTCCTTAGCGAGAACCTGCATACCTGCAAAATAGAAAATGAGTACCTGACACGTTGCAGGGATGATTACTTCCTTAGCATGAATGGTAAGGGAGCCTTGAGCGACTTTAACTTCAACAACGCTCGTTGAGAAAAATCTGGGGTGTCTTCTACTGGGATAAGAATCAGGGAGATCTTAGGGTTGATCTGACTGAACCAGAGAAGGCCTTTGACTGGATAAGTCTAGGTCTTGAAATGTCTTCCACTGGATAAGCAATCAGGAAAATCTTGGGACGATTTAACTGAACCAGAGAAGGCCTTTGACTGAACCAGTCTAGGTCTTGAAATGTCTTCAATGGGATAAGCAATCAGGAAAATCTTGGGACGATCTAACTGAACCAGAGAAGGCCTTTGACTGGATAAGCAATCAGGAAAATCTTGGGACGATTTAACTGAACCAGTCTAGGTCTTGAAATGTCTTCAATGGGATAAGCAATCAGGAAAATCTTGGGACGATTTAACTGAACCAGAGAAGGCCTTTGACTGAACCAGTCTAGGTCTTGAAATGTCTTCAATGGGATAAGCAATCAGGAAAATCTTGGGACGATTTAACTGAACCAGAGAAGGCCTTTGACTGAACCAGTCTAGGTCTTGAAATGTCTTCAATGGGATAAGCAATCAGGAAAATCTTGGGACGATTTAACTGAACCAGAGAAGGCCTTTGACTGAACCAGTCTAGGTCTTGAAATGTCTTCAATGGGATAAGCAATCAGGAAAATCTTGGGATGATTTAACTGAACCAGAGAAGGCCTTTGACTGAACCAGTCTAGGTCTTGAAATGTCTTCAAAGGGATAAGCATCAGGAAAATCTTGGGGACGATTTAACTGAACCAGAGAAGGCCTTTGACTGAACCAGTCTAGGTCTTGAAATGTCTTCAAAGGGATAAGCATCAGGAAAATCTTGGGACGATTTAACTGAACCAGAGAAGGCCTTTGACTGAACCAGTCTAGGTCTTGAAATGTCTTCAAAGGGATAAGCATCAGGAAAATCTTGGGACAATTTAACTGAACCAGAGAAGGCCTTTGACTGAACCAGTCTAGGTCTTGAAATGTCTTCAAAGGGATAAGCATCAGGAAAATCTTGGGACGATTTAACTGAACCAGAGAAGGCCTTTGACTGAACCAGTCTAGGTCTTGAAATGTAGCTTGAGAACTTAACTGAATTTTTCCTGAAAGATAAAAGTCAGTCATATGCAATGCATGATATGGATCAAGCAATGATGTTCTCAACATAAATGAGATTTGTATGATGCAGTGCGTTATGCATGCTATAATGATGTATGTGATGTTTATGTATGTTTTCGTCCAGGAAAGTAAATCCTTGACGGGTGCCGGGAAATCGTATCCTGGGCTGATGTCGAAGGATAGATTTTGCTTCCGCTGGGGATGATAACTGCAAGGATACCGGTAGGAGAAGATGACTCCGTTGCGGAATAAACTTGGCGAATGGGAGATTCTGCGGGGAGAAAAGATACTTTAGTGATCATGCTGGGAAGCAATACTCTGTGGGGAGAGTGATGCTTTGCTGGATGTTGATAGTAACTCTGTTGGGGGATACCATTGTCGTATTGGAAGTGTGAATAGACTTCGCTGGGGATAGGAAAGAACTACGTTGACGACGACTTTCCCTTGGTTTTTGGCTGAGGATAACCCAGTTATATCCTGTTGAGGAAATAACTCTTTAAATCAAGCCAGACGATGCGTTCGTGTCCTGTGAAGGATAAGCTTCCAGAATATACTGGGGATAAGCTTACTGCTTGGAGAGATGAATTCCAATTTTCCTGGGGAAACTTGGATGGGACTCTCCTGGGGAATTTAAGATAGGCTGGGGAAGAATGCACTGACTTGCTGTCTCACTCTCTGGGGAACTTAAGATATCTGGTTAGGTTCTTTAGCTGAACCTACTTTGGTACCTTGGATAGAACAATTAGACTGCTCAAACAACTCTTTATTGCCCCTGTTTCTAGTGTCACCTGCAATTAGTTCTTTGTTTCGTATGCAAATATTTATGAGCTAGCAAATTGTCAATGCATATATCACAAATTAAACCTTGGACGTTCTTCGCAAAACAAAACAGAAAAAGAAGAACAGTTGACACGTTTAACTGAAAAGTATATCTGTATTGATTTTGAATAGCCTGTGAATAGGCGTTTTGTGTACAAGAGGCTGACGTCCTAGTAAGAGAAACGTCGCCGAACAAGAGAGTTTATACAAGTTTTGTACAAAAGAAATTAAAACAGCTGTGTGAAATATGAATGATCCACTGGGTTTCAACTCTGCTATAGCCTTTATAACTCCGAGCGTCTCATCACTTGGTGACCTTGATTGAAGGTGAAGCTGACTGATCGATGCCGTCTTGATGTAGATACCGGATTCTGGATGCAAAGTGATCCAATGAGACATAGTATTACGCTTTGATCCCTAATTTTTGCCTGGACGGCCCTTTCGGGTTTTCAGTCCACCGGGATACCCATTTTTGCCCAAGCCGCCTTTTCAGGTTTTCGACTTGCCGGGTGTACAGATTTTTTCATTTTCATCCCTTCATTTTGCCCGAACCCTTTTGGTTCGACGGGAAGCCCTAATTTTTGCCTAGACATGTCAGCCTAGCGGGTCTTTTTTCATGCGTAGTATTTTTTAACTATGTCTGCATTGGCGGGGTGAGGAAGGTCGTCACCATCCATGTTGGTTAATATCATTGCTCCTCCTGAGAACACATGCTTAACCACAAATGGCCCTTCGTACGTAGGGGTCCATTTGCCCCTTGGATCACTCTGAGGAAGGATGATTCGCTTGATCACCAGATCCCCGACTTGATATTCCTGTGGTCTGACCTTTTTGTTAAATGCCCTGATCATTCGCTTCTGATACGTCTGACCATGGCAGATAGCAGCAAGTCTCTTTTCGTCAATAAGGTTGAGTTGATCAAGTCGTGTCTGGATCCAATCATCTTCGTTCAGATTTGCATCCTTCATTATCCGGAGAGAAGGAATTTGTACTTCGATCGGCAAGACTGCCTCCATGCCATAAACCAGAGAGAAAGGAGTTGCCCCAGTTGACGTCCTAGCTGAAGTACGATACCCATGCAGAGCGAACGGTAACATCTCATGCCAATCTTTATACGTTACTGTCATCTTCTGCACAATCTTCTTGATGTTTTTATTAGCTGCTTCTACAGCCCCATTCATCTTCGGTCTGTAAGGAGAAGAATTGTGGTGCTGTATCTCGAACTGTTCGCAAAGCTCGGTGATCATCTTATTGTTCAGATTGGTACCGTTGTCTGTAATAATCCGCTCAGGGACGCCGTACCGACAGATCAGGTTGTGCCGAATGAACCGTGCCACAACAGTCTTGGTTACCGTAGCATAGGATGCTGCCTCAACCCACTTCGTAAAATAATCAATCGCCACTAGGATGAAGCGATGTCCATTGGATGCCGTAGGTTTTATCTCACCGATCATGTCTATGCCCCACATTGCAAATGGCCAAGGCGCAGTCAGAACATTCAGGGGAACCGGAGGGACATGCACTTTATCTGCATAAATCTGGCATTTGTAGCATGTCCTGGAATGTTGGTAGCAATCAGCTTCCATGGTGGACCAGTAATACCCTGCCCGTAGAATCTTCTTTGCCATGGTATGTCCACTGGAGTGTGTACCAAAAGTCCCATCATGTAGCTCCTCCATAATTCTTTCCGCTTCAGTCTTATCTACACAACGCAGTAGGGTTGAATCCTGGTTTCGCTTGTACAAGATGCCATTGCTAAGAAAGAACTTGGCTGCAAACCTCCTCAGGAATTTCTTATCATTGACAGATGCTCCCTCAGGGTATTCCAGAGCTTCCAGATATCTCTTCACTTCGTGGTACCAAGGCTTTTCAGTCACCAATTCAGTTTCGAGATCACAACAGTATGCCGGTTCGTCCAGTTTCCAGATGGTGATCCGGGGAGCTTCATTATCCCATTTAACCTTGAACATTGAAGACATTGTAGCTAACGCGTCCGCCAGCTGATTCTCTTCTCTTGGAAAGTGCTCAAATGTTATCTCTGTGAAGTGGGGGATCAGGGCCAACACACATTCTCTGTAAGGAATCAAGTTCGGATGTTTCGTATCCCACTCTCCTTTGATCTGATTGATCACAAGAGCGGAATCTCCGAAGACACTTAGAAATTTGATCCTCAGGTCAATCGCAGCTTGAAGACCCATAATACACGCTTCATACTCCGCCATGTTATTGGTACAGTTGAAACACAGCCGGGCGGTGAGTGGAGTATGAGTACCTTGTGGAGATACGATTATGGCGCCGATACCATTTCCCAAAGCATTGGAGGCTCCGTCAAAGTGCATAGACCATCGGGATCCTGGTTCAGGTCCTTCATCCGGTCCAGGTATTTCACAGTCAGTTACTATCATAATGCTTTCATCTGGAAACTCGAAGTTCATTGATTGATAGTCATCCACAGCTTGATGTGCTAGGTGGTCGGCCAATACACTTCCCTTGATGGCTTTTTGGGTCGTGTACTGAATGTCGTATTCCGTCAAGATCATCTGCCATCTTGCAATTCTCCCAGACAGAGCAGGCTTTTCGAATATGTACTTTATAGGATCCATTTTTGAGATTAACAAGGTAGTGTGAGTCAGCATATACTGTCTCAGCCGGCGAGCAGCCCATACCAAAGCGCAGCAAGTTTTCTCAAGCAGTGAGTATCGGGTCTCACAGTCGGTAAACTTTTTGCTAAGGTAATAAATGGCATGCTCTTTTCGGCCAGACTCGTCATGCTGCCCCAGCACACACCCCATTGCATTATCAAGCACTGTCAGGTAAAGTATCAAAGGTCTCCCTTCAACTGGTGGCATAAGGATGGGTGGTTCTTGGAGATATTCTTTGATTCGGTCAAAAGCAGCCTGGCATTCATCATTCCAACGTACTACCTGATCTTTCTTCAGCAGCTTGAAGATTGGTTCACAGGTAGCAGTCAGATGTGAGATGAACCGAGCAATGTAGTTCAGACGTCCTAGAAAGCCTCTGACTTCCTTCTCTGTCTTAGGAACTGGCATCTCTTGAATGGCTTTGACCTTAGCAGGGTCCACTTGAATTCCCTTGTCACTGACCACAAAGCCTAGCAACTTCCCAGATCTTACCCCGAAGGTGCACTTGTTCGGGTTCAATCTCAGCTTGTACAGTTTCAACCGGTCGAACAACTTCTGCAGATGATCTAGGTGCTCTTCCTCAGTCTGGGACCTAGCGATCATGTCGTCCACATACACTTCTATCTCATGATGGATCATATCATGAAATAAGGTAACCATGGCACGTTGGTAGGTTGCCCCAGCATTCTTTAACCCGAACGGCATGACCTTGTAACAGAAGGTGCCCCACTGAGTAACAAAGGTAGTCTTTTCCATGTCTTCAGGTGCCATCTTGATCTGATTGTAGCCTGAAAAACCATCCATGAAAGAGAACACTTTATGCTGAGCTGTATTATCAACAAGGACATCAATGTGGGGTAGAGGGAAATCATCCTTGGGGCTGGCCCTGTTCAGATCCCTGTAATCAACACACATCCTGACCTTGCCATCCTTCTTAGGTACCGGCACCACATTAGCAACCCACTGAGGGTAAGAAGTCACTGCAAGAAACCCGGCATCAAACTGCTTCATAACTTCGGCTTTAATCTTCTCAGACATCTCTGGACGCATCCGACGAACCTTTTGCTTAACCGGAGGGAAATCTTCTTTAGTTGGTAAATGATGGACCACAATGTCGGTATCTAATCCGGGCATATCTTCGTAGGACCAGGCAAAGATTTCTTTATAATCCCGCAGCATCTGAGTCAACCGTTGCTTCACGCTGAGTTCTAGGTTGGCACCAATCTTCACCTCTTTCTTGTCTTCCTCCGTACCCAAGTTTATCATTTCCACTGGCTCTTCATGGGGTTGAATTGCCCTCTCTTCCTGTTGTAACAGTCTTGCAAGTTCACCAGGCACCTCGCAATCATCTTCACCTTCGTCGGCGGCTAAGTTGATCGGATTTTCGAAGTCATAACTGGCAGTAGCAGAGTCGTTACCAGTGAGATCCAGAGTGGATTGAAACCTGTACGAGTGAGTGTGTGTGTAAATACAGCTGTTTTGCAATATGTAAAGAAAGGAAAGAAAAGGAGCGCAAAATTTGAAATGTGAAAAACGTCCAATGCTTTTATTCATGATATATGATAGTGACAAACAAAAAAAAGCCCTCATAAATAAAACCACGGTGCCCCGGGTAAGACACCGGGCCATATAGTCTCAAATTATTGTTTATTACAAATCAAAAAACAAAGAAACTCATTACTGGGAGACAAAAGTTATTGGTGTAAAATCTTTAGCAGTCCAATTGGTCAATCCACCGTCGGCCGTTGGGTAGATCCAGCTATCGAACTCTGACTCTCCCACTTCATCTTCCTCTCCAATAGCATTCACTCCATGCTGAGTGATGAGCAACGGAGGTCTTCCAATTCTTGCCTTGCGCACCGCTTTCTGAGCTTCTGTAGTGAAACCCAGCCCAAACTTGTTAGTCTTAGGAGTAAGATCAGGGAGCTTGCCCCAATTTGCACATTCACCTTTTTCGATCACAGCCCGGGCGTCCTTTAAGGAGGCCATCTTCATAGGAGAAACCTCTTCATCTTCTGCTGTTGCCAAGGTTTGTGGTACTTCCTCAAAATGTTGAAAGGGGGTTTCAATGAACTCCCCATCCATTTCTACGTATCTGAAAGAGTTGAGGTGGCTGACCATGTATTCCTCCTCCCCTTGCACTGTTACGATCTTCCCCCTGACCGGGTATTTGAGCTTTTGATGCAATGTAGAAGTCACAGCTCCAGCTTTGTGGATCCATGGGCGACCCAGCAAACAAGAATAGGACGGATGGATATCCATCACATAGAACTTCGAATCGAATACCTGTGACCCAACCCTGATTGGGATGTCCACTTCACCATGCACCATTCTTTTGGACCCGTCAAAGGCCCGGACAACAATGCTACTTGGTTTGAGCTCTAGACCTTCACAATCCAGCCTATCCAGAGCCTTCTTGGGCAGCACGTTCAATGAGGAACCTGTGTCAACCAGCACATGAGCAAGAGTAGTGCCCCTGCATTCAATGGAGACATGCAGGGCATCATTATGGTTCTTCCCCTTTGCTGTCAGATCGGCATCAGAGAAACCCAGGCCATTATCAGCAGTTAGGTTGGCCACACAATCGGTGAACTGGTCAGCAGTCGTATCTTGGGGTACATGGGCAGTCTTTAAGAAAGCAATCAGAGCCTTTGCATGGGCCTCTGAACACAGCAGCAATGACAACATGGAGATTTTAGAGGGGGTGTGCCCCAGCTGTTCCACAACATTGAAATCACTTTTCTTTATTATCTTGAGAATTTCTTCCATTTCCTGCTTGGAAGCCTCAACAATGGTCTTTGGTGCCTCCGTCCTGGCAGGCACATCAGCAGCAGTTCCCTTGCCCCGAGTATCAGATGACTCAGCAGCAGGGGTGGATACTTGGTCAGAAGGAGAAACAGGCACTCTGGCAGGTGTGAAGATCAAAGGCCTATGAATTGCTGGAGGAGCAATGTCTGGCGAGAACAGTCTTCCACTACGAGTGACCTTAGCAGGCCCGGTGATGTTGGAGACACCCGTATCAATGTTGCACTCTTGTTTCACACCCAGAACATAAACATCCGCCCCATAGTGCCATGGGACAGCCTTATCAGATTTGTAGGGTATAGGCCCCGGAACAGTAATGGTGATGGGAACATTCTTGTGAACTGACAAAACTTGTATAGGCTTCTTTGAAGGAGCCTCGGAATAGTTGTTGAAGATGGTAACGATTGACACTTCTTCAACAGGAGCAGCAGGAACAACAGTCTTTTCGAACAAAATCTCTCTACTATCTATCAGGTTTTGGATGCCTGACTTCAACAGAGAACAACCAGCAGGGGAAGCAACACATAGAGGGCAATTTTCGCCACATCCCGGAAATAAACCGGCTAGCAACAGATTCCTCTTAACCATCAGCAACGGAGTAGCAACATCATCCACCGAAGCTACATACAAATTTTCCTCAACAGCATTCACTCCATGCTGGGGCAAGGGAGCATTTACAACATTTGGCCCCTCGGGCGCCTCAAACTGTATCTCCTTTGCATCAATGAGATCTTGAACTTTGTTCCTTAGGGCCCAACAGTCATCTGTGTTATGCCCCGGGCTATCAGAGTGATAAGCACAGCGAGCATTTGGATTGAACTTGGGAGATGCAGTGTTGGGAAACTTTGGAGCCTCCTTGACAGTCACTAAATTGGTGGATAGCAACTGTGGCAGGATTTGTGATAAGGTCATGCTTAACCGGGTAAACTCTCTCCGGGGTCTTTCAAACTTTTGTGGATTAGTTGGCCGAGGAGTGGCAGCAGGTTTGGCAATCATTACCGCACTGACAGATTGGCGGTGCTCAGGTCGCTCTGTTCTCCGGGAGTTATATACAGCACTAGCCTCCTTTTTGAAGGGCTTCTTCTCAGTATTGGAGGAGGCAACTTTCTGTATCTTCCCCGATTTTATACCGGCCTCAATCCTTTCACCAGTCAGGATTAGATCGGTAAACCCAGCAGAGGAATTACCAATGAGATGATTGAAAAATGGACCAGATAAGGTCCCCAAGAACATATCTACCAGCTCCCGATCCGTCAACGGTGGCTGCACCCTGCCAGCCAGGTCTCTCCATTTCTGAGCATACTCCTTAAAACCTTCACCCGACCCTAGCGACATACCCTGGAGCTGGGTACGCGTAGGAGCGAGGTCGGCATTATACTGATACTGCTTGTAAAAAGCAGTGGCCAGATCCTCCCAGTTACGAATGCTGATTCCATCTAGCTGATAGAACCAATTGAGGTGAGTCCCTGAAAGACTCTCCTGGAAGAAGTGGATCCAAAGGTTCTTGTCTGCTGTGTAAGGCTGAATCTTCCTTACATAAGAACGGAGGTGCATCTTGGGACAGGAAGCCCCATCATACTTCACGAAGGCAGGTGTTTTGAACTTGTGCGGGATCACCACTCCAGTAGATAACCCCAAGTCTCCGAAATCCAATCCAGGTACCCGTTGAACTTCCACAGCCTTTAACCTGTCTTCCAGCTGTTTGTACCGGTCTTCAGCAGGAGGGTACTGGTCATCATTGAAGTCTGTTTCAGTATCAGAGCCCACAGGAGTAGTGACCTCCCTTTCTTGGTGACTACCTTCTGTCACAGATGGAGGAGTCCTTTCAGCTTCAATTTGCAAGGTGTTCCCGAGTCTGCGCCCAGTGCTAAATAGCACAGTCCTCCTCTTCTTCTTAGTCTTTTTCAACAGCATGGTCTTTAACTCTTGTTGACCCTGAGACAAGCCCTTGATCAGCTCCTGAAATTGGGCGTTTTGCGCCTGAAACTGGACGTTCTGCGCCTGAAGAGCCTTGATAGCCGCATCGGTTGATGATTCAGGAGGGTTCATGATGCTGAAATAAACAGCGAAGAACGGTAAACAACCTGAAAAGAAGAGTACTTATGATGCACATGATGAATGATATGTGTTTATGCAATGCATTCAAGAGTTCGAAAATTCAACTTTGTTGTAGACCAAAAGGAACACACTTTATTATTAAGAAAATCATTGTTTTAATACATCAAAGTCTCATGGGCAAAAGTACAAAAAGATCAAATCACATCCAAAATATGTTGCGCATCTTCTTTGGAGCTATGTAAGTGTTGAGATTCCTTTCCTCGTGCAACAGGCGAGTGAGCTCCAAAACCTTCTTTTCACTGGCATGCAAACTAGTCTCAAGAGAATTCCGCTCTTCCTTAAGCTGGATCCAGCTCTTCTGCACCTCTTCCCAGGATGTGGGCATATCAGGGTGCTGAATAACGTGAGACACCTCTCCTTCCAAGGCAGGCTCTTTGATTACTGGGAGCATGTGAGGATAAGGCATTACCAACTTCTGAGAGCGGGCTCGTACCCATTTGAGGTAAGGCTCCAAAGGGATGGAGTTCCTGTGCCCCAGTGTCTTGCTGTCTATCCTACTAGGCATCCTCCAAGCTCTGATAAACCTCTGGAGAAGTCCTTGAGTATCGTTGTCGAAGTCAAAAACTATGTCAGGAATCAACATGTCATGAGGACCATCCCTCCGAGCATAACCAAACTGTCTCCAAGCCAGGCATGGACTATAAGTAATACCCCCTCTGATTCCAAGTAAAGGAACATTAGGATACTCCCCGCAACGATCAATGATAGTGACATCTTCTCTGGACCTAGGGCACCAATGTATATCTGCATGTGTAAGAGTCATCAACCGTTGTGACCATCTCAAACCCCGCTCGTTCTTCAGGACTGATTGTGGAAGGTGCGAAATAAACCACTTTCCCAGGAGAGGAGTGCAACACATAAGGACACCTCTTTTTCTCATGGTTCGAGTGTAACATGAGTGAAGGAGGTCCCCTAGCAACGTAGGTATAGGATTCCTGGACATAAAGATCTGGACAGCACTGATATCAATGAGCTGATCTGGGTTAGGGAACAACACCAAACCATAAACAAGAAGGGCCACAACCTTTTCAAAAGCTTGCAAGTCAAGGGAGTTCCAACAATCATAGGCCTTTTCAAACAGAAACCTGGCTAAGAACCCTTTGATACCACTTCTAACTTCCCAATGTCCCTTGAGGTCAGATGACTGCAGGTGCAAGGCTTTAGCAATCTCTTCAAGCTTAGGTTCCTTTTCTGTACCGTTGAAGGGTAGCTGATCAAGGATAGGGATCTTCAGGAGTCGGGAGAACTCCTCCAATGTAGGTACCAACTGATAGTCCAAGAAGGTGAAACAGTGATGCAGAGGGTCAAAGAATTGGAACAGGACTTTTATCATATCTTCCTCAATGTTGGTGTTGACCAAGCTGATGAGGCTTCCATGCCTTTCACTGAATGAAGAGTTCTCAGGAATCCTGGATGTAAGTTCCTTAAGCTGAGGAGGGATCCTTACAAGACTGATTGGAATTGTCTTTCTACGAACAGTTTCCATGTCCTACAAAACAGGAACAAAGATGAAAATTCGAACCCCTGAAATGGTTAGTCAATGCATATGATGCTGGATGATGTCATGATGCTATGATTAAACACAGCTATTTACAAAGACAAACATGTAAGGCACACAAGGCACACAAGACAGGCCCTTAAGGTTTAAGGCCAGCATGGGGTCTGGGTAGTACCCTCTTGAAGTTGGTGGGTTCAACCTGTCCTATCAAAGTAACCGGGTTCTAAGGTTCCCAATATCACGGGATTGCTTTCATTGTTCATCGTTTCGATTTAGCCACTGAACTGGCGACCGAAATATTCCAGGAAAGCAACCCTCAATTGAGTGTAGTATCGAGTATCAACCAACCTCGGACTGCACCAAAGTCAGTTATCTCACTACCCTAAAGAGGCCAAGATGGTTCAATTAAGGTTCCTAAGGTCTGTTGATGCTTCATGACACCACATGGAGGCCCCGTACTCTCCTTGACTGACTCAAGGGTTACCGGTACACACCAAAATGCCACATCAACGTAGCAGACTGTTTCAACCATGTCGGTATACCCCGCACAGTTCCCTCACAGCCTTGTTGCTACTTTCTAAGAAGGTATCCCCAGATCCGGGTTAGGATCTATAGAACTCCCAAGCAACCCACAATTTTAAAGCATACAAGGAAACAATTGAAAACACAGTTGTAACTAGCCCTAAGGTACACCTCACTTTAAGTATTATCCCCAGCAGAGTCGCCAGTTCTGTGATCGGTGGATCTGGAACTGACTGTTTTAAAGCTGGTTCGCGAAATGTCGCGGAAGCAAGAGTCGCCACCGTCTTTTATTTTCTCCAATAGGAAAGGACAAAAGCACAGAAAAATTCCTTAAAGAGATTGCTCTCGGTTCGGGAGGTAGGTTATAGAAAGGGAAGGTGTTAGCACCCTTTCTATCCATGGTTATCCATGGGCTCTTAGGTACTTGCTCAATGTGTTTTCAAAAATTGTTTGCTTGCTTTTCAATGTGGGTTTCAAAAATATTCTTTGAAAAGTTTCAGTTTAACTCGTACGTCAGAGTGTTTTGAAAAGTTTGTTTTGAAAGTTTTTTGAAAGTGTTGGTGTGAAAAGATTTGATTTGTTTTGTTTTAAAGAGAGCAAGTACCCTTGAGAACCTACCTACCCTAAGGAATTCGTCTGTGTAAATGTCCTTTAAAGTAGTGCCATCCCACCATTGAGAGGTAGGTAGCACCACCGTTGGAGGTGTTCGGGTCAATTCGATTTGAGGGACATGGTGATCACCGGAGCAATGGGAAGACACCTTAGAAGCTACCCTCATGCCAGGTTCCCGGACCATGAGGACTTACTAAGACGTTTTCTACTCGACGACCACCTTTCGAAAGGCAACAGTGAGGCGTACCCTAGGGGTGGTGTGTGCGAATTGTGTGTCATTTTCAGTTCATTATTTGTCTTGTCATGCATTGGTGATCTAACGATTCAATTTTATTTTTCGGGCATTCATTCTTTCATGCATATTTATTAACAGTTATATTTGCGAGAAAATAAATCTAACTATTACAACGGGCGCGGGTCCACATCGCCAAAAAAACCGAACCCGATTTGACTGAAAATAAAATAAAGCGAATAAATAAAAGTCCGAGAGTTTTTAATTACATGGCTTTGGGGCATATACAGAGGTATTTAAACAATGTAAAATAAATGCGTGAAATAAAGACTAAACAAAATTAGGGCGTTGGACCCTTTTACAAATAATTAAAATTAATCAAGGAAATTAAAAATTAAATGAAAAATAATGTTTTTGTGTTTTTTAGGTTTGAAAGAAAAAGGAAAAAATTAATTGAAATTAAAGTCCTAGTTCTATCATTTTTTAAGTTTATTATGAAAAAGATTTAATCTCTAACCTAATTAAATTCTAAACTAATTTATATACAATTTTTGATTTATAGAAAATAAATAATAATTAATAATATTGTGAGAAAAAGGAAAAAATTAAAAAGGATATGAAAAATTAATAATTACCCTAATTCTACATTTTTTGGATTTTTATTATGAAAAAAGAATTAAAATTAATATTAAAACCTAATTAAACTAAATGAGTTACATTTTAATTTAAAAAAAAAGAATCAAAATTAATTATATTTTTTTTTGTCTTTTCTGTCTTTTTAATGTTTTTATATTTTTTTGTAAGAATTAATTAAATAAGAAAATAAAACACAAGTAAATTAAAAATAAAATAAAATATAAAGGAAATTAGAAAAGAAAGAAAAAAAAGATAGAACCAGGGGGTGTGGATTTCAAATTTGGGGGTGCAAGCCTGAAAGGCCTGGCCCAATTGCTAGCCATTTGTTGACCTTTTTAATCCTGTACACGCCTGTTGACTTGATGTATGGTGCACTCCTCATCTTAGCCATGGATCTGAGGCCCTGGGACACGTGTAGGTTGAATCCTGATGGAGTATGGTGAGTATCAATATGAGCGTTGCATGGAACCTGGAAATGAAAAATAATATTGAGAAATTGCAAGACCTGGGACTTGAACCCAGGTCTTTGAGGTTAACACGCTTATCCCTTGCCACTGAGCCAGTTTACTTTCAATTAACATATAATAATAAATAAACAATATAAAGGAAAAATAACAACGCTCTTTAAAACGCGCGCTATTTCAAATTTGCCCAATCTGCTTGTGCCACGCCATCGTCCCTGCCAATTTCCTGAAACACAAACCAATAGAGCAACGGTTTTTGAAACGTGGGGTTTGGGTAGCTATGGAGAAATAGCGAATAGCTCGTTTCCTAATATAAATTAGGCGCGAGTATGTCTTCTTCTTCGTCTCAAGATGCTGAGTGTGATGGTGTTGCTCTGAAGTTCTGATTTTTCCTATTTACAAAAGCCCCAATTTAAGAAGCTGGGAAACCTAGAATTCGAAAATGGCAAAATCGTGTATGGCTTATGAAAATGCAATTAACTACCATGGACAGCTTGGAAACTTCATCATGAGTATGAATAGGTAATTTAAAATGCAAAAAGAGGCTTAGAATCAAGAACACGAATTCAAAATATTTGATGTACAGTTTCACTTGTAACTACCAGTTTAAGGAGCTTTGATTGAGGTTATGAATTGGGACACGTTCAAAATGGTCTCAGGAAGCTATTGGTACAAAAATTTTGGCTTCAGAAGGTGTCTAGCTTTGATTTCAGATTTGCAATATATGTCCATTTTTTCAAAATTGCCAATGGCCTTTGAACGAGTTTTGTGCTATGTTCTTGGTAGGGTTTGACTCAATGATCCTTATGGAATTGAATAGGCTTGTTAACTCTCCTTAATCCATGCTTGAGAAAGAATTGGCATTAGGGTTTGTCCATTAACCATTTTTTCCTAACTTCTAGCCAAAACCTAGACTTAGTATGAAAATGAACCTTGGCCTGATTTTTGAGTTGGTTCATGATGTATAGAACTTGTCCAAATTCATTTGACACCATTTCATTGATTTTTAAATTTTATTTGAATTTTCAATGAATTAAAATGAATTAAATCATCAAAAATTAAATAAAATAAAAAAAGTCAACATTTGGTCTTGAAATCAACCATGGGCCACGTGTGTGGCATGACAAGGATGGACAAAGTGAGAAAAATGGGGCCCTTTTGTCAAAATTGGATTTTCAATGATAGTTGACTTTTGCCATTTCACCAAATTTTCCCAACTTCTACAAGGCATAACTTGCTCAATTTTTAAGATTTTCACATGTTCTTGGACATTTTGGAAAGGTCTTTGAGTCCTTTAACCAATGCCTTTGGTCCCATGTCATTTTGATTTACCAATCTCAAGTTATGGTCTTTGACTTAAAGTCCCTTTTTGTTGATTTTTGAAAATGACCTATAATGTTGAAATTGATAACTTTTTGTGAGAGCATTTCTTGGACTTGAAGTATGAAGATGAGTTGTAGGAAATGTCTTTCTCTTCAAAATGAGCTTTGGATGGAATTTTTCTGATAATCCATGTGAAAGTTATGCCCTGGTCAATTTCAGTTGACTTTTTCAGCTGTCCAAATATAGCAGCTTTTGCATCTTTGATGATTTCTGAGCCAAATTTTGAGAATCATGATCAAGCATTGATCAAATTATGTTTGTGGCTTCAAAATGATATATTGACCAAAAATTTGAACTTTTGACTGTCAAATGACCATTTTGCCCCTACAGTTGACTGTAGTGCAATTTAGGGTTTTGACTGTGCAATCTTGAGCTGAATGCCTTGAAACTTGATATGAGGATGCTTGACCATGTTTGTAAGCATATGAGACTTGATTGGACCTTTGAACACTTCCTTTTCTTGATCAACACACAAACCCTAGTTTTGACTGTAGGGAGGCCTTTGCATTGTGCAACTCTTGGGGAATTTTGTAGCTTGGCTTGGCAGTTTATTGGAGAATATGGGAGGGCAAATTTTGGGGTATAACACAATCCAATTCATAACATAATGAATTATACAATTCTCACCACTTTACATTTACACAATTACGCACTAGTACATAACAAGTCATATAGTACACACCGGTACACAACAACACCTTTAGTACACACCGGTACATAACAAGCCATTTAGTACTCACCGGTACATAAGAATCATATTCAATTCCATTCACATACACACACATCAAACACACAGCAATGTATATGTTCACATAACTCACACCATGATTACTAAACTATATGCATGCGGTACCGTTCATCAACACACGACTCACTCTCCATATAGGTAAAGCTGTTAACAGAGCCACCACCTTGATCACTCAGCCAGTGGCACCAGTCCTGTCCGGATAGGATGGATTTTACAATTTTACAATTTTACAATTTTACAATTTTACGATTTTACAATTTTACAATTTTGCAATTTTTACGATTTTACAATTTTACAATTTTACAATTTTACAATTTTACAATTTTACAATTTTACAATTGGAGAAATCAATCCTTCGCACTTGCTAGGGAAATACCGAAGTTCAATCCAGGAATGAACCGGAGAGAAGCGGTCAAACAATACACAGACTGAGGACACAAGCTCAGCTGGAGAAAAACAAAGTCTCAACTCTACTCACTACAAGAAAATTGGCAGATTGCGACAGGTATTTTTGTAGATTACGACGGTTAAAACCGTCGCAATTTGCTTTCCACGACGGTTGCTTTACCGTCGCAGAAGTGTGTGTCCCCAACCTATTTCGCGACGGTTACAAAAACTGTCGTTCAAGTTTACGACGGGTTGATACCGTCGTGACTATCTTTTGAGTTTCTTTTAATTATTGATGGCGACGGTTCGATACTGTCGTGAATATCTTTTGAAATTGATTAAATTGTTTATGGCGACGGTTCGGTACTGTCGCCATGACTTTTGTTTATGTCTTGATTTTTTTTTATTTTTCTATTATATATATTTTTTATTTAAATTATTATCTATGTAAAAAATTTTAAATATAGTTTTTTTTTGTGTTCTTTTTTTCTTTAAATTATTTCTTCTTTAATATATTTATTTATAGTATTATTTTTTGTTTTATTTTCTATCACTTTGTAATATAGTAAAAATAATTTCAATAAAAAATATTTAACATCAAATAAGCATTATAATATCCAAAAAAATGTGTGTTCCATAATCATGTAAAATGCGAGTTCCATAATCATGTCAAGTAGTACAAAAAACCCAAAATATATCAATTCCTAATCTTATAATAATAAGTATCATTATACCAAAAATACATGAGAAAGTTCACAATCTAATTATCTCGATCATAGCAAAGTCTAATTTGTCCCCCCTGAAGTTCCATTATCTCCAATACGGTAGCTAGACTCAGATGAACGTCTACCATCAGCGAGTGATTCCAATCCCTAAAAAAAAAGTATTAAAATAATAATCTTTAAAATAATACTCATAAAATTTAACTTTAAATGCGTCAAATTAATATATCTGTCTTCCATTGGAATAGAGTTAGCAGTACCTCATGTAAAGGAAGGTTCAGCCCAAGTTCAGATGAAGTTGATCGCAAATTGGCAAATCGTCGTAAATCCCTTTCGGCTATACATGGAAGGATACTCAAACAACATATATGAGTGATTGAATGCTGTTAGTTTTCCAAAACCATAGTCTCTATCCCTGAAAATACTCCAAACTGGAGGTGATGCAGTGAATTCTGATAAATGACTCCCCCCTCCACCAACAACCACATGAATTGTTCCATTCACAGTGCCAGAATAATGATATTTTTCCTTATTCACACATTGGTTCTGATAAATGGGGCAGACTCTTTCATAGTTATGGACATGACCATAAAATGCAATGTCTACTTTGTACTTCTGCCATAGCCCTTGCAAGCTTTCCCTTCCCATGGGCTCTTCAAATGACCCTTCCATGGCATACCAAGAGTTAGAAGAGTAACCGAGGGGGCGATGTGCTGCAAAGATTAACCATGGTTGTTGTTTTCGATCTACCGTTGCAAGACAATTCTCAATGAATTTGTATTGTTCTGATCCTTCTCTCCAGTCATGCTCACTGTCTGCTATACAGAAACGAAACATGCCGTAATCTGTTGCATACCAGAATTTGGCTTTGTTCTCAGCAGGGTAATAGTACATGGTTTCTGCAGGAACTCCACATTCTCCACCAGAATCCGGAGTGTTGAAGAATGATCCAGTGTTTGGCCAATCACGTTCATGATTTCCACTGCATTATGAATCAACGTTAGTAAACTCAAATGTCAATGGAAAAAACGAGTTCAAGCACAAACAAACCTTGCTATCATATATGGAACTGTTGAAGAAATTTCTTGCACTTGAGCTGTGAACTGGTCCCACTGTGAGATGTATCCATTTGCATATGGAAGATCTCCTATGTGGAAAACAATGTCAAAGTTGTCTAAATCCTTGATGAGTTGGTCTGTGGTGTTAAGGGAACCTGGTTGATAATCAGCATATTCGTTTGAACCATCACGCTCAGCCTAAAGAACATGCAAAACGAGATTAAGTATTTTTCTCCAATCTCTCAATTGTAGTATTAAGCATGCTTCATACTTTAAATATTCAATGCTACCTTTCCCATGTCACCAAATATGATTACACGTTGCAATGATTTTTGTCCAGGATATGGAGATCCCTTGAATGAATACCTCTTGCTCCATACATACGAACCGTCAGACAAAAAATGTCCCAACCTATAGGTGTACCTGATGGAAAAACAAGAGAGGTTGCTAAGCTTTAAGAATAAACTCTACCAACCATTTTTAGTGACATAAACTTTAAATCTAGATCTAGGGTTCTATCAAGGACAAACACAAAACTAAATTCAACTAAAGAAAGACATAAAATTTGTGATAATTCTCTCTAACTTCTCCATTCAACAGCAATTGTTTAAATACAACACCCACATAAAACCCTAATGGGTCTAAGATATGGGCCAGACCAACTTGAAGAAAATACAATTAAACATAATAATCAGTTTTAGAGAGTGTATTGCTGCTAACACCTCTGATATTTTGTTAATAACTAGATAACCCTGATACCTGACTTATCAATATGTCACAATGGTTCCAATGAAATCCAAAGTAACTAAGAATGCATCTCTCAAACTCTTCCACCAACTTGACATAAAGTGAATCAGCATCTGGTTCATTCTCAAAATAGGCATATATATCATCTTCAAACCCTTCATATTTGCTTATTGTGATCGGTGGATCTGGAACTGACTGTTTTAAAGCTGGTTCGCGAAATGTCGCGGTAAGCAAGAGTCGCCACCGTCTTTTATTTTCTCCAAATGGAAAGGACAAAAGCACAGAAAAATTCCTTAAAAGAGATTGCTCTCGGTTCGGGAGGTAGGTTATAGAAAGGGAAGGTGTTAGCACCCTTTCTATCCATGGTTATCCATGGGCTCTTAGATACTTGCTCAATGTGTTTTCAAAATGGTTTGCTTGCTTTTCAATGTGGGTTAAAAAAGTTTCTTTGAAAAATTTCAGTTCGACTCGTACGTCAGAGTGTTTGAAAAGTTTGTTTTGGAAGCTTTTGAAAAGGTGTTGGTATGAAAAGTATGTTTTGATTTTGTTTTGAAGAGAGCAAGTATCCATGAGTCGTCTACCTACCCTAAGGAATTCGTCTGTGTAAATGTCCTTTAAAGTAGTGCCATCCCACCATTGAGAGGTAGGTGGCACCACCGTTGGAGGTGTTCGGGTCAATTCGAGTTTTAGGGACAATGGTGATCACCGGAGCAATGGGAAGACACCTTAGAAGCTACCCTCATGCCAGGTTCCCGGATCATGAGGACTTACTAAGACGTCCTCTACTCGACGATCACCTTTCGAAAGGCAACAGTGAGGCGTACCCTAGGGGTGGTGTGTGCGAATTGTGTGTCATGTTTCAATTATTTGTCTTGTCATGTTTGTTGTGTTCTACGCTTGATTTTAATTAGGGCCATTCATTCTTGCATGCATTTAACAGTTATAAAGTTTGCGAAAAAATAAATCTAAACTATTACAAATGGCGCGGGTCCACATCGCCAAAATAAACCGAACCCGATTTGACTGAAAGTAAAGAAACAATAAAATAAAAGTGCGAGAAATAAAGTAAAAATTGTTACAAGGCTTTGGGGCATATACATAATTATTTAAACGATATAAAATAAATGTGCGAAATAAAGGAATTAAAAAAACAAAACTAGGGCGTTGGACCCTTTTTGCAAAAGTATTTAAGGTTAATGAATTAATTAATTAGAACTAATGAAGAATTAAAATTAAAGAAAAAGAAATGTTTTTTGTATTTTTTAAGATTTAGAAGAAAAAGAAAAAGAAGGAATTAATTATAATTGACTAACCCTAATTCTATTGTTTTTTAAGGTTATTATAAAAATGTTATATTAATCTAAATTAAACCCTAATTTATTTATGTGCAAATTTGATTATAAAAAATAAATAAATAAATATTATGATAAAAAGGGAAATTTGAAAGGTATAAAAATTATTAATTAACCTAATTCTATATTTTTTTTGGATTTTATTAAAAGGAATTAAAAGTTAAAAAGCCTAATTAAATTAAATAATTTACATGTTAATTATTTACAAGAAAATAAATAAAATAAATATTTTTTATGTTTTTATCCTTTTTCTGATTTTTTGTGATGTTTTTATATTTTGTAAAAAAAACAATTAATTAATTAGAACAATGAAAATAAATAACCTAATAATTAAAAAAAAAACAATAAAACATGAAAAGAGAAGCAAACCAGGGGGGGGTAGACCCCAATTCAGGAGGTATAGGCCTAGCATTTCTGGCCCAATGGCTTGAAACCCGTTTGACTTTTCCAATTTTGTGTGCCAGCGTGGACCTGGACCTAGCATGTTCCTTGTATCCAAGCCTTTGATTGGAATTGGTGGGACGCGTGGATGGTCTGACTTTGAGGCGTATGATGCATCCTCCATGTTGGCACTGCACAGGATTTAGTATTGAAAAATAATATGAAACTTACACAGACCTGGGACTCGAACCCAGGTCTTAGACAATGCAAGCTTAACACCTGTGCCACTGAAGCACTTGAGTTTCAATTAATATATAATGGTCATTAAATAATAAAAAGAACAAACAAGACATTAATGATTCAGCGCGCGCGTTTTCAAATCCCCCAATCCGCTTGTGCCACGCCATCATCTCTTTCATTTTCCTGAAACACAAAGAACGAAGGCAACGGTTTTCGTTGTGTTTTCTTAGGCTACTTTTGGGGAAATAGCGAATAGAGCTATAGGCTCCATAAATTGTTCGCGAATAGTGGTTCATGTCCGTCTCAACACACTGAATTCAATGGCCATGGTCTGAAGCTTTGATTTTTCTTATTTGCAAAAGCCCTAAATTAAACTCTAAAAAACCCTAGAATATGAAAATGGTAGAATCGCGTATGGCCACTGAAAACTCAATTGAACACATCAGTTAGCTTGTAAACTTCACATTAAACAAGAATTCACAAAAAAAAAATGCAAAAGAATGTATAAATTATGATATAGGATTTCAAAAGTTTCTCTGTACAGGGGAGGTCCTTGCTGCCGATTCTTGGAGATTGGCTTGTTGTTTGTGATTGATACACGTTCAGAATTTGTCCAGGAAGCTATTAGAATCAGTCTTAGGGCTTCAAACTTACTTGAACCTTGATTTCAGATTTGCATTATATGGCTAATTTTTCAAGTTGTCCATAAGCTTTTGAGCGCAGCCTTTGGTATATTGTGGTTAGGGTTTGACTTAGTGCTTATGATGGAAGAGAATTAGCTTGTTAATTGGCCTTAATTCATGCTCATGAAAGAACTAGTCCTAGGGTTTTCACCATTAACCAATTTTCCTTCTTTTAAGCTAAGACCAAGACTTAGTGTGCAATTTAACCCTAGCCTGAGTTTTTGAGTTGGCCCATGATATATAGAAGTTGTCCAAATTCAAATGACACTATTCCATTGGTTTTTTGAATTTTATTTGAATTTTTAAAGATTTAAAATGAATTAAATTATCAAAAATTAAATAAAATAGAAAAATCAATATTTGGTCTTGAAATTAATCATGGGACACGTGTGTGGCATGACAAGGCTGAATCAAGTGGAAGAAAGTGGGCCCTTTTGTCAAAAATTGGAGTTTCAAGGATAGTTGACTTTTGCCATTTCACAAAAATTTCCCAACTTCTACAAGGCATAACTTGCTCAATTTTTAATCTTTTCACATGTTCTTGGACATTTTGGAAAGGTCTTTGAGTCCTATAACCAATGCCTTTGGTCCCATGTCATTTTGATTTACCAATCTCAAGTTATGGTCCTTGACTTAAAGTCCTTTTTTGTTGACTTTTGAAAATGACCTATAATGTTGAAATTGATAATTTTTTGTGAGAGCATTTCTTGGACTTGAAGTATGAAGATGAGTTGTAGGAAAAGTCTTTCCCTTCAAAATGAGCTTTGGATGGAATTTTTCTGATAATCCATGTGAAAGTTATGCCCTGGTCAATTTCAGTTGACTTTTTCAGCTGTCCAAATATAGCAACTTTTGCATCTTTGATGATTTCTGAGCCAAATTTTGAGAATCATGATCAAGCATTGATCAAATGATGTTTGTGGCTTCAAAATGATATGTTGACCAAAACTTTGAACTTTTGACTGCCAAATGACCATTTTGCCCCTACAGTTGACTGTAGTGCAATTTAGGGTTTTGACTGTGCAATTTTGAACTGAATGCCTTGAAACTTGATATGAGGATGCTTGACCATGTTTGTAAGCATATGAGACTTGATTGGGCCTTTGAACACTCCATTTTCTTGATCAGCACACAAACCCTAGTTTTGACTGTATAGGAGACAGTTGACCTGCACAACCCTTGGGGAATTTTGTGACTTGGCTTGGCAATTTCTTGAGGAATATGGGAGGGCAAATTTTGGGGTATAACAGTTGCCCCTGTTCAATCTTCTTAGACCTGAGGATGCAGATTGGCTGACGTGCCTTTCGTAATCCGAGGGTAAAAGATGATTGGACACTAGAGTGCCCGGAAATTTGCGCTCACATGTTAGCAATGATGGTGGAATGGGCTTATAGATGCCATCTGGATGTTTGATCGCGTAGGAGATTCCTTGGCGAGAACCTGTATACCTGCAAAACAGAAAATGAGTACCTGACACGTTGCAGGAGCCGATTTTTTAGATGCCTGGTATAGATGTGTCCTGACTGGTTACAGGAGCTGAGTCTGGAGCTTTAAACGGCGATGAAAGAACCAGGGACGGTTACTACCTTAGCATGAATGGTAAGAGAACCTTGGGCGACTTTAACTTCAACAACGCTCGTTGGGAAAAATCTGGGGTGTCTTCTACTGGGATAAGAATCAGGGAGATCTTAGGGTCGATCTGACTGAACCAGAAGAGGCCTTTGACTGGATAAGCATCAGGAAAATCTTAGGGTCGATTTAACTGAACCGGTCTAGGTCTTGAAATGTCTTCAACTGGATAAGCATCAGGGAGATCTTAGGGTCGATCTGACTGAACCAGAGAAGGCCTTTGACTGGATAAGCATCAGGAAAATCTTGGGACGATTTAACTGAACCGGTCTAGGTCTTGAAATGTCTTCCACTGGATAAGCATCAGGGAGATCTTAGGGTCGATCTGACTGAACCAGAGAAGGCCTTTGACTGGATAAGCATCAGGAAAATCTTGGGACGATTTAACTGAACCGGTCTAGGTCTTGAAATGTCTTCAACTGGATAAGCATCAGGGAGATCTTAGGGTCGATCTGACTGAACCAGAGAAGGCCTTTGACTGGATAAGCATCAGGAAAATCTTGGGACGATTTAACTGAACCGGTCTAGGTCTTGAAATGTCTTCAACTGGATAAGCATCAGGGAGATCTTAGGGTCGATCTGACTGAACCAGAGAAGGCCTTTGACTGGATAAGCATCAGGAAAATCTTGGGACGATTTAACTGAACCGGTCTAGGTCTTGAAATGTCTTCAACTGGATAAGCATCAGGGAGATCTTAGGGTCGATCTGACTGAACCAGAGAAGGCCTTTGACTGGATAAGCATCAGGAAAATCTTGGGACGATTTAACTGAACCGGTCTAGGTCTTGAAATGTAGCTTGAGAACTTAACTGGATCTTTCCTGAAAGATAAAAGTCAGTCATATGCAATGCATGATATGGATCAAGCAATGATGTTCTCAACATAAATGAGACTTGTATGATGCAGTGCGTTATGCATGCTATAATGATGTATGTGATGTTTTATGTATGTTTTCGTCTAGGAAAGTAAATCCTTGACGGGTGCCGGGAAGTCGTATCCTGGGCTGATATTGAGGAATAAACTTGTACTTCCGCTGGGGATGATAGTTGCAAGAATACCGGTAGGAGAAGATGACTCCGTTGCGGAATAAACTTGG
This sequence comes from Vicia faba, assembly GCA_948472305.1. NCBI lineage: Eukaryota > Viridiplantae > Streptophyta > Magnoliopsida > Fabales > Fabaceae > Vicia > Vicia faba. The sequence goes on along the minus strand of OX451737.1, from coordinate 1,111,092,429 downwards.
CAAATGGACGATTCTGCGGGGAGAAAAGATACTCTGACGACCACGCTGGGAAGCAATACTCTGTGGGGAGAGAAATACTTCGTTAAGTGTTGACGATTATTTGCTGAGGATGCCTTTGTTGTTGGAAGTGTTAATGGACTTCGCTGGGGATAGGAAAGAACTATGTTGACGACGACCTTTCCGTGGCTTTTGGCTGAGGATAACCCAGTTATATCCTGTTAAGGAAATAACTCTTTAAATAAAGCCGGACGACGCGTTCGTGCTCTGTGAAGAATAAGCTTCCAGAATTTAACTGGGGATAAGCTTACTGCTTGGGGTGATGAATTCCATCTTTCCTGGGGAACTTGGATGGGACTCTCCTGGGGAAGTTTTGATATGCTGGGGAAGTGATTCCTTTGAATGTTGATGTATGCCACCGGGGAACAATCTTTAGACCAAGACTGCCGGGGGTGCTTGTTAAGAATATATGCTGCTGGGGAATATTGGGATCTACTCGAGAATACCCAATTTCCTTGAGACTTGTTAACTTTGTTTGGGGAAGAATGCACTGACTTGCTGTCTCACCCTCTGGAGAATTTAAGATGTCTGGTTAGGTTCTTTAACTGAACCTACCTTGGTACTTTGGAGGATAGAACAATTAGACTGCTCAGACAACTCTTTATTGCCCCTGTTTCTAGTGTCACCTGCAATTAATTCTTTGTTTCGTGTGCAAATATTTATGAGCTAGCAAATTATTGTCAATGCATGTATCACAAATTGAACCTTGGACGTTCTTCGCAAAACAAAACAGAAAAAGAAAAACAGTTGGCACGTTTAACTGAAAAGTATATTTGTATTGATTTTGAATAGCCTGTGAATAGGCGTTTTGTGTACAAGAGGCTGACGTCCTAGTAAGAGAAACGTCGCCGAGCAAAAGAGTTTATACAAGTTTTGTACAAAAGAAAATAAAACAGTTGTGTGAAAGATAAATGATCCACTGGGTTTCAACTCTGCTATTGCCTTTATACTCCGTGCGTCTCATCACTTGATGACCTTGGTTGAAGGTGAAGCTGACTGATTGATGCCGTCTGAACTTGATGTAGATACCGGATTCTGGATGCAAAGTGGTCTGATGAGACATAGTATTACGTTTTTATCCCTAACTTTTGCCTGGACTGCCTTTTCAGGTTTTCGACTTGCCGGGCGTACAGATTTTTTCATTTTCATCCCTTCATTTTGCCCGAACCCTTTTGGTTCGACGGGAAGCCCTAATTTTTGCCTAGACATGTCAGCCTAGCGGGTCTTTTTTTTCATGCGTAGTATTTTTTAACTATGTCTGCATTGGCGGGGTGAGGAAGGTCGTCACCATCCATGTTGGTTAATATCATTGCTCCTCCTGAGAACACATGTTTAACCACAAATGGCCCTTCGTACGTAGGGGTCCATTTGCCCCTTGGATCACTCTGAGGAAGGATGATTCGCTTGATTACCAGATCCCCGACTTGATATTCCTGTGGTCTGACCTTTTTGTTAAATGCCCTGATCATTCGTTTCTGATACGTCTGACCATGACAGATAGCAGTAAGTCTCTTTTCGTCAATAAGGTTGAGCTGATCAAGTCGTGTCTGGATCCAATCATCTTCATTCAGCTTTGCATCCTTCATTATCCGGAGAGAAGGAATTTGTACTTCGATCGGCAAGACTGCCTCCATGCCATAAACCAGAGAGAAAGGAGTTGCCCCGGTTGACGTCCTAGCTGAGGTACGATACCCATGCAGAGCGAACGGTAACATCTCGTGCCAATCTTTATACGTTACTGTCATCTTCTGCACGATCTTCTTGATGTTTTTATTAGCTGCTTCTATAGCCCCATTCATCTTCGGTCTGTAAGGAGAAGAATTGTGGTGCTGTATCTTGAACTGTTCGCAGAGCTCAGCGATCATCTTATTGTTCAGATTGGTACCGTTATCTGTAATAATCCGCTCAGGGACACCGTACCGACAGATTAGGTTGTGCCGAATGAACCGTGCCACAACAGTCTTGGTTACCGTAGCATAGGATGCGGCCTCAACCCACTTTGTAAAATAATCAATCGCCACTAGGATGAAGCGATGTCCATTGGATGCCGTAGGTTTTATCTCGCCGATCATGTCTATGCCCCACATTGCAAACGGCCAAGGTGCAGTCAGAACATTCAAGGGAACCGGAGGAACATGCACTTTATCTGCATAAATCTGGCATTTGTGGCATGTCCTGGAATGTTGGTAACAATCAGCTTCCATGGTGGACCAGTAATACCCTGCCCGTAGGATCTTCTTTGCCATGGTATGTCCACTGGAGTGTGTACCAAAGGTCCCTTCATGTAGCTCTTCCATGATTCTTTCTGCTTCAGTCTTATCCACACAACGTAGTAAGGTTGAATCATGGTTTCGCTTGTACAAGATGCCGTTGCTTAGGAAGAACTTGGCTGCAAACCTCCTCAGGAATTTCTTATCATTGACAGATGCTCCTTCAGGGTATTCCTGAGCTTCTAGGTATCTCTTCACTTCGTGGTACCAAGGCTTCTCAGTCACCAATTCGGTTTCGAGATCACAACAGTATGCCGGTTCGTCCAGTTTCCAGATGATGATCCGGGGAGCTTCATTATCCCATTTAACCTTGAACATTGAAGACATTGTAGCTAACGCGTCCGCCAACTGATTCTCTTCTCTTGGAAAGTGCTCAAATGTTATCTCTGTGAAGTGGGGGATCAAAGCCAACACACATTCTCTGTAAGGAATCAAGTTTGGATGTTTCGTATCCCACTCTCCTTTGATCTGATTGATCACGAGAGCGGAATCTCCGAAGACACTCAGAAATTTGATCCTCAGGTCGATCGCAGCTTGAAGACCCATAATACACGCTTCATACTCCGCCATGTTGTTGGTACAGTTGAAACACAGCCGGGCGGTGAGTGGAGTATGAGTACCTTGTGGAGATACGATTATGGCGCCGATACCATTTCCCAAAGCATTGGAGGCTCCGTCAAAGTGCATAGACCATCGGGATCCTGGTTCAGGTCCTTCATCCGGTCCAGGTATTTCACAGTCAGTTACTATCATAATGCTTTCATCTGGAAACTCGAAGTTCATTGATTGGTAGTCATCCACAGCTTGATGTGCTAGGTGGTCCGCCAATACACTTCCCTTGATGGCTTTTTGGGTCGTGTACTGAATGTCGTATTCCGTCAAGATCATCTGCCATCTTGCAATTCTCCCAGACAGAGCAGGCTTTTCAAATATGTACTTTATAGGATCCATTTTTGAGATTAACAAGGTAGTGTGAGTCAGCATATACTGTCTCAGCCGGCGAGCAGCCCATACCAAAGCGCAGCAAGTTTTCTCAAGCAGTGAGTATCGGGTCTCACAGTCGGTAAACTTTTTGCTAAGGTAATAAATGGCATGCTCTTTTCGGCCAGACTCGTCATGCTGCCCCAGCACACACCCCATTGCATTATCAAGCACTGTCAGGTAAAGTATCAAAGGTCTCCCTTCAATTGGTGGCATAAGGATGGGTGGCTCTTGGAGATATTCTTTGATTCTGTCAAAAGCAGCCTGACATTCATCGTTCCAGCGTACTACCTGATCTTTCTTCAGCAGCTTGAAGATTGGTTCACAGGTAGCAGTTAAGTGTGAGATGAACCGAGCAATGTAATTCAGACGTCCTAGAAAGCCTCTGACTTCCTTCTCTGTCTTAGGAACTGGCATCTCTTGAATGGCTTTGACCTTAGCAGGGTCCACTTGAATTCCCTTGTCACTTACCACGAAGCCTAGCAACTTCCCCGATCTTACCCCGAAGGTGCACTTATTCGGATTCAACCTCAGCTTGTACAGTTTCAAACGGTCAAACAGTTTCTGTAGATGATCAAGGTGTTCTTCCTCAGTCTGGGACCTAGCGATCATGTCATCAACATACACTTCTATCTCATGATGGATCATGTCATGAAATAAAGCAACCATGGCACGTTGGTAGGTTGCCCCAGCATTCTTTAGTCCGAAAGGCATGACTTTGTAGCAGAAGGTGCCCCACTGAGTAACAAATGTAGTCTTTTCCATGTCTTCCGGAGCCATCTTGATCTGATTATAGCCTGAAAAACCATCCATGAAAGAGAACACTTTATGCTGAGCTGTATTATCAACAAGGACGTCAATGTGGGGTAGAGGGAAGTCATCCTTGGGGCTGGCCCTGTTCAGATCCCTGTAATCGACACACATCCTGACCTTGCCGTCCTTCTTAGGTACCGGCACCACATTAGCAACCCATTGAGGGTAAGAAGTCACTGCAAGAAAACCGGAATCAAACTGCTTCATAACCTCGGCTTTAATCTTCTCAGACATCTCTGGATGCATACGGCGGACCTTTTGCTTAACCGGAGGGAAATCTTCTTTAGTTGGTAAGTGATGAACCACAATGTCGGTATCTAATCCGGGCATATCTTCGTAGGACCAGGCAAAGATTTCCTTATAGTCATGCAGCATCTGAATCAACCGTTGCTTCACGCTGAGTTCTAGGTTGGCACCAATCTTCACCTCTTTCTTGTCTTCCTCAGTACCCAAGTTTATTATTTCCACTGGCTCTTCATGGGGTTGAATTGCCCTTTCTTCCTGTTGTAACAGTCTTGCAAGTTCACCAGGCACTTCGCAATCATCTTCACCTTCGTCTTCGGCTAAGTTGATCGGATTTTCGAAGTCATAACTGGCAGTAGCAGAGCCGTTACCAGTGAGATCCAGAGTGGATTGAAACCTGTATGAGTGAGTGTGTGTGTAAATACAGCTGTTTTGCAATATATAAAGAAAGGAAAGAAAAGGAGCGCAAAATTTGAATTGTGAAAAACGTCCAATGCTTTTATTCATGATATATGATAGTGGCAAACAAAAGCCCTCATAAATAAAACCACGGTGCCCCGGGTAAGACACCGGGCCATGTAGTTTCAAATTATTGTTTATTACAAATCAAAAACAAAGAAATTCATTACTGGGGAACAAAAGTTATGGGTGTAAAATCTTTAGCAGTCCAATTGGTCAATCCACCGTCGGTCGTCGGGTAGATCCAGCTATCGAACTCCGACTCTTCCATTTTATCTTCCTCTCCAATAGCATTCACTTCTGAGTGGGTGATGAACACCGGAGGTCTTCCAATTCTCGCCTTGCGCACTGCTTTCTGAGCTTCTGTGGTGAAACCCAGCCCAAACTTGTTAGTCTTAGGAGTAAGATCAGGGAGCTTGCCCCAGTTTGCACATTCACCTTTTTCGATCACAGCCCGGGCGTCCTTTAAGGAGGCCATCTTCATAGGAGAAATCTCTTCATCTGCTTCTGCTGTTGCCAAGGTTTGTGGTACTTCCTCAAAATGTTGAAAGGGGGTTTCAATGAACTCCCCATCCATTTCCACGTATCTGAAGGAGTTGAGGTGACTGACCATGTACTCCTCTTCCCCTTGCACTGTTACGATCTTCCCCCTGACCGGGTACTTGAGCTTCTGATGCAATGTGGAGGTCACAGCTCCAGCCTTGTGGATCCACGGGCGACCCAGCAAACAAGAATAGGACGGATGGATGTCCATCACATAGAATTTTGAATCAAATACCTGTGACCCAACCCTGATTGGGATGTCCACTTCACCATGTACCATTCTTTTGGACCCGTCAAAGGCCCGAACAACAATGTGAGTTGGTTTGAGCTCTAGACCCTCACAATCCAGCCTATCCAGAGCCTTCTTGGGCAGCACGTTTAATGAAGAACCTGTGTCAACCAGCACATGAGCAAGAGTAGTGCCCCTGCATTCGATGGAGACATGCAGGGCATCATTATGGTTCTTCCCCTTTGCTGTCAGATCGGCATCAGAGAAACCCAGGCCATTATCAGCGGTTAGGTTGGCCACACAGTCGGTGAACTGGTCAGCAGACGTCTCTTGGGGTACGTGGGCTGTTTTTAAGAAAGCAATCAGAGCCTTTGCATGGGCCTCTGAACACAACAGCAGTGACAACATGGAGATTTTAGAGGGGGTGTGCCCCAGCTGTTCTACAACGTTGAAATCACTTTTCTTTATTATCTTGAGGATTTCTTCCATTTCCTGCTTGGAAGCCTCAACAATGGTCTTTGGTGCCTCCGTCCTGGCAGGCACATCAGCAGCAATCCCCTTGCCCCGAGTATCAGATGACTCAGTAGCAGGGGTGGATACTTGGTCAGAGGGAGAAACAGGCACACTGGCAGGTGTGAAGATCAAAGGCATATGAATTACCGGAGGAGCAATGTCTGGCGAGAACAGTCTTCCACTACGAGTGACCTTAGCAGGCCCGGTGATGTTGGAGACACCAGTATCAATGTTGAACTCTTGTTTCACACCCAGAACATAAACATCCGCCCCATAGTGCCATGGGACAGCCTTATCAGATTTGTAGGGTATAGGCTCCGGAACAGTAATGGTGATGGGAGCACTCTTGTGAACTGGCAAAATTTGGGCAGGCTTCTTTGAAGGAGCCTTGGAATGGTTGTTGAAGATGGTGACGATCGACACTTCTTCAACAGGAGCAGCAGGAACAACAATCTTTCTGAACAAAATCTCTCTACTATCTATCAGGTTTTGGACGCCTGACTTCAGCAGAGAACAACCAGCAGGGGAAGCAGCACATAGAGGGCAACCTTCACTACATCCCGGAAATAAACCGGCTAGCAACAAGTTCCTCTTGACCATCAGCAACGGAGTAGCAACATCATCCACCGAAGCTACATACAAATCCTCCTCAACAGCATTCACTCCATGCTGGGGCATGGGAGCGGTTACAACATTCGGCCTCTCGGGCGCCTCAAACTGTATTTCCTTTGCATCAATGAGGTCTTGAACCTTATTCTTTAGGGCCCAACAGTCATCTGTGTTATGCCCCGGGCTATCAGAGTGATAAGCACAGCGAGCATTTGGATTGAACTTGGGGGATGCAGTATTGGGAAACTTTGGAGCCTCCCTGACAGTCACTAAATTGGTGGATAGCAACTGTGGCAGGATCTGTGATAAGGTCATGCTTAACCGGGTATATTCTCTCCGGGGTCTTTCAAACTTTTGAGGATTAGTTGGCCGAGGAGCGGCAGCAGGTTTGGCAATCATTACCGCACTGACAGATTGGTGGCGTTCAGGTCGCTCTGTTCTCCGGGAGCTATATACAGCACTAGCCTCCTTTTTGAAGGGTTTCTTCTCAGTACTGGAGGAGGCAACTTTCTGTATCTTCCCCGATTTTATACCGGCCTCGATCCTTTCACCAGTTAGGATCAGATCAGTAAACCCAACAGAGGAATTACCAATGAGATGATTGAAAAATGGACCAGATAGGGTCCCCAAAAACATATCTACCAGCTCCCGATCCGTCAATGGTGGCTGCACCCTGCCAGCCAGGACTCTCCATTTCTGGGCGTACTCCTTAAAACCTTCACCCGACCCTAGCGACATACCCTGGAGCTGGGTACGCGTAGGAGCGAGGTCGGCATTATACTGATACTGCTTGTAAAAAGCAGTGGCCAGATCCTCCCAGTTACGAATGCTGATTCCATCCAGCTGATAGAACCAATCGAGGTGAGTCCCTGAAAGACTCTCCTGGAAGAAGTGGATCCAAAGGTTCTTGTCTGCTGTGTAAGGCTGGATCTTCCTTACATAAGAACGGAGATGCATCTTGGGACAGGAAGCCCCATCATACTTCACGAAGGCAGGTGTTTTGAACTTGTGTGGGATCACCACCCCAGTAGATAACCCCAAGTCTCCGAAATCCAATCCAGGCACCCGCTGAACTTCCATAGCCTTTAATCTGTCTTCCAGCTGTTTGTACCGGTCTTCAGCAGGAGGGTACTGTTCGTCGTTGAAGTCTGTTTCAGTATCAGAGCCCACAGGAGTAGGGACCTCCCTTTCTTGGTGACTACCTTCCGTCACAGATGGAGGAGTCCTTTCAGCTTCAACCAAAGTGTTCCCGAGTCTGCGCCCAGTGTTAAATAGCACAGTCCTCCTCTTCTTCTTAGTCTTCTTCAGAAGCATGGTCTTCAACTCTTGTTGACCCTGAGCCAAGCCCTTGATCAGCTCCTGAAATTGGGCGTTCTGCGCCTGAAATTGGACGTTCTGCGCCTGAAGAGCCTTGATAGATGCCTCGGTTGATGATTCAGGGTTCATGATGCTGAAATAAACAGCGAATAACAGTAAACAACCTGAAAAGAAGAGTACCTATGATGCACATGATGAATGATATGTGTTTATGCAATGCATTCAAGAGTTCGAAAATTCAAATTTGTTGTAGACCAAAAGGAACACACGTTATTATTAAGAAAACTCATTGTTTAATACATCAAAGCCTCATGGGCAAAAGTACAAAAAGATCAAATCAATCCCAAAATATGTTGCGCATCTTCTTTGGAGCTATGTAAGTGTTGAGGTTCCTTTCCTCATGCAACAGGCGGGTGAGCTCCAAGACCTTCTTTTCACTGGCATGCAAACTAGTCTCAAGAGAATTCCGCTCTTCCTTAAGCTGGATCCAGCTCTTCTGCATCTCTTCCCAGGATGTGGGCATATCAGGGTGCTGAATAACATGAGACACCTCTCCTTCCAAGGCAGGCTCTTTGATTACTGGGAGCATGTGAGGATAAGGCATTACTAACTTCTGAGAGCGGGCTCGTACCCACTTGAGGTAAGGCTCCAAAGGGATGGAGTTCCTGTGCCCCAGTGTCTTGCTGTCTATCCTACTAGGCATCCTCCAAGCTCTGATAAATCTCTGGCGAAGTCCTTGAGTATCGTTGTCGAAGTCAAAAACTATGTCAGGGATCAACATGTCATGAGGACCATCCCTCCGAGCATAACCAAATTGTCTCCAAGCCAGGCATGGACTATAAGTAATACCCCCTCTGATTCCAAGTAAAGGAACATTGGGATACTCCCCGCAACGATCAATGATAGTGACATCTTCCCTGGACCTAGGGCACCAATGTATATCTGCATGTGTAAGAGTCATCAACCGTTGTGACCATCTCAAACCCCGCTCGTTCTTCAGGACTGATTGTGGAAGGTGCGAAATAAACCACTTTCCCAGGAGAGGAGTGCAACACATAAGGACACCTCTTTTTCTCATGGTTCGAGTGTAACATGAGTAAAGGAGGTCCCCCAGCAACGTAGGTATAGGATTCCTGGACATAAAGATCTGGACAGCATTGATATCAACGAGCTGATCTGGGTTAGGGAACAACACCAAACCATAAACAAGAAGGGCCACAACCTCTTCAAAAGCTCGTAAGTCAAGGGAGTTCCAACATTCATAGGCCTTTTCAAACAGAAACCTGGCTAAGAACCCTTTGATACCACTTCTAACTTCCCAATGTCCCTTGAGGTCAGATGACTGTAGGTGCAAGGCTTTAGCAATCTCTTCAAGCTTAGGTTCCTTTTCTGTACCGTTGAAGGGTAGCTGATCAAGGATAGGGATCTTCAGGAGTCGGGAGAACTCCTCCAATGTAGGTACCAACTGATAGTCCAAGAAGGTGAAACAATGATGCAGAGGGTCAAAGAATTGGAACAGGACCTTTATCATATCTTCCTCAATGTTGGTGTTGACCAAGCTGATGAGGCTTCCATGCCTTTCACTGAATGAAGAGTTCTCGGGAATCCTGGATATAAGCTCCTTAAGCTGAGGAGGGATCCTTACAAGACTGATTTGAATTGTCTTTCTACGAACAGTTTCCATGTCCTACAAAACAAGAACAAAGATGAAAATTCGAACCCCTGAAATGGTTAGTCAATGCATATGATGCTGGATGATGTCATGATGCCATGATTAAACACACCACCAGATATGTACAAAGACAAACATGTAAGGCACACAAGGCACACAAGACAGGCCCTTAAGGTTTAAGGCCAGCATGGGGTCTGGGTAGTACCCTCTTGAAGTTGGTGGGTTCAACCTGTCTTAATCAAAGTAACCGGGTTCTAAGGTTCCCAATATCACGGGATTGCTTTCATTGTTCATCGTTTCGATTTAGCCACTGAACTGGCGACCGAAATATTCCAGGAAAGCAACCCTCAATTGAGTCTAGTATCGAGTATCAACCAACCTCGGACTGCACCAAAGTCAGTTATCTCACTACCCTAAAGAGGCCAAGATGGTTCAATTAAGGTTCCTAAGGTTTGTTGATGCTTCACGACACCACGCGGAGGCCCCGTACTCTCCTTGACTGAACTCAAGGGTTACCGGTACACACCAAAGTGCCACATCAACGTAGCAGACTGTTTCAACCATGTCGGTATACCCCGCACAGTTCCCTCACAACCTTGTTGCTACTTTCTAAGAAAGGTATCCCCCAGATCCGGGTTAGGATCTATAGAACTCCCAAGCAACCCACAATTTTAAAGCACACAAGGAAAACAATTGAAAACATAGTTATGAGCTAGCCCTAAGGTACACCCCACTTTAAGTTTGTCCCCAGCAGAGTCGCCAGTTCTGTGATCGGTGGATCTGGAACTGACTGTTTTAAAGCTGGTTCGCGAAATGTCGCGGTAAGCAAGAGTCGCCACCGTCTTTTATTTTCTCCAAATGGAAAGGACAAAAGCACAGAAAAATTCCTTAAAAGAGATTGCTCTCGGTTCGGGAGGTAGGTTATAGAAAGGGAAGGTGTTAGCACCCTTTCTATCCATGGTTATCCATGGGCTCTTAGATACTTGCTCAATGTGTTTTCAAAATGGTTTGCTTGCTTTTCAATGTGGGTTAAAAAAGTTTCTTTGAAAAATTTCAGTTCGACTCGTACGTCAGAGTGTTTGAAAAGTTTGTTTTGGAAGCTTTTGAAAAGGTGTTGGTATGAAAAGTATGTTTTGATTTTGTTTTGAAGAGAGCAAGTATCCATGAGTCGTCTACCTACCCTAAGGAATTCGTCTGTGTAAATGTCCTTTAAAGTAGTGCCATCCCACCATTGAGAGGTAGGTGGCACCACCGTTGGAGGTGTTCGGGTCAATTCGAGTTTTAGGGACAATGGTGATCACCGGAGCAATGGGAAGACACCTTAGAAGCTACCCTCATGCCAGGTTCCGGGATCATGAGGACTTACTAAGACGTCCTCTACTCGACGATCACCTTTCGAAAGGCAACAGTGAGGCGTACCCTAGGGGTGGTGTGTGCGAATTGTGTGTCATGTTTCAATTATTTGTCTTGTCATGTTTGTTGTGTTCTACGCTTGATTTTAATTAGGGCCATTCATTCTTGCATGCATTTAACAGTTATAAAGTTTGCGAAAAAATAAATCTAAACTATTACAAATGGCGCGGGTCCACATCGCCAAAATAAACCGAACCCGATTTGACTGAAAGTAAAGAAACAATAAAATAAAAGTGCGAGAAATAAAGTAAAAATTGTTACAAGGTGTTGTACCCCAAAATTTGCCCTCCCATTTCCTCAACATTTTCTCATCACAAGACCTTTGAGGATCAAGATCCAGTTAGGGTTTCCTCTGCTCAAGACTTCTCCTTGCACTGTGGACTCAAATTAGGGTTTGTATTTGCCTAAGGATGCTTTGACCTAAAATGCCTAAGATGACTTTCATGCTTCATGTTGGACTCCCAAGTTTACCTATACCAAGTTTCAAGTCTTGATTCCAAGTTTTACCCAGTCAATTGGACAGTTGACCTAGAAATCAGCTGTATTGGGGAAAAAGTCAACTGTGGCCAATTGACAGTCAAATCTCATGAAATTTGATCCACATCAACATTATGAACTCACATGGACCATTTGATCAAGTTTGAATCACAATTCCCCAAGAAATTTGATCAGATCACCAAAAGGGCAAAATGGTCATTTTTAGGGTTTTGACTGCACAAAGGCAATTTTTGACTGTTTGACCTAGCCAATGGCAAACCAAGCTCACATATGGACTCAAGGACCCCTTGGAATTATCTTGACATGTTCATCAAGCTCAAAAGATCCCAAGTACACAAGATTGACAGTTGAATTTCCCAGTCAATTGATCAATTTTGACTGTATACTGAAAAGTCAAACTTTGACTTTTTGGTCAAAATCAAGAGTCAAGATTCATTTTTCATCAAAACATGCCAAATCATGAAACTTGTTCACCAAGAAATCACAAAATGCAAATTAGGGTTTGAAAATGGAATTTTTCATAACTTAGAATTTTTCTAAGTTATGAAAAACCCTAATTTTTTCCCAACTTTGCCCCATCTTTTCACCATGATCCATTTGGATTCAAACAAAAGTCAAAACATGAAAGTTATAGCTTGTTGCATAATCTACAACTTTGATTCACAAAGTTTTCTCATTTGAAGCTTGTATCTCAAGTTATGATTTTTTGAATAAGGGCACTAAACCATCTTTTAACTTAGTGAAATTTGACCTATTTTGACAAGGTTTTCTACCCTACTTCAAGGCCACTTTTCATACCCTTCCATTTGGAATTTTGATTTGCATTTCAAAGATGGATTGTAGTACACATTCCAAGCTTTCCAAAATGTCCAAAAACTCATCAAACAACCTCATAACTTGAGAGATTCGAATTTCACAAGTTGGCAAAAATTCACTTTTGTTCTTCATCAAGACATGTTCATAAACTTGGCAAATTTGAACTCAGCATAGTTTGTGCTACTTTGCAGGTCCTTAAACCACATTACACTCCTTAATTTAATGCTTGTTCTTTGTGTCTAAGTGTTGTTCCATGAATTCAAGCATTATACACAAGATTGATCCATTTTTGGATAAAGTGAACTTTCCATTTTTACAAAAGTTTGCTTTATGTCAATTGGTAAATCAAACAAGTACATAGAAGATCTGCTTAGCACAAGATTATGGGCATAACACACTGATCAAGAGAGGCTTATGCAGCACATTAGGAGGTCCTATACTGACCTAGAACACCAATTTGCTTTTGGTAGCTTAAGTGTAAAGAAAGGTCCATAACATATGCCATCTCTCATATCAGCAAAAAAACACAGCACAAAAGATATCAAACACATTCCATAGACCACATTCAAGCTTTTGCACGAGCCATTTCCCTTTCAAACCCTCTCCATCTCAGAATCATCCTCAAACTGCACAAACAGGGGTGCCCCTGCAGTTTGAGTGCAATCTCTCAATCCCTTCAAGCATTTCTGTCCAAACCTGTTCCTCTACCTTCCTTACAACATATGCAAGCTATCCAGAAGCTAAGGCACGATCTGTAGTTGCTCTAACCACTTCCACCATTTTCACATCTTTGACTTGTAGGTGAAGTTCTATAGCTTGATACAAGAAGGTTCAAGACAAAGTAAGCATTGAAAAAGCATCCCTGGACCTCAAGGAAGCTTTTCCAATCATTACATTGCACTGAAAGTCTCTCATTCTCCACATAGAAGTTCAACTGCACAGGTAAAAGTTTGAATTCGTATCTCTCTTATTAGGCATCTTTAGTCTTAAGTTTGTGAAGAAACAAGGTCCTACTCATAGCCCTGAACATGTACATAGCTTTACTTTTCATTTCTTTTATCTGAGTAGAGAGAATTTGAGCTCTGAAAATGGTAGAAAAATTAGGTCAGAAAAGAGGGGGAGAGAAATTCTCCCTCATCTTAGAGAGATAGGTCAAGTTCTTTATATGGTTAGAACCGTCTCTTCATGCTTAACATCTTTTGTGTTGGAAGTTTGTTCAAAAAATCAAGGAATCAGGAGTTAGACATTGAAGCAAGAGGCGCGCGTTTTTTCAAAGTTTGAAGCTGGAGGTTGAAGACAGTGTGTCATTGGGCTGGGCTGTTGTTGTTCTTTCTTTTCACACCATCCTTTTTGGCTTACACCCCCCCTGAGCCCATTTACTCATTTTTTGACATTTTTGACTTTTTCCTTTTTTGCTGACTTCATTTATTTTTTCTCATGCCATTAGAAAATTAAAAATATTTTTTTCATTATTTTTTGCATTTATTGCATATTTATTTGTTTATTTGTTTAGTTTGTACATAAATATATATATATTTGATTATTAGAATAAATGTACAAATAATGTAAATACACTTTTTATTTTTATTTACTTTCTGAAAATATTTCACACAAAAATACTCTTTTATTTATTTTATTAAAATATTAAATAAATATTTATTTTTGTATAATACATATCTAGGGTTTAATAAAATATATATATATGATTATTAATATATTTAAGACAAAAATATAAAAATATTTGATTTTTTTCATTTTATTTAATATTTGATACAAAAAATACCTTTTTCACAATACACTTCATTTTATTTTATTTTTTATAAATAATAAATAAATAGTAGAATTAAATTAGATAATAATACCTTTTATTTAAAAATTAGGGTTTTTCACCCTAAGTTCAAAATACTAAAAAATAAATACATTTTTATTTTCTTTTTCCTTTTACATAAATAATATTTTCTCATACACATAGAAACTTTCTTTTTACATTTCACATATTTATTTAATTTACATTTAATTATGCATTGCAAAATATCCAATTGTTGTAATAATTTAGATTTAAATTCTTGTCAATATCCCCATTTGAACATTTGTACCCCCCTTCCCATATTTGGTTGTGTAATAGCTTAGTAATTTTAATTTCGCACTTTATTGCTTCCTAATAATAACATGCTAGAATTAGGGTTTGTATGCGAAAAATGATAAAAAAAAAATAGTTTGACCTAATACAAGATAAGCAAGCATGAAAATGAACACACAAATCACACTTGCACCCCCTAGGGTATTCCACTTGTTGCCTTCAAATAAATGGGCCATATTGTATGTTGAACATCTTTGGGCAAGGCAAACAGTTTGAATGATCATAGTCCCTCGATAAAACTTTTCAAAACAAACAAAACAAATGATCAAGTCCCTTAGAGAAATTGCCCAAAGACATTTAACGTCGTTACAATTATGGTCTAAACGATGACCCGCGCCTGTCCCTTTCACATCCTAACACAAGGTTGCCCACCAAATATAATGGTGGTGCAAACTTGTTAAAAGGGTTAAAGTATAGCAATAATCTTTTGAGAAATTTAGGAGTAGATAACCTCTTAGTTACTTGAATCAACTTGCAAAACAAAACATTTGCCTAATTTCAAAACCACACAACACTACACTTTCAAAACAACTTTCAAAAACAAATGAAAACCTTTTCAAAAGACATACATCTTTGTATACATCCCCACATGGATCATTGCAAAGGTTGCCACCACATTGGCCTCTTTTCAAAACATTTTCAAAACCCACACACTCAAGCACCATTTAAAACAATTGAAAACAAAAGGCAAGTGATCTAAGCAAGTAACTAAGAGCCCATGGATAACCATGGATAGAAAGGGTGCTAATACCTTCCCTTTCTATAATCTACTCCCCGAACCCAAGAAAACATCTCAAAAGGTTTTTGCTGTGCTTTTTAACCTTTCCTTAGGATAAAATAAAAAGTCGGTGGCGACTCTTGCTAACCGCAACATTTGCGAATACAAACGCAAACCTCAAGTCAGTTCTCCCACCGTATCACAGAACTGGCGACTCTGCTGGGGAATTTTAAAGTGGAGTAACCTTAGGGCTTAGATCACTTTTGTTTTCAATTGCTTGCTTTGTTTGCTTTTATATTTGTGGGCTTTGCATCGGAGTTCATAGATCCTAACCCGGATCTGGGAAATACCCTTTTTAGGTAGCATAATCTGTGAGGGACCTGTCCGGCGTAGACCGACATGGGTGAAGCAGTGGCTACGTTGGTGTGGCATCTTAGTCTGTACCTATATCCCTTGTGTTGTAACGGGGAGAATATAGGTCTTCTAAGGAGTCATTAAACACCAACCAACCTTAGAACCCTAAATTGACCAACTTGGCTATTAGGACAGTAGCAGTATGCTACACTCATTGAGGCTAAACTCTCGAGATGGTTCTGGCCGCGAGAAAAGATTGCGATGCTGGAGTTATGACCGATTGAGGGTAGCCAATGATTTGAGATCCTCTAGAACCCGGTTACTTTTGATAGGACAGGTTTTAACCAACAAAACCAAAAGAGGGTAATACCTGAAACTCATGCTGGCCTGAAACCTAAGGGTGTCTTGTGTGACTTGTGTGCTTTATTTGCCTATGTGAATACTTGTGATGTGCTTCATCATAGCATCATGCCATCATACCATTGCATGCATAAAAGGCTAACCCATTTCAAAGACAAAAAGGTTTCATCTTTGCTCTGTTTTGTAGGACATCATGATGCCCGTGCGTAGAAATACTGTCCAGCTCAACTTTGTTCAACCACCAGTTTTACTCAAAGATCTGGTTGAAAGAATTCCAAACACTACCTCCTTCATCAACAGACATGGTTCTCTCCTTGGCTTGATCACTGCAAAATGGGACCAACAATTGATAAGTGTTCTGACCCAGTTTTATGACCCTCTGCATCACTGTTTCACCTTTCAAGACTTCCAGCTGGTTCCTACCCTGGAAGAATTATCTTACTTGCTTGGGATTCCTGTCTTGGGACAAACTCCTTTCACTGGTTTGGAAAAGACTCCTAGGCCTGAAGAGATTGCTGCAATTCTCCCCTTGACCAAAGAAGAGATATTGTCCAACTGGGAAACTAGAAATGGGGTCAAGGGCTTTTTGGTCAAATTTCTGGTTGGCAAGGCTAATGATTTCTGGAATGACTTGGACTTCAAAGCATATGAGGATATTCTGGCTCTTTTGATCTATGGTCTGGTATTGTTTCCCAACCCTGACACCTTCATCAGTATCCATGTCATAAGGATCTTCATGTCTCGGAATCCGGTACCCACTCTTTTGGGTGATATTCTACAACAACTCTATGCTCGTACTGCTCGAAAACGGGGGACTCCGTGGTGTTGTGCTCCTTTGCTAGTAAGGTGGTTTATTTCGCACCTTCCTAAGTTCGTGCTGAAGAATGAAGAAGGAAAAGGTTGGGCTCGGAGGTTAATGTCTCTCACAGATAAGGATATCACTTGGACTCTCAGAGGTTTGGATGAGGTAGCTGTCATCGACCGTTGCGGAGAATACCCTAATGTCCCGTTGATTGGTATCCAAGGAGGAATCTCTTACAATCCGTGTTTAGCTCTCCGTCAGTTTGGAAGAGCCAGAGGAGATGGGCCTCATGAAATGCTGGTTCCTCACTTCCATTTTGAGTTTCAGGCAGGCAGTGACAAACTACGCCAGGGATTCATTAGAGCTTGGGACAGAATCCACAAAGCTGACCCACATGAGTTAGGACCAAAGACTTCTTTACCATTGGAGCCCTATTGCAAATGGGTCCGCATCCGTGCTCAGAAGTTAGGTATGCCGTACGAAGCTGTCAGACCAATCATCCTTGAATCTCCCGATGAAGATGGGGTTCCTCCAACGGTCCTCCCTCCTCAGATACCTACTGATTTTGACACCATGAAGAGATCTTGGGCACAGCTAAAGGAAGAACGGGATTTCTATCGGGAGAAGTTCAACGAGCAGGAAAGGAAGGTCCAAAGGCTGACTAAGCAATTGGAGGAAGAACGTGTCCTGAACAACTACATCAGCACTGAGAGGAGGAGGCCATGGGAGCATTGATGAGCTTTGATTATTTCCTTTTGTAGTTTTATTTCCTTTTCCGTATTTTTCATTCCTGTAATGCCTAAGGGCAAATTGTTGAACAATTGAAAAATTTTAATCTAATGAAGTGTGTTTCCCTTTTTTTTCTCTACAAAGTTGAATCTTATTTGTCTTTGAAAACATAAAACATACGCATTCCATTACACCATATGCATAGCAGGTACCCTATTTCACAGGTTGCTTAATCTTCTTCGCTGTTTGTTTGCACAGTCATCATGAATCCGGAATCATCCAGTGAGCAAGCAATCAAGGCCCTTCAGGCCCAAAGTGCACAGTTTCAAGAGATGGTCCTAAGCCTAGCCCAGGGTCAGCAAGAGTTGAAGACTCTACTCCTGAAGAAGAAGAAGAAAAAGAGGACGGCGATGTTCAACACCGGACGCAGATTTGGGAACACACTCCACAATGAAGCTGATCCAACCACTTCTTCTGCTGAGAAAAACAGTCCCCAAGGGGGAGGAGCTCCTAGTCCCGCAGTCTTCGACAACGAGACGGACTATAACGATGAACAATACCCACCTGCTGCTGACAGATACAAACAATTGGAGGACCGCTTGAGCGCTATGGAAATTCAGAACGTGCCGGGACTGGATTTCGGAGATTTGGGATTATCTTCTGGAGTAGTAATTCCACATAAGTTTAAGGCGCCTGCCTTCGCCAAGTATGATGGGGTCTCCTGCCCAAAGCTGCATCTGAGGTCGTATGTAAGGAAAATCCAACCTTACACGGCGGATAAGAACCTCTGGATTCACTTCTTCCAAGATAGCCTCTCGGGGTCACAACTTGAATGGTTCTACCAATTGGACGGAGCTAGCATCCGACACTGGGAAGATTTGGCAACTGCATTTTACAGACAATACCAATACAATTCTGATCTCGCTCCTACGCGTACCCAACTTCAGGGTATGTCTCTGGGAACGGGTGAAGGGTTCAAAGAGTACGCTCAAAAATGGAGAGATTTGGCTGGCAGGGTGCAGCCTCCATTAACTGATCGAGAGCTGGTTGATATGTTTCTGGGAACGTTGTCTGGTCCGTTTTTCAATCATTTGGTTGGTAACTCCTCCGCTGGGTTCACAGATTTGATATTAACGGGAGAGAGAATTGAAGCTGGCATCAGGTCAGGCAAGATACAAAAGGCCGCCTCTACAAGTGCTGAGAAGAGGCCATTTAAGAAAGAAGCAAGCGCCGTCTATGGCCCTAGAAGACAAGTCAAGCCCGAAAGTCGCCAAGCCGTCAATGCTTTGGTCATCTCTAAACCTGTTGCTGCTCCTCAGCAGTACAATCAACAAAGAAGTGAAGGGCCCAAGAGGCAGTATACCCGATTGAGTATGACATTATCTCAAATTTTACCCCAACTGTTATCCACCAACCTGGTGACCCTCAAAGAAGCTCCTAAGGTCGTAAACACTGCGTCCCCTAAATACAACCCGAATGCCCGGTGTGCTTATCATTCTGATAGTCCCGGGCACACTACTGATGATTGTTGGGCCTTGAGAAACAAAGTGCAAGATCTAATTGACGCAAAAGAAATTCAGTTTGAAGCGCCGGAAAGACCGAATGTTGTAACGGCTCCTATGCCCCAGCATAGGGTAAATGCCATTGAGGAAGAAGTGTACGCTGTTTCGGTAGATGAAGTTGTTACCCCTTTGAAGACTGTTAAGAAGAACCTACTGCGGGCCGGTTTATTTCCGGGTTGCGGCGAAGGTTGCCCATTCTGTGCTATTTCCCTATCTGATTGTCCCTTGCTAAGGTTAGGCATCCAAGGCCTAATGGATAGCAAGGAGATTCTATTCAAAAAGACTGCTGTTCAATTGGTTCCGATGAAAGAAGTGTCCGTGATTACCATCTTCAAAAATCCAATCAAGGCTCCCCCAAAGAAGCCTATTCAAATCTTGACAGTTGCGCCTGTGATCATTACTGTTCCAGGACCCCTCTCCTACGTGTCTGATAAAGCTGTCCCCTGGCATTATGGGGCAGACATATATGTAAATGGAATCAAGCAAGAATTTGATGCTAGTGCCAGTATCTGCGATATCACCGGTCCAGCTAAAGTCACCCGCAGTGGCAGGCTCTTCTCGCCTGACATTGCGCCGCCCGCTATTCGAAAACCCCTCCTCATAAAACCTGCAAGTTTACCAAGTCCTGTTGCTGATCAAATTGTGTCCCCTGCTGCCGAGTCATCAAATGCTCGGGGCAAAGAGATTGAAGAAGAGCCTGCCCGGATGGAGGCACCAATACCCGTAAATGCTGAGGCCTCCCGACAAGAAATGGAGGAGATTCTGAAAATAATAAAGAAAAGTGATTTTAATGTTGTTGAGCAGTTAGGGCATACACCCTCCAAGATCTCCCTGCTCTCCCTATTGCTATGTTCCGAGGCCCACGCTAAGGCCTTAATCTCATTTCTCAAGACGGCCCATGTGCCGCAGGAGACGTCTGCAGTTCAGTTCACTGACTGCATAGCAAATCTGACGGCGGACAACGGCTTGGGCTTTTCAGATGCTGACCTAACCGCAAAAGGGAGAAACCACAATGATGCCCTGCATGTCTCTATTGAATGCAGGGGCACTACTCTGGCACATGTATTGGTGGACACTGGTTCTTCTTTGAATGTTCTTCCGAAAAAGGCTTTGGATCGTCTGGATTATGAAGGCCTGGAGTTGAAACCCAGCAATATCATCGTCAGAGCCTTTGACGGTTCCAAGAGGATGGTTCATGGAGAGGTTAACATCCCTATTCGTGTGGGCTCTCAAGTGTTTGACTCTACCTTTTACGTGATGGATATACGTCCATCGTACTCCTGTCTGTTGGGTCGACCTTGGATCCATAAAGCTGGGGCAGTGACCTCCACCTTGCACCAAAAGCTGAAGTATCCCGTCAGAGGGAAGATCGTCACTGTGCAAGGAGAAGAGGAGTATATGGTGAGCCATTTGAATTCCTTCAGGTACATCGAGATGGACGGGGAGTTCATTGAAACCCCCTTCCAACATTTCGAGGAGGTACATCCAGTTTCAGCAGCTGCGGAGACAATGGCCGAAGAGAATGATTCCTTGAAGATGGTTTCCCTAAGGGATGCCCGGGCTGTGGTTCAGAAAGGCAATGGTGCACACTGGGGTCAGCTTCCTGATTTCACTCAGAAGAACGACAAGTTTGGGCTAGGCTTTACTGCAGAGGCTCAGAAGGCGGTGCGCAAAGAGAAGATTGGAAAGGCTCCGGTGTTTATTTCCAGCTCAAGGGTGAACGCTATTGAGGAAGATGTGGAGGAAGTTGAGTTCGATAGTTGGATCTACCCGACTGCCAGCGACGGACCAAGCAACTGGACAGCAAAGGATTTTACCCCTATCACATTTGTCACGCAGTAATTGATTTCTTTTGATTTCCAAATTTGTAACAAACAATATGTTAAAACTCTGTTGGCTCGGTGTCCTGCCCGGGACATCGTAGCTCCATTTGTGAGGGCTTTTTGTATGACATTTTCATATATCATCAATCAAAACATTGGACGTTTGTTGCATTTCAAATCTTGTGCTCCTTTTCTTTCTGTGTTATACATATTGCAAAACAGCTATATTTACACACACTCACTTATACAGGTTTCAATCCACTCTGGATCTCAATGGCAACAGCTCTGCTACCGCCAGTTATGACTTCGAAAATCCGATCAACTTGGCCGAAGACGAAGGTGAAGATGATTGCGAAGTGCCTGGTGAACTCGCAAGACTGCTACTACAGGAAGAGAGGGCTATTCAACCACATGAAGAGCCTGTGGAGACAATTAACTTGGGTACTGAGACAGATAGGAAAGAGGTCAAGATTGGTGCCAATCTAGAGCTCAGCGTGAAGCAACGATTGATCCAGATGCTACAGGACTACATGGAGATCTTTGCCTGGTCTTATGAAGATATGCCTGGTTTGGATGCCGACATTGTAGTTCACCATCTGCCAACCAAGGAAGATTGCCCTCCAATAAAGCAAAAAGTTCGACGAATGCGTCCAGAGATGTCTGAGAAGATTAAAGCTGAGGTGATGAAACAGTTTGATGCGGGTTTCCTTGCAGTAACTTCTTACCCTCAGTGGGTTGCCAATGTTGTGCCAGTGCCGAAGAAGGACGGTAAAGTCAGAATGTGTGTCGATTACAAGGATCTGAACAGGGCCAGCCCCAAGGATGATTTCCCCCTACCTCACATCGATGTCCTTGTTGATAATACAGCTCAACACAAGGTGTTCTCCTTCATGGGTGGCTTCTCAGGGTATAATCAGATCAAGATGGCTCCTGAAGATATGGAGAAGACTACATTTGTAACTCAGTGGGGGACCTTCTGTTATAAGGTCATGCCATTCGGATTGAAAAATGCTGGGGCAACCTATCAGCGTGCCATGGTTGCTTTATTTCATGATATGATCCATCATGAGATTGAAGTATACGTTGATGACATGATTGCAAGGTCTCAAACTGAGGAGGAACACCTTGATCATCTGAGGAAGTTGTTTGACCGACTCAAGTTGTACAAGCTGAGATTGAATCCCAACAAATGCACCTTCGGGGTGAGGTCCGGAAAATTGCTAGGTTTCATTGTAAGTGATAAAGGTATCCAGGTGGACCCTGCCAAGATTAAAGCTGTTCAAGAGATGCCGACCCCAAAAACAGAGAAAGAAGTCAGAGGTTTCCTAGGACGACTGAATTACATTGCCCGATTCATCTCACATCTGACTGCTACTTGTGAGCCAATCTTCAAATTACTGAAGAAAGATCAAGTGGTACGCTGGAATGATGAATGTCAGGCCGCCTTTGAAAGAATAAAGGAATATCTCCAAGAGCCACCCATTCTTATGCCACCGGTGGAAGGAAGACCTCTGATACTTTACTTGACAGTGCTTGATAATTCAATGGGGTGTGTGCTGGGGCAGCATGACGAGTCTGGCCGAAAAGAGCACGCTATTTATTACTTGAGCAAAAAGTTTACCGACTGTGAGTCTCGTTACTCACTGCTTGAGAAAACTTGCTGCGCTCTTGTATGGGCTGCTCGCCGGCTGAGACAGTATATGCTGACTCACACTACTTTATTGATTTCAAAGATGGATCCCATCAAGTACATATTTGAAAAGCCCGCTCTGTCTGGGAGAATAGCGAGATGGCAAACGATCTTAACAGAATATGATATCCAGTATACAACTCAGAAAGCAATTAAGGGAAGTGTACTGGCTGATCATTTGGCACACCAACCTGTGGACGATTATCAATCATTGAACTTTGATTTTCCGGACGAAGACATCATGGTGGTAACTGACTGTGAAGTACCTGGACCGGATGAAGGACCTGAGGAAGGATCCCGATGGTCTATGCATTTTGACGGAGCCTCCAATGCTTTGGGTAACGGCGTCGGCGCTGTAATCATATCTCCCAAGGGGACTCATACTCCACTCACCGCCCGATTATGTTTCAGCTGCACCAACAACATGGCAGAATATGAGGCATGTATCATGGGTTTACAAGCTGCGATCGATTTGAGGATCAAGTTTCTAAGTGTCTTCGGAGATTCCGCTCTCGTGATCAATCAGATCAAAGGCGAGTGGGATACGAAACACCCGAATCTCATTCCTTACAAGGAGTATGTGTCGACCTTGCTCCCTCACTTTGAAGAGATAACTTTTGAGCATTTCCCCAGAGAAGAGAATCAGCTAGCGGACGCACTAGCCACGATGTCTTCGATGTTCAAAGTTAAATGGGACAATGAGGCTCCCCAAATCATAATCTGGAAGTTGGATGAACCGGCATACTGCTGCGAGCTCGAGGCCGAGAAGGTGACTGAAAAACCCTGGTATCACGAGGTGAAGAGGTACTTGGAAGCTCAGGAATACCCTGAAGGTGCATCTGTCAACGACAAGAAGTTCATGAGGAGGTTCGCTGCAAAATTCTTCCTCAGCAACGGCGTTCTCTACAAACGGAATCATGATTCAACTCTGTTACGTTGTGTGGATAAGGCTGAAGCAGAGAAAATTATGATGGAACTGCGTGAAGGAACATTTGGAACCCATTCCAGTGGACACACCATGGCTAAGAAAATCCTTCGGGCAGGATATTTCTGGTCCACGATGGAAGCCGATTGTTACCAACACTCCCGGACTTGTCATAAGTGCCAGATCTATGCTGACAAGGTGCATATCCCTCCAGTTCCTTTGAATGTCCTAACGGCACCTTGGCCTTTCGCAATGTGGGGCATCGATATGATCGGTGAGATCCGACCGACGGCATCCAATGGGCACCGCTTCATCTTGGTGGCAATCGATTACTTCACGAAATGGGTTGAGGCAGCTTCATATGCCACGGTAACCAAGAGCGTCGTGGCGCGTTTCATCCGGCATAATCTGATATGTCGGTACGGTGTCCCGGAAAGAATCATTACGGACAACGGTACCAATCTCAATAACAAAATGATCACTGAACTCTGTGAACAATTCAAGATACAGCACCACAATTCTTCCCCCTATCGGCCGAAGATGAATGGGGCTGTAGAGGCAGCCAATAAAAATATCAAGAAAATTGTGCAGAAGATGACAGTGACCTATAAAGATTGGCACGAAATGTTACCGTTCGCTCTTCATGGGTACCGCACCTCAGCAAGGACATCAACCGGGGCAACTCCTTTCTCCTTGGTCTACGGCATGGAGGCAGTCTTGCCGATTGAAATCCAGATACCCTCTCTTCGGATAATGAAGGATGCAGACTTGAATGAAGATGATTGGATCCAGACTCGACTTGATCAACTAAATCTGATTGACGAAAAGAGGCTCACTGCTATCTGTCACGGTCAAACGTATCAGAAACGGATGATCAGGGCATTTAACAAGAAAGTCAGACCGCAAGAGTATCAGGTTGGGGACCTGGTAATCAAACGCATCATCCTTCCTCAAAGTGATCCCCGGGGCAAATGGACCCCTACTTACGAAGGGCCATTTGTGGTTAAGCGTGTGTTCTCAGGAGGAGCCATGATCCTAACCACCATGGACGGTGACGACCTTCCTCACCCCGCCAATGCAGACATAGTGAAAAAATACTACGCATAAATAAAAGACCCGCTAGGTTGACATACCTAGGCAAAAATAAGGGCTTCCCGGCGAACCAAAAGGGTTCGGGCAAAAATAAGGGATGAAATGAAAAAATCTGTACACCCGGCAAGTCGAAAACCTGAAAGGGCGGCTTGGGCAAAAATGGGTATCCCGGTGGACCGAAAACCCGAAAGGGCGGTCCAGGCAAAAGTTAGGGATAAAAGCGTAACACTATGTCTCATTGGATCACTTCGCGTCCGGAATTCGGTACCAACTATCTGGCTCCAGATTTCGGCGTTGACCAATCAGCTTCATCTTCAACTAAGCAGCAAAGCGATGAGACATTCGAAGACATAAAGGCAATAGCAGAGTTGGAACCCAGTGGGATTGTTCACATAGCTGTTTTGTTTTCTTTTTCAAATTGTAAATTCTATACTTTTGGCGATGTCCTCTTACTAGGATGTCAGCCTCTTGTACAAAAAACGCCTATTCACAGGCAAAGTTTAAATCAATACAAATTCACTTGTCCATACAAATTGCCATTGTTTTTCTTTTTCTGTTTTGTCTTGCGAAGAACGTCCAATGTTCATTTTTGATATATGCATTTGACATTAAATTGCTGATTCATAAATGTTTGCATATGAAAAAAGAGATTAATTACAAGTGACATCAAAGACAGGGGCAATGTGGAGTTGTCTAATGCGGTCTAGTTGTTTTGTCCACCAAGGCACCAAGGTAGGTTCAACTGAAAATGTGGCCAAATCATCTTAGCTCCCCGCGGAGTAAAACAAGGTTCAGCAGCACTTTCCCCAAGCAGGAGTCGATTCCCCGTCGATCCTGAAAAAGGCACAACCTTCCCCGGCAGGTCTTAAAAGCTTATCCCCGGCGAAGTACGAACGTCTCGCCCAAGTTTTATTTAGAGTTATTTCCTCACAAGGACTTATAACTGGGTTATCCTCAGCTAAAAGCCACGGAAGACCGTTCTCGGTAAAAGTTCCTTCAATCCCCAGCGAAGTCTATCTTTGGTATTCCCAAGCAGAGTTTATCTTTGGGGTTCCCCAGCGGAGTTTATCATCATTATCCTCAGCGGAATCCATCGTTAAAGTCCTCAGCAGGCCTCTCATCAGAGCTTCGGCCAAGTATCTCTTCCGCAAAGCAGCTTCTCGGCCATTCGTCAAGGATTTATTTTCCTAAGATGAAATTACACTCATAAACATTTCACATTTTCATACATCTTGCTTACATACATGATGAAACACATACAACATCAAATGTTGAACATCATGACATCCTGCATATCATACATCATGACATTGCATACAGCTTACGTCTTTGCCTTTTCAGGAAAAAGACAATCTCAAAAACGACTACCTTCAACTGTCACAATTCCAGATTCGATACCTGTATCTAGCCAGGGCACATCTGAGAGTGATCAGTTTCCAGACTCGATTCCTGTATCTAGCCAGGGCACGTCTGAAGAGTTCAAAGATTCGACTCCTGTATCCAGCCAGGGCACATCTATCAACTACAACAGTTCCAGATTCGATTCCTGTATCCGGCCAGGGCATATCTGTTGACCACATTTCCAGACTCGATTCCTGTATCTAGCCAGGGCACGTCTGCAGAGTTCAAAGATTCGACTCCTGTATCCAGCCAGGGCATATCTATTGACGACTATTTCCAGATTCGACTCCTGTATCTAGCCAGGGCACATCTGTGAGTAACCGATTGTAGATTCGATACCTGTATCTAGCCAGGGCATATCTGCATAAGGAGACTGAAGATCAAACACCTGTAACAAGCCAGGAAAACATCTGTCTTTCCTAAATACACAAGTTCTCGCTAAGGAACCTCTTATGCGATCAACACTTCCAAATGGCATCTATAAGCCCATTCCCGACAAAGTTCTGTCACATCTCCAGATGGCATCTATAAGCCCATCTCCCTATCAACCACACTTCCAAATGGCATCTATAAGCCCATTCCCGACACCACATTGCTGATACTTCGACATGCGAGTGCAAATTTCCGGGCACTCTAGTGTCCAATCTCCTTTTACCCTCGAGTCACGAAAGGCAAACTTGCCAATCTAACTCTTCAGGTCCAAGAAGATTGAACAGGGGCAACTGTTGTACCCCAAAATTTGCCCTCCCATTTCCTCAACATTTTCTCATCACAAGACCTTTGAGGATCAAGATCCAGTTAGGGTTTCCTCTGCTCAAGACTTCTCCTTGCACTGTGGACTCAAATTAGGGTTTGTATTTGCCTAAGGATGCTTTGACCTAAAATGCCTAAGATGACTTTCATGCTTCATGTTGGACTCCCAAGTTTACCTATACCAAGTTTCAAGTCTTGATTCCAAGTTTTACCCAGTCAATTGGACAGTTGACCTAGAAATCAGCTGTATTGGGGAAAAAGTCAACTGTGGCCAATTGACAGTCAAATCTCATGAAATTTGATCCACATCAACATTATGAACTCACATGGACCATTTGATCAAGTTTGAATCACAATTCCCCAAGAAATTTGATCAGATCACCAAAAGGGCAAAATGGTCATTTTTAGGGTTTTGACTGCACAAAGGCAATTTTTGACTGTTTGACCTAGCCAATGGCAAACCAAGCTCACATATGGACTCAAGGACCCCTTGGAATTATCTTGACATGTTCATCAAGCTCAAAAGATCCCAAGTACACAAGATTGACAGTTGAATTTCCCAATCAATTGATCAATTTTGACTGTATACTGAAAAGTCAAACTTTGACTTTTTGGTCAAAATCAAGAGTCAAGATTCATTTTTCATCAAAACATGCCAAATCATGAAACTTGTTCACCAAGAAATCACAAAATGCAAATTAGGGTTTGAAAATGGAATTTTTCATAACTTAGAATTTTTCTAAGTTATGAAAAACCCTAATTTTTTCCCAACTTTGCCCCATCTTTTCACCATGATCCATTTGGATTCAAACAAAAGTCAAAACATGAAAGTTATAGCTTGTTGCATAATCTACAACTTTGATTCACAAAGTTTTCTCATTTGAAGCTTGTATCTCAAGTTATGATTTTTTGAATAAGGGCACTAAACCATCTTTTAACTTAGTGAAATTTGACCTATTTTGACAAGGTTTTCTACCCTACTTCAAGGCCACTTTTCATACCCTTCCATTTGGAATTTTGATTTGCATTTCAAAGATGGATTGTAGTACACATTCCAAGCTTTCCAAAATGTCCAAAAACTCATCAAACAACCTCATAACTTGAGAGATTCGAATTTCACAAGTTGGCAAAAATTCACTTTTGTTCTTCATCAAGACATGTTCATAAACTTGGCAAATTTGAACTCAGCATAGTTTGTGCTACTTTTCAGGTCCTTAAACCACATTACACTCCTTAATTTAATGCTTGTTCTTTGTGTCTAAGTGTTGTTCCATGAATTCAAGCATTATACACAAGATTGATCCATTTTTGGATAAAGTGAACTTTCCATTTTTACAAAAGTTTGCTTTATGTCAATTGGTAAATCAAACAAGTACATAGAAGATCTGCTTAGCACAAGATTATGGGCATAACACACTGATCAAGAGAGGCTTATGCAGCACATTAGGAGGTCCTATACTGACCTAGAACACCAATTTGCTTTTGGTAGCTTAAGTGTAAAGAAAGGTCCATAACATATGCCATCTCTCATATCAGCAAAAAAACACAGCACAAAAGATATCAAACACATTCCATAGACCACATTCAAGCTTTTGCACGAGCCATTTCCCTTTCAAACCCTCTCCATCTCAGAATCATCCTCAAACTGCACAAACAGGGGTGCCCCTGCAGTTTGAGTGCAATCTCTCAATCCCTTCAAGCATTTCTGTCCAAACCTGTTCCTCTACCTTCCTTACAACATATGCAAGCTATCCAGAAGCTAAGGCACGATCTGTAGTTGCTCTAACCACTTCCACCATTTTCACATCTTTGACTTGCAGGTGAAGTTCTATAGCTTGATACAAGAAGGTTCAAGACAAAGTAAGCATTGAAAAAGCATCCCTGGACCTCAAGGAAGCTTTTCCAATCATTACATTGCACTGAAAGTCTCTCATTCTCCACATAGAAGTTCAACTGCACAGGTAAAAGTTTGAATTCGTATCTCTCTTATTAGGCATCTTTAGTCTTAAGTTTGTGAAGAAACAAGGTCCTACTCATAGCCCTGAACATGTACATAGCTTTACTTTTCATTTCTTTTATCTGAGTAGAGAGAATTTGAGCTCTGAAAATGGTAGAAAAATTAGGTCAGAAAAGAGGGGGAGAGAAATTCTCCCTCATCTTAGAGAGATAGGTCAAGTTCTTTATATGGTTAGAACCGTCTCTTCATGCTTAACATCTTTTGTGTTGGAAGTTTGTTCAAAAAATCAAGGAATCAGGAGTTAGACATTGAAGCAAGAGGCACGCGTTTTTTCAAAGTTTGAAGCTGGAGGTTGAAGACAGTGTGTCATTGGGCTGGGCTGTTGTTGTTCTTTCTTTTCACACCATCCTTTTTGGCTTACACCCCCCTGAGCCCATTTACTCATTTTTTGACATTTTTGACTTTTTCCTTTTTTGCTGACTTCATTTATTTTTTCTCATGCCATTAGAAAATTAAAAATATTTTTTTCATTATTTTTTGCATTTATTGCATATTTATTTGTTTATTTGTTTAGTTTGTACATAAATATATATATATTTGATTATTAGAATAAATGTAAAAATAATGTAAATACACTTTTTATTTTTATTTACTTTCTGAAAATATTTCACACAAAAATACTCTTTTATTTATTTTATTAAAATATTAAATAAATATTTATTTTTGTATAATACATATCTAGGGTTTAATAAAATATATATATATGATTATTAATATATTTAAGACAAAAATATAAAAATATTTGATTTTTTTCATTTTATTTAATATTTGATACAAAAAATACCTTTTTCACAATACACTTCATTTTATTTTATTTTTTATAAATAATAAATAAATAGTAGAATTAAATTAGATAATAATACCTTTTATTTAAAAATTAGGGTTTTTCACCCTAAGTTCAAAATACTAAAAAATAAATACATTTTTATTTTCTTTTTCCTTTTACATAAATAATATTTTCTCATACACATAGAAACTTTCTTTTTACATTTCACATATTTATTTAATTTACATTTAATTATGCATTGCAAAATATCCAATTGTTGTAATAATTTAGATTTAAATTCTTGTCAATATCCCCATTTGAACATTTGTACCCCCCTTCCCATATTTGGTTGTGTAATAGCTTAGTAATTTTAATTTCGCACTTTATTGCTTCCTAATAATAACATGCTAGAATTAGGGTTTGTATGCGAAAAATGATTAAAAAAAAATAGTTTGACCTAATACAAGATAAGCAAGCATGAAAATGAACACACAAATCACACTTGCACCCCCTAGGGTATTCCACTTGTTGCCTTCAAATAAATGGGCCATATTGTATGTTGAACATCTTTGGGCAAGGCAAACAGTTTGAATGATCATAGTCCCTCGATAAAACTTTTCAAAACAAACAAAACAAATGATCAAGTCCCTTAGAGAAATTGCCCAAAGACATTTAACGTCGTTACAATTATGGTCTAAACGATGACCCGCGCCTGTCCCTTTCACATCCTAACACAAGGTTGCCCACCAAATATAATGGTGGTGCAAACTTGTTAAAAGGGTTAAAGTATAGCAATAATCTTTTGAGAAATTTAGGAGTAGATAACCTCTTAGTTACTTGAATCAACTTGCAAAACAAAACATTTGCCTAATTTCAAAACCACACAACACTACACTTTCAAAACAACTTTCAAAAACAAATGAAAACCTTTTCAAAAGACATACATCTTTGTATACATCCCCACATGGATCATTGCAAAGGTTGCCACCACATTGGCCTCTTTTCAAAACATTTTCAAAACCCACACACTCAAGCACCATTTAAAACAATTGAAAACAAAAGGCAAGTGATCTAAGCAAGTAACTAAGAGCCCATGGATAACCATGGATAGAAAGGGTGCTAATACCTTCCCTTTCTATAATCTACTCCCCGAACCCAAGAAAACATCTCAAAAGGTTTTTGCTGTGCTTTTTAACCTTTCCTTAGGATAAAATAAAAAGTCGGTGGCGACTCTTGCTAACCGCAACATTTGCGAATACAAACGCAAACCTCAAGTCAGTTCTCCCACCGTATCACACAAGGCTTTGGGGCATATACATAATTATTTAAACGATATAAAATAAATGTGCGAAATAAAGGAATTAAAAAAACAAAACTAGGGCGTTGGACCCTTTTTGCAAAAGTATTTAAGGTTAATGAATTAATTAATTAGAACTAATGAAGAATTAAAATTAAAGAAAAAGAAATGTTTTTTGTATTTTTTAAGATTTAGAAGAAAAAGAAAAAGAAGGAATTAATTATAATTGACTAACCCTAATTCTATTGTTTTTTAAGGTTATTATAAAAATGTTATATTAATCTAAATTAAACCCTAATTTATTTATGTGCAAATTTGATTATAAAAAATAAATAAATAAATATTATGATAAAAAGGGAAATTTGAAAGGTATAAAAATTATTAATTAACCTAATTCTATATTTTTTTGGATTTTATTAAAAGGAATTAAAAGTTAAAAAGCCTAATTAAATTAAATAATTTACATGTTAATTATTTACAAGAAAATAAATAAAATAAATATTTTTTATGTTTTTATCCTTTTTCTGATTTTTTGTGATGTTTTTATATTTTGTAAAAAAAACAATTAATTAATTAGAACAATGAAAATAAATAACCTAATAATTAAAAAAAAAACAATAAAACATGAAAAGAGAAGCAAACCAGGGGGGGGTAGACCCCAATTCAGGAGGTATAGGCCTAGCATTTCTGGCCCAATGGCTTGAAACCCGTTTGACTTTTCCAATTTTGTGTGCCAGCGTGGACCTGGACCTAGCATGTTCCTTGTATCCAAGCCTTTGATTGGAATTGGTGGGACGCGTGGATGGTCTGACTTTGAGGCGTATGATGCATCCTCCATGTTGGCACTGCACATGATTTAGTATTGAAAAATAATATGAAACTTACACAGACCTGGGACTCGAACCCAGGTCTTAGACAATGCAAGCTTAACACCTGTGCCACTGAAGCACTTGAGTTTCAATTAATATATAATGGTCATTAAATAATAAAAAGAACAAACAAGACATTAATGATTCAGCGCGCGCGTTTTCAAATCCCCCAATCCGCTTGTGCCACGCCATCATCTCTTTCATTTTCCTGAAACACAAAGAACGAAGGCAACGGTTTTCGTTGTGTTTTCTTAGGCTACTTTTGGGGAAATAGCGAATAGAGCTATAGGCTCCATAAATTGTTCGCGAATAGTGGTTCATGTCCGTCTCAACACACTGAATTCAATGGCCATGGTCTGAAGCTTTGAATTTTCTTATTTGCAAAAGCCCTAAATTAAACTCTAAAAAACCCTAGAATATGAAAATGGTAGAATCGCGTATGGCCACTGAAAACTCAATTGAACACATCAGTTAGCTTGTAAACTTCACATTAAACAAGAATTCACAAAAAAAAATGCAAAAGAATGTATAAATTATGATATAGGATTTCAAAAGTTTCTCTGTACAGGGGAGGTCCTTGCTGCCGATTCTTGGAGATTGGCTTGTTGTTTGTGATTGATACACGTTCAGAATTTGTCCAGGAAGCTATTAGAATCAGTCTTAGGGCTTCAAACTTACTTGAACCTTGATTTCAGATTTGCATTATATGGCTAATTTTTCAAGTTGTCCATAAGCTTTTGAGCGCAGCCTTTGGTATATTGTGGTTAGGGTTTGACTTAGTGCTTATGATGGAAGAGAATTAGCTTGTTAATTGGCCTTAATTCATGCTCATGAAAGAACTAGTCCTAGGGTTTTCACCATTAACCAATTTTCCTTCTTTTAAGCCAAGACCAAGACTTAGTGTGCAATTTAACCCTAGCCTGAGTTTTTGAGTTGGCCCATGATATATAGAAGTTGTCCAAATTCAAATGACACTATTCCATTGGTTTTTGAATTTTATTTGAATTTTTAAAGATTTAAAATGAATTAAATTATCAAAAATTAAATAAAATAGAAAAATCAATATTTGGTCTTGAAATTAATCATGGGACACGTGTGTGGCATGACAAGGCTGAATCAAGTGGAAGAAAGTGGGCCCTTTTGTCAAAAATTGGAGTTTCAAGGATAGTTGACTTTTGCCATTTCACAAAAATTTCCCAACTTCTACAAGGCATAACTTGCTCAATTTTTAATCTTTTCACATGTTCATGGACATTTTGGAAAGGTCTTTGAGTCCTCTAACCAATGCCTTTGGTCCCATGTCATTTTGATTTACCAATCTCAAGTTATGGTCCTTGACTTAAAGTCCCTTTTTGTTGACTTTTGAAAATGACCTATAATGTTGAAATTGATAATTTTTTGTGAGAGCATTTCTTGGACTTGAAGTATGAAGATGAGTTGTAGGAAAAGTCTTTCCCTTCAAAATGAGCTTTGGATGGAATTTTTCTGATAATCCATGTGAAAGTTATGCCCTGGTCAATTTCAGTTGACTTTTTCAACTGTCCAAATATAGCAACTTTTGCATCTTTGATGATTTCTGAGCCAAATTTTGAGAATCATGATCAAGCATTGATCAAATGATGTTTGTGGCTTCAAAATGATATGTTGACCAAAACTTTGAACTTTTGACTGCCAAATGACCATTTTGCCCCTACAGTTGACTGTAGTGCAATTTAGGGTTTTGACTGTGCAATTTTGAACTGAATGCCTTGAAACTTGATATGAGGATGCTTGACCATGTTTGTAAGCATATGAGACTTGATTGGGCCTTTGAACACTCCATTTTCTTGATCAGCACACAAACCCTAGTTTTGACTGTATAGGAGACAGTTGACCTGCACAACCCTTGGGGAATTTTGTGACTTGGCTTGGCAATTTCTTGAGGAATATGGGAGGGCAAATTTTGGGGTATAACACTTATGTATTCAGAAGCCAATCTACATATATCAGGACCGATTCTCCTATCCTTGAACCCCATTTGCCTAGCTGTAACAAATCAAAGAAAATGACATATAGATTCATTCCAATTTCCAAATGATAAAATAATAACGGATCCATCAATGTATGTAATTGAATAGAATACATATTTTTTTGTATACCTACGTAATGAGAGAATCTTTCAAGCTTTGGGGGGTGACCTGCACGCGATAATCTTAAACGCGGAATGATCTTTTGATCTCGAATCTTTTTGAGATGATAACGCAATGCTATGAAAAATATCAACCCAATAGATGAGATTACCAAGATCTGTGTAAAGCTGGGTTTAGCATCATAATCTGAATCAACATTGGATTGTGTGATGTTAATACAATGTCGAATATTTGTAATGAAGGAGTTTTCCAAACTGGCATAGCTATAATAAAAATTCACCCTTATCGTATTTCCACTTCAGTATTAAGAGGAGGAGTTTAGATATAGAAATTTGTTCATGCTCAAGTTCTGATTGAACAAGGATTGTAAATAATGACGCCATAATCGTTGACAGACCAGGCTCCCATTGCAAACCGAGATCTTTCTGAACAGAACACAATCGCCTTGAGAGTTCAATTATGGGCTCATAACCACCAGAGTGCCACTGAAGACATGTCAACAGAGACAGAACTGTTCCCAGGAATTCAACAGCATGTAGTTGAACCTCGGCAATCAGCTATTAACAAGGATCAAGATCAATACAAGAGAAAGGCATAAATTACATTAATAATAATCAAGGAAACTAAATTATGACAACAGTGAATACAAATGTGAACATTAAATTACAAGGACGATACATACCAATTTCTCTCCGGCCAGAGACTTAAGTACCACTATATACGCCTCCACCATATGTTCTACAACAAATACTAATTTCCTATAGTCCTGAGGAGTCCCAAAAAGAATACAGCTATAAGATAATTATATCATTTCACCTCTCAGTTTGCTTGCACACCAAGGTTCAATTGTTCAATAAGTCATTTCTTGGTATGCTTTCATGTAAATTAAAAACACCTTCACAAACTTTCACTCATACATTATATAGCACCGACACTTCAGATGAAAGGCGTGTCTGGCATTTCACGAATATCATTTGGAATACTTCTATTTTCAGTGTTTCATTTCACATTACATTCTGTTATGATGCAGTAGCATCTATGTATAGGCACAGCTAACCATAACTAACTCTCAAATATCATAAACAAAAAATCTGTCATGATTTTTCAGGTCATAGAAACATTCCAAATTAGGCAACAATGTTATTTTCAATAATGATTGAATCATTAATACAGTGAGTACAGAATCAAAATCCTGTCAGATTGCAATGTCATTGATGAAAAACTTCCAGAAAATTATTACTCACCTTGAACCATGTTGGATCTGTGCAGCTTTATTCTTTGAAATGAAGTTGGTCATTTTCTCATGCTTGGCAAGGCCATCAAAATCACTAGGCATTCAGGTTGCATAACTAACAAAAAGTAGACATGATTCACATAGTAGATCCTAAAGCCTAAACAATAGATACTAAACAAAAAATATCTGAACATACATCGGCAATATGTGCATAACGAAGTTCAAGCCATATAGGATCATGATCTTCCAACAGAACCTCTTTTCTCTCAGGTTGACCACCATTCTTTCCAGGAATCTAGAGAAAAAGTAGATTTGTGTTAATATAGTGGGCACAATTTTAGATGGAAAAAAGAGAAATTGTGGAATACCTCGTGAACATATTTATTTCCCTCCATATTCAACAAATCATGGCACATTGCATCATAAGTCCACTCGTGTATCAAAGGAGCAATCTATAACATCCATGAAAAGAGATGAAATCATATAATTCCAAGTTTATCATCCCAAATCTATAAAATATAAAGCAGTATAACACCTTTGGGATGCAACAATTGATGAAACAAAGTAACATTATACAACAATACTCACAGTCATGAAAGAAAAACTAACAAATTAGGAATCTA
Organism: Vicia faba; assembly: GCA_948472305.1. NCBI lineage: Eukaryota > Viridiplantae > Streptophyta > Magnoliopsida > Fabales > Fabaceae > Vicia > Vicia faba. Next base: position 1,111,056,712 of record OX451737.1, on the reverse strand, counting down.
AGGCTTCCAAGTATAAAAATTCAAAGATGAGTAAAAAATAGATAGAATTCAACATTAATCAGACTACCAACGACATTTTTATCTGAATAAAAATCGGTGAAAATCATCATCACAAACAACACAAACTTTTCTATCATTTTAACTTGATATTGTCTAATAATCAGACTACCTTTGAGAACAAAGTAACATATTCCCAAACTCATCTACAACACATATGTACATATCGCGTTGTAGCATAATTTAAAGATAAAAATGAACAGAATAAAAGGTAAATAAAAACCTTTGCTACTATGGTCAACCACAAGAGCTTTAACATTATGTAACCATTATATTATGCCCACTGCCTGACAGGATGGATTTAGGGTTCAATATGAATATCATCATCGCCTCAGAATCGACACAACTGACCATGAAAACCTACGTCTTTCCGAGCTTAATTTAACCTGACAAATACATCTGTGACAGAGTAAACAAAAAAAGGAAAGGGACTTATGTTAAAATTAAGCAAAAATAAAATTATCACTTAAAGAAAATTATGAAACAAGAAAATAATCACAAGGCATGCCCGGAAAGTCATAGAACAAAGCAGTCTTTAAATTGAAGGAATCTAGCTTAGTGGCTGATATTTCGTTCCAGACAATGCCATTGGTGTATGGATACAGATCACATTAATAGTATCATGGTTCAAATGAAGTTAGGGTTTTATTTGTGGCATTATTCTTACACTATTCCCTTTGCAAAGGAAAATGGTGATGTTATAAAAGAACAATAACAAGAACCCACCTCTCACATCAAAAGTCATGTTTCCATTCGTTTTGCTCTCGCCTACATTAAAACAACCTTTGTGAATAAACATCCCAGATTCATTGCTTCAACATCAATCCGCTTCCATGCCCAACCAAACAGCAATCCCTTAATCACCTCTACAACACCATCATCTTATAAAACATCTATGGTGAAAGCTTCAAAAAACTAGCAGCCAATATTAGACCTTTACAACAATGAATACCCATTACCATCAACACAATACCCATGAACTACTCAAACTCCAACCACTAGAGGCCTTTACAATGCACCAACCTTGTTACCATCAACATACCCCATGAACCACTCCATTTGAAACCAACAACACAATACTTCACTACTTTCTTTCTCATCAAGTCATTCCAAAATCGCCATCACCAAACTCATTGTCCTTTTACCTTCATCTACACACAGTTGCACTCAGGCTACAACCCATTGCACTATGTTCTTTACACCCCCTATACTGCAAGACAAAACCATCACATCAGCATTTCTATACCCCAATTACTGCTACTATCAAGCTCTACAATCTATCGAGAACACATCAACAATGAACTACCATAAATTCATTGCTATCATAGAACCACCAAAACATTTTCCCTCATCCCACTCCATAAATTTCATTGCTATCATAGAACCACCAAATCATGTTTCTTGTGTTCTTAATCCCACAATAGAGTCGACGGCTTTTGTTGTGCACAAATGTGAATAAATTTTTTAGAGAGCAGGGTCGAGGGTGTTGAAAGGTTTTGGTGTGGCTAAAATATATATAAGAATCAACCATGTGCTTTCTTTTCCACCATGTCAGTAACAAGGGAACATTTGCCAGCCATGTCAAAAACTTGCATTGACTCTTAGGTGGAAAGTTAATGATGGAAAGCATTTGTTTAATCTAAAAACTCGAACTGAATTGACTGGCAAAAAAATGGGGGAGAAAATGGTAGACCTTGGATTTTTAAAGTACCAGTAGTTTTGAAATAAAAAGAATTTAAAACACCAATTCAAAAACCACAGAATTCTCAAATACCTGTCACGGTCAGAGGGATTGGAGAGACACTGAACAAAATTGATGCTGGCAGCAAGAGCAGCGATGCGGACATTTGATGACGATGTAGCAGCGCTAAGGCTGCGAAGGAAAACAGAGTGAAGAGTAGACAATTGAGGAATTAGGGTTTCACCTATGTAATGAGCCAATTGAGCAAACACAAGTAGCGAAATCTCCTGAAGCCTAGAGTCAGGTGAAGTAAACAACTGGAAGAGAAGCGGAAGTAGGTCAGGCCACGAAGCAAAGTCTTCAGAGAGAAGTGCAGAAGCAAGTTCAGAAACCGTGTCGCATAGCTTCTTAGCAATGGATTTGACAGGCTCTTGATGGAGAGAGGAGAGGAGGAGGGAACGGAGAGTGGATTGAGTGGAGGCGGTTAGGTGTGGGAAGATGAAGGAGTCGTCGTGGTGGCGCGTGAGGTGGCGGCGGAGGAGGATTGTGGACATGGTGCGGGTTTCAGGGTTCGGGGAAGTGTGGAGAAGTTGGACGAGTTTGAGGATTAGGGAATCGGGGTAGGTTTGTTTGCATAGGTTGAAGATATTTTTGGCTTGGGAGCGAAGGTCGTTGGAGGAGGACATGAGGTTTGTGATTAGGGATTCTAAGATATTTTATGAGTAAGTTTAACTTTAAAGGTTTTGGGTGCGACGGTTGTTTTACCGTCGTGAAATAAATTTTAGGACGAATAATTTTACCGTCGTGAAAGGTTTAAGGGTGCGACGGGTGCTTTACCGTCGTGATATGCCTTTTAGGATGGTTAATTTTACCGTCGTGACTAGTTGTTGGTGAAAAATCAATGTTAAAAGTGTTAAATGGGGGCCGACGGTTGTTTTACCGTCGTAATAATAATATTATGATGGTTAAATATACCGTCGCAAAATAAATATTAAGGATGGTTGGTGTCAACTGTCGTAAACACTGTCTCTATATGTCAATTACGACAGTTATCACATAATTGTCGCAATTTTTGTGTCGTTAAACACTAATTTTCTTGTAGTGACTGGGGATGTGTCCCGATTTAGGATATCCGACAGAGGACGACTCTTGTTTAGGGGAGAATGCCGCACTGCTTAGTGAGGACATCTGGCAATGCATATGAATAGGAAATTCAACTATCAATGCAATGATTTACTGATGCGCATGTTTGTTTCAGGCATGCAATGTTATGCAAGTGCTGACAAAACTGACACATAACTTGTAACTGGAAATTTTAACAACAGACTGCTGTACAAACGCTGTCCAATCCAGGAAACCTGGGCCAATGTTTATAATTACTTGAGTAATCCGGAGACCACTTCTTCTTGGGGAATTTCCTGAATGAGGGACCAACGATATGATCGAACTCGTCAGAGAATTTTACCGATCCATATCGCACTGCTGAGGATTAGAAATCCTAAAATTTAAATGGAGAAGAACACCAACATCCAGAACACCAATTCGCTGGGGAAGCTCAAAGGATGAGGTAATTAAGATAGACGATCGAACTCGCAGGAGAATTTTACCGACCATCGTCCATTTATCAAAAAGCATGGATTGATAGCTCCGCTGGGGAGGAAAGTACATCTTCGCAATCTGCTTGGGGAAACAGGCCCCCAAACTCTACCGAGGAAGGAGAAAATACACGACCTGCTGCAGATACGTGTATACTTTACTAGGGGATATCTTGAAGTTGCGACCATGCTGGGGATCTCAAATCTCGATCCATCAGGGAGCATGTCGACTTGCTGGAGAATTGTTATCAATTACCAAACTGCAGGGGGAAGTACTACGACTTCACTGAGAAATGTAGACTGTCGGGGAATTAAAATCCTGAATGGCAACTCTCGGGGAGATTCTTTTACTTGTTCTTTCTGCTGGGAAGCAACTGACGAAACGGCGCACGACTGAACTCGTAGGAGGATTTTACCGATCACGACCCGCAACCGGGGAAATGTTCTTTTTGAGAAGGATATCCACAGTCCGCTGGGGAGTAATAGGAACTCCGTTGGGGGTAAACAACTGATTACAAATCTGTTGGGGACAACCAGGTGCAACTTTTACCATCCGTTGGAGATGCAATTGAACACTGCAGGGGATGCACAATTTTACTCTATGGGGATGAGGCCTTACATTCTGGCGACTTTACTGAGGACGAACTTCTCACACAGATGCCCCAACTTTAATGATCGGCTCCTTTACTGAAATCGGTGTACCATTCAGACCGTATGCAAACAAAAGAAATGGTCCAACTCCGTTGCGAGGAAGGATTTTACAGACACATTTCTACAACTGTTATTGCTCCGTGGGGAGAACAGGCCCACACAATTCAAACTTTTGTTTTTGTCACCCATTCTGGGGATCCATCAGTCTATGAGGAACTCGCTGGGGAAGAATCAACCTTGAGTAATCCGACTTCGATCAGCAATCAGAGGGTGTTCTTGGATAAGGCTTTAATCATCAGAACCTTATTTGCGCATGCATATTTTTTGAGTATTTATTATTATTTCCCTTTTTTAGATTTATTTTGAAAACATTTTAAAATTTAAATGATTGTTGCAATAAGACTGATAAAAATAAAAGTAAAGTTTGCACAAAAGAAATAAGAGCATAACGAGTATTTACGATGAAAAGGAATTTTTATTGACAGATTGGTAGTTCGTCAAAGACGAATCTCCAAGATTCTTGTTTCTTACAATTTTGGAAAATGGTAAATGGGAAAGGTATACATTACACACAATGACCCTGCCCTCTCGCCTAATTCCGAATACCTAGACCCTAGTCCTCTGGAAATGCGAACTGTTGTTGAGCCAAACTGAATTCTCGAATCTTGTTGATGCAGCGACTTGCCTTTTTAATCCTTCTTTTGCGTAAACTGCCCCAAGGGGTTTTCAATTTACCGGATTTTTCTGTTTATGTCCCTTTTTTTTTGCCTGGACCGCCCTTTCGGGTTTTCGATCCACCGGGAAGCTCTTTTTTGCATAAGCCGCCCTTTCAGGTTTCCGACTTATCGAGTTGTTCTTTTCTTTTTAGGCAAAGTAATTTTTGGCTGCATCGGAGTTCAGCGGACGTGGTAACCCCTCTCCATCCATATTCGTCAAAATGAGCGCACCTCCTGAAAAGGAGTGTTTGACGACATACGGCCCTTCATAATTTGGAGACCATTTTCCAAGAGCATCATGTTGCGTGGGCAAGATTCTCTTGAGCACGAGATCCCCTTCCACAAACTGACGAGTCTTTACTTTCTTGTCAAATGCCCTTTTTAACCTCTTCTGATATATCTGCCCATGACATAACGCTTTCAAGCACTTCTCTTCAATCAGATTCAGCTGGTCATACCTGCTCTGGCGCCATTCTGCCTCTGTTAGTTTGGTTTCCATCAAGACTCTCATAGATGGGATCTTTAGTTCAATTGGTAGCACTGCCTCTATGCCGTATACCAGAGAAAACGGAGTTGCCCCAGTTGAAGTCCGTACAGACATTCTATAGCCGTGCAAAGCATATGGTAGCATCTCATGCCAGTCTTTGTAAGTGACTACCATCTTTTGCAGAATCTTCTTTATATTCTTGTTCGCTGCCTCTACTGCCCCATTCATCTTGGGTCTGTATGGAGAAGAATTATGGTGCTCAATTTTGAAGTCGTCACACAGCTCGGTGACCAAGTTGTTGTTTAGATTAGAGCCATTATCGGTGATGATTTTGTTGGGCACGCCATACCGACTGATAATATTGTTTTTAATGAACCGGACCACCACCTGCTTGGTAACATTTGCATATGATGCTGCTTCCACCCATTTGGTGAAGTAGTCAATAGCAACCAGAATAAAACGGTGTCCGTTCGAGGCCTTTGGCTCAATCATGCCAATCATGTCTATTCCCCACATCGCGAAGGGCCACGGTGAAGAAATCACATTCAGAGGAGTCGGTGCCACATGGATTCTATCTGCATATATCTGGCATTTGTGGCACTTTTTGGCATATTCAAAACAATTTGTTTCCATAGTCAACCAGAAGTAACCAGCCCACAACAGTTTTCTAGCCATCGAGTGCCCGTTTGCATGAGTCCCGAAAGTTCCTTCGTGCACATCAGTCATTAACAGGTCCGCTTCCCGCTTATCCACACATCTGAGTGTTTACTGTGGAAATTGGTAAACAAACGCTGACCTTACCAGAGCCTCAAGACTAAGGGTTACTCACGAGATCGGTCAGTCGATCTCAAGACGTCTGCCGAGTGAATTGGATGGCGCGTTCGGTCGACTAAGTCACAGGGACGTAATCTTGGGAATTCGCCAGAGTTTTCCACAAGTGATTCAGTATCCAGCCAACTCTCATGGTCGACTGGAAATGAACGCTATTTTGCACCTTAAGTCTGGCAACTCGTGGCCGACGAAAGGTTGGAAGTGGTTATAGTACTGGTTTCGTGACAACGTTTTGACACGAACAAACGTTAACGTCTGGCAACTCGTGGCCGACGAAGGAAAATAAATAACAAGACTGATGTAAAGGTGTTGTAATTGTTGTGAACGAAACAACAAGAAAGAGATTAAAAAGCAATAAATTGCATTGAAAGGTAAATATGGTGATTCATATTACATTTGCATTCCTATGACTCTGTGACTCCTGACGCTCGGATATAAGAGTTTTTGCAGAATGATGGTAGTAAAAATGAACACCCCTAGAACTACAAATGAAAGCACTATTTATAGCCTACGAAATAACTGTAAACCTAAGGTTTTATTTATGTACATGATCCCATGATCCCACGATATGGGGATAACCGTTCCTAGTTTCTCGCTCCACGACGTCGAACGTGCTCTACATGACCGCTCCCACGTTCTACTTGATTTCCCATCCTTTTCCCGCCTTGGTCTGCATTGCTTCAAATTGCTTAAGTTTTCTTGGTCGATTGATAGCCCTAGTCGACTTCGACCGAACGAACTTTGTCTACCCAGTCGACTCAGCAGCCGGTCGACTCAGCTTATCTCAACTCTTTTAGTCGAACAGCCTTAAAATCTTCCCATCTTCCTTTAGAAGACCCTTTTGTAAGGCTGATCTTTCCTTATTTCCTATCCTTCGATTTTCCAGGGTAACAAAATGCCCCCCAGAGATGCCCTTTTCGACATGTCTGAAAAAGATAAGGGTATCTATGAATCCTTTCAGCTTCTGTCGATCTCTTGGTAGTCGGTTTGGAGATCCACGCCTTGGCACTATTTCCCATGTGCCCTGACGTCACGCTATCATGATAGCGTATCAAACTGAAATTTCCTGGACATGCGTACATTAAATGCGAGTAATCATGGAATTCCCTGGACCGAGACGTGGCCTTCCACTCCGTTTCTCTCTCCGCACGTGTCGGTCGAGCTGTCCAATCTTCTCTCTCCAGAAGTGACCTTTTCCACTCTCTTCGGAAACTGAACCGCTCCTTTTCTTTTTTCTTTTCTTTTATTTCTTCTTATCTTTCCTCTTTTCCCTCCTATAAAAGAGGACACTCCCCCTCATTTGAAACGTTCCATTGCTTATCATCTCTCTCTCTCAAAACGGTAACCCTAACCCAAAAACTTCCTTCTTCATCGTTCTTCTTCTCATTTTCCAGCAAACATGTCAAAGCCTTCCTCTTCCATCAAAGCTGCTCTTGATGATGCTTACGAGCTTGAACCAATCGTGGTTGCTGGGCGGACGTATGTCCCTGAACCTCCTCTAGTAGCAGAGAAGACAAAAATCTGGAAATCTCAGGTACTGATTCCTCTCAACCTTTCTGGTAAGGATTTAGCCTATATGGGTCTGATTCCCACTAAAAAGCCCACCCCTATTGCTGTCACGGACCAAGAGTCCTTTTTTCCTGCTAGTATGTTCACAAAACATCTTGTCACTCTTGTTGCTCCTCTGTCTCTTCAATACGTCAATCGCAACTTCAGGACGGCCCCTCCTCTTGGTTGCCCAAGATTTGCTGCGTGGATGGACCGCTTGGCCCCTTCCCGGCAGGAACAATGGGATGATTTTGGCATTTCGACCATGTTAGAATATGCTTGCGCTGGTCAACCATATTCCTGTGGCATGCTACTTGCTGCCATGCATTTTTGGGAGGGGTCGACCAACACCTTCCATACCGGGTGTGTGATGATCACTCCCACTTTAGTTGATATGTCTGTTCTCACAGGGCTGAAACCGACGGGCCATCCTTTTGTCCTCAAGGAGGTCGACCCTGTCATCTTGTAATTCCGACTCGGCGCATCTAAAAAGTCGACCTACTCAAATTTCATCAATCATTACTTCCGTTCTGGCCCAGTCACCGATGAAGAACACGCGGCTTTTCTCACTTTATGGATATCTCGGTGCATGTTTTGCTCACGTTCGATGTAAGTAGCCAAATATTACTCTTATTTGGCCAGTGAACTCCATCGCGGCAAGCCTGTGGCCCTGGGTCAAATGATTTTGGCCAACCTGTACGAAGCCCTAGCTCAAGGCGTTAGCCAGATCAGAAATTATGACCCTAACAATGCCACTAAGAGGAATGTATTATTCCATGGTCCTATCTGGTTACTGAAGGTGGAAAAACACTTAGAAAGGGGGGGGGGGGGTTGAATAAGTGTATGTTTAAAAACTTAACACAAAAATAAATAACACAGTTATTTTTATCCTGGTTCGTTGAACTCAACTACCTCCAGTCCACCCGTCAGGATGATTTGCCTTATCACACAAAGGACTTAATCCACTATAATCAACCTGATTACAGAATGCACAAACACCTGTTGTGACTAACAACCTGCACACACCTGTGTGACTAACACTGCACAGACAACTGCTGTGACTAACAACCTGCACACAAACTGTGTGACTAACTTACAACCTCTAAGGTACACAACCCTAGACTTCTTAGGACTACTGATTCCAACTGAATCTCCTAAGGAACTTCCAATCAAATAAAATGTATTTGATGTTTACAGCAGATCACAAAAGTGACTGTAAACTAACAGATTTCCTAAGACAAAAGCCTATTATAGGAAAGAAACAATATCAGCAGATGAAGTGTTCTTGAATGATTTTCTTGCTAGCAGCTTTGTATTATCAATTCGTAATTGGTAATTGGTAACCTTCTTCAGTCTTCAAGCTTGGCTTTTATACTCCAATAAGTTACCGTTGGGAAGGACAAACTGTCACTTTCATTGGTCAGACTTTTGGCAGTAGATATACGTTGAAAGTAGCCTTTTGCTTAACATAGTACATCTGCTTTATGCTTTTTGTCCTTGTCAGATTGACTTGACACATATTAGGTAATGGCGTGCAGCCAAGTGCCTTGAGCAGTGTGCCTGCATTAAATGCAAAGTCAGACAAGCATAAATAAATTAGACTATTGTTGTACCCCAAAATTTTCCCTCCCATATTCTGCAAAGATTTGCAAAGTCAAGCTTCAAAATTCCCCAAGGGTTGCACAATGCAAAGGTCTCCTATACAGTCAAGATTAGGGTTTTTGTTCTGATCAAGAAAATGAAGTTTCCAAAGGTCCAATCAAGTCTCATATGCCTACAAACATGGTCAAGCATCCTCATATCAAGTTTCAAGACATTCAGCACAAAATTGCACAGTCAAAAACCCTAATTGCACTACAGTCAACTGTAGGGGCAAAATGGTCATTTGACAGTCAAAAGTTCAAATTTTTGATCAACATATCATTTTGAAGCCACGAACATCATTTGATCAATGATTGATCATGATTCTCAAAGTTTGGCTCAAAAATCATCAAGATGCAAAAGTTTCCTTATTTGGACAGCTGGAAAAGTCAACTGTAAATTGACTAGGGCATAACTTTCACATGGATTATCAGAAAAATTCCATCCAAAGCTCATTTTGAAGAGAAAGACATTTCCTACAACTCATCTTCATACTTCAAGTCCAAGAAATGCTCTCACAAAAAGTTATCAATTTCAACATTATAGGTCATTTTCAAAAGTCAACAAAAAGGTACTTTAAGTCAAAGGCCATAACTTGAGATTGGTAAATCAAAATGACATGGGACCAAAGTAATTGGTTAGAGGACTCAAAGACCTTGCCAAAATGTCCAAGAACATGAGAAAAGCTTAAAAATTGAGCAAGTTATGCCTTGTGGAAGTTGGGAAATTTTTGGATATTTTGAAAAGTCAACATTGATTCAAATGACCTAAAAATGCTAATGGGCCCATTTTTCTTCCATAATTCATCATCCATGACATGTGCACGACCACTTGGCCCAAAGGGAAGTTTTTATTCATTTTTTATTTATTTATTTGGATTTTTATTAATAATAATTCATTTAAATTAAAATAAATACATGAAAAATGCTAACCTAAATTTTTTCAATCTTTTTGTGCATGTTTTATCCTCAAGATTTCGTGTACAACTAAAATAGGGAAAGATTTGGATTGATTGATCACGATTTGAACAAAAAGCACATGGAAAATATTTGGAAAATAATGCTTGAAAACCAAATCTCTAAAACCATTATTGCAAGAGATTTTGATCAGTTTTTCAAACCTAATTGACTCAATACAAAAGCCAAAACACAACCCTAATCCTGACACGCAGCTGCTGAGAAACCTGGAAATCAAACTTGAAAAATTTGGCAAGAAACTCAATTCTGAAAACTAACTTGTAGGAGGTTTCAAGGCACGATTTCCATTCCATTAGCTTCCTTGAGCATTATAGGACGTATTCCAATCAAAAACCTCAAGCCTTACGCTTTGAAACGGTATACAGAAGTCACACTTTTTCCATTTTTTTTCATTATCTTGTTTTAACATTTACGCACATTCATGGCATTTTGATTATATATTCATGATCAGTGAAGTGTTTGCAAGCTAACCATATGCCTTAATTGGATTGTCATGCGCTATAGGCAAATATACTATGTTCGTTTTTTAGGGTTGCAGGAGTTATAATTTGGGGCTTTCCACCCAAGGAAAAATTGAGACTTGGGACCTTGACCACTGAAACAAGCGCGTCTGGACGAAGAGAATCCATGGGTCGCGCTCAATTTATGAGCGTCCAGTAGCTAATCCTTATTTTCTTGTAGGGTGTCTACAGCAACGCTTAAAAACCGTTGCTTCATATATTCATGTTTCAGGAAGAAGAAAGCCACGTAAAGAAGATGATGATGTGTGGAGCGCTGATTGGAAGGTTCAAAATTTCGCGCGTTTTGAATCACTAACGCAATTGTTCTTTTTATATTATTTGTTTACTATTATATATTAACATGCGTTGGTTGGATCAGATGGTAAGCGTAGTGATTGGTGAAGCACATGACCTGGGTTCGAGCCCCAGGTCTTCAAATATTCTCAATATTATTTTTCCATTGATCTTCACATGTAGTGCCCAGGTTGAAGCGCACCATACACCTTCTCCACCAAGCGTACACGCGTCCAGCTTTGTTATACCCCAAAATTTGCCCTCCCATATTCCTCAAGAAATTGCCAAGTCAAGGTCACAAAATTCCCCAAGAGTTGCACAATGCAAAGGCCTCTATACAGTCAAAATTAGGGTTTGGGTTCTGATCAAGGAAAGGAAGTTTTCAAAGGCTCAATCAAGTCTCATATGCTTACAAACATGGTCAAGCATCCCCATATCAAGTTTCAAGGCATTCAACTCAAGATTGCACAGTCAAAACCCTAAATTGCACTACAGTCAGCTGTAGGGGCAAAATGGTCATTTGACAGTCAAAAGTTCAAATTTTTGGTCAACATATCATTTTGAAGCCACAAACATCATTTGATCAATGCTTGATCATGATTCTCAAAATTTGGCTCAGAAATCATCAAAGATGCAAAAGTTGCTATATTTGGACAGTTGAAAAAGTCAACTGAAATTGACCAGGGCATAACTTTCACATGGATTATCAGAAAAATTCCATCCAAAGCTCATTTTGAAGAGAAAGACATTTCCTACAACTCATCTTCATACTTCAAGTCCAAGAAATGCTCTCACAAAAAGTTATCAATATCAACATTATAGGTCATTTTCAAAAGTCAACAAAAAGGGACTTTAAGTCAAAGACCATAACTTGAGATTGGTAAATCAAAATGACATGGGACCAAAGGCATTGGTTAAAGGACTCAAAGACCTTTCCAAAATGTCCAAGAACATGTGAAAAGCTTAAAAATTGAGCAAGTTATGCCTTGTAGAAGTTGGGAAAATTTTGTGAAATGGCAAAAGTCAATTATCTTTGAAAATCCAATTTTGACAAAAGGGCCCCATTTTTCTCACTTTGTCCATCCTTGTCATGCCACACACGTGGCCCATGGTTGATTTCAAGACCAAATGTTGACTTTTTCATTTTTATTTAATTTTTGATGATTTAATTCATTTAATTCATTAAAAATTCAAATAAAATTTAAAAGTCAATGTAGTGGTGTCAAATGAATTTGGACAAGTTCTATACATCATGAATCAACTCAAAAATCAGGCCAAGGTTCATTTTCATACTAAGTCTAGGTTTTGGCTAGAATTTAGGAAAAAATGGTTAATGAACAAACCCTAATGCCAATTCTTTCTCAAGCATGGATTAAGGTCAAATAGCAAGCCTATTCAATTGCAGGATGATCATTGAGTCAAACCCTACCAAGAACATAGCACAAAGCACGCTGAAAAGGCATTTGGACATTTGAAAATTTGGACATATATTGCAAATCTGAAATCAAAGCTAGGGACCTTCGGAAGCCAAAATTTTGATACCATTAGCATTCTGAGATCATTCTGAACGCGTGCCAATCATTGACATCCACTAAAACCTCAAGAACTGGTAGTTAGAATCAAAACTGAACCTTGAAATTTTTGAAACCGTGCAGCATGATTCCATCATCCATTTGCGTTTTTCTTTGTTGATTCATGTTCATATTGCTATTTCTAAGCTAACCACAACGTTTAATTACATTATGTTGCTGTATACAAGAATCTACCATGTGCATTTTTTTAGGGTTTCCAGCTTCTTAAATTGGGGCTTTTGTAAATAGGCAAAATTAGAGCTTCAGAACCACACCATCACACTCCATGCATCTGGACGAAGAGAATGAGATGCTCGCGCCCAATTTCTGATTACCACAGCCCTATTCGCTATTTCTCCATAGCCACTCTAACCCCACGGTTGCAAAACCGTTGCTAACTTGTTTTGTTTACAGGGACGTGAAGAAGATAAAGACGTGGCACGCTGTAACTCGCCCGTTCAAAATTCGCGCCATTCATCCACTAGCGCGTTGTATTTATTTTATATGATTTATTTATATACTATATATCAAAGTGAACAAATAGCTCAGTTGGCAAGTTGTTAGCGTGTTGACCACAATGACCTGGGTTCAAGTCCCAGGTCTTGCAATTTCTCAATGTTATTTTTCCTTTCCAGGTTCCATGCCACGCTCATATTAAGGCTCACCATACACTTCAGCACCAGCCCATCCACGTGTCCCAGAGCACTCACATCAAGGGCCAGGATTGGGAAGCATGCTACACCTCAGTCAAAGGCATCTCACTGGATCAAAAAGTCAACAAGTTCTCACCAATAATTGGGCCAGGCCTTTCTAATTAACACCCTCCAATTCTGGGGTTTACCCCCCCCTGGTTTGCCCATTTGATTTTTTTTTCTTTTTTATCTTTAAATCATTTATTTCAATTGTTGTATTATTTTAATTACTTGTTTTATTTTAAAAATATAAAAACATTAGAAATGCAGAAAAGACAAAAAAATATAATTAATTTTGATTCTTTTTTTAAATAAATTAAAATGTGACTCATTTAGTTTAATTAGGTTTTAATATTCATTTTAATTCTTTTTTTCATAATAAAAAATCCAAAAAGTATAAAATTAGGGTAATTATTAATTTTTCATATCCTTTTTTAATTCTTTAACCTTTTTCTCACAATGTTAATATTTATTATTTATTTTCTATAAATCAAAATTGTACATAATTAGTTTAGAATTTAATTAGGTTAGAAATTAAATCTTTTTCATAATAAACTTAAAAAATGATAGAACTAGGATTTTAATTTTAATTAACTTTTCTCTTTTTTCTTTTAAACCTAAAAAACACAAAAACATTATTTTTAATTTTTAATTTCCTTGATTATTTTAATTATCTGTTAAAGGGTCCAACGCCCTAATTTTGTTTAGTCTTTATTTCGCGCAGTTATTTTACGTTGTTTAAATACCTCTGTATATGCCCCAAAGCCATGTAATTAAAAACTCTCGGACTTTTTATTCGCTTTATTTTATTTTCAGTCAAATCGGGTTCGGTTTTTTTGGCGATGTGGACCCGCGCCAGTTGTAATAGTTAGATTTATTTTCTCGCAAATATAACTGTTAATAAATATGCATGAAAGAATGAATGCCCGAAAAATAAAATTGAATCGTTAGATCACCAATGCATGACAAGACAAATAATGAACTGAAAATGACACACAATTCGCACACACCACCCCTAGGGTACGCCTCACTGTTGCCTTTCGAAAGGTGGTCGTCGAGTAGAAAACGTCTTAGTAAGTCCTCATGGTCCGGGAACCTGGCATGAGGGTAGCTTCTGAGGTGTCTTCCTATTGCTCCGGTGACCACCACGTCCCTAAAACTCGAATTGACCCGAATACCTCCAACGGTGGTGCTACCTACCTCTCAATGGTGGGATGGCACTACTTTAAAGGACTCTTACACAGACGAATTCCTTAGGGTAGGTAGGTTCTCGTAGGTACTTGCTCTCTTCAAAACAAAATTCAAACTCTTTTCACACTGACACACTTTCAAAAACTTTCAAAACAAACTTTTCAAAACACTCTGACGTACGAGTTGAACTGAAACTTTTCAAAGAATATTTTTGAAACCCACATTGAAAAGCAAACAAACATTTTGAAAACACATTGAGCAAGTACCTAAGAGCCCATGGATAACCATGGATAGAAAGGGTGCTAACACCTTCCCTTTCTATAACCTACCTCCCGAACCGAGAGCAATCTCTTTTAAGGAATTTTTCTGTGCTTTTGTCCTTTCCATTTGGAGAAAATAAAAGACGGTGGCGACTCTTGCTTCCGCGACATTTCGCGAACCAGCGTTAAACAGTCAGTTCCAGATCCACCGATCACAGAACTGGCGACTCTGCTGGGGAATAAAACTTAAAGTGGGGTGTACCTTAGGATTAAGATCACTGTGTTTTCAATTGCTTTCTTTGCTTGCTTTATTATTGTGGGTTGCTTGGGAGTTCTATAGATCCTAACCCGGATCTGGGGATACCTTCTTAGAAAGTAGCAACAAGGCTGTGAGGGAACTGTGCGGGGTATACCGACATGGTTGAAACAGTCTGCTACGTTGATGTGGCACTTTGGTGTGTACCGGTAACCCTTGAGTCAGTCAAGGAGAGTACGGGGCCTCCATGTGGTGTCATGAAGCATCAACAGACCTTAGGAACCTTAATTGAACCATCTTGGCCTCTTTAGGGTAGTGAGATAACTGACTTTGGCGCAGTCTGAGGTTGGTTGATACTCGATACTACACTCAATTGAGGGTTGCTTTCCTGGAATATTTCGGTCGCCAGTTCAGTGGCTAAATCGAAACGATGAACAATGAAAGCAATCCCGTGATATTGGGAACCTTAGAACCCGGTTACTTTGATTAGGACAGGATGAACCCACCAACTTCAAGAGGGTACTACCCAGACCTCATGCTGGCCTTAAACCTTAAGGGCCTGTCTTGTGTGCCTTGTGTGCCTTACATGTTTGTCTTTGTAAATATCTGTGTTTAATCATGGCATCATGACATCATCCAGCATCATATGCATTAACTAACCATTTCAAGGGTTCGAATTTTCATCTTTGTTCTTGTTTTGTAGGACATGGAAACTGTTCGTAGAAAGACAATTCCAATCAGTCTTGTAAGGATCCCTCCTCAGCTTAAGGAGCTTATATCCAGGATTCCTGAGAACTCTTCATTCAGTGAAAGGCATGGAAGCCTCATCAGCTTGGTCAACACCAACATTGAGGAAGATATGATAAAAGTCCTGTTCCAATTCTTTGACCCTCTGCATCACTGTTTCACCTTCTTGGACTATCAGTTGGTACCTACATTGGAGGAGTTCTCCCGACTCCTGAAGATCCCTATCCTTGATCAGCTACCCTTCAACGGTACAGAAAAGGAACCTAAGCTTGAAGAGATTGCTAAAGCCTTGCACCTGCAGTCATCTGACCTCAAGGGACACTGGGAAGTTAGAAGTGGTATCAAAGGGTTCTTAGCCAGGTTTCTGTTTGAAAAGGCCTATGATTGTTGGAACTCCCTTGACTTGCAAGCTTTTGAAGAGGTTGTGGCCCTCCTTGTTTATGGTTTGGTGTTGTTCCCTAACCCAGACCAGCTCATTGATATCGGTGCTGTCCAGATCTTTATGTCCAGGAATCCTATACCTACTTTGCTGGGAGACCTCCTTCACTCATGTTACACTCGAACCATGAGAAAAAGAGGTGTCCTTATGTGTTGCACTCCTCTCCTGGGAAAATGGTTTATTTCGCACCTTCCACAATCAGTCCTGAAGAACGAGCGGGGTTTGAGATGGTCACAACGGTTGATGACTCTTACACATGCAGATATACATTGGTGTCCTAGGTCCAGAGAAGATGTCACTATCATTGATCGTTGCGGGGAATATCCTAATGTTCCTTTACTTGGAATCAGAGGGGGTATTACTTATAGTCCATGCCTGGCTTGGAGACAGTTTGGTTATGCTCGGAGGGATGGTCCTCATGACATGTTGATTCCTGACATAGTTTTTGACTTCGACAACGATACTCAAGGACTTCGCCAGAGATTTATCAGAGCGTGGAGGATGCCTAGTAGGATAGACAGCAAGACACTGGGGCACAGGAACTCCATCCCTTTGGAGCCTTACCTCAAGTGGGTACGAGCCCGTTCTCAGAAGTTAGTAATGCCTTATCCTCACATGCTTCCAGTAATCAAAGAGCCTGCCTTGGAAGGAGAGGTATCTCATGTTATTCAGCACCCTGATATGCCCACATCCTGGGAAGAGATGCAGAAGAGCTGGATCCAACTGAAGGAAGAACGGAATTCTCTTGAGACTAGTTTGCATGCCAGTGAAAGGAAGGTCTTGGAGCTCACACGCCTGTTGCATGAGGAAAGGAGTCTCAACACTTACATAGCTCCAAAGAAGATGCGCAACATATTTTGGATGTGATTTGATCTTTTTGTACTTTTGCCCATGAGGCTTTGATGTATTAAAACAATGATTTTCTTAATAATAAAGTGTGTTCCTTTTGGTCTACAACAAATTTGAATTTTCGAACTCTTGAATGCATTGCATAAACACATATCATTCATCATGTGCATCATAGATACTCTTCTTTTCAGGTTGTTTACCGTTCTTCGCTGTTTATTTCAGCATCATGAACCCTCCTGAATCATCAACCGATGCGGCTATCAAGGCTCTTCAGGCGCAGAACGTCCAGTTTCAGGCGCAAAACGCCCAATTTCAGGAGCTGATCAAGGGCTTGTCTCAGGGTCAACAAGAGTTAAAGACCATGCTGTTGAAAAAGACTAAGAAGAAGAGGAGGACTGTGCTATTTAGCACTGGGCGCAGACTCGGGAACACCTTGCAAATTGAAGCTGAAAGGACTCCTCCATCTGTGACAGAAGGTAGTCACCATGAAAGGGAGGTCACTACTCCTGTGGGCTCTGATACTGAAACAGACTTCAATGACGACCAGTACCCTCCTGCTGAAGACCGGTACAAACAGCTGGAAGACAGGCTAAAGGCTGTGGAAGTTCAACGAGTACCTGGATTGGATTTCGGAGACTTGGGGTTATCTACTGGAGTGGTGATCCCGCACAAGTTCAAAACACCTGCCTTCGTGAAGTATGATGGGGCCTCCTGTCCCAAGATGCACCTCCGTTCTTATGTAAGGAAGATCCAGCCTTACACAGCAGACAAGAACCTTTGGATCCACTTCTTCCAGGAGAGTCTTTCAGGGACTCACCTCGATTGGTTCTATCAGCTAGATGGAATCAGCATTCGTAACTGGGAGGATCTGGCCACTGCTTTTTACAAGCAGTATCAGTATAATGCCGACCTCGCTCCTACGCGTACCCAACTCCAGGGTATGTCGCTAGGGTCGGGAGAAGGTTTTAAGGAGTACGCTCAGAAATGGAGAGACCTGGCTGGCAGGGTGCAGCCACCGTTGACGGATCGGGAGCTGGTAGATATGTTCTTGGGGACCCTATCTGGTCCGTTTTTCAATCATCTCATTGGTAATTCCTCTGCTGGGTTTACTGATCTGATCCTGACTGGTGAAAGGATTGAGGCTGGTATAAAATCAGGGAAGATACAGAAAGTTGCCTCCTCCAGTACTGAGAAGAAACCCTTCAAAAAGGAGGCTAGTGCTGTATATAACTCCCGGAGAACAGAGCGACCGGAACACCGCCAATCTGTCAGTGCGGTAATGATTGCCAAACCTGCTGCCGCTCCTCGGCCAACTAATCCTCAAAAGTTTGAAAGGCCCCGGAGAGAGTTTACCCGGTTAAGCATGACCTTATCACAGATCCTGCCACAGTTGCTATCCACCAATTTAGTGACTGTCAAGGAGGCTCCAAAGTTTCCCAACACTGCATCTCCCAAGTTCAATCCAAATGCTCGCTGTGCTTATCACTCTGATAGCCCGGGGCATAACACAGATGACTGTTGGGCCCTAAAGAATAAGGTTCAAGACCTCATTGATGCAAAGGAGATACAGTTTGAGGCATCTGACAAGCCTAATGTGGTGGCGGCTCCCCTACCTGCTCATGGAGTGAATGCTATTGGAGACGAAGACGAAGTGGATGATGCTAAGTTTGATAGCTGGATCTACCCGACAACCGACAGTGGGCCTAACAATTGGAGTGCAAAAGACAATCTCTCTGTTTCTATTGTTCCTCAGTAATGAATTTCTTTGTTTTTGATTTGTAATAAACAATAATTTGAGACTATATGGCCCGGTGTCTTACCCGGGGCACCTTGGTTTTATTTGTGAGGGCTTTTTGTTTGTCATTGTCATATATCATGAATAAAAGCATTGGACGTTTTTCACATTTCAAATTTTGCGCTCCTTTTCTTTCCTTTCTTTACATATTGCAAAACAGCTGTATTTACACACACACTCACTCATACAGGTTTCAATCCACTCTGGATCTCACTGGTAACGACTCCGCTACTGCCAGTTATGACTTCGAAAATCCGATCAACTTAGCCGCCGACGAAGGTGAAGATGATTGCGAAGTGCCTGGTGAACTTGCAAGATTGTTACAACAGGAAGAGAGGGCAATTCAACCCCATGAAGAGCCAGTGGAAATAATAAACTTGGGTACTGAGGAAGACAAGAAAGAGGTGAAGATTGGTGCCAACCTAGAACTCAGCGTGAAGCAACGGTTGACTCAGATGCTGCATGACTATAAAGAAATCTTTGCCTGGTCCTATGAAGATATGCCCGGATTAGATACCGACATTGTGGTCCATCACTTACCAACCAAAGAAGATTGCCCTCCGGTTAAGCAAAAGGTCCGCCGTATGCGTCCAGAGATGTCTGAGAAGATTAAAGCCGAGGTTATGAAGCAGTTTGATGCCGGGTTTCTTGCAGTGACTTCTTACCCTCAGTGGGTCGCTAATGTGGTGCCGGTACCTAAGAAGGACGGCAAGGTCAGAATGTGTGTCGATTACAGGGATCTGAACAGGGCCAGCCCCAAAGATGACTTCCCTTTACCTCACATTGATGTCCTTGTTGATAACACCGCTCAGCATAAAGTGTTCTCTTTTATGGATGGCTTTTCAGGCTACAATCAGATCAAGATGGCTCCTGAAGACATGGAAAAGACTACATTTGTTACTCAGTGGGGCACCTTCTGCTACAAGGTCATGCCGTTCGGGTTAAAGAATGCTGGGGCAACCTACCAACGTGCCATGGTTACCTTATTTCATGATATGATCCATCATGAGATAGAAGTGTATGTGGACGACATGATCGCTAGGTCCCAGACTGAGGAAGAGCACCTTGATCATCTGCAGAAACTGTTTGACCGTTTGAAACTGTACAAGCTGAGATTGAACCCGAACAAGTGCACCTTCGGGGTAAGATCGGGAAAGTTGCTAGGCTTCGTGGTTAGTGATAAAGGTATTCAAGTGGACCCTGCTAAGGTCAAAGCCATTCAAGAGATGCCAGTTCCTAAGACAGAGAAGGAAGTCAGAGGCTTTCTAGGACGTCTGAATTACATTGCTCGGTTCATCTCACATTTAACTGCTACCTGTAAACCAATCTTCAAGCTGCTGAAGAAAGATCAGGTAGTACGTTGGAACGATGAATGTCAGGCTGCTTTTGACAGAATCAAAGAATATCTCCAAGAACCACCCATCCTTATGCCACCAGTGGAAGGGAGACCTTTGATACTTTACCTGACGGTGCTTGATAATGCAATGGGGTGTGTGCTGGGGCAGCATGACGAGTCTGGCCGAAAAGAGCATGCCATTTATTACCTTAGCAAAAAGTTTACCGACTGTGAGACCCGATACTCACTGCTTGAGAAAACTTGCTGCGCTTTGGTATGGGCTACTCGCCGGCTGAGACAGTATATGCTGACTCACACTACCTTGTTAATCTCAAAAATGGATCCTATAAAGTACATATTCGAAAAACCTGCTCTGTCTGGGAGAATTGCAAGATGGCAGATGATCTTGACGGAATATGACATTCAGTACACGACCCAAAAAGCCATCAAGGGAAGTGTATTGGCAGACCACTTAGCACATCAAGCTGTGGACGACTACCAATCAATGAACTTCGAGTTTCCAGACGAAAGCATTATGATAGTAACTGACTGTGAAATACCCGGACCGGATGAAGGACCTGAACCAGGATCCCGATGGTCTATGCACTTTGACGGAGCCTCCAATGCTTTGGGAAATGGTATCGGCGCCATAATCGTATCTCCACAAGGTACTCATACTCCACTCACCGCCCGGCTGTGTTTCAACTGTACCAACAACATGGCGGAGTATGAAGCGTGTATTATGGGTCTTCAAGCTGCGATAGACCTGAGGATCAAATTTCTGAGTGTCTTCGGAGATTCCGCTCTTGTGATCAATCAGATCAAAGGAGAGTGGGATACGAAACATCCAAACTTGATTCCTTACAGAGAATGCGTGTTGGCCCTGATCCCCCACTTCACAGAGATAACATTTGAGCACTTTCCAAGAGAAGAGAATCAGCTGGCGGACGCGTTGGCTACAATGTCTTCAATGTTCAAGGTTAAATGGGATAATGAAGCTCCCCGGATCATCATCTGGAAACTGGACGAACCGGCATACTGTTGTGATCTCGAAACTGAATTGGTGACTGAAAAGCCTTGGTACCACGAAGTGAAGAGATATCTGGAAGCTCAGGAATACCCTGAAGGTGCTTCTGTCAATGATAAGAAATTCCTGAGGAGGTTTGCAGCCAAGTTCTTTCTTAGCAATGGTATCTTGTACAAGCGAAACCAGGATTCAACCCTACTGCGTTGTGTAGATAAGACTGAAGCGGAAAGAATCATGGAAGAGCTACATGATGGGACCTTTGGTACACACTCCAGTGGACATACCATGGCAAAGAAGATTCTACGGGCAGGGTATTACTGGTCCACCATGGAAGCTGATTGCTACCAACATTCTAGGACATGCCATAAATGCCAGGTCTACGCAGATAAAGTGCATGTTCCTCCGGTTCCCCTGAATGTTCTGACTGCGCCTTGGCCATTTGCAATGTGGGGCATAGACATGATCGGTGAGATAAAACCTACGGCATCCAATGGACATCGCTTCATCCTAGTGGCGATTGATTATTTTACGAAGTGGGTTGAGGCAGCATCCTATGCTACGGTAACCAAGACTGTTGTGGCACGGTTCATTCGGCACAACCTGATCTGTCGGTACGGTGTCCCTGAGCGGATTATTACGGATAACGGTACCAATCTGAACAATAAGATGATAGCTGAGCTCTGCGAACAGTTCAAGATACAGCACCATAATTCTTCTCCTTACCGACCGAAGATGAATGGGGCTGTGGAAGCAGCAAATAAGAACATCAAGAAGATCGTGCAAAAGATGACAGTAACGTATAAAGATTGGCACGAGATGTTACCGTTCGCCCTGCATGGGTATCGTACTTCAGCTAGGACGTCAACCGGGGCAACTCCTTTCTCTCTGGTTTATGGCATGGAAGCAGTCTTGCCGATTGAGGTACAAATTCCTTCTCTCCGGATAATGAAGGATGCAAATCTGAATGAAGATGATTGGATCCAGACACGACTTGATCAGCTCAACCTTATCGACGAAAAGAGACTTGCTGCTATCTGTCATGGTCAGACGTATCAGAAACGAATGATCAAGGCGTTTAACAAAAAGGTCAGACCACAGGAATATCAAGTCGGGGATCTGGTGATCAAGCGAATCATCCTTCCTCAGAGTGATCCAAGGGGCAAATGGACCCCTACGTACGAAGGGCCATTTGTGGTTAAGCACGTGTTCTCAGGAGGAGCAATGATATTAACCAACATGGATGGTGACGACCTTCCTCATCCCGCCAATGCGGACATAGTTAAAAAATACTACGCATGAAAAAAGACCCGCTAGGCTGACGTGTCTAGGCAAAAGTTAGGGCTTCCCGTCGAACCAAAAGGGTTCGGGCAAAATGAAGGGATGAAAATGAAAAAATCTGTACACCCGGCAAGTCGAAAACCTGAAAAGGCGGCTTGGGCAAAAATGGGTATCCCGGTGGACTGAAAACCCGAAAAGGCAGTCCAGGCAAAAGTTAGGGATAAAAGCGTAATACTATGTCTCATTGGATCACTTTGCATCCAGAATCCGGTATCTACATCAAGACGGCATCGATCAGTCAGCTTCACCTTCAATCAAGGTCACCAAGTGATGAGACTCTCAGAGTTATAAAGGCAATAGCAGAGTTGAAACCCAGTGGATCATTCATATTTCACACAGCTGTTTATTTTCTTTTGTACAAAACTTGTAATAAACTCTTTTGTTCGGCGACGTACCTCTTACTAGGACGCCAGCCTCTTGTACACAAAACGCCTATTCACAGGCTATTCAAAATCAATACAGATATACTTTTCAGTTAAACGTGTCAACTGTTTTTTCTTTTTCTGTTTTGTTTTGCGAAGAACGTCCAAGGTTTAATTTGTGATATATGCATTGACAATAATTTGCTAGCTCATAAATATTTGCATACGAAACAAAGAATTGATTGCAGGTGACACTAGAAACAGGGGCAATAAAGGTTGGTCTGAGCAGTCTAATTGTTCTATTCTCCAAGGTACCAAGGTAGGTTCGACTAAAGAACCTAACCAGACATCTTAAATTCCCCAGAGGACAGCAAGTCAGTGCATTCTTCCCCAGCCTATCTTAAATTCCCCAGGAGAGTCCCATCCAGGTTCCCCAGGAAAGATGGAATTCATCTCTCCAAGCAGTAAGCTTATCCCCAGTATATTCTGGAAGCTTATCCTTCACAGGACACGAACGCATCGTCTGGCTTGGTTTAAAGAGTTATTTCCTCAACAGGATATAACTGGGTTATCCTCAGCCGAAAACCAAGGGAAAGTCGTCGTCAACGTAGTTCTTTCCTATCCCCAGCGAAGTCTATTCACACTTCCAATACGACAATGGTATCCCCCAACAGAGTTACTATCAACATCCAGCAAAGCATCACTCTCCCCACAGAGTATTGCTTCCCAGTATGATCACTAAAGTATCTTTTCTCCCTGCAGAATCTCCCATTCGCCAAGTTTATTCCGCAACGGAGTCATCTTCTCCTACCGGTATCCTTGCAGTTATCATCCCCAGCGGAAGCAAAATCTATTCTTCAACATCAGCCCGGGATAGGACTTCCTGGCACCCGTCAAGGATTTACTTTCCTAGACGAAAACATACATAAAATATCACATACATCATTATAGCATGCATAACGCACTGCATCATGCAAATCTCATTTATGTTGAGAACATCATTGCTTGATCCATATCATGCATTGCACATGACTGACTTTTATCTTTCAGGGAAAATTCAGTTAAGTTCTCAAGACATTTCAAGACCTAGACTGATTCAGTCAAAGGCCTCCTCTGGTTCAGTTAAATCGTCCCAAGATTTTCCTGATTGCTTATCCAGTGGAAGACATTTCAAGACCTAGACTGGTTCAGTCAAAGGCCTCCTCTGGTTCAGTTAAATCGTCCCAAGATTTTCCTGATTGCTTATCCAGTGGAAGACATTTCAAGACCTAGACTGGTTCAGTCAAAGGCCTCCTCTGGTTCAGTTAAATCGTCCCAAGATTTTCCTGATTGCTTATCCAGTGGAAGACATTTCAAGACCTAGACTGGTTCAGTCAAAGGCCTCCTCTGGTTCAGTTAAATCGTCCCAAGATTTTCCTGATTGCTTATCCAGTGGAAGACATTTCAAGACCTAGACTGATTCAGTCAAAGGCCTCCTCTGGTTCAGTTAAATCGTCCCAAGATTTTCCTGATTGCTTATCCAGTGGAAGACATTTCAAGACCTAGACTGGTTCAGTCAAAGGCCTCCTCTGGTTCAGTTAAATCGTCCCAAGATTTTCCTGATTGCTTATCCAGTGGAAGACATTTCAAGACCTAGACTGGTTCAGTCAAAGGCCTCCTCTGGTTCAGTTAAATCGTCCCAAGATTTTCCTGATTGCTTATCCAGTGGAAGACATTTCAAGACCTAGACCGGTTCAGTTAAATCGTCCCAAGATTTTCCTGATCCTGTCGAAGGCCTCTCTGGTTCAGTCAGATCGACCTTAAGATCTCCCTGATTCTTATCCCAGCAGAAGACGCCCCAGATTTTTTTCAACGAGCGTTGTTGAAGTTAAAGTCGCCCAAGGCTCCCTTACCATTCATGCTAAGGAAGTAATCATCCCTGCAACGTGTCAGGTACTCATTTTCTATTTTGCAGGTATGCAGGTTCTCGCTAAGGAATCTCCTACGCAATCAAACATCCAGATGGCATCTATAAGCCCATCCCCATCATTGCCAACATGTGAGCGCAAATTTCCGGGCACTCTAGTGTCCAATCATCTTTTACCCTCGGATTACGAAAGGCACGTCAGCCAATCTACATCCTCAGGTCTAAGAAGATTGAACAGGGGCAACTGTTATACCCCAAAATTTGCCCTCCCATATTCCTCAAGAAATTGCCAAGTCAAGGTCACAAAATTCCCCAAGAGTTGCACAATGCAAAGGCCTCTATACAGTCAAAATTAGGGTTTGGGTTCTGATCAAGGAAAGGAAGTTTTCAAAGGCTCAATCAAGTCTCATATGCTTACAAACATGGTCAAGCATCCCCATATCAAGTTTCAAGGCATTCAACTCAAGATTGCACAGTCAAAACCCTAAATTGCACTACAGTCAGCTGTAGGGGCAAAATGGTCATTTGACAGTCAAAAGTTCAAATTTTTGGTCAACATATCATTTTGAAGCCACAAACATCATTTGATCAATGCTTGATCATGATTCTCAAAATTTGGCTCAGAAATCATCAAAGATGCAAAAGTTGCTATATTTGGACAGTTGAAAAAGTCAACTGAAATTGACCAGGGCATAACTTTCACATGGATTATCAGAAAAATTCCATCCAAAGCTCATTTTGAAGAGAAAGACATTTCCTACAACTCATCTTCATACTTCAAGTCCAAGAAATGCTCTCACAAAAAGTTATCAATATCAACATTATAGGTCATTTTCAAAAGTCAACAAAAAGGGACTTTAAGTCAAAGACCATAACTTGAGATTGGTAAATCAAAATGACATGGGACCAAAGGCATTGGTTAAAGGACTCAAAGACCTTTCCAAAATGTCCAAGAACATGTGAAAAGCTTAAAAATTGAGCAAGTTATGCCTTGTAGAAGTTGGGAAAATTTTGTGAAATGGCAAAAGTCAATTATCTTTGAAAATCCAATTTTGACAAAAGGGCCCCATTTTTCTCACTTTGTCCATCCTTGTCATGCCACACACGTGGCCCATGGTTGATTTCAAGACCAAATGTTGACTTTTTCATTTTTATTTAATTTTTGATGATTTAATTCATTTAATTCATTAAAAATTCAAATAAAATTTAAAAGTCAATGTAGTGGTGTCAAATGAATTTGGACAAGTTCTATACATCATGAATCAACTCAAAAATCAGGCCAAGGTTCATTTTCATACTAAGTCTAGGTTTTGGCTAGAATTTAGGAAAAAATGGTTAATGAACAAACCCTAATGCCAATTCTTTCTCAAGCATGGATTAAGGTCAAATAGCAAGCCTATTCAATTGCAGGATGATCATTGAGTCAAACCCTACCAAGAACATAGCACAAAGCACGCTGAAAAGGCATTTGGACATTTGAAAATTTGGACATATATTGCAAATCTGAAATCAAAGCTAGGGACCTTCGGAAGCCAAAATTTTGATACCATTAGCATTCTGAGATCATTCTGAACGCGTGCCAATCATTGACATCCACTAAAACCTCAAGAACTGGTAGTTAGAATCAAAACTGAACCTTGAAATTTTTGAAACCGTGCAGCATGATTCCATCATCCATTTGCGTTTTTCTTTGTTGATTCATGTTCATATTGCTATTTCTAAGCTAACCACAACGTTTAATTACATTATGTTGCTGTATACAAGAATCTACCATGTGCATTTTTTTAGGGTTTCCAGCTTCTTAAATTGGGGCTTTTGTAAATAGGCAAAATTAGAGCTTCAGAACCACACCATCACACTCCATGCATCTGGACGAAGAGAATGAGATGCTCGCGCCCAATTTCTGATTACCACAGCCCTATTCGCTATTTCTCCATAGCCACTCTAACCCCACGGTTGCAAAACCGTTGCTAACTTGTTTTGTTTACAGGGACGTGAAGAAGATAAAGACGTGGCACGCTGTAACTCGCCCGTTCAAAATTCGCGCCATTCATCCACTAGCGCGTTGTATTTATTTTATATGATTTATTTATATACTATATATCAAAGTGAACAAATAGCTCAGTTGGCAAGTTGTTAGCGTGTTGACCACAATGACCTGGGTTCAAGTCCCAGGTCTTGCAATTTCTCAATGTTATTTTTCCTTTCCAGGTTCCATGCCACGCTCATATTAAGGCTCACCATACACTTCAGCACCAGCCCATCCACGTGTCCCAGAGCACTCACATCAAGGGCCAGGATTGGGAAGCATGCTACACCTCAGTCAAAGGCATCTCACTGGATCAAAAAGTCAACAAGTTCTCACCAATAATTGGGCCAGGCCTTTCTAATTAACACCCTCCAATTCTGGGGTTTACCCCCCCCTGGTTTGCCCATTTGATTTTTTTTTCTTTTTTATCTTTAAATCATTTATTTCAATTGTTGTATTATTTTAATTACTTGTTTTATTTTAAAAATATAAAAACATTAGAAATGCAGAAAAGACAAAAAAATATAATTAATTTTGATTCTTTTTTTAAATAAATTAAAATGTGACTCATTTAGTTTAATTAGGTTTTAATATTCATTTTAATTCTTTTTTTCATAATAAAAAATCCAAAAAGTATAAAATTAGGGTAATTATTAATTTTTCATATCCTTTTTTAATTCTTTAACCTTTTTCTCACAATGTTAATATTTATTATTTATTTTCTATAAATCAAAATTGTACATAATTAGTTTAGAATTTAATTAGGTTAGAAATTAAATCTTTTTCATAATAAACTTAAAAAATGATAGAACTAGGATTTTAATTTTAATTAACTTTTCTCTTTTTTCTTTTAAACCTAAAAAACACAAAAACATTATTTTTAATTTTTAATTTCCTTGATTATTTTAATTATCTGTTAAAGGGTCCAACGCCCTAATTTTGTTTAGTCTTTATTTCGCGCAGTTATTTTACGTTGTTTAAATACCTCTGTATATGCCCCAAAGCCATGTAATTAAAAACTCTCGGACTTTTTATTCGCTTTATTTTATTTTCAGTCAAATCGGGTTCGGTTTTTTTGGCGATGTGGACCCGCGCCAGTTGTAATAGTTAGATTTATTTTCTCGCAAATATAACTGTTAATAAATATGCATGAAAGAATGAATGCCCGAAAAATAAAATTGAATCGTTAGATCACCAATGCATGACAAGACAAATAATGAACTGAAAATGACACACAATTCGCACACACCACCCCTAGGGTACGCCTCACTGTTGCCTTTCGAAAGGTGGTCGTCGAGTAGAAAACGTCTTAGTAAGTCCTCATGGTCCGGGAACCTGGCATGAGGGTAGCTTCTGAGGTGTCTTCCTATTGCTCCGGTGACCACCACGTCCCTAAAACTCGAATTGACCCGAATACCTCCAACGGTGGTGCTACCTACCTCTCAATGGTGGGATGGCACTACTTTAAAGGACTCTTACACAGACGAATTCCTTAGGGTAGGTAGGTTCTCGTAGGTACTTGCTCTCTTCAAAACAAAATTCAAACTCTTTTCACACTGACACACTTTCAAAAACTTTCAAAACAAACTTTTCAAAACACTCTGACGTACGAGTTGAACTGAAACTTTTCAAAGAATATTTTTGAAACCCACATTGAAAAGCAAACAAACATTTTGAAAACACATTGAGCAAGTACCTAAGAGCCCATGGATAACCATGGATAGAAAGGGTGCTAACACCTTCCCTTTCTATAACCTACCTCCCGAACCGAGAGCAATCTCTTTTAAGGAATTTTTCTGTGCTTTTGTCCTTTCCATTTGGAGAAAATAAAAGACGGTGGCGACTCTTGCTTCCGCGACATTTCGCGAACCAGCGTTAAACAGTCAGTTCCAGATCCACCGATCACAAGCTTCATCAGATCAAAGGCCATGGATTGAAGTGCACGGTGAGTCCCAGTCAACGCGCCACATGTTACTCAAAAAGTCCACCAGGCTTTGCTAAATGGGCCAGATTGCTAAAGGCCATACCTCCTAATTTGGGGTCTGAACCCCCTAGGTTTGCCATAATATTTTCTATTTTTATTTTCTATTTGCTTTTAATTATTATTGTTTTATTAATTAACTAATTATTTTCATAAATATAAAAAACACCTAAAAATCAGAAAAGAGGAAAATATAATAAATATTTTATTTTTATGTTCTTTGTAATAAATTTGCATATAATTATTTAGTTTTAATTTAAGTTGTAATTTTAATACTTTTAACAAAAATCTAAAAAATGTAGAAATAGGTTTAATTAATAATTTTTCATCCTTTTTTTATTTTTTTTCATAAATATATTAAATAATTAAATATTTATTTTTTATAATTAAATTTGCATAAAAATAACTTAGGGTTAATTTAGGTCAAAAACTTCAATATTTCTTAATAAATTAAAAATAATTAGAATTAGGGTTTGCATCTTATTTTAATTTTAATTAATTCTTTTTTCCTTAAAATCCTAAAAATCATAAAATACCAAAAAAACAAATTCTTGCTTTCTTTTTAATTAATTAATTTATCATTAATTTAATTTTGCAAAAAGGGTCCAACGCCCTCGTTTCGATTTAATTCTTAATTCGCATATTTCTTTTATTCCGTTTAAATATTTATGTACTTCTCCCAAAGTCGTGTAAATAATTGCTCGCACTTTTAATTCTTTATTTTTACTTTCTTTATTTTCCGTCAAATCGGGTCCTGGTTAATTTTGGCGATGTGGACCCGCGCCTTTTGTAATAGTTTAGAAATTTTACTTTCCCGCAAATATTTTAACTGTTAACAAATGGCATGAAAGAATGTATGGACAAAATAAAAGCAAGCGTAGAACACCAATAACATGATAAGATAAATGCAAACGAAAACGACACACAAATCGCACACACCACCCCTAGGGTACGCCTCAATGTTGCCTTGCCTCGAAAGGTGATCGTCGAGTAGAGGATGTCTTAGTAAGTCCTCATGATCCGGGAACCTGGCATGAGGGTAGCTTCTAAGGTGTCTTCCCATTGCTCTGGTGATCACCATGTCCCGAACCTCGAATTGACCCGAACACCTCCAACGGTGGTGCTACCTACCTCTCAATGGTGGGATGGCACCACTTTAAAGGATATTTACACAGACGAATTCCTTAGGGTAGGTAGACGACTCTAGATACTTGCTCTAAATTTCAAAACAAATCAAAAATACTTTTCACACCGACACCTTTTCAAAAAGCTTTCGAAAGCAACTTTTCAAACACTCTTGGGGACCGATACAAGAGTCGAACTGAAATTTTCAAAGAAACTTTTTTAAACCCACATTGAAAAGCAAACAAACCATTTTTGAAAACACAATGAGCAAGTATCTAAGAGCCCATGGATAACCATGGATAGAAAGGGTGCTAACACCTTCCCTTTCTATAATCTACCTCCCGAACCGAGAGCAATCTCTTTAAGGAATTTTTCTGTGCTTTTGTCTTTTCCATTTGGAGAAAATAAAAGACGGTGGCGACTCTTGCTTACCGCGACATTTCGCGAACCAGCGTTAAACAGTCAGTTCCAGATCCACCGATCACAGAACTGGCGACTCTGCTGGGGACCAAACTTAAAGTGAGGTGTACCTTAGGGCTAGTTCATAAATGTGTTTTCAATTGTATTGATTTGCTTGCTTTACTATTGTGGGTTGCATCGGAGTTACATAGATCCTAACCCGGATCTGGGGATACCCTGTTTAGGTAGCATAAGCTGTGAGGGACCTGTCCGGCGTAGACCGACACGGGTGAAACAGTGGCTACGTTGGTGTGGCACCTTGGTCTGTACCGATATCCCTTGTGTTGCAACGAGGAGAATATGGGTCTTCCAAGGAATCATTAAGCACCAACAGACCTTAGAACCTTAAATGACCCAACTTGGCCATTAGAACAGTAGCAGTATGCTACGCCCATTGAGGCTAAACTCTCGTGATGGTTCTGGCCGCAAGAAAAGATTGCGATGCTAGAGTTATGACCGATTGAGGGTAGTCAATGATATTGGGATCCTCTAAGAACCCGATTACTTTGATAGGACAGGTATGAACCAACCAACTGAAAGAGGGTAACACCTAGACCTCATGCTGGCCTAAACTCTAAGGGCTTCTCTTGTGTGACTTGTGTGCCTTCGTACTTGACTATTTGCATGCTTGTTGTCTGACACTTGGGCTTCTTGCAGGTTTTGTTTGTAGTCCTTAATTGGGACTCATAACAGGTTACTAAGTTTCTTGCAGGTTTTGGTTTGCAGTCCTTAATTGGGACTCGTAACAGGGTTTACCTACATTACCCCATGCATAGCATGACATCATACCATTGCATACATCCTGCATAAAAAACTAATCCATTTCAAGGATCTCAAGGGCTTGTGATGCAGGTCATGGTGAATCAACTATCCCAGCAAGGGGCAAAGAGGATTTATTTTCCTCTAGACAAAGTTGTCAGGGGCTATGACCCACTGGATATGGTGAGCCTTTGACCCTTGAAGAAGGAATCTCAGCAAACATGAAGTTCCCTCAATCAAGCTACCTAGTTCTAACAATTTTTATTTACCCCGCGAGATCCTTGAAAACATTGCATATATATCATACATATCATTGCATTACAGGTACCCTCGTTGCAGGTCACTTACCCCTGTTCGCTGTTTATTTCAGCAATGGCTCCCCAACAAGATAACCAGGACCTTCACACTCAAGAGACTCAGTTCAAGGAGATCTTCCTAAGCCTATCCAAGGGGCAGGAAGAGTTGAGGACACTCCTCATGGGGAATCTGATCAGAAAGAGTCCTGAAGATGACAAGGACGAACAGCTGAAACGTCTACAAGCTGAGGTAGACACATTGAAAACCTAGATGCTGGGGCAAAGGGCCCTCATTCAAGGTTTAGCTCAGGAGCAAGGAGAGCTAAGGGCCATGATCAGTCAGCTTCCTCAAGGCATGAAGCAACCAGCCCAAATCAGGGACCAGGTCATGGAACAGCTTCCAAGAGGGCAAAGGTCGGGTCCAATGAATAGACCTCTCCGAGTTGCTACTACTTCACAGGTCCAACAACGACCTCGCCAAGAACAGCGGGTTGATCAGAACAGGTCGGACGAGCCTAAGAGACAATTCACCAACATCAACATGCCATGGTCACGAGCTTTACAGCACATGTTAAGGATGAACCTGATTGCGGTGATCAACTCTCCTGCAAATCCAAAGACTTCCTCTCCAAATTACAACCCAGAAGCAAGGTGCACTTACCATTCTGGTAGCCCGGGGCACGATACTGAGGATTGTTGGGCACTGAAGTACAAGATTCAGAACATGATCGATGCTAAAGAGATCGAGTTCGGGCCCGCCGAGACTCCCAACGTGATCACTGCTCCCTTGTCAAAACATGGCTAGGATTGAGAAATTTTTGTTCATTCGAATGTTCAAGTTGCAGTTTTCTTTTTTCAAACATTTACTCACTGTTAAACATTGTTATTTCATTAATGCATCGCGTATGTCTGTTTGAAGCAATATATTCGTATTCACTATACGCAATTTATTTTCATATTTTTTCTGATGATCAACTCTTAAATAATAATTCTAAGCCTCTTGAGGGAGGATGACGAAAACGATACCTCTATCTTTACAGTATGCTTTTGAACAGACCCCGCTGATGAAGTACAGGCATTGTTTCAAATCCCTAAACACTGGAGTTATAAGGAAGATAATCCCTCGTCAACCCCTTTGAGCCAAAGAAGTAGGAGTTTTTCTTTTCGAAAATTTAAACCCTTAATCATAACCCGGGGCAGGGTAGTTCTCTCGGTTGATCCAAGTGCGCAACAAATGGCACCAAAGAGATCCTTACGAAAAAAAGACAGTGATGGTTCCGAATAATCAATAAGGATAGGCAGTCATTATAAAAAAGAAAGAAGCCCATTAAGTCAAAACCCATGAAGGAGACTTACAAAACTGGGACATCCCGCTGACTGTAATTTCAAAAAAAAAAGGAAACAGTTCAGGCAAAAAAAGAAAGGGATAACAAAAATCAAAAAAGAAAGAGGTCTTACAAATCCTTAACAATAAAGGAATGACTGCCTATTCAACATAAATCATCAACATCCGAATCATCACTGGAAAATCCGATCAAAGACTCAAACAAGGTCTAACGTATGATCAACTGAGTTTAGGTTTGGAGAACATCACGAAGAGTGGGTGGGTACAAATAATCTGAGCCTTTATCCTTTGTTTCTTAAACCGTGAACCAGGCCACGTTATAACCCTTAAAAGTCCTAGCTGAAGCATGGGTTAGTTCGAAAGCATACTGTTACGAAAGGTATCCTGACTCCTTAAGGCTTACTATAAAGAAGGAGTTGATATCACGTTTTACAAACATTCATTTGTTTTATGAAAAAAAGAATGCATTTTCAAAATCTTCAAGACAGACATAGGCTTTGCATTTTTAACATAACTTTGTTTGCATATGACTTTTTGTTTGAACAGCATAGAAGTTCGCACGACGAATGCCTAATGAACAGAAGTACTTCCAATCAAAGGGCATGGCATGACCACGGTCCATCATCTGGGGCAATCCAATCAAGATTCGGAGAATCTCTCAAAAGTCAAATAGCCTGGGGCAAATCTCCGCATGAGCCACCTGGGGCATTTCAACAATGAATCTTGCCTGGTCGAAAATCTCTTGGTGGCATGACAAAACACTTCTAACAGGGGCAACTCCCTACTTTCTGAGAACGGACATAGTCGAAAAAATACTACGCATAATCAAAGACCCGCTAGGTTGACACACCTAGGCAAAAATAAGAGGTTCCCGGGGAACCAAAAGGGTTCGGGCAAAATGAAGGGATGAAATGAAAAAAATCTGTACACCCGGCAAGTCGAAAACCTGAAAAGGCGGCTTGGGCAAAAATGGGTATCCCGATGGACTGAAAACCCGAAAGGGCAGTCCAGGAAAAAGTTAGGGATCAAAAGCATACGACTATGTCCCAGCATCTTGTCACTCGCCTACCAAAAGAAGATTTGTCAATCGGCAATCACCAAGCACCTCCACAGGTAATGTTGGGAACAGGGGCAATAAAGAGTTGTCTGAGCAATCTAATTGATCTATCCTCCAAGGTACCAAGGTAGGTTCAGCTAAAGAACATAACCAGTACATCTTAATTCCCCAGAGAGTGAGTCAGCAGTCAATACATTCTTCTCCAAGCAGAGCTATCAAACCTTAAAGGAGTTGAGTATCCTCCAGTAGATCTCAATACCTCCCCAGCAGCATACAGTCTCAACAAGCATCCCCGACAGTCTTGGTCTAAAGATTGTTCCCCGGCGGCATACCAGATATTCAAAGGAATCATTTCCCCCGCATATCAAAACTCCCCAAGAGAGTCCAATCTAGCTCCCCAGGAAAATTGGAATTTATCTCCTCAAGCAGTAAGCTTATCCCCAGTAGATTCTGGAAGCTTATCCTCGCAGAGCACGAACGCGTCGTCCGGCTTTATTCAAAGATTTATTTCCTTACCAGGATATAACTGGGTTATCCTCAGCCAATAGCCACGGAAAGAGCGTCCTCGACGAAGTCTTCTTACCCCAGCGAAATCTATCAACACTTCCAGCAATAAGGGTATCCCCAGCAAGTTACCATCAACAATTCAGCAAAAGCATCCCTCTCCCCACAGAGTATCACTCCCCAGCATGGTCACTAGAGTATTTTTCTCCCCACAGAATCTTCCATTTGCCAAGTTTATTCCGCAACGGAGTCATCTTCTCCTACCGGTATTCTTGCAGTTATCATCCCCAGCGGAAGCAAAATCTATTCTTCAGCGTCAGCCCAGGATATGACTTCCCGGCACCCGTCAAGGATTTACTTTCCTAGACGAAAGCATACATAAAACACCACATACATCATTATAGCATGAATAGACGCATCATATCATACAAATCTCATTTATGTTGAGAACATCATTGCTTGATCCATATCATGCATTACATATGACTGATCTTTACCTTTCAGGAAGGATTCAGCTAAATTCTCCATCATATTTCAAGACCTAGACCGGTTCAGTTAATCAACTCCAAAGGTTTCTTATCCAGTCCAAGGCCTCCTCTAGTCCAGCCAAATCGACTCCCAACAGATTTTTCTGATGAAGACTCAGTAGAAGTTATCAGATTATATTGGTTCTCTCTCCGACGGTGCATGAGATTTCCATTTTAGGTTTTTCTTTGAGATTATAATGTCCTATTGGTTCTCTCTCCGACGGTGCATGAGATTTCCATTTTAGGTTTTTCTTTGAGATTATATTTGTCCTATTGGTTCTCTCTCCGACGGTGCATGAGATTTCCATTTTAGGTTTTTCTTTGAGATTATAATGTCCTATTGGTTCTCTCTCCGACGGTGCATGAGATGATTCCATTTTAGGTTTTTTTTTTGAGATTATAATTTCCTATTGGTTCTCTCTCCGACGGCGCATGAGATGATTCCATTTGAGATGTAATTCCTTTTGAGATTATAATTTCCTATTGGTTCTCTCTCCGACGGTGCATGAGATTTCCGTTTTAGGTTTTTCTTTGAGATTATATTTTCCTATTGGTTCTCTCTCCGACGGTGCATGAGATTTCCATTTTAGGTTTTTCTTTGAGATTATATTTTCCTATTGGTTCTCTCTCTGACGGTGCATGAGATTTCCATTTTAGGTTTTTCTTTGAGATTATATTGTCCTATTGGTTCTCTCTCCGACGGTGCATGAGATTTCCATTTTAGGTTTTTCTTTGAGATTATATTTTCCTATTGGTCCCCTCTCCAATGGTGCGTGAGGTGATAATTCCTTTTTAGGTTAATTTCCTATGGTTCCCTCTCCGATGGTGCGTGAGGTGATAATTCCTTTTTAGGTTCTTCCTATGGTTCCCTCTCCAATGGTGCGTGAGGTGATAATTCCTTTTTAGGTTAATTTCCTATGGTTCCCTCTCCAATGGTGCGTGAGGTGATAATTCCTTTTTAGGTTAATTTCCTATGGTTCCCTCTCCAATGGTGCGTGAGGTGATAATTCCTTTTTAGGTTAATTTCCTATGGTTCCCTCTCTGATGGTGCGTGAGGTGATAATTCCTTTTTAGGTTAATTTCCTATGGTTCCCTCTCTGATGGTGCGTGAGGTGATAATTCCCTTTTAGGATTAAATGGTTCCCTCTCCGATGGTGCGTGAGGTGATAATTCCCTTTCAGATTATAATTTCCTTTGGTTCTCTTCCCGATACTGCGAAGATGGTAATTCCCACCAAGATTTTCTCAATGAGCGTTGTTGAAGTTAAAGTCACCCAAGGTTCTCTTACCATTCATGCTAAGGTAGTAACCATCCCTGGTTCATTCATCATATTTTGAAGCTCCAGACTCAGCTCCTGTAACCAGTCAGGACATATCTATGCCAAGCATCTGAAAACCAGTTCTTGCAACGTGTCAGGTACTCTTTTTTCTTTTGCAGGTATGCAGGTTCTCGCTAAGGAATCTCTTATGTGATCAACATCCAGATGGCATCTATAAACCCATCATCCTATTCATCAACTTCTAAATGGCATCTGTAAGCCCATTTCCATCACTGCTACTATGTGAGCGCAAATTTCTGGGCACTCTAGTGTTCAATCATCTTCTACCCTCGGATTACGAAAGGCACGTCAGTCAATCTGCATCCTCAGGTCTAAGAAGATTGAACAGGGGCAACTGTTGTACCCCAAAATTTGCCCTCCCATATTCTGCAAAGATTTGCAAAGTCAAGCTTCAAAATTCCCCAAGGGTTGCACAGTGCAAAGGTCTCCTATACAGTCAAGATTAGGGTTTTTGTTCTGATCAAGAAAATGAAGTTTCCAAAGGTCCAATCAAGTCTCATATGCCTACAAACATGGTCAAGCATCCTCATATCAAGTTTCAAGACATTCAGCACAAAATTGCACAGTCAAAAACCCTAATTGCACTACAGTCAACTGTAGGGGCAAAATGGTCATTTGACAGTCAAAAGTTCAAATTTTTGATCAACATATCATTTTGAAGCCACGAACATCATTTGATCAATGCTTGATCATGATTCTCAAAGTTTGGCTCAAAAATCATCAAGATGCAAAAGTTTCCTTATTTGGACAGTTGGAAAAGTCAACTGTAAATTGACTAGGGCATAACTTTCACATGGATTATCAGAAAAATTCCATCCAAAGCTCATTTTGAAGAGAAAGACATTTCCTACAACTCATCTTCATAATTCAAGTCCAAGAAATGCTCTCACAAAAAGTTATCAATTTCAACATTATAGGTCATTTTCAAAAGTCAACAAAAAGGGACTTTAAGTCAAAGGCCATAACTTGATATTGGTAAATCAAAATGACATGGGACCAAAGGCATTGGTTAGAGTACTCAAAGACCTTTCCAAAATGTCCAAGAACATGAGAAAAGCTTAAAAATCGAGCAAGTTATGCCTTGTGGAAGTTGGGAAATTTTTGGATATTTTGAAAAGTCAACATTGATTCAAATGACCTAAAAATGCTAATGGGCCCATTTTTCTTCCATAATTCATCATCCATGACATGTGCACGACCACTTGGCCCAAAGGGAAGTTTTTATTCATTTTTTATTTATTTATTTGGATTTTTATTAATAATAATTCATTTAAATTAAAATAAATACATGAAAAATGCTAACCTAAATTTTTTCAATCTTTTTGTGCATGTTTTATCCTCAAGATTTCGTGTACAACTAAAATAGGGAAAGATTTGGATTGATTGATCATGATTTGAACAAAAAGCACATGGAAAATATTTGGAAAATAATGCTTGAAAATCAAATCTCTAAAACCATTATTGCAAGAGATTTTGATCAGTTTTTCAAACCTAATTGACTCAATACAAAAGCCAAAACACAACCCTAATCCTGACACGCAGCTGCTGAGAAACCTGGAAATCAAACTTGAAAAATTTGGCAAGAAACTCAATTCTGAAAACTAACTTGTAGGAGGTTTCAAGGCACGATTTCCATTCCATTAGCTTCCTTGAGCATTATAGGACGTATTCCAATCAAAAACCTCAAGCCTTATGCTTTGAAACGGTATACAGAAGTCACACTTTTTCCATTTTTTTTCATTATCGTGTTTTAACATTTACGCACATTCATGGCATTTTGATTATATATTCATGATCAGTGAAGTGTTTGCAAGCTAACCATATGCCTTAATTGGATTGTCATGCGCTATAGGCAAATATACCATGTTCGTTTTTTAGGGTTGCAGGAGTTATAATTTGGGGCTTTCCACCCAAGGAAAAATTGAGACTTGGGACCTTGACCACTGAAACAAGCGCGTCTGGACGAAGAGAATCCATGGGTCGCGCTCAATTTATGAGCGTCCAGTAGCTAATTGTTATTTTCTTGTAGGGTGTCTACAGCAACGCTTAAAAACCGTTGCTTCATATATTCATGTTTCAGGAAGAAGAAAGCCACGTAAAGAAGATGATGATGTGTGGAGCGCTGATTGGAAGGTTCAAAATTTCGCGCGTTTTGAATCACTAACGCAATTGTTCTTTTTATATTATTTGTTTACTATTATATATTAACATGCGTTGGTTGGATCAGATGGTAAGCGTAGTGATTGGTGAAGCACATGACCTGGGTTCGATCCCCAGGTCTTCAAATATTCTCAATATTATTTTTCCATTGATCTTCACATGTAGTGCCCAGGTTGAAGCGCACCATACACCTTCTCCACCAAGCGTACACGCGTCCAGCTTCATCAGATCAAAGGCCATGGATTGAAGTGCACGGTGAGTCCCAGTCAACGCGCCACATGTTACTCAAAAAGTCCACCAGGCTTTGCTAAATGGGCCAGATTGTTAAAGGCCATACCTCCTAATTTGGGGTCTGAACCCCCTAGGTTTGCCATAATATTTTCTATTTTTATTTTCTATTTGCTTTTAATTATTATTGTTTTATTAATTAACTAATTATTTTCATAAATATAAAAAACACCTAAAAATCAGAAAAGAGGAAAATATAATAAATATTTTATTTTTATGTTCTTTGTAATAAATTTGCATATAATTATTTAGTTTTAATTTAAGTTGTAATTTTAATACTTTTAACAAAAATCTAAAAAATGTAGAAATAGGTTTAATTAATAATTTTTCATCCTTTTTTTATTTATTTTTCATAAATATATTAAATAATTAAATATTTATTTTTTATAATTAAATTTGCATAAAAATAACTTAGGGTTAATTTAGGTCAAAAACTTCAATATTTCTTAATAAATTAAAAATAATTAGAATTAGGGTTTGCATCTTATTTTAATTTTAATTAATTCTTTTTTCCTTAAAATCCTAAAAATCATAAAATACCAAAAAAACAAATTCTTGCTTTCTTTTTAATTAATTAATTTATCATTAATTTAATTTTGCAAAAAGGGTCCAACGCCCTCGTTTCGATTTAATTCTTAATTCGCATATTTCTTTTATTCCGTTTAAATATTTATGTACTTCTCCCAAAGTCGTGTAAATAATTGCTCGCACTTTTAATTCTTTATTTTTACTTTCTTTATTTTCCGTCAAATCGGGTCCTGGTTAATTTTGGCGATGTGGACCCGCGCCTTTTGTAATAGTTTAGAAATTTTACTTTCCCGCAAATATTTTAACTGTTAACAAATGGCATGAAAGAATGTATGGACAAAATAAAAGCAAGCGTAGAACACCAATAACATGATAAGATAAATGCAAACGAAAACGACACACAAATCGCACACACCACCCCTAGGGTACGCCTCACTGTTGCCTTGCCTCGAAAGGTGATCGTCGAGTAGAGGATGTCTTAGTAAGTCCTCATGATCCGGGAACCTGGCATGAGGGTAGCTTCTAAGGTGTCTTCCCATTGCTCTGGTGATCACCATGTCCCGAACCTCGAATTGACCCGAACACCTCCAACGGTGGTGCTACCTACCTCTCAATGGTGGGATGGCACTACTTTAAAGGATATTTACACAGACGAATTCCTTAGGGTAGGTAGACGACTCTAGATACTTGCTCTAAATTTCAAAACAAATCAAAAATACTTTTCACACCGACACCTTTTCAAAAAGCTTTCGAAAGCAACTTTTCAAACACTCTTGGGGACCGATACAAGAGTCGAACTGAAATTTTCAAAGAAACTTTTTTAAACCCACATTGAAAAGCAAACAAACCATTTTTGAAAACACAATGAGCAAGTATCTAAGAGCCCATGGATAACCATGGATAGAAAGGGTGCTAACACCTTCCCTTTCTATAATCTACCTCCCGAACCGAGAGCAATCTCTTTAAGGAATTTTTCTGTGCTTTTGTCCTTTCCATTTGGAGAAAATAAAAGACGGTGGCGACTCTTGCTTACCGCGACATTTCGCGAACCAACGTTAAACAGTCAGTTCCAGATCCACCGATCACAGAACTGGCGACTCTGTTGGGGACCAAACTTAAAGTGAGGTGTACCTTAGGGCTAGTTCATAAATGTGTTTTCAATTGTATTGATTTGCTTGCTTTACTATTGTGGGTTGCATCGGAGTTACATAGATCCTAACCTGGATCTGGGGATACCCTGTTTAGGTAGCATAAGCTGTGAGGGACCTGTCCGGCGTAGACCGACACGGGTGAAACAGTGGCTACGTTAGTGTGGCACCTTGGTCTGTACCGATATCCCTTGTGTTGCAACGAGGAGAATATGGGTCTTCCAAGGAATCATTAAGCACCAACAGACCTTAGAACCTTAAATGACCCAACTTGGCCATTAGAACAGTAGCAGTATGCTACGCCCATTGAGGCTAAACTCTCGTGATGGTTCTGGCCGCAAGAAAAGATTGCGATGCTGGAGTTATGACTGATTGAGGGTAGTCAATGATATTGGGATCCTCTAAGAACCCGATTACTTTGATAGGACAGGTATGAACCAACCAACTGAAAGAGGGTAACACCTAGACCTCATGCTGGCCTAAACTCTAAGGGCTTCTCTTGTGTGACTTGTGTGCCTTCGTACTTGACTATTTGCATGCTTGTTGTCTGACACTTGGGCTTCTTGCAGGTTTTGTTTGTAGTCCTTAATTGGGACTCATAACAGGTTACTAAGTTTCTTGCAGGTTTTGGTTTGCAGTCCTTAATTGGGACTCGTAACAGGGTTTACCTACATTACCCCATGCATAGCATGACATCATACCATTGCATACATCCTGCATAAAAAACTAATCCATTTCAAGGATCTCAAGGGCTTGTGATGCAGGTCATGGTGAATCAACTATCCCAGCAAGGGGCAAAGAGGATTTATTTTCCTCTAGACAAAGTTGTCAGGGGCTATGACCCACTGGATATGGTGAGCCTTTGACCCTTGAAGAAGGAATCTCAGCAAACATGAAGTTCCCTCAATCAAGCTACCTAGTTCTAACAATTTTTGTTTACCCCGCGAGATCCTTGAAAACATTGCATATATATCATACATATCATTGCATTACAGGTACCCTCGTTGCAGGTCACTTACCCATGTTCGCTGTTTATTTCAGCAATGGCTCCCCAACAAGATAACCAGGACCTTCACACTCAAGAGACTCAGTTCAAGGAGATCTTCCTAAGCCTATCCAAGGGGCAGGAAGAGTTGAGGACACTCCTCATGGGGAATCTGATCAGAAAGAGTCCTTAAGATGACAAGGACGAACAGCTGAAACGTCTACAAGCTGAGGTAGACACATTGAAAACCCAGATGCTGGGGCAAAGGGCCCTCATTCAAGGTTTAGCTCAGGAGCAAGGAGAGCTAAGGGCCATGATCAGTCAGCTTCCTCAAGGCATGAAGCAACCAGCCCAAATCAGGGACCAGGTCATGGAACAGCTTCCAAGAGGGCAAAGGTCGGGTCCAATGAATAGACCTCTCCGAGTTGCTACTACTTCACAGGTCCAACAACGACCTCGCCAAGAACAGCGGGTTGATCAGAACAGGTCGGACGAGCCTAAGAGACAATTCACCAACATCAACATGCCATGGTCACGAGCTTTACAGCACATGTTAAGGATGAACCTGATTGCGGTGATCAACTCTCCTGCAAATCCAAAGACTTCCTCTCCAAATTACAACCCAGAAGCAAGGTGCGCTTACCATTCTGGTAGCCCGGGGCACGATACTGAGGATTGTTGGGCACTGAAGTACAAGATTCAGAACATGATCGATGCTAAAGAGATCGAGTTCGAGCCCGCCGAGACTCCCAACGTGATCACTGCTCCCTTGTCAAAACATGGCTAGGATTGAGAAATTTTTGTTCATTCGAATGTTCAAGTTGCAGTTTTCTTTTGTTCAAACATTTACTCACTGTTAAACATTGTTATTTCATTAATGCATCGCGTATGTCTGTTTGAAGCAATATATTCGTATTCACTATACGCAATTTATTTTCATATTTTTTCTGATGATCAACTCTTAAATAATAATTCTAAGCCTCTTGAGGGAGGATGACGAAAACGATACC
This sequence comes from Vicia faba, assembly GCA_948472305.1. NCBI lineage: Eukaryota > Viridiplantae > Streptophyta > Magnoliopsida > Fabales > Fabaceae > Vicia > Vicia faba. Next base: position 1,111,014,425 of record OX451737.1, on the reverse strand, counting down.
TCTATCTTTACAGTATGCTTTTGAACAGACCCCGCTGATGAAGTACAGACATTGTTTCAAATCCCTAAACACTGGAGTTATAAGGAAGATAATCCCTCGTCAACCCCTTTGAGCCAAAGAAGTAGGAGTTTTTCTTTTCGAAAATTTAAACCCTTAATCATAACCCAGGGCAGGGTAGTTCTCTCGGTTGATCCAAGTGCGCAACAAATGGCACCAAAGAGATCCTTACGAAAAAAAGACAGTGATGGTTCCGAATAATCAATAAGGATAGGCAGTCATTATAAAAAAGAAAGAAGCCCATTAAGTCAAAACCCATGAAGGAGACTTACAAAACTGGGACATCCCGCTGACTGTAATTTCAAAAAAAAAAAGGAAACAGTTCAGGCAAAAAAAGAAAGGGATAACAAAAATCAAAAAAGAAAGAGGTCTTACAAATCCTCAACAATAAAGGAATGACTGCCTATTCAAAATAAATCATCAACATCCGAATCATCACTGGAAAATCCGAGCAAAGACTCAAACAAGGTCTAACGTATGATCAACTGAGTTTAGGTTTGGAGAACATCACGAAGAGTGGGTGGGTACAAATAATCTGAGCCTTATCCTTTGTTTCTTAAACCGTGAACCAGGCCACGTTATAACCCTTAAAAGTCCTAGCTGAAGCATGGGTTAGTTCGAAAGCATACTGTTACGAAAGGTATCCCGACTCCTTAAGGCTTACTATAAAGAAGGAGTTGATATCACGTTTTACAAACATTCATTTGTTTTATGAAAAAAAGAATGCATTTTCAAAATCTTCAAGACAGACATAGGCTTTGCATTTTTAACATAACTTTGTTTGCATATGACTTTTTGTTTGAACAACATAGAAATTCGCACGACGAATGCCTAATGAACAGAAGTACTTCCAATCAAAGGGCATGGCATGACCACGGTCCATCATTTGGGGCAATCCAATCAAGATTCGGAGAATCTCTCAAAAGTCAAATAGCCTGGGGCAAATCTCCGCATGAGCCACCTGGGGCATTTCAACAATGAATCTTGCCTGGTCGAAAATCTTCTGGTGGCATGACAAAACACTTCTAACAGGGGCAACTCCCTACTTTCTGAGAACGGACATAGTCGAAAAAATACTACGCATAATCAAAGACCCGCTAGGTTGACACACCTAGGCAAAAATAAGAGCTTCCCGGCGAGCCAAAAGGGTTCGGGCAAAATGAAGGGATGAAATGAAAAAAATCTGTACACCCGGCAAGTCGAAAACCTGAAAAGGCGGCTGTTGTACCCCAAAATTTGCCCTCCCATTTCCTCAACATTTTCTCATCACAAGGCCTTTGAAGATCAAGATCCAGTTAGGGTTTCCTCTGCTCAAGGCTTCTCCTTGCACTGTGGACTCAAATTAGGGTTTGTGTTTGCCCAAGGATGTTTTGACCTAAAATGCCTAAGATGACTTTCATGCTTCATGTTGGACTCCCAAGTTTACCCATGCCAAGTTTCAAGTCTTGATTCCAAGTTTTACCCAGTCAATTGGACAGTTGACCTAGAAATCAGCTGTATTGGGGAAAAAGTCAACTGTGGCCAATTGACAGTCAAATCTCATGAAATTTGATCCACATCAACATATTGAACTCATATGGACCATTTGATCAAGTTTGGATCACAATTCCACAAGAAATTTGATCAGATCACCAAAAGGGCAAAATGGCCATTTTTTAGGGTTTTGACTGCACAAAGGCAATTTTTGACTGTCTGACCTAGCCAATGGCAAACCAAGCTCACATATGGCCTCAAAGACTCAATGGAATTATCTTGACATGTTCATCAAGCTCAAAAGATCCCAAGTACACAAGATTGACAGTTGAATTTCCCAGTCAATTGATCAATTTTGACTGTATACTGAAAAGTCAAACTTTGACTTTTTGGTCAAAATCAAGAGTCAAGATTCATTTTTCATCAAAACATGCCAAATCATGAAACTTGTTCACCAAGAAATCACAAAATGCAAATTAGGGTTTGAAAATGGAATTTTTCATAACTTAGAATTTTTCTAAGTTATGAAAAACCCTAATTTTTTCCCAACTTTGCCCCATCTTTTCACCATGATCCATTTGGATTCAAACAAAAGTCAAAACATGAAAGTTGTAGCTTGTTGCATAATCTACAACTTTGATTCACAAAGTTTTCTCATTTGAAGCTTGTATCTCAAGTTATAAGTTTTTGAATAAGGGCACTAAACCATCTTTTAACTTAGTGAAATTTGACATATTTTGACAAGGTTTTCTACCCTACTTCAAGGCCACTTTTCATACCCTTCCACTTGGAATTTTGATTTGCATTTCAAAGATGGATTGTAGTACACATTCCAAGCTTTCCAAAATGTCCAAGAACTCATCAAACAACCTCATAACTTGAGAGATTCGAATTTCACAAGTTGGCAAAAATCCACTTTTGTTCTTCATCCAAACATGTTCACAAACTTGCAAATTTGAATTCAGTTTGCTTTATGCTTAATTACAGGTCCTTGAACCATTCCATACTCAATAATTTAATGCATATTCAATGAGTTGAGGCCATGTTCTTTGTGTTCTAACATTGCATAGTGGATTAATCCTAAACTAGATAAAGTGCTTTATCCATTTTTGTAAAAAGCTAGCTTTATGTCAATTTGAAATCCAAGCAAGTACAAGCAAAATCCTCTTGGCACAAGATTATGGACAAGTTGCTCTGATCAAGAGAAGATTATGCAGCAGGATTAGAGGCCCCTACTGACCTAAAAACAAAAGTGACCATTGCTTGCTTCATTTTCAAGTAACATTGCATAACTTATCACACATCTCATCTCAGCTTAGAAACAGAAGAGAGAAGTGATCAAACACATTCCATAGACCACATTCAAGCTTTGGCACGAGTCCTGAACATCTAAAGCACCCTCCATCTCAAAATCACTTTGAAACTGCTCAAACAGGGGAACCCCTGCAGTTTGAGTGCAAACTCCCAATCCCTTCAAGCATTTTGATCCAAACCTTTTCCTCTACCTTCCCTACAACATATACAAGCTAACCATGTCCTAAAATCAGACCTGTAACACCTCCAAGCCACTTCACCATTTTTAATTTTCTGTTTTGCAGTTGGAGTTCACTAGCTCGATTCAGGGAGTTTCAAGACAAAGTAGGAATTGGAAAAGCATCCTTACACTTCAAGGAAGCTGTACAAGTCATCATTTCACTCTGAAACATCCTCCATTGCAAAGCTCGACTCCAACTGAACAGGTACATTCATGGAGTTCTATCTCCCTTATTAGGCATTGTTAGCTTTAGATTTTTGAAGAAAACATGTCACAATCATAGCCCTGAACATGCTCATATGTTTAGATTTCATTTATATTTCGTGTGCTTAGAGAATTTCATGTCTGAACATTGATGAAAAGTTAGGTCAGAAATGGGGGGGGGGAGAAATTCTCCCTCATCTTAGAGAGATAGGTCATGTTCTTTATATGGTTGAAACCGTCTCTTAATGCTCTACACTTTTCATGTTATGAGTTTTGCTTGAAAGTCCAGGAATCCAGAGATAAAAAACGCGTGTTTTTGCTTGAAGAAGGCTGTACAGAGGTTGAAGAAGAAGTGGTCTGGGCTGGGCCTGGATTTATTTTCTTTTTCACACCCCATTTCCATGTTTACACCCCCTGAGCCCATTTGTTCATTTTTTAACTTTTTTGACTTTTTCTTTTTTGGTTGACTTTGTTTATTTTTTCTCATGACATAAAAAAATTAAAAATATTTTTTTCATCATTTTTTGCATTTTTTGCATATTTGTTTATTTATTTTCTTTGTTTGTACATAAGTATATATAGACTATTATTAGAATAAATATAAAAATAATGTGAATACAATTTATATTTTTTATTTACTTTCTGAAAATATTTCACACAAAAAATACTCTTTTATTTATTTTATTAAAATATTAAATAAATACTTATTTTTTGTATAATACATGTTTAGGGTTTAATATATATATATATATATATGTGATTATTAATATATTTAAGATAAAATATAAAAATACTTGAATTTTTTCATCTTTATTAGTATTTGATATAAAAATACCTTTTTCCATAATACACTTCATTTTATTTTATTTTTATAAATAATGAATAAATAGTTGTATTAAATTAGAAAATAATACCTTTTTTTCTTTAAAATTAGGGTTTTTACCCTAAGTTCAAAATACTCCAAAAAAATAATACATTTTTTTATTTTCTTTTCTCTTTTACATAAATAAACATTTTTTCATACATATACAAAACATTTTTGTGCATCTTGCATCTTTATCTAATTTTTGTACATTATTTAAATTGCAAATATTCAAAATGATGTAATAATTTAGATTTAAATTCTTGTCAATATCCCCATTTGAACCTTTGTACCCCCCTTCCCATATTTGGTTTTGTAATAGCTTAGTAATTTTAATTTCGCACTTTATTGCTTTCTAATGATAACATGTTAGAATTAGGGTTTGTATGCGAAAAACGATAAAAAAGTAGTTTGACCTAATACAAGATAAACAAGCATGAAAATGGACACACCAATCACACTTGCACCTCCTAGGGTTTTCCACTTGTTGCCTTCAAATAAATGGGCCATATTGTATGTTGAACTTCTTTGGGCAAAGCAAACAATTTGAATGATCATAGTCCCTCGACAAAACTTTTCAAAACAAACAAAAAACAAATGATCAAGTCCCTTAAAGAAAATTGCCCAAAGACATTTAACGCCGTTGCAATTATGGTCTAAACGATGACCCGCGCCTGTCCCTTTCACATCCTAACACAAGGTTTCCCACCAAATACAATGGTGGGGCAAACTTGTTAAAAGGGTTAAAGTATAGCAATGATCTTTTGAGAAATTTAGGAGTAGATAACCTCTTAGTTACTTGAATTAACTTGCAAAACAAAACACTTGCCTAATTTCAAAATCACACATCACTACACTTTCAAAACAACTTTCAAAAACAAAATGAAAACTCTTTCAAAAGACATACACCTTTGTATACATCCCCACATGGATCATTACAAAGGTTGCCACCACATTGGCCTCTTTTCAAAAACATTTTCAAACTCGCACACTCAAGCACCATTTAAAACAATTGAAAACAAAAGGCAAGTGATCTAAGCAAGTAACTAAGAGCCCATGGATAACCATGGATAGAAAGGGTGCTAATACCTTCCCTTTCTATAATCTACTCCCCGAACCCAAGAAACATCTCAAAAGGTTTTTGCTGTGCTTTTTAACCTTTCCTTAGGATAAAATAAAAAGTCGGTGGCGACTCTTGCTAACCACAACATTTGCGAATACGAACGCAAAACCTCAAGTCAGTTCTCCCACCGTATCACAGAACTGGCGACTCTGCTGGGGAATTTTTTAAAAGTGGAGTAACCTTAGGGCTTAGATCACCTTTGTTTTCAATTGATTGTCTTGTTTGCTTTTACATTTGTGGGCTTTGCATCGGAGTTTCATAGATCCTAACCCGGATCTGGGAAATACCCTTTTTAGGTAGCATAATCTGTGAGGGACCTGTCCGGCGTAGACCGACATGGGTGAAGCAGTGGCTACGTTGGTGTGGCATCTTAGTCTGTACCTATATCCCTTGTGTTGCAACGGGGAGAATATAGGTCTTCTAAGGGGTCATTAAACACCAACCAACCTTAGAACCCTAAATTGACCAACTTGGCTATTAGGACAGTAGCAGTATGCTACACTCATTGAGGCTAAACTCTCGAGATGGTTCTGGCCGCGAGAAAAGATTGCGATGCTGGAGTTATGAACGATTGAGGGTAGCCAATGATTTGAGATCCTCTAGAACCCGGTTACTTTTGATAGGACAGGTTTTAACCAACAAAACCAAAAGAGGGTAATACCTGAAACTCATGCTGGCCTGAAACCTAAGGGTGTCTTGTGTGACTTGTGTGCCTTATTTGCCTATGTGAATACTTGTGTTGTGCTTCATCATAGCATCATGCCATCATACCATTGCATGCATCCTGTATAAAAGGCTAACCCATTTCAAAGATAAAAAGGTTTCATCTTTGCTCTGTTTTGTAGGACATTATGATGCCCGTGCGTAGAAATACTGTCCGGCTCAACTTTGTTCAACCACCAGTTTTACTCAAGGATCTGGTTGGAAGGATTCCAAACACTACCTCCTTCATCAACAGACATGGTTCTCTCCTTGGCTTGATCACTGCAAAATGGGACCAACAACTGATAAGTGTTCTGACCCAGTTTTATGACCCTCTGCATCACTGTTTCACCTTCCAAGACTTCCAGCTGGTTCCTACCCTGGAAGAATTTTCTTATTTGCTTGGGATTCCTGTCTTGGAACAAACTCCCTTCACTGGTTTGGAAAAGACTCCTAGGCCTGAAGAGATTGCTGCAATTCTCCCCTTGACCAAAGAAGAGATATTGTCCAACTGGGAAACTAGAAATGGGGTCAAGGGCTTCTTGGTCAAATTTCTGGTTGGCAAGGCTAATGATTTCTGGAATGACTTGGACTTCAAGGCATATGAGGATGTTCTAGCTCTTTTGATCTATGGTCTGGTGCTGTTTCCCAACCCTGACACCTTTGTCAGTATCCATATCATAAGGATCTTCATGTCTCGGAATCCGGTACCCACTCTTTTGGGTGATATTCTACAACAATTCTATGCTCGTACTGCTCGAAAACGGGGAACTCCGTGGTGTTGTGCTCCTTTGCTAGTAAGGTGGTTTGTTTCGCACCTTCCTAAGTTCGCGCTGAAGAATGATGAAGGAAAAGGCTGGGCTCGGAGGTTAATGTCTCTCACTGATAATGACATCACCTGGACTCTCAGAGGTTTGGATGAGGTAGCTGTTATCGACCGTTGCGGAGAATACCCTAATGTCCCGTTGATTGGTATCCAAGGAGGAATCTCTTACAATCCGTGTTTAGCTCTCCGTCAGTTTGGAAGAGCCAGAGGAGATGGGCCTCATGAGATGCTGGTTCCTCACTTCCATTTTGAGTTTCAGGCAGACAGTGACAAACTACGCCAGGGATTCATTAGAGCTTGGGACAGAATTCACAAAGCTGACCCACATGAGTTAGGACCAAAGACTTCTCTGCCATTGAAGCCCTATTGCAAATGGGTCCGCATCCGTGCTCAGAAGTTAGGTATGCCCTACGAAGCTGTTAGACCTCTCATTCTTGAGTCTCCTGTTGAAGATGGGATTCCTCCAACTGTCCTCCCTCCTCAGATACCCACTGATTTTGATACAATGAAGAGATCTTGGGCACAGCTAAAGGAAGAACGGGATTTCTATCGGGAGAAGTTCAACGAGCAGGAAAGGAAGATCCAGAGGCTGACTAAGCAATTGGAGGAAGAACGGGTCCTGAACAACTACATCAGCACTGAAAAGAGGAGGCCATGGGAGCATTGATAAGCTTTGATGTTTCCTTTTGTAGTTTTATTTCCTTTTCATTCCTGTAATGCCTAAGGGCAAGTTGTTGAACAATTGAAATGTTTAATCTAATGAAGTGTGTTTCCCTTTTTGTCTACAAAGTTGAATCTTGTTTGTCTTTGAAAACATAAAACATACGCATTCCATTACACCATATGCATAGCAGGTACCCTATTTCACAGGTTGCTTAATCTCCTTCACTGTTTATTTTGAACAGTCATCATGAATCCAGAATCATCCAGTGAGCAAGCAATCAAGGCCCTTCAGGCCCAAAGTGCACAGTTTCAAGAGATGGTCCTAAGCCTAGCCCAAGGTCAGCAAGAGTTGAAGACTCTACTCATGAAGAAGAAGAAGAAAAAGAGGACTGCATTGTTCAACACCGGACGCAGATTTGGGAACACACTCCACAACGAAGCTGATCCAACCACTTCTTCTGCTGAGAAAAACAGTCCCCAAGGGGGAGGAGCTCCTAGTCCCGCAGTCTCCGACAACGAGACGGACTATAACGACGAACAATACCCACCTGCTGCTGATAGGTACAAGCAATTGGAGGACCGCTTGAGCGCCATGGAAATTCAGAATGTGCCGGGACTGGATTTCGGAGATTTAGGGTTATCTTCTGGGGTAGTCATTCCACACAAGTTTAAGGCGCCTGCCTTCGCCAAGTATGATGGGGTCTCCTGCCCAAAGCTGCATCTGAGGTCGTACGTAAGGAAAATCCAACCTTACACGGCGGATAAGAACCTCTGGATTCACTTCTTCCAAGATAGCCTCTCAGGGTCACAGCTTGAATGGTTCTACCAATTGGATGGAGCTAGCATCCGACACTGGGAGGATTTGGCAACCGCATTCTACAGACAATACCAATACAATTCTGATCTCGCTCCTACACGTACCCAACTTCAGGGTATGTCTCTAGGGACGGGTGAAGGGTTCAAAGAGTACGCTCAAAAATGGAGAGATTTGGCTGGCAGGGTGCAGCCTCCATTAACTGATCGAGAGCTGGTTGATATGTTTCTGGGGACGTTGTCTGGTCCGTTTTTCAATCATTTGGTTGGTAACTCCTCCGCTGGGTTTACAGATTTGATATTAACGGGAGAAAGAATTGAAGCTGGCATCAGGTCAGGCAAGATACAGAAGGCTGCCTCTACAAATGCTGAGAAGAGGCCATTTAAGAAAGAAGCAAGTGCCGTCTATGGTCCTAGAAGACAAGTCAAACCCGAAAGTCGCCAAGCCGTCAACGCTTTGGTCATCTCCAAACCTGTTGCTGCTCCTCAGCAGTACAATCAACAAAGAAGCGAAAGGCCCAAGAGGCAGTATACCCGACTAAGTATGACATTATCTCAAATCTTACCCCAACTATTATCCACCAACCTGGTGACCCTCAAAGAAGCTCCTAAGGTCGTCAACACTGCGTCTCCTAAATATAACCCAAATGCCCGGTGTGCTTATCATTCTGATAGTCCCGGGCACACTACTGATGATTGCTGGGCCTTGAGAAACAAAGTGCAAGATCTGATCGACGCAAAGGAAATTCAGTTTGAAGCGCCAGAAAGACCAAATGTTGTAACGGCTCCTATGCCCCAGCATAGGGTAAATGCCATTGAGGATGAAACGTATGCTGTTTCGATAGATGAAGTTGTTACCCCTCTGAAGACTGTTAAGAAGAACCTACTGCGGGCCGGTTTATTTCCGGGTTGCGGTGAAGGTTGCCTATTCTGTGCTATTTCCCTATCTGATTGTCCCTTGCTGAGGTTGGGCATCCAAGGCCTAATGGATAGCAAGGAAATTCTATTCAAAAAGACTGCTGTTCAATTGGTTCCGATGAAAGAAGTTTCTGTGATTACCATCTTCAAAAATCCAATCAAGGCTCTCCCGAAGAAGCCTATTCAAATCATGACAGTTGCGCCTGTGATCATTACTGTTCCGGGGCCCCTCTCCTACGTGTCTGATAAAGCTGTCCCCTGGCATTATGGGGCAGACGTGTATGTAAATGGAATCAAACAAGAATTCGACGCTAGTGCCAGTATCTGCGATATCACTGGTCCAGCCAAAGTTACCCGCAGTGGCAGGCTCTTCTCGCCTGACATTGCACCACCCGCTATTCGAAAACCCCTCCTCATAAAACCTACAAGTTTACCTAGTCCTGTTGCTGATCAAGTTGTTTCCCCCGCTACCGAGTCATCAAATGCTCGGGGCAAAGGGATTGAAGTAGAGCCTGCCCGGATGGAGGCACCAATACCCATAAATACTGAGGCCTCCCGACAAGAAATGGAGGAGATTCTGAAAATAATAAAGAAGAGTGATTTTAATGTTGTCGAGCAGTTGGGGCATACGCCCTCCAAGATCTCCCTGCTCTCCTTATTGCTATGCTCCGAGGCCCATGCTAAGGCCTTGATCTCATTTCTCAAGACGGCCCATGTGCCGCAGGAGACATCTGCAGTCCAGTTCACTGATTGCATAGCGAATCTGACGGCGGACAACGGTTTGGGTTTTTCAGATGCTGACCTGACCGCAAAAGGGAGAGACCACAATGATGCCCTGCATGTCTCTATTGAATGCAGGGGCACTACTCTGGCACATGTATTGGTGGATACTGGTTCTTCCTTGAATGTTCTACCGAAAAAGGCTTTAGATCGTCTAGATTATGAAGGCCTGGAGTTGAAACCCAGCAATATCATCGTCAGGGCCTTTGACGGTTCCAAAAGGATGGTTCATGGAGAGGTTAACATCCCTATTCGTGTGGGCTCTCAAGTGTTTGACTCTACCTTTTACGTGATGGATATACGTCCATCATACTCTTGTCTGTTGGGTCGACCTTGGATCCATAAAGCTGGGGCAGTGACCTCCACCTTGCACCAAAAGCTGAAGTATCCCGTTAGGGGGAAGATCGTCACTGTACAAGGAGAAGAGGAGTATATGGTGAGCCATTTGAATTCCTTCAGGTACATCGAGATGGACGGAGAGTTTATTGAAACCCCCTTCCAGCATTTCGAGGAGGTGCATCCAATTTCAGCAGCTGCAGAGACAATGGCCGAAGAGAATGATTCCTTGAAGATGGCTTCCCTAAGGGATGCCCGGGCTGTGGTTCAGAAAGGCAATTGTGCACACTGGGGGTCAGCTTCCTGACTTCACTCAGAAGAACGACAAGTTTGGGCTAGGCTTTACTGCAGAGGCTCAGAAGGCGGTGCGCAAAGAGAAGATCGGAAAGGCTCCGGTGTTTATTTCCAGCTCAAGGGTGAATGCTATCGAGGAGGATGTAGAGGAAGCAGAGTTTGACAGTTGGATCTACCCGACTACCAGCAACGGACCAAGCAACTGGACGACGAAGGATTTTACCCCTATCACATTTGTCACGCAGTAATTAATTTCTTTTGATTTCCGATTTGTAATGAACAATATGTTAAAACTTTGTTGGCTCGGTGTCCTACCCGGGGCATCGTAGCTCCATTTGTGAGGGCTTTTTGTATGACATTTTCATATATCATCAATCAAAACATTGGACGTTTGTTGCATTTCAAATCTTGCGCTCTTTTCCTTTCTGTGTTATATATATTGCAAAACAGCTATATTTACACACACTCACTTATACAGGTTTCAATCCACTCTGGATCTCACTGGTAACAGCTCTGCTACCGCCAGTTATGACTTCGAAAATCCGATCAACTTAGCCGAAGACGAAGGTGAAGATGATTGCGAAGTGCCTGGTGAACTCGCAAGACTGCTACTCCAGGAAGAGAGGGCTATTCAACCACATGAAGAGCCTGTGGAGACAATTAACTTGGGTACTGAGACAGATAGGAAAGAGGTCAAGATTGGTGCCAATCTAGAGCTCAGCGTGAAGCAACGATTGATCCAGAAGCTACAAGACTACATGGAGATTTTTGCTTGGTCCTATGAAGATATGCCTGGTTTGGATGCCGACATTGTAGTTCACCATCTGCCAACCAAGGAAGATTGCCCTCCGGTAAAGCAAAAAGTTCGACGGATGCGTCCAGAGATGTCTGAAAAGATCAAGGCCGAGGTTATGAAGCAGTTTGATGCCGGGTTCCTTGCAGTAACTTCTTACCCCCAGTGGGTTGCCAATGTGGTGCCAGTACCAAAGAAGGACGGTAAAGTCAGAATGTGTGTCGACTACAGGGATTTGAACAGGGCCAGCCCCAAGGATGACTTCCCCTACCTCACATCGATGTCCTTGTTGACAATACAGCTCAACACAAGGTGTTCTCCTTCATGGATGGTTTTTCAGGGTATAATCAGATTAAGATGGCTCCGGAAGATATGGAGAAGACTACCTTTGTGACTCAGTGGGGCACCTTCTGTTATAAGGTCATGCCATTCGGATTGAAAAATGCTGGAGCAACCTATCAACGTGCCATGGTTGCTTTGTTTCATGATATGATCCATCATGAAATTGAGGTATATGTTGATGACATGATTGCAAGGTCTCAAACTGAGGAGGAGCACCTTGACCATCTGAGGAAGTTGTTTGACCGGCTCAAGTTATACAAGCTGAGGTTGAATCCCAACAAATGCACCTTTGGGGTAAGATCCGGAAAGTTGCTAGGTTTCATTGTAAGTGATAAAGGTATTCAGGTGGATCCTGCCAAGGTAAAAGCCATACAAGAGATGCCGACTCCAAAAACAGAGAAAGAAGTCAGAGGTTTCCTAGGACGACTGAATTACATTACCCGATTCATCTCACATCTAACTGCTACTTGTGAGCCAATCTTCAAATTACTGAAGAAAGATCAAGTGGTACGCTGGAATGATGAATGTCAGGCCGCCTTTGAAAGGATAAAGGAATATCTCCAAGAGCCACCCATTCTTATGCCTCCGGTGGAAGGAAGACCTCTGATACTATACTTGACAGTGCTTGATAATTCAATGGGGTGTGTGCTGGGGCAGCATGACGAGTCTGGCCGAAAAGAGCACGCTATTTATTACTTGAGCAAAAAGTTTACCGACTGTGAGTCTCGTTACTCACTGCTTGAGAAAACTTGCTGCGCTCTTGTATGGGCTGCTCGCCGGCTGAGACAGTATATGCTGACTCACACTACTTTATTGATTTCAAAGATGGATCCCATCAAGTACATATTTGAAAAGCCCGCTCTGTCTGGAAGAATAGCGAGATGGCAAATGATCTTAACAGAATATGATATCCAGTATACAACTCAGAAAGCAATTAAGGGAAGTGTATTGGCGGATCATTTGGCACACCAACCTGTGGACGATTACCAATCATTAAACTTTGATTTTCCGGATGAAGACATCATGGTGGTAACTGACTGTGAAGTACCTGGACCGGATGAAGGACCTGAGGAAGGATCTCGATGGTCTATGCATTTTGATGGAGCCTCCAATGCTTTGGGTAACGGCGTCGGCGCTGTAATCATATCTCCCAAAGGAACTCATACTCCCCTCACCGCCCGATTATGTTTCAGCTGCACCAACAATATGGCAGAATATGAGGCATGTATCATGGGTTTACAAGCTGCAATCGACTTAAGGATAAAATTTCTAAGTGTCTTCGGAGATTCCGCTCTCGTGATCAATCAGATCAAAGGCGAGTGGGATACGAAACACCCGAATCTTATTCCTTACAAGGAGTATGTGTCGACCTTACTCCCTCACTTTGAAGAGATAACTTTTGAGCATTTCCCCAGAGAGGAGAATCAGCTAGCGGACGCACTAGCCACGATGTCTTCAATGTTCAAAGTTAAATGGGACAATGAGGCTCCCCGAATCATAATCTGGAAGTTGGATGAACCGGCATACTGCTGCGAGCTCGAGGCTGAGAAGGTGACTGAAAAACCCTGGTATCACGAGGTAAAGAGGTACTTGGAGGTTCAGGAATACCCTGAAGGTGCATCTGTCAATGATAAGAAGTTTATGAGGAGGTTTGCTGCAAAATTCTTCCTCAGCAACGACATTCTCTACAAACGGAATCATGATTCGACCCTGCTACGTTGTGTGGATAAGGCTGAAGCGGAGAAAATCATGATGGAACTGCATGAAGGTACATTTGGAACACATTCCAGTGGACACACCATGGCTAAGAAAATCCTTCGGGCAGGATATTTCTGGTCCACAATGGAAGCCGATTGTTACCAACACTCCCGAACTTGTCATAAATGCCAGATCTATGCTGACAAGGTGCATATCCCTCCAGTTCCTTTGAATGTCCTAACGGCACCTTGGCCTTTCGCAATGTGGGGCATCGATATGATCGGTGAGATCCGACCAACGACATCCAATGGGCATCGCTTCATCTTGGTGGCGATCGATTACTTCACGAAATGGGTTGAGGCAGCTTCCTATGCCACAGTAACCAAGAGCGTCGTGGCACGTTTCATCCGGCATAATCTGATCTGTCGGTACGGCGTCCCAGAAAGAATCATTACGGATAATGGTACCAATCTCAATAACAAAATGATCACTGAACTCTGTGAACAATTCAAGATACAGCACCACAATTCTTCTCCCTACCGGCCGAAGATGAATGGGGCTGTAGAGGCAGCCAATAAGAATATCAAGAAAATTGTGCAGAAGATGACAGTGACCTATAAAGATTGGCACGAGATGTTACCATTCGCTCTTCATGGGTACCGCACCTCAGCAAGGACATCAACCGGGCAACTCCTTTCTCCTTAGTCTATGGTATGGAGGCAGTCTTGCCAATTGAAATCCAGATACCCTCTCTCCGAATAATGAAGGATGCAGACTTGAATGAAGATGATTGGATCCAGACTCGACTTGATCAATTAAATCTGATTGACGAAAAGAGGCTCACTGCTATCTGTCATGGTCAAACGTATCAAAAACGGATGATCAGGGCATTTAACAAGAAAGTCAGACCGCAAGAGTATCAAGTGGGGGACCTGGTAATCAAACGCATCATCCTTCCTCAAAGTGATCCCAGGGGCAAATGGACCCCTACTTACGAAGGGCCATTTGTGGTTAAACGTGTGTTCTCAGGAGGAGCCATGATCCTGACCACCATGGATGGTGACGACCTTCCTCACCCCGCCAATGCAGACATAGTGAAAAAATACTACGCATAAATAAAAGACCCGCTAGGTTGACATACCTAGGCAAAAATAAGGGCTTCCCGGCGAACCAAAAGGGTTCGGGCAAAAATAAGGGATGAAATGAATAAAAAAAAATCTGTACACCCGGCAAGTCGAAAACCTGAAAGGGCGGCTTGGGCAAAAATGGGTATCCCGGTGGACTGAAAACCCGAAAGGGCGGTCCAGGCAAAAGTTAGGGATAAAAGCGTAACACTATGTCTCATTAGATCACTTCGCATCCGGAATTCGGCATCAACTATCTGGCTCCAGATTTCGGCATTGACCAATCAGCTTCATCTTCAAAATAGGCAGCAAGCGATGGGACGTTCGAAGACATAAAGGCGATAGCAGAGTTGGAACCCAGTGGGATTGTTCACATAGCTGTTTTGTTTCCTTTTTCAAATTGTAAACTCTATACTATTTGGCGATGTCCTCTTACTAGGATGTCAGCCTCTTGTACAAAAACGCCTATTCACAGGCAAAGTTTAAATCAATACAAATTCACTTGTCCATACAAATTACCATTGTTTTCCTTTTTTTGTTTTGTCTTACGAAGAACGTCCAATGTTCATTTTTGATATATGCATTTGACATTAAATTGCTGATTCATAAATGTTTGCATACGAAACAAGAGATTAATTACAGGTGACATCAAAGACAGGGGCAATGTGGAGTTATCTATTGCAGTCTGGTTGTTTTGTCCGCCAAGGCACCAAGGTAGGTTCAACTGAAGGTTGTGGCCAAATCATCTCAATTCCCCGCAGAGTAAAACAGGACGCGACAATACTTTCCCCAAGCGGAGTTGATTCCCCGTCGATCCCGAAAAGGCACAACATTCCCCGGCAGGTCTTAAAGCTCATCCCCAGTAGATTCTGCAAGCTTATCCCCTGCGAAGAACGGACGTCTCGCCCGAGTTTTATTTAGAGTTATTTCCTCACAAGGACTTATAACTGGGTTATCCTCAGCTAAAAACCACGAAAGACCGCTCTCGGCAAAGTTCCTTCAATCCCCAGCGGAGTCTATCTTTGGTATTCCCAAGCAGAGTTTACCTTTGGAGTTCCCCAGCGGAGTTTATCATCATTACCCTCAGCGGAATCCATCGTTAAAGTCCTCAGCAGGCCTCTCATCAAAACTTCGGCCAAATATCTCTTCCACAGAGCAATTCTCCGGCCGTTCGTCAAGGATTTATTTTCCCCAAGACGAAATTACATTCATAAACATTTTACATTTTCATACATCTTGCTTACATACATGATGGAACGCATACAACATCTCATGTTGAGCATCATGACAATATGCATATCATACATCATGACATTGCATACAACTTACGTTTTTGCCTTTTCAGGAAAAAGACAATCCCAAAAACAACTACCTTCAACTGTCACAGTTCCAGATCCGATACCTGTATCTAGCCAGGGCACATCTGAGAGTGATCAGTTTCCAGACTCGATACCTGTATCTAGCTAGGGCACGTCTGAAGAGTTCGAAGATTCGATTCCTGTATCCAGCCAGGGCACATCTATCAACTACAACATCTCCAGATTCGATTCCTGTATCCAGCCAGGGCATATCTGTTGACCACATTTCCAGACTCGATTCCTGTATCTAGCCAGGGCACGTCTGAAGAGTTCGAAGATTCGATTCCTGTATCTGGCTAGGGCACATCTATTAAACGACTATTTCCAGATTCAACTCCTGTATCCAGCCAGGGCATATCTGTGAGCAACCAATTGTAGATTCAATACCTGTATCCAGCCAGGGCACATCTGCATAAGGAGACTGAAGATCAAACACCTGTAACAAGCCAGGAAAACATCCGTCTTTCTTAAATACACAAGTTCTCGCTAAGGAATCTCTTATGCGATCAACACTTCCAAATGGCTTCCATAAGCCCATTCCCGACAAAGTTCTGTCACATCTCCAGATGGCATCTATAAGCCCATCTCCCTATCTACCACCTTTCCAAATGGCATCTATAAGCCCATTCCCGACACCACATTGTTGAGACTCCAGCATGCGAGTGCAAATTTCCGGGCACTCTAGTGTCCAATCTCCTTTTACCCTCGAGTCACGAAAGGCAAACTTGCCAATCTAACTCTTCAGGTTCAAGAAGATTGAACAGGGGCAACTGTTGTACCCCAAAATTTGCCCTCCCATTTCCTCAACATTTTCTCATCACAAGGCCTTTGAAGATCAAGATCCAGTTAGGGTTTCCTCTGCTCAAGGCTTCTCCTTGCACTGTGGACTCAAATTAGGGTTTGTGTTTGCCCAAGGATGTTTTGACCTAAAATGCCTAAGATGACTTTCATGCTTCATGTTGGACTCCCAAGTTTACCCATGCCAAGTTTCAAGTCTTGATTCCAAGTTTTACCCAGTCAATTGGACAGTTGACCTAGAAATCAACTGTATTGGGGAAAAAGTCAACTGTGGCCAATTGACAGTCAAATCTCATGAAATTTGATCCACATCAACATATTGAACTCATATGGACCATTTGATCAAGTTTGGATCACAATTCCACAAGAAATTTGATCAGATCACCAAAAGGGCAAAATGGCCATTTTTTAGGGTTTTGACTGCACAAAGGCAATTTTTGACTGTCTGACCTAGCCAATGGCAAACCAAGCTCACATATGGCCTCAAAGACTCAATGGAATTATCTTGACATGTTCATCAAGCTCAAAAGATCCCAAGTACACAAGATTGGCAGTTGAATTTCCCAGTCAATTGATCAATTTTGACTGTATACTGAAAAGTCAAACTTTGACTTTTTGGTCAAAATCAAGAGTCAAGATTCATTTTTCATCAAAACATGCCAAATCATGAAACTTGTTCACCAAGAAATCACAAAATGCAAATTAGGGTTTGAAAATGGAATTTTTCATAACTTAGAATTTTTCTAAGTTATGAAAAACCCTAATTTTTTCCCAACTTTGCCCCATCTTTTCACCATGATCCATTTGGATTCAAACAAAAGTCAAAACATGAAAGTTGTAGCTTGTTGCATAATCTACAACTTTGATTCACAAAGTTTTCTCATTTGAAGCTTGTATCTCAAGTTATAATTTTTTGAATAAGGGCACTAAACCATCTTTTAACTTAGTGAAATTTGACCTATTTTGACAAGGTTTTCTACCCTACTTCAAGGCCACTTTTCATACCCTTCCACTTGGAATTTTGATTTGCATTTCAAAGATGGATTGTAGTACACATTCCAAGCTTTCCAAAATGTCCAAGAACTCATCAAACAACCTCATAACTTGAGAGATTCGAATTTCACAAGTTGGCAAAAATCCACTTTTGTTCTTCATCCAAACATGTTCACAAACTTGCAAATTTGAATTCAGTTTGCTTTATGCTTAATTACAGGTCCTTGAACCATTCCATACTCAATAATTTAATGCATATTCAATGAGTTGAGGCCATGTTCTTTGTGTTCTAACATTGCATAGTGGATTAATCCTAAACTAGATAAAGTGCTTTATCCATTTTTGTAAAAAGCTAGCTTTATGTCAATTTGAAATCCAAGCAAGTACAAGCAAAATCCTCTTGGCACAAGATTATGGACAAGTTGCTCTGATCAAGAGAAGATTATGCAGCAGGATTAGAGGCCCCTACTGACCTAAAAACAAAAGTGACCATTGCTTGCTTCATTTTCAAGTAACATTGCATAACTTATCACACATCTCATCTCAGCTTAGAAACAGAAGAGAGAAGTGATCAAACACATTCCATAGACCACATTCAAGCTTTGGCACGAGTCCTGAACATCTAAAGCACCCTCCATCTCAAAATCACTTTGAAACTGCTCAAACAGGGGAACCCATGCAGTTTGAGTGCAAACTCCCAATCCCTTCAAGCATTTTGATCCAAACCTTTTCCTCTACCTTCCCTACAACATATACAAGCTAACCATGTCCTAAAATCAGACCTGTAACACCTCCAAGCCACTTCACCATTTTTAATTTTCTGTTTTGCAGTTGGAGTTCACTAGCTCGATTCAGGGAGTTTCAAGACAAAGTAGGAATTGGAAAAGCATCCTTACACTTCAAGGAAGCTGTACAAGTCATCATTTCACTCTCAAACATCCTCCATTGCAAAGCTCGACTCCAACTGAACAGGTACATTCATGGAGTTCTATCTTCCTTATTAGGCATTGTTAGCTTTAGATTTTTGAAGAAAACATGTCACAATCATAGCCCTGAACATGCTCATATGTTTAGATTTCATTTATATTTCGTGTGCTTAGAGAATTTCATGTCTGAACATTGATGAAAAGTTAGGTCAGAAATGGGGGGGGGGGAGAAATTCTCCCTCATCTTAGAGAGATAGGTCATGTTCTTTATATGGTTGAAACCGTCTCTTAATGCTCTACACTTTTCATGTTATGAGTTTTGCTTGAAAGTCCAGGAATCCAGAGATAAAAAACGCGTGTTTTTGCTTGAAGAAGGCTGTACAGAGGTTGAAGAAGAAGTGGTCTGGGCTGGGCCTGGATTTATTTTCTTTTTCACACCCCATTTCCATGTTTACACCCCCTGAGCCCATTTGTTCATTTTTTAACTTTTTTGACTTTTTCTTTTTTGGTTGACTTTGTTTATTTTTTCTCATGACATAAAAAAATTAAAAATATTTTTTTCATCATTTTTTGCATTTTTTGCATATTTGTTTATTTATTTTCTTTGTTTGTACATAAGTATATATAGACTATTATTAGAATAAATATAAAAATAATGTGAATACAATTTATATTTTTTATTTACTTTCTGAAAATATTTCACACAAAAAATACTCTTTTATTTATTTTATTAAAATATTAAATAAATACTTATTTTTTGTATAATACATGTTTAGGGTTTAATATATATATATATATATATATATATATATATATATATATATATATGTGATTATTAATATATTTAAGATAAAATATAAAAATACTTGAATTTTTTCATCTTTATTAGTATTTGATATAAAAATACCTTTTTCCATAATACACTTCATTTTATTTTATTTTTATAAATAATGAATAAATAGTTGTATTAAATTAGAAAATAATACCTTTTTTTCTTTAAAATTAGGGTTTTTTACCCTAAGTTCAAAATACTCCAAAAAAATAATACATTTTTTTATTTTCTTTTCTCTTTTACATAAATAAACATTTTTTCATACATATACAAAACATTTTTGTGCATCTTGCATCTTTATCTAATTTTTGTACATTATTTAAATTGCAAATATTCAAAATGATGTAATAATTTAGATTTAAATTCTTGTCAATATCCCCATTTGAACCTTTGTACCCCCCTTCCCATATTTGGTTTTGTAATAGCTTAGTAATTTTAATTTCGCACTTTATTGCTTTCTAATGATAACATGTTAGAATTAGGGTTTGTATGCGAAAAACGATAAAAAAGTAGTTTGACCTAATACAAGATAAACAAGCATGAAAATGGACACACCAATCACACTTGCACCTCCTAGGGTTTTCCACTTGTTGCCTTCAAATAAATGGGCCATATTGTATGTTGAACTTCTTTGGGCAAAGCAAACAATTTGAATGATCATAGTCCCTCGACAAAACTTTTCAAAACAAACAAAAAACAAATGATCAAGTCCCTTAAAGAAAATTGCCCAAAGACATTTAACGCCGTTGCAATTATGGTCTAAACGATGACCCGCGCCTGTCCCTTTCACATCCTAACACAAGGTTGCCCACCAAATACAATGGTGGGGCAAACTTGTTAAAAGGGTTAAAGTATAGCAATGATCTTTTGAGAAATTTAGGAGTAGATAACCTCTTAGTTACTTGAATTAACTTGCAAAACAAAACACTTGCCTAATTTCAAAATCACACATCACTACACTTTCAAAACAACTTTCAAAAACAAAATGAAAACTCTTTCAAAAGACATACACCTTTGTATACATCCCCACATGGATCATTACAAAGGTTGCCACCACATTGGCCTCTTTTCAAAAACATTTTCAAACTCGCACACTCAAGCACCATTTAAAACAATTGAAAACAAAAGGCAAGTGATCTAAGCAAGTAACTAAGAGCCCATGGATAACCATGGATAGAAAGGGTGCTAATACCTTCCCTTTCTATAATCTACTCCCCGAACCCAAGAAACATCTCAAAAGGTTTTTGCTGTGCTTTTTAACCTTTCCTTAGGATAAAATAAAAAGTCGGTGGCGACTCTTGCTAACCGCAACATTTGCGAATACGAACGCAAAACCTCAAGTCAGTTCTCCCACCGTATCACAGCGGCTTAGGCAAAAATGGGTATCCCGATGGACTGAAAACCCGAAAGGGCGGTCCAGGCAAAAGTTAGGGATCAAAAGCGTACGACTATGTCCCAGCATCTTGTCACTCGCCTACCAAAAGAATATTTGTCAATCGGCAATCACCAAGCACCTCCACAGGTAATGTTGGGAACAGGGGCAATAAAGAGTTGTCTGAGCAATCTAATTGATCTATCCTCCAAGGTACCAAGGTAGGTTCAGCTAAAGAACATAACCAGTACATCTTAATTCCCCAGAGAGTGAGTCAGCAGTCAATACATTCTTCTCCAAGCAGAGCTATCAAACCTTAAAGGAGTTGAGTATCCTCCAGTAGATCTCAATACCTCCCCAGCAGCATACAGTCTCAACAAGCATCCCCGACAGTCTTGGTCTAAAGATTGTTCCCCGGCGGCATACCAGATATTCAAAGGAATCATTTCCCCCGCATATCAAAACTCCCCAAGAGAGTCCAATCTAGCTCCCCAGGAAAATTGGAATTTATCTCCTCAAGCAGTAAGCTTATCCCCAGTAGATTCTGGAAGCTTATCCTCGCAGAGCACGAACGCGTCGTTCGGCTTTATTCAAAGATTTATTTCCTTACCAGGATATAACTGGGTTATCCTCAGCCAATAGCCACGGAAAGAGCGTCCTCGACGAAGTCTTCTTACCCCAGCGAAATCTATCAACACTTCCAGCAATAAGGGTATCCCCAGCAAGTTACCATCAACAATTCAGCAAAAGCATCCCTCTCCCCACAGAGTATCACTCCCCAGCATGGTCACTAGAGTATTTTTCTCCCCGCAGAATCTTCCATTTGCCAAGTTTATTCCGCAACGGAGTCATCTTCTCCTACCGGTATTCTTGCAGTTATCATCCCCAGCGGAAGCAAAATCTATTCTTCAGCGTCAGCCCAGGATATGACTTCCCGGCACCCGTCAAGGATTTACTTTCCTAGACGAAAGCATACATAAAACATCACATACATCATTATAGCATGCATAGACGCATCATATCATACAAATCTCATTTATGTTGAGAACATCATTGCTTGATCCATATCATGCATTACATATGACTGATCTTTACCTTTCAGGAAGGATTCAGCTAAATTCTCCATCATATTTCAAGACCTAGACCGGTTCAGTTAATCAACTCCAAAGGTTTCTTATCCAGTCCAAGGCCTCCTCTAGTCCAGCCAAATCGACTCCCAACAGATTTTTCTGATGAAGACTCAGTAGAAGTTATCAGATTATATTGGTTCTCTCTCCGACGGTGCATGAGATTTCCATTTTCGGTTTTTCTTTGAGATTATAATGTCCTATTGGTTCTCTCTCCGACGGTGCATGAGATTTCCATTTTAGGTTTTTCTTTGAGATTATATTTGTCCTATTGGTTCTCTCTCCGACGGTGCATGAGATTTCCATTTTAGGTTTTTCTTTGAGATTATAATGTCCTATTGGTTCTCTCTCCGACGGTGCATGAGATGATTCCATTTTAGGTTTTTCTTTGAGATTATAATTTCCTATTGGTTCTCTCTCCGACGGCGCATGAGATGATTCCATTTGAGATGTAATTCCTTTTGAGATTATAATTTCCTATTGGTTCTCTCTCCGATGGTGCATGAGATTTTCGTTTTAGGTTTTTCTTTGAGATTATATTTTCCTATTGGTTCTCTCTCCGACGGTGCATGAGATTTCCATTTTAGGTTTTTCTTTGAGATTATATTTTCCTATTGGTTCTCTCTCCGACGGTGCATGAGATTTCCATTTTAGGTTTTTCTTTGAGATTATATTGTCCTATTGGTTCTCTCTCCGACGGTGCATGAGATTTCCATTTTAGGTTTTTCTTTGAGATTATATTTTCCTATTGGTCCCCTCTCCAATGGTGCGTGAGGTGATAATTCCTTTTTAGGTTAATTTCCTATGGTTCCCTCTCCGATGGTGCGTGAGGTGATAATTCCTTTTTAGGTTCTTCCTATGGTTCCCTCTCCAATGGTGCGTGAGGTGATAATTCCTTTTTAGGTTAATTTCCTATGGTTCCCTCTCCAATGGTGCGTGAGGTGATAATTCCTTTTTAGGTTAATTTCCTATGGTTCCCTCTCCAATGGTGCGTGAGGTGATAATTCCTTTTTAGGTTAATTTCCTATGGTTCCCTCTCCAATGGTGCGTGAGGTGATAATTCCTTTTTAGGTTAATTTCCTATGGTTCCCTCTCCGATGGTGCGTGAGGTGATAATTCCCTTTTAGGATTAAATGGTTCCCTCTCCGATGGTGCGTGAGGTGATAATTCCCTTTCAGATTATAATTTCCTTTGGTTCTCTTCCCGATACTGCGAAGATGGTAATTCCCACCAAGATTTTCTCAATGAGCATTGTTGAAGTTAAAGTCACCCAAGGTTCTCTTACCATTCATGCTAATGTAGTAACCATCCCTGGTTCATTCATCATATTTTGAAGCTCCAGACTCAGCTCCTGTAACCAGTCAGGACATATCTATGCCAAGCATCTGAAAACCAGTTCTTGCAACGTGTCAGGTACTCTTTTTTCTTTTGCAGGTATGCAGGTTCTCGCTAAGGAATCTCTTATGTGATCAACATCCAGATGGCATCTATAAACCCATCATCCTATTCATCAACTTCTAAATGGCATCTGTAAGCCCATTTCCATCACTGCTACTATGTGAGCGCAAATTTCTGGGCACTCTAGTGTTCAATCATCTTCTACCCTCGGATTACGAAAGGCACGTCAGTCAATCTGCATCCTCAGGTCTAAGAAGATTGAACAGGGGCAACTGTTGTACCCCAAAATTTGCCCTCCCATATTCTGCAAAGATTTGCAAAGTCAAGCTTCAAAATTCCCCAAGGGTTGCACAGTGCAAAGGTCTCCTATACAGTCAAGATTAGGGTTTTTGTTCTGATCAAGAAAATGAAGTTTCCAAAGGTCCAATAAAGTCTCATATGCCTACAAACATGGTCAAGCATCCTCATATCAAGTTTCAAGACATTCAGCACAAAATTGCACAGTCAAAAACCCTAATTGCACTACAGTCAACTGTAGGGGCAAAATGGTCATTTGACAGTCAAAAGTTCAAATTTTTGATCAACATATCATTTTGAAGCCACGAACATCATTTGATCAATGCTTGATCATGATTCTCAAAGTTTGGCTCAAAAATCATCAAGATGCAAAAGTTTCCTTATTTGGACAGTTGGAAAAGTCAACTGTAAATTGACTAGGGCATAACTTTCACATGGATTATCAGAAAAATTCCATCCAAAGCTCATTTTGAAGAGAAAGACATTTCCTACAACTCATCTTCATACTTCAAGTCCAAGAAATGCTCTCACAAAAAGTTATCAATTTCAACATTATAGGTCATTTTCAAAAGTCAACAAAAAGGGACTTTAAGTCAAAGGCCATAACTTGAGATTGGTAAATCAAAATGACATGGGACCAAAGGCATTGGTTAGAGTACTCAAAGACCTTGCCAAAATGTCCAAGAACATGAGAAAAGCTTAAAAATTGAGCAAGTTATGCCTTGTGGAAGTTGGGAAATTTTTGGATATTTTGAAAAGTCAACATTGATTCAAATGACCTAAAAATGCTAATGGGCCCATTTTTCTTCCATAATTCATCATCCATGACATGTGCACGACCACTTGGCCCAAAGGGAAGTTTTTATTCATTTTTTATTTATTTATTTGGATTTTTATTAATAATAATTCATTTAAATTAAAATAAATACATGAAAAATGCTAACCTAAATTTTTTCAATCTTTTTGTGCATGTTTTATCCTCAAGATTTCGTGTACAACTAAAATAGGGAAAGATTTGGATTGATTGATCATGATTTGAACAAAAAGCACATGGAAAATATTTGGAAAATAATGCTTGAAAATCAAATCTCTAAAACCATTATTGCAAGAGATTTTGATCAGTTTTTCAAACCTAATTGACTCAATACAAAAGCCAAAACACAACCCTAATCCTGACACGCAGCTGCTGAGAAACCTGGAAATCAAACTTGAAAAATTTGGCAAGAAACTCAATTCTGAAAACTAACTTGTAGGAGGTTTCAAGGCACGATTTCCATTCCATTAGCTTCCTTGAGCATTATAGGATGTATTCCAATCAAAAACCTCAAGCCTTACGCTTTGAAACGGTATACAGAAGTCACACTTTTTCCATTTTTTTTCATTATCGTGTTTTAACATTTACGCACATTCATGGCATTTTGATTATATATTCATGATCAGTGAAGTGTTTGCAAGCTAACCATATGCCTTAATTGGATTGTCATGCGCTATAGGCAAATATACCATGTTCATTTTTTAGGGTTGCAGGAGTTATAATTTGGGGCTTTCCACCCAAGGAAAAATTGAGACTTGGGACCTTGACCACTGAAACAAGCGCGCCTGGACGAAGAGAATCCATGGGTCACGCTCAATTTATGAGCGTCCAGTAGCTAATCGTTATTTTCTTGTAGGGTGTCTACAGCAACGCTTAAAAACCGTTGCTTCATATATTCATGTTTCAGGAAGAAGAAAGCCACGTAAAGAAGATGATGATGTGTGGAGCGCTGATTGGAAGGTTCAAAATTTCGCGCGTTTTGAATCACTAACGCAATTGTTCTTTTTATATTATTTGTTTACTATTATATATTAACATGCGTTGGTTGGATCAGATGGTAAGCGTAGTGATTGGTGAAGCACATGACCTGGGTTCGAGCCCCAGGTCTTCAAATATTCTCAATATTATTTTTCCATTGATCTTCACCAGTAGTGCCCAGGTTGAAGCGCACCATACACCTTCTCCACCAAGCGTACACGCGTCCAGCTTCATCAGATCAAAGGCCATGGATTGAAGTGCACGGTGAGTCCCAGTCAACGCGCCACATGTTACTCAAAAAGTCCACCAGGCTTTGCTAAATGGGCCAGATTGCTAAAGGCCATACCTCCTAATTTGGGGTCTGAACCCTCTAGGTTTGCCATAATATTTTCTATTTTTATTTTCTATTTGCTTTTAATTATTATTGTTTTATTAATTAACTAATTATTTTCATAAATATAAAAAACACCTAAAAATCAGAAAAGAGGAAAATATAATAAATATTTTATTTTTATGTTCTTTGTAATAAATTTGCATATAATTATTTAGTTTTAATTTAAGTTGTAATTTTAATACTTTTAACAAAAATCTAAAAAATGTAGAAATAGGTTTAATTAATAATTTTTCATCCTTTTTTTATTTTTTTTTCATAAATATATTAAATAATTAAATATTTATTTTTTATAATTAAATTTGCATAAAAATAACTTAGGGTTAATTTAGGTCAAAAACTTCAATATTTCTTAATAAATTAAAAATAATTAGAATTAGGGTTTGCATCTTATTTTAATTTTAATTAATTCTTTTTTCCTTAAAATCCTAAAAATCATAAAATACCAAAAAAACAAATTCTTGCTTTCTTTTTAATTAATTAATTTATCATTAATTTAATTTTGCAAAAAGGGTCCAACGCCCTCGTTTCGATTTAATTCTTAATTCACATATTTCTTTTATTCCGTTTAAATATTTATGTACTTCTCCCAAAGTCGTGTAAATAATTGCTCGCACTTTTAATTCTTTATTTTTACTTTCTTTATTTTCCGTCAAATCGGGTCCTGGTTAATTTTGGCGATGTGGACCTGCGCCTTTTGTAATAGTTTAGAAATTTTACTTTCCCGCAAATATTTTAACTGTTAACAAATGGCATGAAAGAATGTATGGACAAAATAAAAGCAAGCGTAGAACACCAATAACATGATAAGATAAATGCAAACGAAAACGACACACAAATCACACACACCACCCTAGGGTACGCCTCACTGTTGCCTTGCCTCGAAAGGTGATCGTCGAGTAGAGGATGTCTTAGTAAGTCCTCGTGATCCAGGAACCTGGCATGAGGGTAGCTTCTAAGGTGTCTTCCCATTGCTCTGGTGATCACCATGTCCCGAACCTCGAATTGACCCGAACACCTCCAACGGTGGTGCTACCTACCTCTCAATGGTGGGATGGCACTACTTTAAAGGATATTTACACAGACGAATTCCTTAGGGTAGGTAGACGACTCTAGATACTTGCTCTAAATTTCAAAACAAATCAAAAATACTTTTCACACCGACACCTTTTCAAAAAGCTTTCGAAAGCAACTTTTCAAACACTCTTGGGGACCGATACAAGAGTCGAACTGAAATTTTCAAAGAAACTTTTTTAAACCCACATTGAAAAGCAAACAAACCATTTTTGAAAACACAATGAGCAAGTATCTAAGAGCCCATGGATAACCATGGATAGAAAGGGTGCTAACACCTTCCCTTTCTATAATCTACCTCCCGAACCGAGAGCAATCTCTTTAAGGAATTTTTCTGTGCTTTTGTCCTTTCCATTTGGAGAAAATAAAAGACGGTGGCGACTCTTGCTTACCGCGACATTTCGCGAACCAGCGTTAAACAGTCAGTTCCAGATCCACCGATCACAACTATAATACACTTACAGTGATTAAGTCAGCATTTGAGCTTTTCTGCTGAGATATAGTTCAACAGTTAATTCTTTCTTTTGTGCTTCTGTTTCCTCATCAGAGGATGTTGTAGACAGAACCATCACTTCATTCTTTTAGCTTTCCAGCGTCAGCACTTGATCTTTGTTTCTTGCTGTGATTTCCTCAACAGAGGTTGTAGCATCAGCATTTGCTTTCTTCTTTCCTGCTGTGTTTTCCTCAACAGAGGTTGCAGCAAAAGAGAGTGTCAGCAGTTGAATCATTCTTAACTGCTGTGATCCTCAACAGAGTTGCTGCTTACAGCGTCAGCAGAAGAAACTCTTCTTCTGACTGATCTTCTGAATTCTAGAATCTGCATAAGACATTAAATATCCAGTCAGAGTATCATAGTCTTTTGGGAACTTTGATCCCCTCATTTTACTCTTGTTATCATCAAAACCAAGATATGCTAGCAACATTCCATGTTCTAACAATCTCCCCCTTTTTGATGATGACAAAAACAAAAAGGTTTTAAAAAGATTTAACAGAATATGATGCCAAACATAAGACAATAAATAAATCTCCCCCTGAGATTATTAATCTCCCCCTGAATTGAATAGAAGAGTAAATGGTAACTTCCCTGAGATTTTTCATTTTGGCATAACTTTGATATCTTCAATGTTCAGAGCTTGACTTTTCTTCCAGCAGATACTCATCAGAGCTTTGAATAATCAGAACTGAACTTGTGAGTCAGAGCTTTGACAGATTTCATTCTAGTTTGTCTTTATGGAACAGAACTTCATGGATCATCAATTGTAGCAGATCAGAGATTTTTGACACAGTAGTAGCATATCAGCATTGATTACTTGTCCTTTGAAGCAGCAGATCAATTGTCAGAGCTTAGACCATGAGCCATTTATATTTGAAATCAGAACTTTGTCCATATGATCTTTATATCAGATTTCTGTATCATGTTGTCAGAGCTTTATCCTGAATCATGTTGTCAGCGTTTTATGATTATCAGAGCTTATTGACATATCAGCATTTGGAACGTCAGAGCTTTGAAACATCAACACTTTATATTCCAACACTTTGATGATGGTCATTGAAGATCATAAGTCTTTCAGACTTATATGTACCTGTCAGCATTTACTAGGAAAGAGAAAACACAGAGGAAACACTTGTGTTTTTGTTAGTTAAAAATGTCTGAGCAACAGTGCTAGGCAGACTGTTATGTCAGATTTTCCTTTTACACTTTTCTCCCCCTTTTTGTCATAATCAAAAAGATTTAAGATGACAGTAAATATGCAGGTAATAAATCATGCATGCAATGTATGATTTTGAAAACACAGAATATTAGTGTATCAGAACTTATAAAAGATTCATCAATCCATAAACACAGAGTTTGAAATACACAGAGTATCAAAATACAAATTCATCAAAAAACAAGATCAGAGTTTAAAACTAGAACAGAGTTTTTAAAAGCAACAGCAGTTGAAAGACAGAATGACAGAAAGAAGTCTTCAATTCTTCTTGTTGATCAAAGCCAGCAGCAGACTCTTGATTTCTGACATTTCTCCAGCAGATGCTTCTTGATTGCTGAGAACCTGATGCAAAGTACTTTCCTGCTGATCCAGTCTGTGATTCAGAACTTCATATTTCTTGTTCAGCTCTTCAATATCATTCTGAGCAGTTGAAGTCTCAGCAGCATCTTCATCAACAAAGTATTCTTCTGTCTTGTCTTCAGCAGTGCAGATCAAAGGTAGATTCACTTCTGGCTTCCAATCTCCAAATTCTAGGTACAGTGTTTGTTTGGATCTTTCCAGATCTTCTGCCTCTTCTCTTTGCTTCTTTAACCTTGCTTCCTTCTTCTTCTCCATAACACTGACACAGTGCTTGCCCTAATTTCCATTTCCTTCTTGAAAGTTTCCCAGGCCTTATAAACATCCTCTGGTTCATTACTCAGCTCCAGCTGATAATCCAGGGCATCTATCCATACTTCCATGTCACTTTTGAAACATTTAAACCTTTCATCAGTGGCACTAGGATTAGGGATGTCCATTTTAAAAGGGCTGCGGAAATCTATCAGAACATTAAGTCTTTCAACATTAATTTCTGTTCTGAGGAAAGGGTTAATGGATGGTTCAGTGGTTTGGTCAGCAGTTGGGTTTGAAGGTGGATCAGAGGGTTGGTCATTTGTGGGTTCAGCAGATTGGTTTAGTGTTTCAGCAGTTTGGTCTTGATGGGGTTCAGCAGTTTGGGTTTCTGAGTTTTGTGGGGATGTGGGTGATGTGTTTACTTGGTCCAGCAGATCATTTACATTATCAGCATTTTCAAAATAGTTCATAGCTAAGATAACATTTTCATCAGTAGTATCTACATCTGGGTTGAATTGTTTGAAAATTTCAGCCATGGGTTTGGGTGTAGGTACAAATTCATCAATGAGTTTGGTCAGTGGTCCATCAGTTGTATCTGTTTCATTATTTGGTTTATCAGTTTCGTCAGTGTTTGTTTGTATATTTTCTATATTTTCAGAGGATTGATTTTCAGCAGTTTGTTGTTCTATTTCAGTTTTTATATGTTCAGATGTTTGTGGTTCAGCAGTGGGTGAGTTTGAGGTATGGTTTTCTGTGGATTGTGATGAGGATGATGATGATGATGATTTGGATTCAGATTGGGATTAAGATTGGGATTGGGATTCAGATTGGGATTGGGATTGGGTTTGGGAACTGCTAGATGTGTTATCAGATAGGTTTTCCCTAGTGCCACCTAGACTAGCAGAAATAGTTTCAGAAGAAGACAAAGATACAGCAGGATTACCTGAATCAGCAGTAGGAGCCTTGCCTTTATCTGAAATCTCTGAGAGCTTTCTTGTCTTCTCTGGCACAGCAGGACTTTCAACAGCAGTATCCATCTTCCTCTTCTTTCTCCTCTCAGCATTAGGAGCCCCATCAGTTTGGACAGTAGTTGATTGAGGAGCAGGCACATCAGTTTCCTCAGTAGCAACAGCAGCAGGCTCAGCAGGAGCTTCAGGAACAGCAGCAGCAGTAGCCTGTTCAGCAGTCCTTCTTCTCTTCAGCAAAAGAGGTTTTTCAGGACTTTCTTCTGCGTCCTCTATTCTGACAGTAGAGACAACTGCAACTTTTCTCTTCCTTTTAACAACTGTCTCAACAGCTTCAGCAGTATCTTCTTCCTCTGGTCCCATATTCAGAATATCTCTCTCCAGTTCAGTCTGGATTCCTTTCAGTTCCTCTCTTCTTCTGATGGCATTCAGCACATCTTTCCTTGTGAAGACAGAGGGATGAATGATATCACCAGACTCCTTGCACAGCAATATGTATTGCAGAATGACCTCCAGAGGTTCTTCCTTGCTGAACATAGGATACTCTTCTACAGGAATCCTTCTGCTGGGTATGTCAGCAGGAACCTGTCCAGCAGGTGCAGCAATTTTTGAAATAATTTTTCTCTTCAAAAGAGACTTAGCATCAAACACTTTTCCTACAGAGTAACTCAGTTCCTCTGTCATTCCAGCTTCCTTCAGATAGCTAATAATACCACTTTCTATCAGAATATCAGAAAGTAACCTTCCAAAAGGTATCCATTTCCTGGCATTCTTCACACTCTTGGTTCTATTTTCTTCTCTGGTTTCCACTACATGGTTGAATAAGTGGTTGAACAGAATGAATGGCAGGTCAACCTTCTTGCCAGTTCCTATGCAGTATAGAATGTACACCTGGTCAGCATTTATATAATCAGGGGAACTGGAGTCCTTCCTGTGATAAATATAGCCAGTCAGAATTCTGGCCCAAATCTTGTAATGGTTTTTCAGCATCTTGATCTTGTTGGACATCTGTCCATCAACAAATACCTCTGTCAGCACTTCAGTAGAAAGTCCTCCAGCAGGAGCCTTGTAAGCACATACTTTTTCTGTCAACCCCAGCAATTTGCGAATTCTATCTTCAGTGATGACTAGTGTGACACCCAGCACACTGGACACAATCCTAGTTGGAATAGGATGTGCATGTATCCAGAACTCTTTCACCAGCACATTGTAGACAGGACCATAGAGCCTGTTGAAGAACATCTCCCAGCCCTGGATTTGAATATCTTCCTCAAGATCAAAACCATTGTCTCTGATGTTGGGAACATCCACCAGCAGTTCACAACAAACCTCAAGTTCCTTAACAGGTACATACAGTGATCTTGGTAGTTCAGTAGGCTTATCAGAGTTTTGAGGCCTCTTGCTCTTGTCAATGTTGATAGCATCCAGAGCGTTAGCAGCAGCAGTTGATGAAGAAGCCATTGTTGAAAGAGAATGAAGAACAGAGAAGGATTTTGAAAAAAGGTTTGCAGATTAGGGTTTTCAGAGAAATGAGAATAAGTTTGCAAACGAAGAAGATGATAAAAGTTTGAAATGAAAGAGAAAAATCCTTTTATACGTTGTTCAATAAATGCTGTCTTGAAACATAAAACGTTTAAAGGAATAAAATAATTAATGCTTTTTGAAAACAGTGATTTGAAATGATGAGCGCATTTAATGACCAGTGACATGCAAAGGGAGTCAGGCGCGTGAGAAAAGATCTGAACAGTTACCTAGGCACAACTCAGCAGTGTAGTGCACGCGTGACTATTCAGTTGATTTAACATCTGTCCCACTACCTTAGTCAGCATGCAGCAAACAGTGAAATGTATTGAACTGCTGATACATACTTGCAATGAAATGAAAACATTTCAGAGCTTTGTGTATGATCCTCTGACACAACTCTCTTCTGACTTTGCGAAGAGCAATTGTTCAGATGTTCAATAAAAAACAATAAACTGAATTGATCAATATATTTTACAGAGTATTTTAGAAATACCTGTTAGCATATGTCAGTCCTTTTTATCAGCAGAGTTCTCCATCCAGCAGATGAAATACCTGAACCTCTGACTAGGAATCCTCTGACAGGAAATCTTCTGAAAAGTTTTATCCTCTGATATTTTCTCAGCATTTCAATTTCCAACTTCTGCTGATCTTCCTCTTTCTTCAGAGGCTTGAAGTTCAGCACTTTGGAATGTATGCTTTCTTTCCTCCAGCAGTTGCTAGTGTCCATTTTCCAGGAATCATCACTGGTGTTTGGACATTCTTGTTCAGCAAATCTGCAACATAGATAATTTTATCTTTTGGTACCCATATTTTCTTGGGTCCAGAGTGGTTATTTTTCTTCTGATAATTTCTCCAGAACTTTGGTCTAGCCTGGTACTGCTGACTGAACTTAGGCCTAGCCTGGAAGTTCTGTCTTACCTTTGGTCTAGCAGAATAAGTTCTGTTGCTTCTTGGCTTAACAAAAACATTGTTAGAGCAAGCAGTATATTTATACATTTGAGAATAATTATAGCCAAAATTATTACCCAGAGATTTAGCTTTGAAAACAGCTTTGGCTAAGGGTATTGGTTTATGCTTTTCAGCAGCAGCAACATAACCAATACCACTTCTTCCTTTCTGGCCAGCACCATAGATCATAGAAGCCATCTTGCTCTGATCTATGTTGTTAGCTAAAAATCTTTGAAAGCTTAAATCATACTCTTTGAGTATGTCTTTTGAAGAAGAAGTATCTTCTGAGCTAGAAATGTTTTTCAGAGTTTGTAAATCCTCTGACAGTTTTGAAATTTTTTCTTTTAGCTCAGAGTTTTCATTTTTGAGCCTTGAAATCTCAGCAGTGGGTTCTTTTTGAAGAACCTTGCATTTCATTTTTAAATTGCTGCAACTTTCAAGAAGTTCAGCCAAAGACTTTTCAAGCTCTCTTCTGGTGAAGTCAGAAAATACCTGGAGTTCTTCACAGTCAGAGTCAGAATCTGAATCTTCTGATTGAGTAGCCATGAATGCCACTTTAGCTTGTTCATCTTCTGTTTTGCTCTCAGCATCAGATGATTCACAATCATCCCATGCAGCAAGTAGCTCTTCCTCTGAGTCATAATCTTCAGAGTTTTCTTCTTTTGTTTGAGCCTTTTCTTCATGAGTCCTTCTGATGAACTCAAAGATATCATGTGCTGACTCTTTGATGCATATGCTCATGTTGTCATATTCCATTCTGGATATAGCACTCAGCAGCATGTTTCTTGCTCTATGATGATTTTGAAGATTTATCTTTTGTTGATCATCCATAGCTTTCCTTTCAATCCTGCTTCCAGATTTGTCAACTGGATGTATATAACCATCAGTTATAATATCCCATATGTCAGCATCATACCCCAAACAGAAGCTCTCCAGTCTATCCTTCCAATAGCTGAAGTCTTCTCCATCAAATATAGGAGGTATATCAAGAATATCCAGAGTGTTATAATTTGTGTTTTCAGCAGCGGACATTTTATACATGGTTGGATCTTTACTGAACACCTGTTAGGGTGTATGCACTCAGACTAGTGCTCTGATGCCAATTGAAGGTGGAAAAACACTTAGAAAGGGGGGGGGTTGAATAAGTGTATGTTTAAAAACTTAACACAAAAATAAATAACACAATTATTTTTATCCTGGTTCGTTGAACTCAACTACCTCCAGTCCACCCGTCAGGATGATTTGCCTTATCACACAAAGGACTTAATCCACTATAATCAACCTGATTACAGAATGCACAAACACCTGTTGTGACTAACAACCTGCACACACCTGTGTGACTAACACTGCACAGACAACTGCTGTGACTAACAACCTGCACACAAACTGTGTGACTAACTTACAACCTCTAAGGTACACAAACCTAGACTTCTTAGGACTACTGATTCCAACTGAATCTCCTAAGGAACTTCCAATCAAATAAAATGTATTTGATGTTTACAACAGATCACAAAAGTGACTGTAAACTAACAGATTTCCTAAGACAAAAGCCTATTATAGGAAAGAAACAATATCAGCAGATGAAGTGTTCTTGAATGATTTTCTTGCTAGCAGCTTTGTATTATCAATTCGTAATTGGTAATTGGTAACCTTCTTCAGTCTTCAAGCTTGGCTTTTATACTCCAATAAGTTACCGTTGGGAAGGACAAACTGTCACTTTCACTGGTCAAACTTTTGGCAGTAGATATACGTTGAAAGTAGCCTTTTGCTTAACATAGTACATCTGCTTTATGCTTTTTGTCCTTGTCAGATTGACTTGACACATATTAGGTAATGGCGTGCAGCCAAGTGCCTTGAGCAGTGTGCCTGCATTAAATGCAAAGTCAGACAAGCATAAATAAATTAGACTATAATACACTTACAGTGATTAAGTCAGCATTTGAGCTTTTCTGTTGAGATACAGTTCAGCAGTTAATTCTTTCTTTTGTGCTTCTGTTTCCTCATCAGAGGATGTTGTAGACAACACCAGCACTTCATTCTTTTAGCTT
Organism: Vicia faba; assembly: GCA_948472305.1. Taxonomy (NCBI): domain Eukaryota; kingdom Viridiplantae; phylum Streptophyta; class Magnoliopsida; order Fabales; family Fabaceae; genus Vicia; species Vicia faba. The sequence goes on along the minus strand of OX451737.1, from coordinate 1,110,979,719 downwards.
TCCAGCGTCAGCACTTGATCTTTGTTTCTTGCTGTGATTTCCTCAACAGAGGTTGCAGCATCAGCATTTGCTTTCTTCTTTCCTGTTGTGTTTTCCTCAACAGAGGTTGCAGCAAAAGAGAGCGTCAGCAGTTGAATCATTCTTAACTGCTATGATCCTCAACAGAGGTTGCTGCTTACAGCGTCAGCAGAAGAAACTCTTCTTCTGACTGATCTTTTGAATTCTGGAATCTGCATAAGACATTAAATATCCAGTCAGAGTATCATATTCTTTTGAGAACTTTGATCCCCTCATTTTACTCTTGTTATCATCAAAACCAAGATATGCTAGCAACATTCCATGTTCTAACAGTTACTTCAGCTATGGCTAAATGCCACTTTCTCCCAGGAGATCAAACCTTTCTGGAGCAGGAAGGAGCACTGTACGCCAGAGAAACGTCACATATCATGGCATCGACTGAAACCCATGACTCCGGCTGACAAGACTGGCCCAAGTGCTGAAGTGTTCATCCTTCTGTTTAAAATCATGCTGACCAGGAGGGATTTTATTCCGTCGATGGCCCAATTCCTTCGTCGACAGGAAGGTCCTGACTGGTTCTTGAAGCCTGCTTTTCCTCCTAGTGAACGAGACTTCAAGAATATGCTGATATTTTGGAGGCGTTTCTTGATACCTCAATATCTGTCGGCTGGGGTCACTGGACCTTCTGCTAGGTTGGTCACCTATCAGCCCAACTTGGTGGCTCGGCAGTTTGGGCTCTGCCAGATTCTGCCTCAGTCCCTGCTCACTTCACACAAACTCCTCCTCAATATCGTCGCCGACCAGCCGTATGAACTGGTGCAGGCTGAAGTCGAAGCCCATCAGCACAACAAACCTGTCCTAACTTTTCACAAGTTCGAGCCCTCCTTCCTTTGCACCGAGGAGTTCGACACGTGGTGGCATAGTTATTTTGACACTTTTGTTGGTAGTTCTGAGGCCAAGATGGACGAGCTAACTCAAGCTTTTTCTTGTTTGCAGGGTAAACCGACAAGATGTAAGAGCACTAACATTCGACAAATCCAGGCTTTCTAAAAGTACTTCCAAGTGATGTATGTGCCAGAGAATCTTCGTCGGACCATCGCTGAAGCTGCCGAAGTTTTAAAAGAGAAATTGCTAGAAAAACTTCCAAACCTCAAATTTCCACCTTACACGACCGATAAATATTTTTATGCACTACACTTTGGGAAACTCCGTTTCCCACCATTGCCGACTAGCCGACTGGCCCTGGCCTTTCGACCACCAATCCCAGATTGGTTTTACTATTCTCTTCCTGACATGCAAAACGCCTGTAAAAAGAAACAAGACAGGGTGGTGCCGACGAAGTGCTGGATGTATAATTATCATGGCTTTTTGCATATTGGTCCCCAACATGTAAAGCCATGTGACGTTATACCTGATGGTAACGGCCTTTGGAATGTCTGGCTCCTCTTTTTAACTTAGCCATGATCTCGTCTGACTTTTTCTTTGTCTTGTTTAGCACTCCCCTTGCAGGGCGCCCTCCAGGATGTCGTAGTCGACCCCCAAGGTCCCCCTGCCGCAGAGACTAATCCGGTTGTCGACCTGGCAGCCCCTTCAAAAAAGGTTTGTGCTTTGCTTTCCCTGTTTTGATATGTTGTGTTTTCTTCATATGTCGACTGAGTATTTCCTCTTCCCTTCTAGGCGGTGGCTCAAGACCCATCCTCTGATGATGAGCTCCTTTCCCATGTGATAAAGAGGATCTCTTCATCTGTATGTGCTATCTTGAACCTTCTGCTGCTTTTTGTCTAGTCGAAACTGCTAATTAAACTTTTTTCTCTGCAGAGTACTACCGACACTGGTGAGCCGTCTGCTCGGCCTTCCCCAAAGTCCACTGTCGATGCAGTTGCTCAGGCTTCTTTGGGGGTTCCCTCTCCCAAGAAATCCAAATCAAAAGTGCCTGCCACGGAGGTACAGGCAGCTGGGCCCAGGGAATCCAAATAAAATGCGTCTGCTAAAGAGGCACAAACGTCTGGGCCCAAAGCATCCAAATCACACACTACGGCCAAAGAGGCACAGGTTTTTTCTGGTTATTGGCCTATATTTGCCCTTATTTTCTTCGGTCTCTGTCATCTCATATTTTGCATGCAGGCTTCTTTGGATACCGACTCTCCTCAAAAATCCAAACACTCCAAACATTCCAAGCACTCCAAAAGGAGGAAAAGTTCTTATGCGGAGAAACATATAGACAAGGCGCGGAAGAGACATAAGCTGACTGCGAGCAAAGACTCTGAGGATGTCGCCGCCGACACTGCCCAGGCCCAACCTGATGACGATGATGTTATCATGGTTGACAACACAATTGTCAATGATGTGGTCGATTTGGACGACATCATCGAAACTCAACCCCTCAATGTTGAGGAGCCTGTTGAGGGTGATAACTCAGGCGCAGCTGTCGAGGCCGTTGTTGGCGAGCAAGATGCCCCGCCCAATCCTCAGCAGTCGACTCAGGTTTGCCCTCTTTCGACATTCATACTTACTGTTTTATATTTTACTTTTCTTCTAATGTCTCTTTACTGTAGGACGGAACTTCGACCACTCGAAGCCCTCCGAACTATGTTCCAGGCTCTGAGCAGCCTTCTTCCCAGCCTTCAGTACAACCTGATCGACCTGCTGGTGAGTCCCAAGAACCCCTGACTTCGGCTACTCTTAGTGACATTTCTGTTACTAATCCTGCCAGTCCTTCCGTTTCGACTAGTACTGACTCTAGTCTTTCAGATTCTTCGCAGAGTACTAACCGACCTACCCCTTCTCAACCAGAAGTGCCACTCACTGCACCTCCCCAACATAATGACCAACCAACGCTTGGCCTTCCAACCGTTTCTGCTCCTGCTCCAGCAAAGCCTTCTGTTTTAGAGGCCCTTGCACGGCTGAAGAACCTAGTATCGACCAAGGCAACTTCTTCCGACTCTGACGCAACTCTCCTTTATGATGACAAATTGGGTCCTGAGGCGTCTGAGACGAAGAAATTGCTCGACCACTTCCGCTTGCATGCCTTCAATTTTGAGCTGATCGATTCCCTCAGTGAAGATCCAAATCTGGGCCAAGAACTCTAAAATACGCTGGCCAAACTGAAAACGCGGCAGATTTCTGAGTCTTGCAGACAGGTGCTGGCCGAATTTGAGAAGCTCTTCCCTTTGGTCTGGCAACACTCCAAGGAGACTCGTCGGCATGAAGAGTTAATTAGTTCGAAGAAGGATGTGATGAAGCAGTGTTGGTCGACCGTGCTTCAGGCTACTGCTGAGATTGCTGATGCTACGGCTGCCCTAGAAGAACAGAAACAAGCCTTGGCTCCAGACCAGGAAAGGATGGCTGCCATCGAGCGCCATATTCTGTCCTTGAGACAAGAGTATGCCACTATTGCGGTTCGGGCAAAAGCCAAAGTTTCTGCAATCGATGCTGAACAAGAGAGGATCGACCAACTGGTCATCAATGCTGCTGCGGTCGGTGATGGCATCCCTCTGATTGGGAAGGAGGTGGAGGCTTTACAGGCAGCGTCTGAGCAACTGGCTACTGCCCAATTCAACCTGTCTGGAAAATTATCTGGATTTAGGAGGATGTATAGCCATTTTTGATTTTATTGTACTGGCCTTTTCTTTGTAATTTTGTAACCCCTACTACATTTATGAAAAAGGCTTTGATTTCCTTTTTGATTGCACTTTTATTTGTTTATTCATTTTGTTGGTTTCAAAATAAATTTTTATCTCCAACTCTTTTAGTTCGACATGAGGATTACTCGGTCGAAATAGTAATTTCTTGCAACATGGGCGTGTACCTTTTCAGGTATTTCCCATTTACCCTCAAAATCCTTCGATCTGGGGCTAAGTCCTCGAGTTCGTATGCATTGTTCGAAAACACACGAATAATTTTTAAAGTTCCTTCCCAACTTGGGGACCATTTTCCTAAGACTCTGTCATTTCTGTCCATGGGTAATATGACCTTCCATACTAGATCATCGACTAGGAACCTCTTATCTTTAACTTTCTTATTGTAAGCTCTCGACATCTTTTCTTTTTGTCTTTCTAATGAATCCAGAGCTGCCATTCGTCCTTCATCTAAATCGACCAACTCATCTACCATCATGCTCCAGTACGTCTCAGAAGGTATTTCATGTTGTCTTTGAACCCTTACCGACTGCACTTGTACCTCTACTGGTAGCACAACATCGTGTCCATATGTTAGCCGAAATGGGGTCGACCCAGTTGCCTCTTTGGGGGACGTTCGACACGCCCATAAGGCTTGGTCTAACGTTTTGTGCCAGTTTTTTGGCTTCTTTCCCACATGTTTTTTAATCAAACTTATTATTACCTTGTTAGCGGCCTCGACCTGACCGTTTTCCTGGGCATAATAAGGTGTAGATGTTAATAATTTGATTCCCACTTCTTGTGTGAACTCTTGCATTTTCTGCCCTATGAACACTGAGCCTTGGTCTGTTGTGATCGTTTCAGGAATTCCAAATCTGAAAATAATATGTCCTTGAATAAACTCAATTACTGCCTCCTGGTCGACCTTTGTTAGGGGTACAACTTCGACCCATTTGGTGAAATAGTCTATGCCGACCAAGATGTACTTCTGTTACTTCGACGATGCTGGCCTTATTTCACCAATGATATCCAAAGCACAACCTCTGAATGGCCATGGTTTTATGATTGCGTGTAACTCGCTGGCTGGCACGCGCTGTATGCCCCCATGCACTTGGCATTCTTGGCATCTCTTAGCATATTCTATGCAATCCTTCAACATTGACGGCCAATAGACTCCTAAACGCATTAACAACCATCTCATCTTCTGACCGACTTGGTGTGATCCACATGCGCCACTGTGTACGTTCGACACTGCCATATAGGCTTGACTTTCTCCGAGGCATTTTAACATGACGCCTTCAGTTGTCTTTTTGAATAATTCGTCCTCCATCAGGACGTAGCTGAGAGCCCTATATTTAATTTTACAGTCGGTCGACCCTATTGGATTTTTTAAATAATCGACCAACGGTTTTCGCCAGTCATCCTCTTCTCCACTGTCGACTGCTAAGATCTCATAGTACTCATCACTTACTGCCCCTAGTCTCATCATTGATAAATCCGATGGTGACAGTAGAGTTCCTCGCACCTTCTCCCTAACTGGGACGGGTTCCACGTCTGGCTCTCTTGACGGTTTATACCCAGATGCTTCTTGCGCTAAGTCATTCGCCTCTTGATTCTCTCCTCTGGGGATGTGTCGAACGGTCACCTGCTCGAAACACTTGAGTAGCCTTGTCGTGATCATAAAGTATGTAATCAGGTTTTCTTTTACACATCTATACTCTTTCGACACTTGCTTGATGACTAGCTCGGAATCTCCCATAATTTCGACACTCCTTGCCCCCAATTCCAGTAGTAATTCAAGTCCTGTGATTAGAGACTCATACTCTGCTTCATTGTTAGTGCAAGCACTGTCGATCTTATATTTTAATTCTGCTGGAATTCCATAAGGCGAAATTATGATGCCCCTAATACCTGCTCCATTTTTGTTACTGGATCCATCGAAATATAGTTTCCATAAGATCAGATCGATGCAGTGTTGTGGGCTTTCGACCACTGAATGGTCGGCCAAGAAGTCTGCTACTATTTGGCCTTTCATAGCTTTCAAAGGCATATAAGTTAATGAGTATTCGGTTAATGCCAAAGCCCATTTCCCAATTCTGCTATGTAAAATTGGTTTGGACAACATGTTTTTAATAATGTCGAAATGAGACGAAACGTACACATCAACCGGCTTTATATATTGCTTCAATTTATTACAAGAGAAATACAAGCATAGGCATAGTTTTTCTATATTACTATACCTAGTCTCAACATCGTTTAATATTCGGCTGAGATAGTACACGGGTCTTTCGACACCTATTTCACCCTCTTGGGTTAGTAAACTCCCTATAGTCATATCTGAAGCTGCTATGTACAACCTCATGGGTTTTCCTCGAACTGCCGGTGTCAAGACTGGAGGCGTAACCAGATATTCTTTTATTTTGTCGAACGCCTCTTGATGCTCATTTCTCCATGTAAAGTTGCCATTCTTCAATCGAAGTAGTGGTGAGAACGCCTGTGTCTTACCACTTAAATTGGATATGAATCTCCTCAGAAAGTTCACTTTGCCCAATAATGACTGGAGCTCTTTTTTCGTCGATGGCGGCTTTACCTCCATGATAGCTTTGGTTTTGCTCTGGTTGATTTCTATACCCTTTTTGTGCACCACAAATCCAAGAAAATCACCTGCCTGCACACAAAAAGCACATTTTAATGGATTCATTTTGAGTCCATATTTTCTCATCCTTTCGAACGATTTTCGTAGATGCTGTAAATGGGTTGACCTAGTGTTCGACTTGATCACAACATCGTCGATGTAAACCTGCATGAAATATTCAATAAAATCATGGAACATTGTATTCATTACCCTTTGATACGTTGCTCCGGCGTTCTTCAGGCCGAATGGCATCACGACCCACTCGTAGGTTCCTAATGCTCCAGGGCAACGGAATGCCGTCATCGGCACGTCCTCTTCTGCAATAAAGATTTGATTATAACCAGAATAACCATCAAGCATACTTAAATATTCGAACCCCGCAGCGGAGTCGACTAACATTTCTGCCACGGGCATGGCGTATTCATCTTTGGGAGTAGCAGCATTTAGATCTCTAAAGTCAATGCATACTCTAAGAGTCCCATTTTTCTTTATTATTGGCACTATATTAGCCAACCATTCGACGTACCTGGTGGTTCGAATGAATTTGCTTTTCAGCAACCGTTCGACTTCGGCCTTTATCTTGGCCATTATCTCTGGTGCAAAACGCCTTGGCGTTTGCTTCACTGGCTTTCTCCCAGCTTTTATTGGTAGCCTTAGTTCGACCAAATCCCTGCTTAAACTAGGCATTTCATTATAGTCCCAGGCAAAACAATCTTTAAACTCTTTAAGTAAAGATATTACCTCTTGCTTCATGTCGTGGTCGATGTTGGCACTGATGTATGTCGGCCTCTTCTCGCCGTTTGTGCCAAGGTCGACCTCTTCTAGTGGATCTTGTGGCTGCATTTTGATGGGCGCCATATGATCCTTTTCGAACCCCAAGGGTTCTTCGTCATAGATACAATCCAGGCGTTGCTCGTCGACACATTTGTCAGACTTCTTCATAACCCCTGGTGTTCCTGGCTCAGCAGCCAAGAATTTTGATGTTTGAGAGTTGGCCTCGTCGTCCATGTTGGCGTAGTTGGCCTCGTCGGCCATGTTTGCTTTGGCCTCTAGGGCCGCATGTAGTCTGTTTTCGGCTATGTATGCCGAAATCCTGCTCATGGCTTCAGACTCAAACATCATCCTCTGTGATGTCTCCCCAGCCTGTCGGCCGGATTTCATTGGCGGTTCGCACAGGATCTTCCAAATGTTCCACATCCCAAATGAAACCGTGGGTCACATCCAACCTCAAAGATACGAAAGCTTCATTCAGATTCTCATACGTATCTTCCGCTGGATGACATGGCGAAATGTTCGCCAATTTTCTATCGAACTGCCACTTCAGGTTGACAGTATTAGCATCAGCTCTGAAGTAACCTTGGTCCCCTTCAATATTCTCAACGATGCCATCTTCTTTCCAGATGGTCAGTCTCTGGTGCATTGAAGAGGGCACAACCCCTACCCCATGGAGCCACTCCCGGCCGACTAGCAGATTGTAGCTGGGTTTGGCATCGATCACCATGAAAATTGTAGGTCTGGTGACCGTGCCCACTATAATGTCGACCTGGACGATGCCCATTGTGCGTCCTGTTCGACCTCCGTAGTCAGATAAGACCACGTTGTCCGACCTGATGTCTGTGTCGAACTTACCTACTTTGTTCAGCATGTGATGAGGCATGATATTCACAGTAGCCCCACAGTCGACCAAAACTTTGTTGACAGAAACGCCTTCCACCTTAGCCCTTATCAGTAGGGGCTTTAAATGATTCCTCATGGCCATGGTTGGCCTCTCGAAGAAAGCATCCTGGTTTTCGACAGACCCATTGTCCATCACGAAGTAACAGGTTGGCCTATGTAGTGCCATTTCTTCAGCGTCGGCATCGGCTACTTCTGTCTCCGTCACCCGATCATACTCAGCAGGTAAAATTGACACCACATTGACAATGATGTCTAGGCTGGCATCAGAATCTGACTGAAAGTCGTATGTAGCCTCCTCAGAAATATTTGGTGCTGGCTGGTGTACGTACTCTTTTATTCTCTCCTTAGCACTGTTAGCCAGCTTAACCCTATATTCCTTTGATTCAGCCTTGTCGGCCAGTTTTTCACTGCCTTCAGTAGCAGCCTCCTTTTCAGCTTGCTTTCGGCGTTGGTAGCTCCGCCATTGTGTTCGACTCATGGGGTTCTTCCCCATGTAGTTCTCAGATACGTGACTCCTCTTTTTAGTTTGGAACTCACATCGATGACTGGTAGCCGACCGCCCCCTGTAACTTCCTTCAGGGCAGTCTCCCCTAGGTTGGAACCAAGTGCCCTTGGGGGCCCTTGCAGGAGGGACATAAGTTTTTGGCTTCCCCTGGAAGCTTCCATTAGGTCTGGTCGACGTTCCCTTGTTAGACTGAGGGTATTAATGTTTCCCCTTCTCCTTTTCCAGCTGCAGCCTCTGGAAATTCTCTGCAGCCACTTTGTCAGTCAGGGCACCGCATCTAGGGCACAAATAGGCCTGTGAGCCTTTGTCTTTGCACCTGTATAAAAATTCGATCAAACCTTCCCCTGGCCTGGGGTAAACATCAGCTAATTCAACCTCATTGTTTTCTCCAGTCCCCTCCATGGCATCTTCTGGGAGTTGGGTGATTTCGACCATGTTGGCCTCGACCACATCATCATACACCACTTCCTCTTGGTTCAGAGGGTCAGCATCAATTTTCATCTTTCTTTCAGCGAACTTCAGCCTCCCTTCCTTGAGTGATTTCTGAACAAGATCCCTGAAAAGAACACATTGAGAAGTAGTGTGACCAAGAAAGTTATGATATTTACAAAAACCCCTTTTTTGCCTTTGTTCCAATGGTGGCATTTTAGCAGTAGGAGGCACTAAAATTTGACCATCTTTTACAAGCAAATCAAATATTTCTTCACATTTAGTAATATCGAAAGTATATACTTTAGGAGGAAACTTAGGGTTTTGTTCGACATTGGTATTTCCCCTAACAGGGACTAAAGATTTCCACGCATACGAAGGGCCAGGTTTTAACTCGGCCACGTCGACCTCTAGTTCAGTGGGTGAGTCGTAGTCGGCCTCGTCACTGGGGCCTGTGTTATCGTGCTCTAAATAGGCCACCTTTTCTCTCTTGGCCTTGTTGTGTCTAGTCTTCTCCTGTTTTAGTCGCTCTAGATGTCTAACCCTGTCAGCCAGCTGTGACATACTCTTAAGGAGTGTTGGGTCGAGCTTCTTCCTGATGGAGTAGTCTAAACCTCCTGCGGCCATTTAGACCAACTCATGCTCAGGCACTTGTGTAAAACACCTAGCTTTCAACGCCCTAAACCTGTCAAGGTAGTCGTCGATACTTTCAGCGAATTTTCGCTTCATGTTCGACAACTCCATCAAACTAATTTTGGAATGCCCCTCGTAGAACTGTTCGTGAAACAACTTTTCTAACCTAGCCCATGAGTCGATAGAATTAGGTGGTAAAGTCGTGAACCACGTAAAGGCTGCCTTGGTTAGTGACGAGGGGAAGTTCTTTATTTTCAGGCTTTCATGGTTAGCCATATCCCCCGACTCAGTTACGTATCTGGCAATATGCTCGACGGTCGACTCACCAGATTCTCCCCCAAACTTAGTGTACTTAGGGACTTTCCAGCCCCTTGGGTTTTCAGTCTGAAGTATGTAGTCGACTACTGGGGACGTATAGATAGGGCTGGGGGACACAGCATTCATACCATTTCTGGCCATGATCCTTTCGACCATAGTCATGAGATTATTCTCAACGACCATGTCCTCATGGCGAATCTGGTCCACTACGAGGTCGGCATCCTGGCGTCGGTTTACCAACACCCTGGGTTGGTCGGCCTCGTGGTCTATCGCTGCCCTTTGGGGCTGGACCAATACCGGTCTACCCTGAGGGATAATCTCCTCACCTGTTGCCCCCAAGTCAGGGGGTTGATACGCAGCCCTGGGGACCGCTACCTGCACCCGTCGAACGGGCTGTTGTGGTGCCCCCAAATAATTACCCAACCGAGTGAGTTGAGCAATCATCTGTCGATTGGTTTCAGCAGACTCCTGGACTATGGGGCTAAAAATATTCCCCATTTGAGTTGTCAATAGATTCACCAACTCATGATTGCTATCGTCCATCTGCTGCCTGAGCACTGCAACTGAGGTATTTGTTAAAGGTGGCACCACAAGTTGTGGCACCTTGTTTCTAGCATCCCTGCTCCCAGATGGGATTGACTCCTGCAGCGGGGCGCTAGTGGTCTAAATGTTCTCCACTAGGGTTGTTCGAACGGGGGTCGATTGACTCCCTGTCATCATGGAATACGGCATTCCATACAACGTATTTATAGAGCCAAAGCGAGGAACTTCAGTCGGACTCAACGGTGGGGTTGAATCCGTGGAGGTAGTAGCAGTAGTGGCGGTTGCCACATGTGGAACTTCGTCATTGGCAGGATTAGTCATCCTGGATTTTCCAATAGTACTTGGCTTAGACTGTGACTTTAGTGACTTTCCACTCCTAAGTTTCATGCGTTGGAAATTCACTCAACACAGTCCCACCAGGTGTGCCATTTTGTTTACTGTGGAAATTGGTAAACAAACGCTGACCTTCCCAGAGCCTCAAGACTAAGGGTTACTCGCGAGATCGGTCAGTCGATCTCAAGACGTCTGCCGAGTGAATTGGATGGCGCGTTCGGTCGACTAAGTCACAGGGACGTAATCTTGCGAATTCGCCAGAGTTTTCCACAAGTGATTCAGTATCCTGCCAACTCTCGTGGTCGACTGGAAATGAACGTTATTCTGCACCTTAAGTCTGGCAACTCGTGGCCGAAGAAAGGTTGGAAGTGGTTATAGTACTGGTTTCGTGACAACGGTTTGACACGAACAAACGTTAACGTCTGGCAACTCGTGGCCGACGAAGGAAAATAAATAACAAGACTGATGTAAAGGTGTTGTAATTGTTGTGAACGAAACAACAAGAAAGAGATTAAAAAGCAGTAAATTGCATTGAAAGGTAAATATGGTGATTCATATTACATTTGCATTCCTATGACTCTGTGACTCTTGACGCTCGGATATAAGAGTTTTTGCAGAATGATGGTAGTAAAAATGAACACCCCTAGAACTACAAATGAAAGCACTATTTATAGCCTACGAAATAAATGTAAACCTAAGGTTTTATTTATGTACATGATCCCATGATCCCACGATCTGGGGATAACCGTTCCTAGTTTCTCGCTCCACGATGTCGAACGTGCTCTACGTGACCGCTCCCATGTTCTGCTTGATTTCCTATCCTTTTCCCGCCTTGGTCTGCATTGCTTCAAATTGCTTAAGTTTTCTTGGTCGATTGATAGCCCTGGTCGACTTCGACCGAACGAACTTTGTCTACCCAGTCGACTCAGCAGCCGGTCGACTCAGCTTATCTCAACTCTTTTAGTCGAACGGCCTTAAAATCTTCCCATCTTCCTTTAGAAGACCCTTTTGTAAGGCTGATCTTTCCTTATTTCCTATCCTTCGATTTTCCAGGGTAACACTGAGCAGGACCATGTCAAAGTTCCTTTTATACAGCAGCTCTCCACTGAGCAAGAAATTTGCCGATAATCTCCTCAAGGTTTTCTTATCTCTCTTAGATGCCCCCTCTGGGTACTCTTGCTTCTCAAGAAAACGCTTGATATCATAAAACCACAGCTTTTCGTTTGATACCTCTTCCACATTAAACACATAAGCAGGCTGATCATGCCTTTTGATGGTAAGCTGAGGAGTCTCATTTGGGAATTTCACTTGGTACATCGAGGCTAGAGTGGCCAAAGCATCTGCCATCTGATTTTCCTCTCTTGGAATATGATGAAACTTAACCTCTGTGAAGAAAGTAGCAATCCTCCTTGCATAGTCTCGATAAGGTAGCAGACCCGGATGCCTTGTTTCCCACTTGTCATTTATTTGGTTGATTACCAGAGCTGAATCACCAAATACATCTAGAAACTTGATTCTTAAGTCAATGCATTCCTCCAGCCCAAGGATGCAAGCTTCATACTATGCCATATTGTTCGTGCAATCAAATGCCAGCCTTGCAGTGAAAGGTATATGCGCCCCTTCTGGAGTGATTATTACAGCTCCGATACCACTGCCATTCATATTTACTGCTCCATCAAATACCAATCCCCAACGGGAATCTGGCTCTGGTCCCTCTTCGAGAGGTGGCTCATCACAATCCTTTATACTGAATGTGAGTACTTCCTCATCAGGAAACTCGTAGTTCGTATCTTCAGACTCTTCCATCGGTTGCTCAGCTAATAAGTCGGCCAGGACACTTCCTTTAATAGCTTTTTGGGCATGATATTCGATGTCATATTCTGTGAGCAACATCTGCCACCTTGCAATCCTTCCTGTCAACGCAGGCTTCTCAAAAATATACTTGATTGGGTCCATGCGGGATATCAACCACGTGGTATGATTGATCATATACTGACGAAGACGCTTCGCAGCCCAGGCTAGTGCACAACAAGTCTTCTCAAGTAATGAATATCTGGACTCACAATCGTTAAATTTCTTGCTCAGATAGTAGATCGCATATTCCTTCTTGCCCGAGTCATCTCTCTGCCCCAGAACACAACCCATAGACTCTTCCAACACAGACAAATACATGATCAATGGCTTTCCTTCCACTGGAGGAGACAAGATAAGAGGATTTTGCAGATACTCTTTAATGCTGTCGAGCGCTTTCTGACAATCTTCATTCCAGAGTATTGCTTGATCCTTCCTTAGCAGTTTGAAGATGGGTGCACAAGTCGAAGTCATGTGTGCAATGAATCTGGAAATGTAATTTAATCTGCCCAAGAAGCCTCACACTTGTTTCTCTGTTCTGGGCGCTGGCATATCTCTTATAGCTCTGACTTTGTCCGGGTCCACCTCGATCCCTTTCTGACTGACAATGAAACCAAGTAACTTCCCTGATCTAACCCCAAAAGTGCACTTATTAGGATTCAGGCGAAGTCTAAATTTCCTCAGACGTTCAAACAACTTTAACAGATTCACAATGTGCCCCTTCTCTGTCTGAGACTTGGCTATCATGTCGTCCATGTATACCTCTATCTCCTTGTGCATCATATCATGAAATAGAGTCGTCATGGCCCTCTGATAAGTGGCACCTGCATTTTTCAAACCAAAAGGAATCACTCTATAGCAGAATGTTCCCCATGGCGTTATGAAAGTGGCTTTTTCCATGTCATTTGGTGCCATCTTTATCTGATTGTAGCCAGAAAACCCATCCATGAATGAGAACACGCTGAATCTAGCAGTATTATCCACCAATGTGTCGATGTGTGACAGGGGGAAATCATCTTTCGGGCTGGCCTTGTTTAAATCCATGTAATCCACGCACATCCTTACCTTTCCATCTTTTTTTGGTACCGACACAATATTAGCAACCCACTCAGGGTACACTGTTGTGACAAGAAAACCGGCATCAATCTGCTTACGAACCTCCTCTTTTATCTTCAGAGCCATATCTGGATGAGACCTCCTCAACTTTTGCTTGATAGGCGGGCACTCGGGCTTCAACGACAGCTTGTGCTCAACAATATCTGTATCAAGACCCGGCATATCCTCGTACGACCAAGCAAACACATCTGAATATTCTCTCAACAAATCAATCAACTGGCTCTTGACCGACTCATTCAACAATGCCCCAATTCAAATCTCCTTCTTGTTCTCCTCTGAGCCGAGGTTGATCAATTCCATCGGCTCTTCATGCGGCTGGAGAGCTTTCTCTTCACGTTCAAGCAAACAGGCAATCTCCTCTGGTATTTCATCCTCCTCTTCCTCACCATCGGCTTCATAGACCAGGCATTCGAAATTAGGCGAGGGTGCAAGTTCAGTGTGTTTAATGGAGGGTTCTCTATTTATTAATCTGCACATGAAATATGGTTTTGATTTTAGAGACTGACCGATGACATAATTCATATGCAGATTTTTTGGAAAAATGCTTTTTCTCCTTTTTAAAGGTTTTATTTAGTTACCATTTTCTAGAAATAAGCGAAAAAATAAAAGACACAAATTGGAAATGCAAACAAACTTTTATTTAATTCATTCGAATTGCAACAAACAGTGGCCCTTACAAAAATACGGTTCCGCCTCGGGCAGAGCGGACCGCGATCGTTTAAATGCAAATAGATGCAACAATTTATTTAAAGGGAAATACAAGCTATTACTCATCAATGTGCATGACAATAGGTACATCCGCAGAAGTCCAATTGCACACATCCTCCTCTTCATGCTTCACGAAACCGAATTCCTCTTCGGAATCATCCGTTACTGCACATGAGTCTTGTAAAAGTCCACTACTGATGAAAGAAGGCGACTTCACTTCTTTTTAGGTTATGGCGGCACCGGCTTTGGCAAAAGCTTTGAAACCCAGACCTGCTCTGGTGTTATTTACTGGAAATTCAATCACAGTGCCCCAATTTGCTGACGACCCTTCCTTTACAATCTTCTGAGCATCAGCCAGGGATGCTAGCGGCGGGATAGTGGATTCAGGAAATTCCATCTTTATAGCATTCGCGATCTCTAAACCCTGGAATTGGGTGTCAATCGCGTCCTCATCCACTTCTACATAATGGTAGGAGCCTAAGGAACTGACCATCATGGCCTCCTCACCGTACACAACATTTAATTTGTGGCCCTTTACAAACTTTAACCTCTGATGCAAAGTGGAAGTCACGGCGCCTGCATCATGTATCCAAGGTCTTCCCAATAAGCATCTATAGCCCGGATGAATGTCCATGACCTGGAAACGTACCTGGAACACATGAGGTCCTACCTTAATAGGCAACACCACCTCCCCCATTACTGTTCTTCGAGAACCATCAAAACCTTTTACAATCACGTCACTCGCTTCCAGCTACGAGCCCGTGAAGGCCAATTTGTCCAGTGTTCTTCTAGGCATCACATTTAAAGAAGCTCCAGTGTCGACCAAGACGTGCGACATCGAATCTTTCTCGCATCTGATAGAGATGTACATTGCCATATTATGCTCCCTTCCCTACTGAGGGAGCTCATCATCATCAAAGCCAATCGAATTACTTGCTGTAATATTCCCCACGATATGGTTAAATTCAACATCTATTACATCTGTGTTGACATATGCATGCCCTAACACCTTCAACAGCGCATTCCAATGCAATTCAGAATTCAAAAGCAAGGATAACATTGATATCTTAGAGGGGGTCTGGAACAACTGGTCAATAATTTTGTAATCACTTTTCCGGATGATCCTCAAGAACTCCTCAGCTTCATCTTATTTATCCACCCCTTTAATGTTTGACTCAGCTGCAATTAGGGGGCTTTTACCTTTGTCTGACGGTACTGGTTGTTCCTTTCTCAGATTTTCTGGCACAAACACTCGACCGCTGCGGGTCATGCCACTTTGGACAACAATATTTTCCACGGGCTTGTCCTCCACCACAGGCACACTCCTGCCATTATTTACCATTACTGGGCTGTAAATCCACGGAACCGCCTTGTCCGTCTCGTAAGGGAACGGGGGCGGAGCCTGGAATGTAATTGGGCCTTTAGGTACAACTGCTGCGGAGACATCCTCATCTGTCATAAAGAAAGTCAACAGCCCATTTCCTTCTTTCATTGTCCTGACGTCTGCCACGTCCTTTACCTTCTTGTCTTCGTAGGTTACCAACAAAACCCCCTCATCCATCAATCTCTGAATCACAATCTTCACCTTTTCAAAACCAGCCTGATCTTGAATACAGCCCGTACAGAGAGCATGATCTTCGCTTACCAAACCAGCTTCAAATAATCTCAGATACAACAAAACCAAAGGTGTCCGTATCTGGCCCACATCAGTTTTGATCTCTTCATCCTTGGTAATGGCATTAACCTGTTTCGAGGTCTGACCATGCACTGGCAACAGATTGTTCTGAACACTAGGAAAATTCTTGAAGTTAATTTTGTTATTTTGTAGGAGCCACTGAACTCGGTCCTTCAACACATAACAGTCTTCCATATCATGCCCCGGCCCTTCAGAGTGTAAAGCACACTTGGCATCAGGTTTGTAATACTTCCCTGGGTTAGCAGGCACCGGTAATGCAAGTTTCTTTTCTATCAAGCCCTCAACCAACAACCCTGGCAACAATGCAACATATTTCATGGGGATCGGATCATACCGTCTCGTTTTAAACGGAGTCGGCCCTGAGTAGGGAGCATGAATTGGTGCAGGAGCAGGTGCAGAGTATTGAGCATATTGGGGGACTACCGGTGGTGCATACTGGGGAGCATACATTAGGTATCCCGGATACTGGGGGTAAGGCGCACCGCCAGGAGCCACTGCAGCTACTAGGGGTTGTGGATAGTAGACAGGCGCTGATGCTGCAACCTGAGGCTGTACTTGCACTGGGCTCGCGCTCTGAACAGAGGCTGGCCTTTCATACCCTCTTCCTCTTCTGCTCCAACGACGGTTCTGATGCGAGGCCGCATTGGTCTCATTATCCTTTCTTTTTTGAAATCCTCCCCCGAATTTCTTTACTCCGCCCCAAGGGCCTTTTCCCTTATAATACGCCATAGGCGTACTCCTTCCTCAGTTTGGGCACCTGCCAGCACCAGTGCCGCAAAATCCTGTTGTGTACTAGACGCAAATCGGTCATAGTAGAAAGGGACTCCAAAAACATGCCACACAGCTCCTTCTCTTCTAGAGGCGGATGCACCTGGGCAGCTAGCTCACACCACCTCTGGGCGTACTCTTTAAACGATTCCCTTTCTTTCTGGGCCATGCATCGCAGCTGATTACGATCGGGTGCCATGTCCAGATTATACTTGTATTGTTGGATAAACGCTTCTCCCAAAGCGTGAAAGTCCTGAATGCTAGTGCTCTCAAGACTCATATACTATCGCAAGGGAGCTCCGGTCAACGAATCCTGGAAATAGTGAATGAGCAGTTGATCGTCTTTGGTGTGCGCCGCCATCTTGCGACAGTACATTACCAAATGAGCACGAGGGCACGTACTCCCTTTATATTTTTCGAATTCAGGCACCTTGAACTTCGCTGGCACCTTAACATTCTGAACTAAACACATCTCGTAAGCGTGTTTACCCAACAAATCCTTAGCAGACAATGCGTTCAACTTCTTCTCAAGGTCTTCCACCTTAGAGCTAACAACCATATTCATATTGTTCTGATTATTCCAGTCCTCACCAGCCCACTGGTACTGGTAAGCTTGCTCTTCTTCCTGGTTATGTACAACCATAACCGGAGTAGTTGATGTAGAAACAGGGTGCCCCAGGGGCGCAATTAACTGAGTACTCACATGGCTCGTTCCCCCAAAGCCAAAGCCGTTCATATTCCCGGCACCTGAACCTGTGCCCACAAAATTCCCAGGATTAACAACCCCAAATCCTGCAGCATTAAAACCAGCCTAGCCAAAACCAGATCCCGCAGCGGGATTCCCAAAACCAAAAGCAGTGTTACCGGAATTTCCAGATATAGGAGCACCAAACCCAACACCCCCTCCAGGGGCAGCAAACTGAAACTGATTGTCTTGAGCTTGAGTGGCAACCTGTGGCCAAGTAGGACGTGGAGGAAAAGACAGAGGTCCTCCAGTCTGGACAGTTGGTAAACCGAAATTCGGGGCGCTCGCAGATGGAGCGGAGAGATTTTGAGAAAAGCCCACATATTGGCAAAAGACATTCATCCCTGATTGATCACCCACAGAAGGGCCAGTTTGGCGGTAAGCAAACAGATTCTCGAACCGTTGAGTAGAGACGAAAGGCGCCGCAACAGTGATTGAAGTAGTAGTAGCAACCCCTTGGAGCTGAGATGTAGAGCCGGAAGAATTCCCAAACTCAAAATGCTGCGGGTTGCCCCACACTATAGATGATGGAGGAGGTACATAGCCCACAGGACCCTCCTCAGTAGAAGTGACAGGTGCAGCCACCTGTTGCTCTTCAAAGCGAGCTATCAACCTTTCATAGGCCTTTTCCAAGTCTGAGACCTTAGTGCGGAGATCCGCGTTTTCGCGCTCCAGATTTTCCATTTTTCGCGGAAGATTTGTACGAGTCGAGTAACGATGTACAACTGTGGAAGAAAACAATCAGCCTCTTGGGCAACCATATTGATACAAAAGATAGATGAAAATAAATATGATGCAATGCACATGATGCATGGATGCATATGCTTTTGTTTAAACTTGTTTATTTACTTTCTTGTTTATTTACTTATTTATTTCGTGCTTTTAAACATGTTTATTTCAGGATATTGTCAGTTGTGTCTTGTGATCCTTTGCAAATATCCAATCAAGAGATGAATCAAAGTTGTATTTCATATAATCAGAAATCCCAGGAGACAAGTGTATAACCAGATAGAGTCAGAAGGGATGCAACCCCAAACACAAATATAATCTGGCCATACAAAAGTGATACAACTGAATACAACTGGAAATAAGAATCCACAAAAATACAATGAAAGGCCAAGTGTGGCCACCCAGAACAACAAGTATAAGTAACTGCCAGATTAGGCAAGACGACTCCTCTTCCTTTTCTCTTCGGCTCTCTCGTACTGCCGGATAGTCTCGAGGTACCTGTCATTTGCACTTACCGTAGCCTTCCAAGCCAAATCACTCTTGGTCTTCTGAATCTGCATTAATTCCAAAGCTGCATTCCTTCGAGCAATGGTATTCTCATGCTCCTGATTCTTCCTTTGGGCTTCAGATAGTCGAGAGTGGTTCTTGTTGCTTTCATTCTCCCACTTGTCCCTGTCTTGCTCTAACTCAACACATTTCTTCTTCCAGACTTCAAGCTCCTCATACGAAACAACCAAAGGCTTAGGCTCAGAGGCCAACATGGGAGGCTCATGTGGATAAGGCAGCTGGTAAGTGCTAGCCCGATCTCTCACCTAATCTAAGTAAGCATTGCCTACAATGCTGGTAGGCTTGCCCCATTCCAAGTAAGTACCAAATCTGATGTTATGCCAGGAAAAGGTTATTGCTTTCCTCAAGATGGGATTATCTTCAGCATCCTTAGTGTATAAGGGCTCCATGTATATCTCTTTTGGGACCTCGGTCATCTCATATCCAAACTGTCTTCTGGCCAAGAACGGGTTGTAATTAATACAACCTTTCACACCCACCAAAGGTATGTTAGCATAATCTCCACAGCCGGCTATCACCTTCTTCCCTATAAACCTGTTAGAATACCACACAATGTCGGTATGAGAGAGAGAAGTAATCCTCCTAGCCCAATTGAGGCGTGCCTCATTTCTCACAAATGGACCCTCCTTTGGCAAATGAGAAGTGAACCACTTCATGAGTAAAGCGTGACAGAAGCGCACTTGCCCACTTTTCTTAGCCAACCTAGTATGAATGGCATGGTACGTATCAGCAAGAATGGTCGGAACCGGATTCTGGGACATGAAGACCTGAATGATACGGTCATCAATATAATCCTCCACACTAGGAAACAAGACGAGGCCATAAATCAGAAATGCTAGAATAGTCTCAAAGGCAGTCATACTCTTCATACGAGCAAAGTAGTGTGCTTTGTCGAGCAAGAATCTGATAGGCAAACCATAGACTTCGGGCACAGGATGATATAAAGAGGCTATATCCTTCACCTCCAAATGTAGCAGGCAAGCAACCTTCTTGATTTCTGGCATAACATCCAACCCTGAGTACGGAACCAATCTACACAATGGAATTTGAATATGATGAGAATACTCCTCTAATGTGGGTACCAGCTGGAAATCCTGAAAGTTAAAGCACCTATACATAGGATCATAGAACTGCAGCAGAGGGTACAACAACTGATAATCAACCTCAACCTTCAATAGACTCAAAAGTGTGCCATATTTCTTCTCAAACGCCCCATGTTCCACCACAAGAGCGGCTAGCTGTCTCAACTCCCCAA
Source organism: Vicia faba (assembly GCA_948472305.1). Lineage (NCBI taxonomy): Eukaryota > Viridiplantae > Streptophyta > Magnoliopsida > Fabales > Fabaceae > Vicia > Vicia faba. Next base: position 1,110,959,576 of record OX451737.1, on the reverse strand, counting down.
GAAACATAGGTGGAACCAATTTGACATTAACCGGAAGTCTGCGAGCTGGAGCCATGATGGGATATCTAGAAACACAGCTGAATCAATAACCTGAAATTGACATGTTTTTTGGCATAAGAGATAAATAATTTCAAGAATTTATTACAAGAAAGTTATAACATTTTTATAAAATGTCATTTGTTCATGAAGATAGCATTTAAACTTGACATGAGACTTATTACAGGCTACCAATCGAAGGGACAATCTGGTTTATTCTTTTTTGAAGGCTACAATCTGAGCGTCACGAGGGACATACCAGTATTTTTCCGAAGGGACAATTGAAGTATTTATCAGTATTTTATATCTGAAGGGACAACCGAAACATCAATCAAGGGACATACTGAAAGTGATCCAAAGGGTCATCGAGGGTCATACTGGTATTTGATATCGAAGGGTCAACCGGAGAATAAACCAGATCCAAACCGAGGGACTGTCTCATGTATTCCATATGCCATTCTTTTCTATCTTCACAAACAAAAGTTTTCTATGCATGAAATGACATGATGCATGAATGCATGAACACACAATGTAGGGTTTTGTTTTTTATTCGAGATCACAAGCATGGAGTTACGACGGATAAGGTGAAACCCCCCTTCCCCAAGGTGTGAACTATAGTTTTGATATCCGGAGCGACGGTTCTATAGGTTCCCAAAGTTCAACCCATCTCGAAGTTATTATCGACGCTCCACAATCGCGAAGTCCAACAATAACCCTAAGAGAGTCTACTCTGAGTGTGGTACAATGTGGAGGTATCTTAGAGGACATTTCATCCCATTAAGAGAACCACGACCACAATCCTAAAAAGCCAAGTTGATTTCGGTATATCTAAGTTCCTTGAATCATCGACTGAAAACTCAAGCCCCTTACACTAATATACACAATCGCGTACTTCGTGAAGGAATGAGCAAGCCTCATCAAGGTTGGACTTTTTCATGGTTATCAATGTGGAACGTCACCACAAGGCCTTCCATGAATATGTCACCCTATCTTATAGTTTCACTCAAGCTTAGGTCTAACTTGTCTCACCACTCAAGTGTCACCCCACACAAGTAAGCAAATAATATATCATGATGCAATAATATAACAATAATACTAATGCAACAAACAAATAACAAACAAGTTTGGTTTTGACAATGCTATTAGGGCTAGCACATAGCATTTCCCCAGTGGAGTCGCCACCTGTCGCGAAGCGATTTTCGGACGTCGAGGCATCGAGGGCCAAGATCCAAATAAAGCAAGAGTCGCCACCGTCTTTTATTTACTCTAATGAAAGAGAGGGAAAATAACGAGAAAACCACACATATATACAGAGAACAGGGTAAGTTGTCAGATTACGCAAGGGGAAGGTGTTAGGCACCCCTCACGTCCTTGGTACTCCAAGGGAACCACTTGTTTGTTTGTTATTATTATTTGCTTTGTTTATTTATTTACATGCAAAGACGGAGGTTGTATATTTTAAGTGGATTTGGAACGATTCATGTAGACATCATTTGCCTACGTACCACCCCAAGTGCAATGGGGGATCAAAATCCGCGTAGTTCTCCCTACGAGTTGTTAATGTGTTGTGTGTTTTTTAAATGGTTACCCTATTAGCTACGGCTAAGCTATCCCAAGTGGGAAAAAGGCAAGAAGAATAAAAGAAAGAGTGAGTAGTATATTTTTTAATGTTTCTTTTCTTTGGTTTAATCCTTTACTATGTACACTTTTACAAGTTAGTTTTATTTACAAGTTAAGGGTAGGGAACTATGTTCTCGAGTTTTGGTCTATTCACAAAGTTTACAATGAATGGGGGGAAGCTTTTATCCACAATGATCTTCTCTTTAAAGTTTCTCTTTTCATTTACAAAATATTTTCATGGTTAAGTTTATTTACAGAATTATTTACAATGTCTCTTTACAAGTTTTCTTTACAAGGTATGTTTACAGAGTTATCTTTCATGGCTTACTTACAATGGTATTGACAAGTCTATTTACAAGTTTACTTACAATGTTATTTACAAAGGTGTTTACTTTCATGCTATTTACAAGGGTGTTTACAAGTTATTTACAATGGTGTTTATTTTCATGCTATTTACAAGATTTACTTTTAAAGTTTACTTACAAAGTTTTATTTACAAGGTTTTCAAACACTTTCACAAACATTTATAATTCACAACAAGCAATGCACATGGAGAAAGCAAAAGTGAAGCCCTCACTTGGCAACTTGGAGGGCTTGCTTCTTACCATAGCGTTGTCAATAAAACGGTTAGTGAACATACAATGAATAAGCAAACAACGCTACATGGATGCAAGATGCAAACGTACAACATACTAAACAAAACTATGCACAAACAAGTGAGCACACACAAGCTATTTACAATCAATTTACAAAACGGTCGAGTTCCCTCGATCAAAACAAACAATTACAAGGCGCAAGCCAAGCAATGAGAAAAGGGGTCCCGCCATAGCCAAGGAGAGCGAATCATCCGAGTCAACCAAGCATTAGACCAAGCAACTGTACTAGATACAAGTTTGCTACTCAAAACAGACCGTTACCACGACATACTATCATCGGGTAAGGTAGATGAAGAAAGAAAAGGTGCGTGCGTACACTAAGCATCAATGTCGGTCGACACGAGCTAAAGAATGTGAGGGGATCAATTGCATGATCCCTTACCTCTTGCCTTTATTTAGGTATTTTCATTTATTTACACAAGATCTTTTGGGACATGTTCAGAGCTCGGAACTTGCAAAAAGTGAGCATAAGAACGACACGGACTGAGATGCGTGGGGGTTGATTGCTAACCCTACTCCACATGCAATGCCTCATTGAGGACTTTTATTCACAACCTGCAAAAGAAGACAAACACAAACATTGCCTCCTAGGGAGGACTTCCAGACAGTATATTGCCGCCCAAGTGGTACGGTCTCCAGTCCTACTTCTCATGCATCAAAAAGAAAAAGTGCGGAATGAGATAAAAGGGATAAGAGTACTACCAAGCTAGCAACTCCAATATCTAAAGCTAAAGCAAGCAAAAATCAAGTGAGATATAGATCTCAAGCAACTGAAACAACAAACAGAGAGAGTCAGTATACTTCACAACTTTATTTACATAAAACAAAAGGTATCGCTCGATCGCGAAAACAAAACCCAATCGGAAACAAAACCTGCAAACAAACACAAGGTAAGAAACATACAAACAGAAGTAACACACATGGTTAATGTCACCAACATCTATTTACAATAACAAGCAAGAAAGAAAGAAGTCACACACAAAGGCCTCACACACCATTCACAACAAAGCATGCTTTCTTCAAATGAACATGAATGACTTTTTGTACACAATTTGGAACAAACAAAATGACACAAACACAAAGCACAATTGAAATCATATGACCTAAGATCAGGTGCTTAAACACCCCAAGGATCATGCAATGATTGAATTTAGCTTACAAACCAAAGGAGGATTCATACATTTCAAGTTTTAAAGTGCTATACCAAGGTTTTACAATCTTAACAAAGATGAGTTTAGTTTAAAAATAAACATGGATCAGAGATGGATACCACCAACCAGAGGCAAACAAAAACATGATTAACACAAAATTTCATTCACATTCAAACAATAGAAAGCATGTTTTGGTATAAACGATGAAAAGACGATCAAATTGCGACAAACGGAAATTTACAAAGGAGATGGCTCATAAAGTGCTTAAACAGAAAAACTTAAAACACAAACTCCTATTAAAATAATAAAACAAGATCACTGGAATTTTTTGGGATTTTTTAGCTTTTATTTACTATTTCATTTCCTTTATTATTATGTGCAAAATGAGGGTTTTAAAACTAAATTTGGAAAAAATAGAAAACCTAATCTAAAATGCAAACTAAAATTGTTTTTTACTTCACTACTGACCCTAGGTCATAATCATATGTTTTTTAAGTATTTTTAATTTGGTTTACTATTTACAAACTATTTATTTACATCACTTATTTAAAATTTAGGGTTTTAAGAATTTTATTTACAAAATGGTTTTTAATCAGAAGAAAAATTATGGTTTATTTATTTACAATAATATATGAATTTTTTTGAATTAATGGCACTGGTTTTACATTTTTATGATTTTTATTTAGGTTTTTATGAATTTTTTATGAAAAATTAAATGGCTTTATTTATTTACAATGATTGACATGTGAAAAATATTAAAATTCATAATTGAGCCCTAATACTTGTATGTTTATTTTGGGATATTATTTATTGTTTACTGGAATTTTTATGGATTTTTAAAATCTATTTTTGTATTTATTTTGGATTTTCTAAGTTTTATGGTATTTTTATATACATTTTAAAAGGAAAATCTATTTAAACTATTTAAAAAGTGATTTAAACCCTAATAAAAATGTGGGAGTCAGTAGGTAATTTACATATGTCAGGGTTAATTTTTCACAATTTTTGGGTTACTTTTACTAATTTTTATTTATTTTTACTTTTAATGATTGTTTTTATTATTGGATTTATTTACAATATGCTTTTAAATTCTTAAACCTATACTAAAAATGAAATTTGAAATTTAATATTTTGTTTATATGTCAGGGATGAGTTTTAAGATTTGTTCACAAAATTGTATGATTTTTTATTTAGTTTTAGTATTTTTAATGTAATTTACCTTTTTATTGTTTATTTTTATTCTATTTACAATTTAAAATTCATTTTTAAATCATTTTTCCAGAATTAAAATTTGGGACTATTTTTATTATTTAGTTCACTATTTGAGAAGCCTAAAATATTTTTGGTGAAAATTTTTAATCCAGTTTACTATTTTTCATTCATTTTTTAGTGTTTTATTATTCATTTTCTTTTAAAATCCTAAAAAACTATTAAAACTAACAATTAACATTTGATTTTTTTATTTTGTGTTATTTACATTCTAAAGTATCTCTGAAAAAATTTCCAATTATTTATTTACTGTTTTGCTAATTATTTTTATTTTTATACTTTTAATAGCTTTTTTATTATGTATTTTGTATAGAAATTATTAAAATCCCCTTAAAAATGGGAATCAGGGGTTCATTATTTTTCACACCTATTACATGGATGTTATTTAAATTCATAAAATTTCTTGTAATTTTTCAATAGGTTTTATTATTTTTTATTGATTTTTTAGGGTTATTTGAGTATTTATTAAGTTTTATTTTTATATGCCATTTATTCACAAAATTATAAAAATGTAAAAATATGGACAAATCAGAAATCTTTTAAAGATTATTTACAAATATTTTGAGGTTTTTATTTATCCATTTAGTATTTTATTTCAATTTTTAAAGTTTATTGGTTTTTAAATATAAATTAAAAGAATTAATGAATTAAGTTAGGGTTTACAAATGAAACTGGCTAGGTGTCACGTTTTCAGTCACAGGATCCAGGTCAAACATGGAACCTCATCCATCCAGATTGTGTACTAGTGAGATTGAATCAGGGTCCTTAGATGAGAGTCCAGTCAAAGGGATAGATGGTCAGGATTAGAAGAGCACGCAAGCAGTATCACATACAATCATCAAATTCAAATTAAATCAATTAATCTTCAGAATTAAAGGAAACCGTTGGATCAAGGCCAATCCACCTCAATCCAATGGCTCAAGTGCATCTTCTCCAAAACAATCAGCCACACTGCGCGCGTATCTCACATTCCCCTCCAAAATTCAAAAATCCGTGAAACAAAAATTCAGCAATCAAGATTAACATGCCTGGATTCGCAATCACATACTGAACCTAATGACATACATCATGAACTTCGATTCACACTGAGTCCAGAGAATTTAGCAAAAGAAATTATGAACCCTAGCATGAACACTTTTTAGGATCTAACACATTACGCAAAATTGGACCATGAAACTATCCAGATCGAAGATTCATGCTACATACAATGTCAATCACTAATTGGAACTCATTTATATGAAGGACTCACCTTGTTCAGATGGAATCTTTCTTTGTTCCAAGCTGCAATTCTGGAATTTCCACAATCAAGAACTCCTTGTGCAATTGGAGTTGATCTACAATCTTGAGCTCTTCTTCATCATTGCCATGAGTATTGTTGATCTGGAGTAGATGAGAATGGAAAGTGCTTTGGATCCTCTGAATTTTGGTTGCAAAGTGTAGCTCCAACTCGTTTATTGACTCAACTTGCAGAGAGAAAATACGATGGATTTTTGATCTGAAATCTTACACTCCTCTAACTGAATCCTTCAGAGTCTTGCCAGAAGATTAAATACTCTTCTTCTTAGCCATTTGATGCTGAGTTAGTTAGATTTAGATCAAAGGTTGAGATCTCTTCCAACTTGCATGCTAGATTCTTGCTGGAATGTGTGACTGCCTCTCATTTTATTCATGCACGTGCTGCATGTGCTTATGAGTGAATCATTGTGATTTAATTTGATGAATTGTTGAAACACGCGTTTTTCCTCACTTTGTCACACCCTGCTTTCTTGGATTTTTTATTAACTTCCACCAGACCTTGCCACCTGTACAGGTGGGCTCAACTTATCTCCTTGGACTTTTCAGAAACCTTGTGACATGAATGATAACATCCCAAGAGTTCATGGACTAACTTGCAATGATTTCAGAGAATTGAAGAATCAAAACCACATGTCTACCCTATTTTGCCCACTGTAGCACCCTTGAAGGTCAGAACATGAATTTTTGTTGTGGCTTGAATTGAAGCAAGCTGATGCTTCTCACATACCATAAACATGAATTGAAACCTGTTGATGCATTCTTTTGGGATTCACAACCTTTTAAACTCAAATTGACTAGTGAGGATGAAGATGTATGGAAATGTTTCTTGGTATTCAATGGTGAGTTTGAGAATTGGTTGGGTTTGATGCATTTTGACCACAGACAGAACCTCTACATGCCCAAGCAGATGTGCACACACTCTTATTTCATTCAAAACTGCCCTCTACCTTGGATTTTGGTGTATGGCCACTTAGATGGCTTTTTCAACAAGCAAACACCATGATTCCATAGAATTGGGCCTCTTGAAGAAAATTGAGCCTTCACATTAGTGCACACACATCACACATATTATGTAGAGTGAATTGAAATCCACTTTTTGGCTTGAAATGCCCAAACACCAATTTTCACTTATGAACCAAAGTGGAAATTCTAGGTTTTTCCATGAATTTGATGATTTGGATTGAATTGGTACCAATTGATGTTAAACAGATGATTAATGAGTTATATGTGAGGTGTGGATGCTTTTAGTTTCTCAAGAAACCATGTGAAACTCCCTTAATCACTCATGCTTTCTCACATTGCTTCATATACAAGTTACCACTCAAAACCCTTTAAATAAATCTCAAATGCCAAAATGTACTTCACCATTGATCTTATAATGTCTCAAATACCCAGGAAACACTCCCCTTTTTCCAAATTTTGAAAGTTGAAAAATGGCCTCTCAGGGGGTGACCCGTGTCACCTCCTGATTGGTCCAAAATTCAAAATTTCAAACTTGGTCTCATTCTATTCCAAATGTCATAACTAAGATGAATCCACAAATGGAATGTGCAAAAACATCACCAAACTCCTTAAATCCTGATTTTATTGACTTTTGTATTTTCTTGAAAACCCTCCAATTTTGAACTACAAGTCCTTGATCCTTTCATTTTTGGCTTTTGACCTCAACTACAAAGTTGTAGAGGAGGAAAAAATATGAACTTTGGCAAAAGTTGGGCCTCAAAAGCATTTTCCATAAAAAAATTAGAGTCAGTACATTTTTATTGAAATCATCGATAGATTCAGATGCTTGAGAGTTGACTTTTTGGTACATGAAGATAGGAGCCAAATAAAGGAAAACTTTGTGAATGTCAAATGTAGAGGGTATCAATCCATGAACATTGAGATTTGGATGGTCTTATAACTCCAAAGTATTAGGAAATTAGAGCCTTTGGAAGTTCAGGAAATTAGGGTTTTGGGCCCTCAAAGTCAACTGGTCAAAATCCACTTTTCTGGAGGAATTGAGCCTTGTAATTTTGCATACTTGTGATTCATGTAAACTAAAGCATATCCCCAAAAGAATGGCTTTAATCTCTCAAGGTATGCCCTCCATAGGGCTCCAAGAATTTGGAAACCCTAATTCCAGCATTCATGGGGACCATTTTGCAGTTTTGCTTCCACAACTGATTGAGACATCAAAATTGATTCTTGATTTTTTGCTCATTTGAGATTAGGTTGATGTAGAAAACCATGCCTCAAGAACCACATCAATATCCTCTTTCATGCTTTCTATCCAGGCCTCAGAAGTTGGCTCAGTCATTCAATTCTTGAGCAAACCCTAATTGGGGCACATACTTCCTGGATTTTTGGAATCCTGCAAAGAAATAGCACACAACTTCCATACACACCATTTCATTCAATGAATTATGGTTAGGTAACCACTCAAACCCTCAACTCTTGTGATACAAGCAAAAGGAAGGGACACCTGGTCATCCATTAGTCTCCATGCCTATGATCTCAATTCTTTTATTTCTTTTTGGTCATGCATGAATGAATTATTTAGGTATGATGAATGAAATTTTAGGGGTCAAAAATGGGGTTATGACAATAATTATCATGGCTTTCTGCATATTGGTCCCCAGCATGTAAAGCCATGTGACATTATACCTGATGGTAACAGTCTCTAGAAAGCATGGCTCCCCTTTTTTACTCAGCAATAATTTTGTCTGACTTTTTATCTTGTTTTGTTTAGAACTTCCCTTCTAGGGCGCCCTCCAGGATGTCGTAGTCGACCCCCAATGTCCCCCTGCCGCAGAGACTAATCCGGTTGCCGACCTGGCAGCCTCCTCAAAAAAGGTTTGTGCTTTGCTTTCCCTGTTTGATACGTTGTGTTTTCTCCACATGTCGACTGAGCGCTTTCTCTTCTCTTCTAGGCGGTGGCTCAGGACCCGACCTCTGATGATGAGCTTCTTTACCATGTGATAAGGATGATCTCTTCATCCGTATGTGCTATCTCGCAATCTCTGCTGTTTTTGTCTGTTCGAAACTGCTAATCAAACTTTTCTCTCTGCAGAATACCACCGGCACGAGTGAGCCTTCTGCTCGACCTCCCCCAAAGTCCAACGTCGAAACAACCGCTCGGGCTTCTTTGGGGGTTGCCTATCCCAGGAAATCCAAATCAAATGTGCCCTCCAGGGAGGCGCAGACATCTGGGCCCAGGGAATCCAAATCAAATGCGTCTGCCAAAGAGGTGCAGACGTCTGGGCCCAAGGAATCCAAGTCACATACTACGGCCAAGGAGGCACAGGTATTTTCTGGTTATTGGCTTATCCTTGCCCTCATTTTTCTTCGGTTTCTGTCATCTAATATTTTGTATGCAGGCTTCTTTGGGCACTGATTCTCCCCACAAATCCAAACATTCAAAGCACTCAAGGCACTCTAAAAGGAGGAAAAGCTCCTCTGCGGAGAAACATACAGACAAGGCGCAGAAGAGGCATAAGTTGACCGCGAACAAAGACTCTGAGGATGCCGCCGACACTGCCCAGGCTCAACCTGATGATGATGATGTTGTCATGATCGACAACACAGTTGTCAATCCTATCAATGATGATGTGGTGGATTTGGACGACATCATCGAAACTCAACCCCTCAATGTTGAGGAGCCTTTCGAGGGTGATACCTCAGGCGCAGCTGCCGAGGCCATTGTCGGCGAACAGGATGCCCAACCCAATCCTCAGCAGTCGGCTCAGGTTTTCCATCTTTCGTCATTCATACTTGTTGTTTTATCTTTTGGTTCCTCTTCTAATGCCTTTTTACTGTAGTATGGAACTTCGACCACTCGAAGCCCTCTGGATTATGTTCCAGGCTCTGACCAGCCCTTTTCCCATCCTCCAGCACAGCCCGATCGACCTGCTGGTGAGTCCCAAGAACCAATGATTTCGGCTACTCTTAGTGACATTTCCGTCACTAGTCCTGCCAGTCCTTCCATTTCGACTAGTACTGACTCTAGTCTTTCAGATCCTTCGCAGAGTACTGACCGACCCACAACTTCTCAACCACAAGTGCCACTCACTATGCCGCTCCAAAATGTTGACCGACCAATGCTTGGTCTTCCAATTGTCTCTGGCCCTGCTCCAGCAAAGCCTTCTGTCTTAGAGGCCCTCGCACGGCTGAAGAACCTGGTCTCGACCAAGGCAACTTCATCCGAATCTGACCCGGCTCTCCTTTATGACGATAAATTGGGTCCTGATGCGTCTGAGACGAAAAGATTGCTCTACCACTTTCGCTTGCATGCCTACAATCCTGAGCTGATCGACTCCCTTAGTGAGGATCCAGATCTGGGCCAAGAACTTTCAGACACGCTGGCCAAACTGAAGACGCGACAGATTTCTGAGTCTTGCAGGATGGTGCTGGCCGAATTTGAAAAACTTTTCCCTTTGGTCTGGCAACACTCCAGAGAGACTCGTCATCATGAAGAGTTGATCAATTTGAAGAAGGCTGTGATGGAACAGTGTTGGTGTAACACCCAAATTCTACTCCAAAGTGTTGCACATAAAAGTTACACAATTATCAGAGTATAACAACGTGATACACAGAATTAGGATGTTACTCAACCATTTACACAAAATATGCTTTTATTGATTCAAATATAATCAAGTATACAAAAATGTATTTTCACAATATCAACGGAAGACATTCAAGTCAATTCATACTAAAATCATTAATCTCAACTAGAGAAACATAAAAGCGACAATCCCCAACAAGACCCTAAGTGTTACGACCAGAGCAGAATTCCCGACACGATTGGAAGACTTCACTTCCAAACCACAACGCAAGCCTCAAACTAGAACCTGCACGTTATCCACAAGTGGATAACGATAAACCACAGAAAAGGGGTGAGATATCAAAGCAATTATACAAAGATATAAACATGCATAACACGAGTAACAGGTATTAAGCATAAACCACAACACTGATAAGTGGCTCAGATGCACATTGCACCCCCACATAATTATACAGCAAAATCAAGAATACAATTATCAGCATGTTCATGTTCATCAGTTAATCAACTAGATCACATTTCTCACCACTTTACATTTACACAAATATACACAAGTATACATAGTCATATCAATTACAATCCAATTCATAACATAATGAATTATACGATTCTCACCACTTTACATTTACACAAATATACACAAGTATACACAGTCATATCAATTACAATCCAATTCATAACATAATTAATTATACGATTCTCACCACTTTACATTTACACAATTACGCACTAGTACATAATAAGTCATATAGTACACACCGATACACAACAACACCTTTAGTACACACCGGTACACAACAACACCTTTAGTACACACCGGTAAACAACAAGCCATTTAGTACTCACCGGTACATAAGAATCATATTCAATTCCATTCACATACACACACATCAAACACGCAACAATGTATATGTTCACATAACTCACACCATGATTACTAAACTATATGCATGCGGTACCGTTCATCAACACACGACTCACTCTCCATATAGGTAGAGCTGTTAACATAGCCACCACCTTGATCACTCAGCCAGTGGCACCAGTCCTGTCCGGATAGGATGGATTTTATATTACACGGACCACCACCTTGATCACTCAGCCAGTGGTACCTTTCCCGAATGGTAGGAAGGATTTCAATACCCAGACCACATGGATCACATCGACCATGCAACACAAAAAATGCGTATGAATGAATGCAAATGGTTCAACACAATGCAACACTGCACTAAATCAATCAAGGATAACATCATTTGCATAGAGGTCCACACAGTTACACCTGTAGCATTTATCCAATACCATAGCATTCCACCATCACAATCACTAAACGGATTCCAAGTCATTATGCGTTCACATTCGCATAAGCTCATTTCATTCATAACATCTCACAATGTTATCATACCACAATCATTCAATACAACTATTGATTCATTTCCAAATCAACCCGAACAAGTATTTCATACATAAATCCCATACAATATGCATACAACAATTATCCAGTCTTACACATTCAATTAAAACATTCACAAGTCAACACGAAATGTACATATAATAGCTTACCAACAACATACATATTCATCTCAATTCGCATGAACAATTCATGTTTATCACTTCATAAGTTATAACAGCTATTCATACATCGTTAGACATATTAACATCAATTATCATTTACATGTTAGCAACAAACATAAGCCACAAGGCACCACCATTCAAGCATACAGCAACAGAGAAATAATCATGGTTTCTTATTCACTATGGCAGTTCATATATTTCCATCACTCATTTATTTATTACACACCACTTCATCATTATTAAACCATGAACACAACATAGTATGAATGCCCATACACTCACACCACGTCATATTCATGAAACAATCATGCACAACATGGCAATCACAATGCAATCCGTCAAGTTAAAACAATGCATAGAAACATAATCAATCTCCTATGGAACTTCACTACCATGACCAATTTTAATCCATCAAATGCTAATCATTCTAATCCTATCACAAATATAATTCAATTAGCTTTACGCCACTCGAAACGACGCCCAAAACGGAGTTACGGTTCAAAATATACAACAAAAACAATTTTGAACATAACTTTCAGGAATCGGTTCCGACCTGGCCGGGAACCGGTTCTAGAACAGCGCAGAAAACACCCTCTCTGTTTTTTGTACCAGGAACCGGGTTTGACCTATAGGGGAACTGGTTCCTACGTGATTTTTCTGCATTTTTGTTTCTACGTTTACGCTCAAACTCACCCACTACCTGTCCGAATCAGGAACATAACCAAGAACGAATACGACACATATATTCACATATATTCAACAATTAAAATACATTCTTAGCTTCTAATCCAAACCTAAACTACGGGTACATGCAAATTCTTCCTAATTCGACGTTCTTGAGCTAAAAGCTCTACGGGCAACAATGGAACCTAAGCCCCCAAATCAGTATAACAGATTACCCAAACACCCAAACCTATTCTAAACAAATTCATATCAATGGATAAGTACCATGAATCCCACCCTTACCTGGTTGATTCACGAAATTGCAAACTCCCTCTTCTTCTTCAAGCCCTTAGGTTACGTTCTTCCTTCTTCTCCCTTTCTCTGCTCTTCTCACTTTTCTCTCAATTTTTACATAAAAAAGTGATTCTGACTCTAGCTTTCCTTTTTCTTCTATTTTATTTTTATTTTCTTTCTTTTCTAACGAGCCTAATAGAACCCCCCTTATTTCTTTCACTAGCACACACACTAAGCCCAATTGCTATATGTGATCGGTGGATCTGGAACTGACTGTTTTAAAGCTGGTTCGCGAAATGTCGCGGAAGCAAGAGTCGCCACCGTCTTTTATTTTCTCCAAATGGAAAGGACAAAAGCACAGAAAAATTCCTTAAAGAGATTGCTCTCGGTTCGGGAGGTAGGTTATAGAAAGGGAAGGTATTAGCACCCTTTCTATCCATGGTTATCCATGGGCTCTTAGGTACTTGCTCAATGTGTTTTCAAAATTGTTTGCTTGCTTTTCAATTGTGGGTTTAAAAAAGTTTCTTTGAAAAATTTCAGTTCGACTCGTACGTCAGAGTGTTTGAAAAATTTGCTTTGAAAGCTTTTGGAAAGTGTTGGTGTGAAAAGTCTTTGAATTTTTGTTTTGAAGAGAGCAAGTATCCATGAGTCGTCTACCTACCCTAAGGAATTCGTCTGTGTAAATGTCCTTTAAAGTAGTGCCATCCCACCATTGAGAGGTAGGTAGCACCACCGTTGGAGGTGTTCGGGTCAATTCGAGTATGTAGGGACATGGTGATCACCGGAGTAATGGGAAGACACCTTAGAAGCTACCCTCATGCCAGGTTCCCGGATCATGAGGACTTACTAAGACATCCTCTACTCGACGATCACCTTTCGAAAGGCAACAGTGAGGCGTACCCTAGAGGTGGTGTGTGCGGTTCGTGTGTCATGTTTCAATTATTTTGTCTTGTCATGTTTGTTGTGATCTACGCTTAATTTTATTTTTAGGGCCATACATTCTTTCATGCTTTTTGTTAACAGTTATATACTTGCGAGAAAATAAATCTAAACTATTACAAATGGCGCGGGTCCACATCGTCAAAATAAACCGAACCCGATTTGACTGAAAAATAAATAAAGTGAATAAAAGTGCGAGAAATAAAATTATTACAAGGCTTTGGGACATGTACATAATTATAATAAGCGACAAAGTAAAATACGCGAAACAAAATAATTAACAACAATGGGCGTTGGACCCTTCTTGCAAAAAGATTAAATTTAATAAGGAATTAATTAAAAAAATAAATGTTTTTGGTATTTTGTGTTTTTTAGATTTAAAAGAAAAAGAAAAATCAATTAAAATTAAAATGAAATACTAAACCCTAATTCTAATGTTTTTTAAGTTTATTGTGAAAATATTGAATTTTTGACCTAATTAAAATCTAAGTTAATTTACATGCAAGATTTAATTTATGAAAATAAATAATAATTATTATTATAAAAAGGGAAATTAAAAAAAGAATCAAAATTAACAATTAAACCTAAATTCTATATTTTTGGATTTTTGTTATTAAAAGAATTAAAATTTAAAACCTAATTAAAACTAAATTTATTTACATGTTAAATTATGAAAATTACTAATATTATGGCAAAAAACAAGGAAAGTTAAAAGGAATAAAAAGTCATTAACCTAATGCTATATTTTTGGATTTTTTTATGGAAGAAAGAATTAAAGTTAAAAAACCTAATTAGACTAAATAATTTACATATTAATTATTTACAACAAAATAAATAAAATAAATATTTTTTTATGTTTTTTATCCTTTTTCTGATTTTTTTGTGATGTTGTTATATTTTATGGCAATAATTAATTAAATTAAACAATCAAGAAAATAAAATAATAAATTAAGTGAAACACAAGAAAAATAAAAAGAATGGCAAACCAGGGGGGGTAGCCCCAAAATTGGAGGTACAGGCCTTAGCATTTCAGGCCCATTAAGCTTGAGTCCATTGACTTTTTGAATCCTGTATGATGCTTTGACTGGGGTTTATTGTGTTCCTTGATCCTACGCCTTTGATCTGAATGGGATGGACGCGTGGATGGTGGGATGATGAAGGAGTATGGTGCGTCTTAAGATCATGCCTGCATGGGAATTGTAAATGAAAAACAATATTGAAATAGCATGAGACCTGGGGTTCGAACCCAGGTCTTGGATATTGCCAAGAGAGGTGTCTGCCAGCTGAGCTGTTTGGATTAATTGATATATTAATGATACACAATTAACAAAAAGAAAGAATCAGCGCGTTAGTAATTAAAAGCGCGAAATTTAAAATCAACGAATCAGTGAGGGACAACACATCATCTTCCTCACTTTTTCTGAAACACAAGCCTATGGAAACGGTTTTGCACGCGTTGATGTATACCACCTACAAGAAAATAGCGATTAGATGCTGGGTGTATATAAATTGTTCGCGAATGGTGGTTTACGTCCGTCTCAATGCACTGAACTCAATGGCCATGGTCTGAAGCTTTGATTTTTCTTCTTTGCAAAAGCCCTAATTTTAAAAAACCTGTAACCCTAATATTCGAAAATGGTAGAATCGCATATGGCTTATGAAAACTCAATTAAACACATCAGTTAGTTTGGAAACTTCACATTAAACAAGAATTCACAAATAAAAATGCAAAAGAATGTATGAATTATGATATAGGATTTCAAAAGTTTCTCTGTACAGGGGAGGTCCTTGCTGCCGATTCTTTGCGTTTGGATGGATGTTTGGAGTTGGAATTGCTTCAGGGAGCTCTGAGGAAGCCTTTAGAAAGAGAATTAAGGCTTAAAACCTACCCCAACCTTGATTTCAGATTTGTCTTTTTATGGGAAATTTTCAATGTTGCAATAAGCTTTTGAGCGCAGCATATCGTGTCCAAGGCTTAGGGTTTGACTCAGTGCTTATGATGGAAGAGAATTAGCTTGTTAGTTGGCCTTAATTCATGCTCATGAAAGAACTAGTCCTAGGGTTTTCACCATTAACCAATTTTCCTTCTTTTAAGCCAAGACCAAGACTTAGTGTGCAATTTAACCCTAGCCTGAGTTTTTGAGTTGGCCCATGATATATGGAAGTTGTCCAAATTCAAATGACACTATTCCATTGGTTTTTGAATTTTATTTGAATTTTTAAAGATTTAAAATGAATTAAATTATCAAAAATTAAATAAAATAGAAAAATCAATATTTGGTCTTGAAATTAATCATGGGACACGTGTGTGGCATGACAAGGATGAATCAAGTGGAAGAAAGTGGGCCCTTTTGTCAAAAATTGGAGTTTCAAGGATAGTTGACTTTTGCCATTTCACAAAAATTTCCCAACTTCTACAAGGCATAACTTGCTCAATTTTTAAGCTTTTCACATGTTCTTGGACATTTTGGAAAGGTCTTTGAGTCCTCTAACCAATGCCTTTGGTCCCATGTCATTTTGATTTACCAATCTCAAGTTATGGTCTTTGACTTAAAGTCCCTTTTTGTTGACTTTTGAAAATGACCTATAATGTTGAAATTGATAACTTTTTGTGAGAGCATTTCTTGGACTTGAAGTATGAAGATGAGTTGTAGGAAATGTCTTTCTCTTCAAAATGAGATTTGGATGGAATTTTTCTGATAATCCATGTGAAAGTTATGCCCTGGTCAATTTCAGTTGACTTTTTCAGCTGTCCAAATATAGTAACTTTTGCAACTTTGATGATCTCTGAGCCAAATTTTGAGAATCATGATCAAGCATTGATCAAACGATGTTTGTGGCTTCAAAATGATATGTTGACCAAAAATTTGAACTTTTGACTGTCAAATGACCATTTTGCCCCTACAGTTGACTGTAGTGCAATTTAGGGTTTTGACTGTGCAATCTTGAGCTGAATGCCTTGAAACTTGATATGAGGATACTTGACCATCTTTGTAGGCATGTGAGACTTGATTGGGCTTGATTGGGCTTTTGAACACTCCATTTTCTTGATCAGCACACAAACCCTAGTTTTGACTGTATAGGAGACAGTTGCACTGCACAACCCTTGGGGAATTTTGTAGCTTGGCTTGGCAATTTCTTGAGGAATGTGGGAGGGAAAATTTTGGGGTATAACAGTTGCCCCTGTTCAATCTTCTTAGACCTGAGGATGCAGATTGGCTGACGTGTCTTTCGTAATCCGAGGGTAGAAGATGATTGGACACTAGAGTGCCCAGAAATTTGCGCTCACATGTTGGCAGTGATGGTGAAATGGGCTTATAGATGCCATTTGGAGGTCGCTGGATAGGATGATGGGCTTATAGATGCCATCTGGATATTGATCACGTAGGAGATTCCTTAGCGAGAACCTGCATACCTGCAAAAGAACAAATGAGTACCTGACACGTTGCAGGGGCTGGTTTTCAGATGCTTGGTATAGATGTGTCCTGACTGGTTACAGGAGCTGAGTTTGGAGCTTCACATGATGATGAATGAAACAGGGATGGTTACTACCTTAGCATGAATGGTAAGAGAACCTTGGGCGATTTTAACTTCAACAACGCTCGTTGAGAAAAATCTTGGGTGTCTTCTACTGGAATAAGAATCAGGGAGATCTTAGGGTCGATCTGACTGAACCAGAGGAGGCCTTTGACTGGATAAGCATCAGGAAAATCTTAGGGTCGATTTAACTGAACCGGTCTAGGTCTTGAAATATCTTCAACTGGATAAGCATCAGGGAGATCTTAGGGTCGATCTGACTGAACCAAGAGAAGGCCTTTGACTGGATAAGCATCAGGAAAATCTTGGGACGATTTAACTGAACCGGTCTAGGTCTTGAAATGTAGCTTGAGAACTTAACTGGATCTTTCCTGAAAGGTAAAAGTCATTCATATGCAATGCATGATATGGATCAAGCAATGATGTTCTCAACATAAATGAGATTTGTAAGATATGATGTGTACATGCATGCTATAATGATGTATGTGATGTTTCATGTATATTTTTGTCTAGGAAAGTGAATCCTTGACGGGTGCCGGGAAGTCGTATCCTGGGCTGATGTCGAAGAATAGATTTTGCTTCCGCTGGGGATGATAATTGCAAGGATACCGGTAGGAGAAGATGACTCCGTTGCGGAATAAACTTGGCGAATGGAAGATTCTGCGGGGAGAAAAGATATTCTAGCGATCATGCGGGGAAGCAATACTCTGTGGGGATAGAGATGCTTTGCTGAGTGTTGATAGCAGTAATTTGCTGAGGATGTCTTTGTTGTTGGAAGTGTTAATGGACTTCGCTGGGGATAGGAAAGAACTATGTTGACGATGACCTTTCCGTGGCTTTTGGCTGAGGATAACCCAGTTATATCCTGTTAAGGAAATAACTCTTTGAATAAAGCCGGACGACGCGTTCGTGCTCTGCGAGGGGATAAGCTTCCAGAATCTACTGGGGATAAGCTTACTGCTTAGAGAGATGAATTCCAATTTTCCTGGGGAAACTGGATTGGACTCTTCTGGGGAGTTTTGGAATGTAATTTTATAAGTTGAAAGGGGGAACCTATGTAGGGTTGCATGCTGATGAGTTTGTGTAAAACTGTATCTGAAATGGAGAAGGAACCTGGGTAGGGTTACTTTGATGATGAGTTCGTGTAAAACTTCGTTTTTTTGGAAAGGGAGAACCTGTGTAGGGTTTCTGGGTGACGAGTCCATGTAAAACTGCATCTTGAAGAGAGGGAACCGATGTAGGGTTGCTTGATGAGGTAAGTTCATGTAAAACTTCTTGATGAACCGGGGTGAGGTTATCTTGAGCTAAATCCATGTAAGACTTCTGGGGGGAACCATGGTTAGGTTGCCGGGATAAGTTCGTGTAAAACTTCTTGACGAACCGAGGTAAGGTCATCTTGAGATAGGTCCATGTGAGACTCTTGGAGGAACCGGGGTTAGGTTACGGCAGGATAAGTTTGTGTAAAACTTCTTGATGAACCGGGGTTAGGTCATCTTGAGATAGGTCCATGTGAGACTCTTGGAGGAACCGGGGTTAGGTTACGGCAGGATAAGTTTGTGTAAAACTTCTTGATGAACCGGGGTTAGGTCATCTTGAGATAGGTCCATGTAAGACTTCTGGAGGAACCGGGGTTAGGTCACTTCGGGATAAGTTCGTGTAAAACTTCTTGACGAACCGGGGTAAGGTTACTTGTGATAAATCCATGTAAGATTTCTGGAGGAACCGGGGTAAGGTTACTTGGATAAGTTTGTGTAAAAACTTCTGGAGGAACCGGGGTAAGGTTATTTGGTTGAGTTTGTGTAAAAATCTCTGGAGGAACCGGGGTAAGGTTACTTGGATAAGTTTGTGTAAAAACTTCTGGAGGAACCGGGGTAAGGTTGCTTCGGGATAAGTTTGTGTAAAACTTCTTGATGAACCGGGGTTAGGTCATCTTATGGAGGAGGAGTCTGTGTATGACTTTGTCTGAAGGTTGAGCAGAAACCGGTGTTGGGTTGCATGATTTTGATTAAGTGGATAATTGTCCTGTTTGGTCTCGGACGTTAGCCCACGATCTGGAATTTGTAAAGGTAGATGGTAATCATTTTTATGTTGATCTGTCCTTTGTAATTTGGTTGACAGAGCAATTGGATCGCCTGGATAGCTCATTATTGCCCCTGCTTCGGAGGTGAGGGAAGAGGATACCTGTGCGGGTGATCGACAAATCTTCGGGTAGGCAAGTGACGAGATACCGGAACATAGTCGTACGCTTCGATCCCTAACTTTTGCCTGGACCGCCCTTTCGGGTTTTCAGTCCACCGGGATACCCATTTTTGCCCAAGCCGCCTTTTCAGGTTTTCGACTTGCCGGGTGTACATGTTTTTTGTTTCATCCCTTCATTTTGCCCGAACCCTTTTAGTTCGCCGGGAAGCCCTTGTTTTTGCCTAGGTATGTCAACCTAGCGGGTCTTTGATTATGCGCAGTATTTTTTCGCCTATGTCCACGCTCTCAGAATGTAGGGAGTTGCCCCTGTTGGAAGTATTTTGCCATGCCCCAGATAATGAGTAATGTGCCCCTTGATTGGAGGTTCTTCTGTTCACAAGGTGTTCATCGTGCGAATTTCCCTGCTTGTTCAAACAAGTAGTCATATGCAAACAAGGTTATTTTAAGAATGCAAAAGTCTATGTCTGTCTTGAATTTTGAAAATGCATTTTTTGTAATACAGTGCGATGTCAACTCAATATTTTACAGCAAACCTTCAGGAGTCAGGATACCTTCGTAACAGTATGCTTTCGAACTAACCCATGCTTCAGCTAGGACTTTTAAGAGTTATATCGTGGCCTGGTTCACGGTTTAAGAAACAAAGGATAAAGGCTCAAATTATTTGTACCCACCCGCTCTTCGTGATGTTCTCCAAACCTAAACTCAGTTGATCGTGCGTTAGACCTTGTTTGAGTCTTTGCTCTGATTTTCCGGTGATGATTCGGATATTGAACGTTTATTTGAATAGGCAATCATCCCCTTTTTTGCTGAGGGTTTGTGAGACCT
The DNA here is from genome assembly GCA_948472305.1 of Vicia faba. Classification (NCBI taxonomy): domain Eukaryota; kingdom Viridiplantae; phylum Streptophyta; class Magnoliopsida; order Fabales; family Fabaceae; genus Vicia; species Vicia faba. Next base: position 1,110,938,982 of record OX451737.1, on the reverse strand, counting down.
CTTTTTTTTTTGATTTAGTTATCCCTTTCTTTTTTTTTTGCCTGAACTGTTTCCTTTTTGGGATTACAATCAGCGGGATGCCCCAGTTTGGTAAGTCTTCTTTATTGGTTTTGACTTTTTGGGCTTTTCATTCATGAATTTTTTTGATAATGACTGCCTGTCCTTATGATTGTTCGGAACCATCACTGTCTTTTGTTTTTGAAAAACTCATTTAGTGACATTCATTGTGCACTTGGATCGACTGAGAGAACTACCCTGCCCCAGGTTATGATTAAGGGTTTTGATTTTCGAAAATACAAACTCCTACTTCTTTGGCTCTGATGGGTTGACGAGGGATTATCATCCTTATAACTCCAGTGTTTAGGAATTGAAACAATGCCTGTACCTCATCAGCGGGGTCTGTTCAAAAGCATACTGTAAATTGTGGTATTGTTTTCGTCATCCTCCCTCAAGAGGTTTAGAATTTTCAATTAAGAATTGACCATCGCAAAAAATATGAAAGCAGTTTTAAGCATAGTAAACATAATTAATTCAAGACAGACATGTGTAATGCATTCATGAAATAAAAGAGTTTAACACAATAATTGTTTATCTGAACAAGAAAAGGAAAAATACAACTTGAAATCAAATGAACAAAAATTTAGCCATGCTTTGGCAATGGAGCGGTGATCACGTTGGGAGTCTCCGCAGGCTCGAACTCGATCTCTTTGGCATCGATCATGTTCTGAATTTTGTACTTCAGTGCCCAACAGTCCTCAGTATCGTGCCCCGGGCTATCAGAATGATAGGCACACCTTGCTTCTGGATTGTAGCTAGGAGAGGAGGTCTTAGGATTGGCAGGAGGGTTGATTACTGCAATCAGGTTCATCTTCACCATATGCTGCAATGCTTGTGACCAAGGCATGTTAATGTTGGTGAATTGCCTTTTAGGCCCTTCCGGCCTTTGCTGGTTTCCCCTTTGTGGTTGACGGCGTGGTGCAGAACCAGAGATCATGACTGCCCCTGCATGTTGATCACGGCGACTCTTTTGACTGTATACAGCATTGGATTCCTTCTTTCCCGTGTAAGGTTTTTTATGAATATCAGAAGGTGTGGCCTCTTGAATCTTCCCCGACTTGATACCAGCTTCAATTCTTTCGCCAGTCAGGATGAGGTCGGTAAATCCAGCAGATGAGTTACCAATGAGGTGATTGAAGAATGGCCCGGATAGGGTCCCCAAGAACATATCAACGAGTTCCCGGTCAGTTAACGGAGGTTGCACCCTTCCAGCAAGGTCTCTCCATCTTTGTGCGTACTCCTTGAAACCTTCACTTGACCCCAACGACATACCCTGGAGTTGGGTACGTGTGGGAGCAAGGTCGGCATTGTACTGGTACTGCTTATAGAAAGCAGTCGCCAACTCCTCCCAGTTACGAACTTTGGTCCCATCCAGTTGATAGAACCATTCGAGGTGAGTCCCTGAAAGACTTTCCTGGAAGAAGTGGATCCACAAGCTCTTGTCTGCTGAGTATGGTTGGATTTTCCGAACATAAGACCTGAGATGCAACTTGGGACAAGACGCCCCGTCATACTTGGTAAAGGATGGTGCCTTGAACTTCCGAGGAATAATCACACCAGTTGACAAACCCAGATCTCCAAAATCCAGCCCAGGTACCTGTTGGATCTCCATAGCATTCAGCCTATCCTCCAACTGTTTGTACTTGTCCTCAGCCGGAGGGTACTGTTCGTCGTTGAAATCTGTCTCGCTGTCGGAGACCACTGGACTAGGCACCTCTCTCTCATGGTGACTGCTTTCCCTCACAGATGGGGTTGTCCCCTCAGTTTCCTCCTGCGGTGTATTCCCAGATCTGCGTCTAGGGCTGAACAGAACAATCCTCTTCTTCTTCTTGTCCTTCTTCAAAAACAAAGCCTTCAGATCTTGTTGACCCTGAGCCAAGCCTTTGATCAGCTCCTGAAATTGGGTGTTCTGCGCCTGAAATTGGGCGTTCTGCGCCTGAAGAGCCTTGATAGATGCCTCGGTTGATGATTCAGGATTCATGACGAGACTGCTGAAATAAACAGCGAAGAAGGTAAGCAACCTGCAGAGGAAGGGTACCTGTTATGTAATGATATGTATGATATGCATGCAATGATTTCAAGGACCTCGTGGGGTAAACAGAGAAACTTGTTAGAGTTGGAAACTGGCAACTTGATTGAAAGTACTTCATGTTGTTGAGAGTCCTTCGTCACAGGTCAAAGGCTCACCATATCCAGTGGGTCATAGCCCCTGACTTTAGTCATCATGTCTGGTTTTGATTTCCAAACAACCTTGGTTAGGGAACCTTCTTCAGGAGTCAGAGCTCACCATATCAAGTGGGTCATAGCCTCTGACAACATTGGCTAGAGGAAAATAAATCCTCTTTGCCCCTTGCTAGATGTTTGATTTATATGACCTGTATCACAAGCCCTTGAGATCCTTGAAATGGGTTAGGAGGTATGCAATGGTATGATGTCATGATATGCATGGGGTAATGTGAGTAACCCTGTTATGAGTCCCAATTAAGGACTATAAACAGACCCTGCAAGAAATTCAGTATACTTTGTTATGAGTCTCAATTAAGGACTATAAACAAAACCTGCAAGAAATTTGGTAAACCTTGTCATGAGTCCTAGTTAAGGACTATAAACAAAACCTGTAAGTAGTTCATGTGTCAGCTAACAAGCATGCAAGTAGGCAAGTACAAAGGCACACAAGTCACACAAGAGAAACCCTTAGGGTTTAGGCCAGCATGGGGTCTGGGTAGTACCCTCTTGAAGTTGGTGGGCTCAACCTGTCCTAATCAAAGTAACCGGGTTCTAAGGTTCCCAATATCACGGGATTGCTTTCATTGTTCATCGTTTCGATTTAGCCACTGAACTGGCGACCGAAATATTCCAGGAAAGCAACCCTCAATTGAGTGTAGTATCGAGTATCAACCAACCTCGGACTGCACCAAAGTCAGTTATCTCACTACCCTAAAGAGGCCAAGATAGTTCAATTAAGGTTCCTAAGGTCTGTTGATGCTTCACGACACCACGCGGAGGCCCCGTACTCTCCTTGACTGAACTCAAGGGTTACCGGTACACACCAAAGTGCCACATCAACGTAGCAGACTGTTTCAACCATGTCGGTATACCCCGCACAGTTCCCTCACAGCCTTGTTGCTACTTCCTAAGAAGGTATCCCCAGATCCGGGTTTAGGATCTATAGAACTCCCAAGCAACCCACAATTTAAAGCAAGCAAGTCAATACGATTGAAAACACAGTTATGAACTAGCCCTAAGGTGCACCTCACTTTAAGTTTATCCCCAGCAGAGTCGCCAGTTCTGTGATCGGTGGATCTGGAACTGACTGTTTTAAAGCTGGTTCGCGAAATGTCGCGGAAGCAAGAGTCGCCACCGTCTTTTATTTTCTCCAAATGGAAAGGACAAAAGCACAGAAAAATTCCTTAAAGAGATTGCTCTCGGTTCGGGAGGTAGGTTATAGAAAGGGAAGGTATTAGCACCCTTTCTATCCATGGTTATCCATGGGCTCTTAGGTACTTGCTCAATGTGTTTTCAAAATTGTTTGCTTGCTTTTCAATTGTGGGTTTAAAAAAGTTTCTTTGAAAAATTTCAGTTCGACTCGTACGTCAGAGTGTTTGAAAAATTTGCTTTGAAAGCTTTTGGAAAGTGTTGGTGTGAAAAGTCTTTGAATTTTTGTTTTGAAGAGAGCAAGTATCCATGAGTCGTCTACCTACCCTAAGGAATTCGTCTGTGTAAATGTCCTTTAAAGTAGTGCCATCCCACCATTGAGAGGTAGGTAGCACCACCGTTGGAGGTGTTCGGGTCAATTCGAGTATGTAGGGACATGGTGATCACCGGAGTAATGGGAAGACACCTTAGAAGCTACCCTCATGCCAGGTTCCCGGATCATGAGGACTTACTAAGACATCCTCTACTCGACGATCACCTTTCGAAAGGCAACAGTGAGGCGTACCCTAGAGGTGGTGTGTGCGGTTCGTGTGTCATGTTTCAATTATTTTGTCTTGTCATGTTTGTTGTGATCTACGCTTAATTTTATTTTTAGGGCCATACATTCTTTCATGCTTTTTGTTAACAGTTATATACTTGCGAGAAAATAAATCTAAACTATTACAAATGGCGCGGGTCCACATCGCCAAAATAAACCGAACCCGATTTGACTGAAAAATAAATAAAGTGAATAAAAGTGCGAGAAATAAAATTATTACAAGGCTTTGGGACATGTACATAATTATAATAAGCGACAAAGTAAAATACGCGAAACAAAATAATTAACAACAATGGGCGTTGGACCCTTCTTGCAAAAAGATTAAATTTAATAAGGAATTAATTAAAAAAATAAATGTTTTTGGTATTTTGTGTTTTTTAGATTTAAAAGAAAAAGAAAAATCAATTAAAATTAAAATGAAATACTAAACCCTAATTCTAATGTTTTTTAAGTTTATTGTGAAAATATTGAATTTTTGACCTAATTAAAATCTAAGTTAATTTACATGCAAGATTTAATTTATGAAAATAAATAATAATTATTATTATAAAAAGGGAAATTAAAAAAAGAATCAAAATTAACAATTAAACCTAAATTCTATATTTTTGGATTTTTGTTATTAAAAGAATTAAAATTTAAAACCTAATTAAAACTAAATTTATTTACATGTTAAATTATGAAAATTACTAATATTATGGCAAAAAACAAGGAAAGTTAAAAGGAATAAAAAGTCATTAACCTAATGCTATATTTTTGGATTTTTTTATGGAAGAAAGAATTAAAGTTAAAAAACCTAATTAGACTAAATAATTTACATATTAATTATTTACAACAAAATAAATAAAATAAATATTTTTTTATGTTTTTTATCCTTTTTCTGATTTTTTTGTGATGTTGTTATATTTTATGGCAATAATTAATTAAATTAAACAATCAAGAAAATAAAATAATAAATTAAGTGAAACACAAGAAAAATAAAAAGAATGGCAAACCAGGGGGGGTAGCCCCAAAATTGGAGGTACAAGCCTTAGCATTTCAGGCCCATTAAGCTTGAGTCCATTGACTTTTTGAATCCTGTATGATGCTTTGACTGGGGTTTATTGTGTTCCTTGATCCTACGCCTTTGATCTGAATGGGATGGACGCGTGGATGGTGGGATGATGAAGGAGTATGGTGCGTCTTAAGATCATGCCTGCATGGGAATTGTAAATGAAAAACAATATTGAAATAGCATGAGACCTGGGGTTCGAACCCAGGTCTTGGATATTGCCAAGAGAGGTGTCTGCCAGCTGAGCTGTTTGGATTAATTGATATATTAATGATACACAATTAACAAAAAGAAAGAATCAGCGCGTTAGTAATTAAAAGCGCGAAATTTAAAATCAACGAATCAGTGAGGGACAACACATCATCTTCCTCACTTTTTCTGAAACACAAGCCTATGGAAACGGTTTTGCACGCGTTGCTGTATACCACCTACAAGAAAATAGCGATTAGATGCTGGGTGTATATAAATTGTTCGCGAATGGTGGTTTACGTCCGTCTCAATGCACTGAACTCAATGGCCATGGTCTGAAGCTTTGATTTTTCTTCTTTGCAAAAGCCCTAATTTTAAAAAACCTGTAACCCTAATATTCGAAAATGGTAGAATCGCATATGGCTTATGAAAACTCAATTAAACACATCAGTTAGTTTGGAAACTTCACATTAAACAAGAATTCACAAATAAAAATGCAAAAGAATGTATGAATTATGATATAGGATTTCAAAAGTTTCTCTGTACAGGGGAGGTCCTTGCTGCCGATTCTTTGCGTTTGGATGGATGTTTGGAGTTGGAATTGCTTCAGGGAGCTCTGAGGAAGCCTTTAGAAAGAGAATTAAGGCTTAAAACCTACCCCAACCTTGATTTCAGATTTGTCTTTTTATGGGAAATTTTCAATGTTGCAATAAGCTTTTGAGCGCAGCATATCGTGTCCAAGGCTTAGGGTTTGACTCAGTGCTTATGATGGAAGAGAATTAGCTTGTTAGTTGGCCTTAATTCATGCTCATGAAAGAACTAGTCCTAGGGTTTTCACCATTAACCAATTTTCCTTCTTTTAAGCCAAGACCAAGACTTAGTGTGCAATTTAACCCTAGCCTGAGTTTTTGAGTTGGCCCATGATATATGGAAGTTGTCCAAATTCAAATGACACTATTCCATTGGTTTTTGAATTTTATTTGAATTTTTAAAGATTTAAAATGAATTAAATTATCAAAAATTAAATAAAATAGAAAAATCAATATTTGGTCTTGAAATTAATCATGGGACACGTGTGTGGCATGACAAGGATGAATCAAGTGGAAGAAAGTGGGCCCTTTTGTCAAAAATTGGAGTTTCAAGGATAGTTGACTTTTGCCATTTCACAAAAATTTCCCAACTTCTACAAGGCATAACTTGCTCAATTTTTAAGCTTTTCACATGTTCTTGGACATTTTGGAAAGGTCTTTGAGTCCTCTAACCAATGCCTTTGGTCCCATGTCAGTTTGATTTACCAATCTCAAGTTATGGTCTTTGACTTAAAGTCCCTTTTTGTTGACTTTTGAAAATGACCTATAATGTTGAAATTGATAACTTTTTGTGAGAGCATTTCTTGGACTTGAAGTATGAAGATGAGTTGTAGGAAATGTCTTTCTCTTCAAAATGAGCTTTGGATGGAATTTTTCTGATAATCCATGTGAAAGTTATGCCCTGGTCAATTTCAGTTGACTTTTTCAGCTGTCCAAATATAGTAACTTTTGCAACTTTGATGATCTCTGAGCCAAATTTTGAGAATCATGATCAAGCATTGATCAAACGATGTTTGTGGCTTCAAAATGATATGTTGACCAAAAATTTGAACTTTTGACTGTCAAATGACCATTTTGCCCCTACAGTTGACTGTAGTGCAATTTAGGGTTTTGACTGTGCAATCTTGAGCTGAATGCCTTGAAACTTGATATGAGGATACTTGACCATCTTTGTAGGCATGTGAGACTTGATTGGGCTTGATTGGGCTTTTGAACACTCCATTTTCTTGATCAGCACACAAACCCTAGTTTTGACTGTATAGGAGACAGTTGCACTGCACAACCCTTGGGGAATTTTGTAGCTTGGCTTGGCAATTTCTTGAGGAATGTGGGAGGGCAAATTTTGGGGTATAACACTATATTATCTTATTTCATTTTAAATCCTTATTTTATTTAATTAATCAATTAAATCATATACTACTTAATTAAATAATTAATTACTTACTAACCAATTAAATAAATAATACAATTATATTCTATTATTCTAGTGACCTCTCACTAACCCAACACTTAGGGACTCCTACCCTACAAACCCACTTAAGGCCAAACACAATTAATTATTAATATTAAATCACAACAATACACATAATCATGTTATAAACATATTATATAACAATTAAATTAATAAAAAGGCAATTAATCAAAATTTGGGCATTACAACTCTCCCCCACTTAAAAGATTTTCGTCCTCGAAAATTCTCTAAACAAAACCAATTTGTAAGCACAAACACAATTCCACACAACGTGGCATACATAACATATGCGAACATCCGATCATTCCACATAGACTAGCATACAGCACTCATCATATGATGTCATGCCATCATACGCAATCAACATTAGTCTACCAGCTACAACATACAAGACTAAACAGACCAGTCTCAAGACATGCATTTTAATGACACACAAAGCACATGTTGTACACACATAACACATATTCACAAACATAACATGCACAACTCTACTACAACAATTATTTTAAAAAGCATCACGAAATAAGAGTCGTCCATATACCATTCCAACATTCGCCCGCGCAGACAATACGGTTCTTATCCGAATGGATCTTAAATATAGAATCTCTCGGCACACAATTCAGTCCTCAACTTTCCTTTGTCCATTCTCAACTGGGACCTTGGTCATTACCACTAGTAATCCGAACACCTTTCGCAACATACCCGCATTACACTTCCGTTATCGATTCCATAAATTCAACTATTCCTTGTCAATTTACTTACTCGACTATATCCAATTCATTACTGATTATTCTCTTATCAAATCCAACAATCACCTATTCCTGTAAACCTGATTTCCATCTTGGCTTGTAGCAATTCACACCAGTCATTAAACACAATTCGCACTTTGCTGCACTACTCTGATCTTTTCCTTAGAGATCCTCTGTTCGATTAACACATCAACTCCATTACTCAAATTTACAATATCATTATATGCTCTACACAAGCCTCTGAATCCTTTTTATCCCGATACAACACTGGCTTCCGTACAATGCTCTGCAAGTCCTTGTGATTAACATACTTATCTCATACACCTCTTGCCAAAGAATAATCCAAACCAATTTGTACTCCTTTTTAAATAGAATCGAAGCAAACTTTGTCTCTCCTTGCTAACTCTTCCGGATTCAATACTTACCCTATCCGACGTCACCACGACATTTCCAATTTCACACCAAGGGTATGGTCTACATATCCTCATTCACTCGCACAATCACATCTAACTCGTCCCTTGAGTGACCAAATCCTTATCTCTCATCTTCAGTTATCATGCAACACGACGTTAATACATCTTATCCACCTCTCACAAATCCTTTGACGAGAAAACATAGCACATAGTAACACGCCTCCAATCGGACACTCTTCGACAAGAAGTCCTTCTCTTCCCTTTTCTCAGATAGCTGATATACGCTCATAACATTATTCCCAAAATCTCTCGATCAACCTTCTGAGCTTAACCATTCTCAATCTTTTTCAATCTCCATAGAGTCTCTTCCTTCACTTGTGATCAATCCATAACCTCTCTAGTATTCAAGCTTCACATCCAACGAATGAAACTCTTCTGATTTAAAACCCACACTCAAACCATGTAGCATGAACTACTCTTGCTTCGGCATTCACACCCGCAAACATCTGTATCCGGTATCGTCTTCATCTCACTCAGACCCACTAAAGACTACTAACGAGATCCCATGAGCACCTTGAGTTCATCCAAATATTACTTCGTATATCCATTTATACAATACCATCCAAATCATAAGATCTTATTTATATAACCTCGATCAAATTCTTATCCATGTTCTCCTCGCCCAACACAAATCTTTTCCATTGGCTAATCTTCCCATGATTCAATTCTGAAAATGAACGACAACCTCCCAACGACACTTCCTCAACTGATTCCATCTCGCATACTAGCTCGTGATCCCATTCATCTTCCAACCTTTCATATTCCGGGTCGTCCAATTTGATACTCTCAGCCTTATTAATTCACATCTTAGCATTTCATGCGATTATTCTTCTTGGAATACTACCTCGACGTACTACTCTACACGATACCAAGAATCCACGTTCTAGGCAAGACTTAACATAATTTTCGCCTTTTTCATTCCGCAAGAAACACTTACAGACCATGTCCAACCGTCTGTCCAATATCCATACCTTACCTCGACCTCTAAGTCATTACCTTTATATTATCAGAACCAAAATACGAAAAGTTCTATTTTTCTTCTCTCACACAAACAATCATCTTCGAGTTCCATTAAATCCAATCCATGCATCTGAGATTCACCCAAAATTCCAAACAATACCTTGGTACTCACGTCTTCAGCACAACACCAACTATGCTCTGCACGACAACCACATTCTAGCCTCTCCTTTCAAGTTACCTTGAATACAATCGTTACCAAAAATCCTTGGACCTACACATTCCTTTGATTCGTTCTCAATATACTAATCCATAAGTGAGTATCCAACTCAAAGCACTTCATTCCAATATACCTACTAACAAGTTACAATTACTATCAACAACACATCAAGGGTGATGAAGTCCTTAATTTGTCGATAAGTAATCGAAACTAAAACAAATGTATAAATAACCCTTACACAACTACACTAGTACCTTCAGCACAATACCAATCAGTTCTTGAAATAAAGCCTTAATCAATACCAACCTTACCTCTGAATATTCTTCAAGAGTCGAACCAATCCATACTCATCTCATCATAGAGAAGCGCAAGCTTCTCCCCCACTTATCTCAGTCTAGGCTCCTGAAGAATAACAACAACTGCAACATCGCTCCTTCCAGCCGATCAATTTCAACAACTACAATCAAAACAAGTTAAGAAAACACAGACAATATACAATGTCGAACCGACTGACTCGATAACCATGGCCGGACGGACCGAATTGCTCTGATACCACTATGTAACACCCAAATTCTACCCCAAAGTTTTGCACATAAAAGTTACACAATTATCAGAGTATAACAACGAGATACACAAAATTAGGATGTTACTCAACCATTTACACAAAATCTGCTTTTATTGATTCAAATATAATCAAGTATACAAAAATGTATTTTCACAATATCAACGGAAGACATTCAAGTCAATTCATACTAAAATCGTTAATCTCAACTAGAGAAACATAAAAGCGACAATCCCCAACAAGACCCTAAGTGTTACGACCAGAGCAGAATTCCCGACACGATTGGAAGACTTCACTTCCAAACCACAATGCAAGCCTCAAACTAGAACCTGCACGTTATCCACAAGTGGATAACGATAAACCACAGAAAAGGGGTGAGATATCAAAGCAATTATACAAAGATATAAACATGCATAACACGAGTAACAGGTATTAAGCATAAACCACAACACTGATAAGTGGCTCAGATGCACATTGCACCCCCACATAATTATACAGCAAAATCAAGAATACAATTATCAGCATGTTCATGTTCATCAATTAATCAACTAGATCACATTTCTCACCACTTTACATTTACACAAATATACACAAGTATACATAGTCATATCAATTACAATCCAATTCATAACATAATGAATTATACGATTCTCACCACTTTACATTTACACAAATATACACAAGTATACATAGTCATATCAATTACAATCCAATTCATAACATAATGAATTATACGATTCTCACCACTTTACATTTACACAATTACGCACTAGTACATAACAAGTCATATAGTACACACCGGTACACAACAACACCTTTAGTACACACCGGTACACAACAACGCCTTTAGTACACACCGATACACAACAAGTCATTTAGTACTCACTGGTACATAAGAATCATATTCAATTCCATTCACATACACACACATCAAACACACAACAATGTATATGTTCACATAACTCACACCATGATTACTAAACTATATGCATGCGGTACCGTTCATCAACACACGACTCACTCTCCATATAGGTAGAGTTGTTAACAGAGGCACCACCTTGATCACTCAGCTAGTGGCACCAGTCCTGTCTGGATAGGATGGATTTTATATTACACGGACCACCACCTTGATCACTCATCCAGTGGTACCTTTCCCGCCTGGTAGGAAGGATTTCAATACCCAGACCACATGGATCACATCGACCATGCAACACCAAAAATGCGTATGAATGAATGCAAATGGCTCAACATAATGGAACACTGCACTAAATCAATCAAGGATAACATCATTTGCATAGAGGTCCACACAGTTACACCTGTAGCATTTATCCAATACCATAGCATTCCACCGTCACAATCACTAAACGGATTCCAAGTCATTATGCGTTCACATTCGCATAAGCTCATTTCATTCATAACATCTCACAATGTTATCACACCACAATCATTCAATACAACTATTGAGTCATTTCCAAATCAACCCGAACAAGTATTGCATACATAAAGCCCATACAATATGCATACAACAATTATTCAGTCTTACACATTCAATTAGAACATTCACAAGTCAACACGAAATGTACATATAATAGCTTACCTACAACATACATATTCATCTCAATTCGCATGAACAATTCATGTTTATCACTTCATAAGTTATAACATATATTCCTACATCGTTAGACATATTAACATCAATTATCATTTACATGTTAGCAACAAACATAAGCCACAAGGCAACACCATTCAAGCATACAACAACAGAGAAATAATCATGGTTTCTTATTCACTATGGCAGTTCATATATTTCCATCACTCATTTATTTATTACACACCACTTCATCATTATTAAACCATGAACACAACATAGTATGAATTCCCATACACTCACACCACGTCATATTCATGAAACAATCATGCACAACATAGCAATCACAATTCAATCCGTCAAGTTAAAACAGTGCATAGAAACATAATCAATCTCCTATGGAACTTCACTACCATGACCAATTTTAATCCATCAAATGCTAATTATTCTAATCCTATCACAAATATAATTCAATTAGCTTTACGCCACTCGAAACGGCGCCCAAAACGGAGTTACGGTTCAAAATATACAACAAAAACAATTTTGAACATAACTTTCAGGAATCGGTTCCGACCTGGCCGGGAACCGGTTCCAGAACAGCGCAGAAAACACCCTCTCTGCTTTTTGTACCAGGAACCGAGTTTAACCTATAGGGGAACCGGTTCCTGCATGATTTTTTTGCATTTTTGTTTCTACGTTTACATCAAACTCACCCACTACCTGTCCGAATCAGGAACATAACCAAGAACGAATACGACACATATATTCACATATATTCACATATATTCAACAATTAAAATACATTCTTAGCTTATAATCCAAACCTAAACTACGGGTACATGCAAATTCTTCCTAATTCGACGTTCTTGAGCTAAAAGCTCTATGGGCAACAATAGAACCTAAGCCCCCAAATCAGTATAACAGATTACCCAAACACCCAAACCTATGCTAAACAAATTCATATCAATGGATAAGTACCATGAATCCCACCCTTACCTGGTTGATTCACGAAATTGCAAACTCCCTCTTCTTCTTCAAGACCTTAGGTTACGTTCTTCCTTCTTCTCCCTTTCTCCGCTCTTCTCACTTTTCTCTCAATTTTTACGTAAAAAAGTGATTCTGACTCTAGCTTTCCTTTGTCTTCTATTTTATTTTTATTTTCTTTCTTTTCTAACGGGCCTAATAGCACCCCCCCCCCCTTATTTCTTTCACTAGCACACACACTAAGCCCAATTGCTATATTATCTTATTTCATTTTAAATCCTTATTTTATTTAATTAATCAATTAAATCATATACTACTTAATTAAATAATTAATTACTTACTAACCAATTAAATAAATAATACGATTATATTCTATTATTCTAGTGACCTCTCACTAACCCAACACTTAGGGACTCCTACCCTACAAACCCACTTAAGGCCAAACACAATTAATTATTAATATTAAATCACAACAATACACATAATCATGTTATAAACATATTATATAACAATTAAATTAATAAAAGGCAATTAATCGAAATTGGGGCATTACAGTTGGTCGACTGTGCTTCAGGCCACTGTTGAGATCGCTGATGCTACGGCCGCCCTTGAAGTGCAGAAACAAGCCTTGGCACCAGACCAAGAGAGAATGGCTGCCATCGAGCGCCAGATTCTGGCCTTGACACAGGAATATGCTACTATTGCTGCTCGGGAAAAAACTAAGGTTTCTGCGATCGACGCCGAGCAAGAACGGATCGACCAAATGGTCATCAATGCTGCTGCAGTCGGTGATGTCATACCCGTGCTTGGGAAGGAGGTGGATGCCCTGCAAAAAGCGTCTGAGCAACTAGCTACTGCCCAATTCAACTTATCAGAAAAATTATCTGGCTTTAGGAGGCTATATGGCCATTTTTGATTTTATTGTATTGGCCCTTTTTTGTAATTTTGTAATATAGACCACATTAATGCAAAAGGCTTTGATTTCATCTTCGAGTGCACCTTTATTGCTTATTCTTTTGTTGGTTTCAAATTTCTATCTCCAACTCTTTTAGTTCGACATGAGGATTACTCAGTCGAAATATTAATTTCTTGCAAAATGGGTGTATACCTTTTCAAGTTTTTCCCATTTACCCTCAATATCTTTCGATCTGGGGCCAACTCCTCGAGTTCGTATGCATTGTTCGAAAACACACGAATAATTTTGAAAGGTCCTTCCCAATTTGGGGACCATTTTCCTAAGACTCTGTCATTTCTGTCCATAGGTAATATGACCTTCCAAACTAAATCGTCGACTAGGAACCTTTTATCTTTAACTTTCTTATTGTAAGCTTTCACCATCTTTTCTTTTTGTCTTTCTAATGAATCCAGAGTTGTCATTCGTCCTTCATCCAAGTCGACCAGCTCATCTACCATCATGCTCCAGTACGTTTCAGAAGGTATTTCATGTTGTCTTTGAACCCTCACAGACTGCACTTGTACTTCTACTGGTAGCACGACATCGTGTCCATATGTTAGCCGAAATGGGGTCGACCCAGTTGCCTCTTTGGGGGACGTTCGACATGCCCATAGAGCTTGGTCTAACGTTTTGTGCCATTTTTTTGGCTTCTTTCCCACATGTTTTTTAATCAGGCTTATTATCACCTTGTTAGCGGCCTCGACCTGACCGTTTGCCTGGGCGTAATAGGGTGTAGATATTAATAGTTTGATTCCCACTTCTTGTGTGAACTCTTGCATTTTCTGCCCTATGAACACTGAACCTTGGTCTGTTGTGATCGTTTCAGGAATTCCAAACCTGCAAATAATATGTCCCTGAATAAACTCAATTACTGCTTCCTGGTCGACTTTTGTTAGGGGTACGGCTTCGACCCATTTCGTGAAATAGTCTATGCCGACCAAGATGTACTTATGCTGCTTCAACGATGCTGGCTTTATTTCACCAATGATGTCTAGAGCCCAACCTCTGAATGGCCATGGCTTTATGATTTCATGTAACTCACTGGCTGGCACACGCTGTATGCCCCCATGCGCTTGGCATTCTTGGCATCCTTTAGCATATTCTATGCAATCCTTCAACATTGATGGCCAATAGACTCCTGAACGCATTAACAACCATCTCATCTTCTGTCCGACTTGGTGTGATCCACATGCACCACTGTGCACGTTCGACACTGCTATATAGGCTTGATTTTCTCCGAGACATTTCAACATGACGCCTTCAGTTGTCTTTTTGAATAATTCGTCTCCCATCAGGACGTAGATGAGAGCCCGATATTTAATCTTACGATCGGTCGACCCTATTGGGTTCTTTAAATAATCAACCAACGGCTTTCGCCAGTCATTCTCTTGTCCCCCATCGACAGTTAGGATCTCGTAATACTCATCACTTACTGCCCCCAGCCTCATCATTGATAAATCTGATGGTGACAATAACGTTCCTCGTACCTTCTCTCTAACTGGGACGGGCTCCACGTCCGGCTCTCTTGAGGGTTTGTACCCAGATGCTTCTTGTGCTAAGTCATTTGCCTCTTGATTCTCTCCTCTAGGGATGTGTCGAATGGTCACCTGTTCAAAACGCTTGAGTAGCCTTGTCGTGATCACAAAGTATGTAATCAAGTTTTCTTTTACATATCTATATTCTTTCGACACTTGCTTGATGACTAGTTCGGAATCTCCCATAATTTTGACACTCCTTGCCCCCAATTCCAGCAGCAATTCAAGCCCGATAATCAGAGACTCGTACTCTGCCTCATTGTTAGTGCAAGCGCCGTCGATTTTATATTTGAATTCTGCTGGAATTCCATAAGGCAAAATTATGATGCCCCCGATACCTGCTCCATTTTTGTGACTGGACCCATCGAAATATAATTTCCATAAGATCAGACCGATGCAGTGTTGTGGGCTTTCGACCACTGAATGGTCGGCCAAGAAGTCTGCTACTATTTGACCTTTCATAGCCTTTAAAGGCATATAAGTCAATGAGTATTCGGTTAATGCCAAAGCCCATTTTCCAATTCTGCTATGTAAAATTGGTTTGGACAACATGTGTTTAATAATGTCGAAATGAGAAGAGACATACACATCAACCAACTTTATATATTGCTTTAATTTATTACAAGAGAAATACAAGCATAGGCATAGTTTTTCTATATCACTATACCTAGTCTCAACATCGTTTAATATTCGGCTGAGATAATACACAGGCCTTTCGACACCTATTTCACCCTCTTGGGTTAATAAACTTCCTATAGTCACATCCGAGGCTGCGATATACAACCTCATAGGTTTGCCTAGAACTGCCGGTGCCAAGACTGGAGGCGTAACCAGATATTCCTTTATTTTGTCGAATGCCTCTTGATGCTCATTTCTCCATGTAAAGTCGCCATTCTTCAGTCGAAGTAGTGTTGAGAACGTCTGCGTCTTACCACTTAAATTGGATATGAATCTCCTCATAAAGTTCACTTTTCCCAATAATGACTGGAGCTCTTTTTTCGTTGTTGGCGGCTTTACCTCCATGATGGCTTTGGTTTTGCTCTGGTTAATTTCTATGCCCTTTTTTGTGCACCACAAAGCCAAGAAAATCACCTGCCTGCACACAAAAAGCACATTTTAATGGATTCATTTTGAGTCCATATTTTCTCATTCTTTCTAATGATTTTCGCAGATGCTGCAAATGGGTCGACCTATTGTTCGACTTAATCACAACATCGTCGATGTAAACCTGCATGAAATCCTCAATAAAATCATGGAACATGGTATTCATTACCCTTT
Source organism: Vicia faba (assembly GCA_948472305.1). Taxonomy (NCBI): domain Eukaryota; kingdom Viridiplantae; phylum Streptophyta; class Magnoliopsida; order Fabales; family Fabaceae; genus Vicia; species Vicia faba. The sequence goes on along the minus strand of OX451737.1, from coordinate 1,110,922,353 downwards.
GATACGTTGCTCCGGCGTTCTTCAGGCCGGATGGCATTACAACCCATTCGTAGGTTCCTAATGCTCCAGGGCAACGAAATGCCGTCTTCGGAACGTCCTCTTCTGCAATAAAGATTTGATTATAACCAGAATAACCATCAAGCATACTTAAATATTCGAATCCAATAGCGGAGTCAACTAACATTTCTGCCACGGGCATGGCATATTCATCTTTAGGAGTAGCAGCATTTAGATCTCTAAAGTCAATGCATACTCTCAGAGTTCCATTTTTCTTTATTACTGGCACTATATTAGCCAACCATTCGACATACCTGGTTGTTCGAATGAATTTGCTTTTCAGCAATCGTTCGACTTCGGCCTTTATCTTGGCCATTATCTCTGGTGCAAAACGCCTTGGCGTTTTCTTTACTGGCTTTTTCCCAGCTTTTATTGGTAGCTTCAACTCGACCAAATCCCTGCTTAGACCAGGAATTTCATTATAGTCCCAAGCGAAACAATCTTTAAATTCTTTAAGTAAAGATATTACCTCTTGCTTCATGTCGTGGTCGATTTTGGCACTGATGTATGTCGGCCTTTTCTCGCCGTCTGTGCCAAGGTCGACCACTTCCAATGGATCTTGTGGCTGCATTTTGATGGGCGCCATAGGATCCTTTTCGAAACCCAAAGGTTCTTCGTCATAGATACAGTCCAGGCGTTGCTCGTCGGCATGGTTATCAAATTTTTCCACAACCCCTGGTGTCCCTGGCTCATTAACCAATATTTTTGATGTTTGACGTTTGGCCTCGTCGGCCATGTTTGCTTCGGCCTCTAGGGCCGCTTGTAGTCTGTTTTCGGCTACGTATGCCGAAATCCTGCTCATGGCTTTGAGCTCAGACATCATCATCTGTGATGTCTCCCCAGCTCGTCGGCCGTATTTCAGTGTCGGTTTGCACAGGGTCTTCTAAATGTTCCACATCCCAAATGAAACTGTGGGTCACATCCAATCTTAAAGACACGAACGATTCATTCAAGTTCTCGTACGTATCTTCCGCTGGATGACATGGCGAAATGTTCGCCAGTTTTCTGTTGAACTGTTTCTTCAGGTTGACAGTGTTGGCATCAGCTCTGAAGTATCCTTGATCCCCTTCAATATTCTCCACAATGCCATCCTCTCTCTAGATGGTCAATCTCTGATGCATTGAAGAGGGCACAGCCCCTACTCCATGGAGCCACTCCTGGCCGACTAAAAAATTGTAGTTAGGCTTGGCATCGATCACCATGAAAATTGTAGGCCTGGTGACCGTGCCAACTGTAATGTCGACCTGGACGACGCCCATTGTGCTCCCTGTTCGACCTCCGTAGTCAGATAAGACTACGTTGTCCGACCTGATATCTGTGTCGAACTTGCCCGCTTTGTTTAGCATGTGATGAGGCATGATGTTCATAGTAGCCCACAGTCCACCAAAACTTTGTTAACAACGACACCCTCCACCCTAGCCCTTATCAGTAAGGGCTTTAAATGATTCCTCATGGCCGTGGTTGGCCTCTCAAAGAAAGCATCCTGGTTTTTGACGGACCCATTATCCATCACGAAGTAACAAGTTGGCCTGTACAGGGCCATCTCTTCGGCGTCGGCATCAGCTACTTCTGTCTCCATCATCCTATCATACTCAGCTGGTAGAATTGACACCACATCGACAATGATGTCTAGACTGGCATCAGAGTCCGACTGAAAGTCGTCTGTAGCTTCCTCAGAATTCTTTGGTAATGGCTGGTGTACGTACTCTCTTATTTTCTCTTTAGCACTATTATCCAGCTTGACCCTATATTCTTTTGATCCAGCCTTGTCGGCTGGTTTCTGACTGCCTTCAGTAGCATCCTCCCTTTCAGCTTGCTTTCGGCGTTGATAGCGCCGCCATTGTGTTCGACTCATGGGGTTCTTCCCCATGTAGTTCTCAGATACGTGACTCCTCTTTTCAGTCTGGAACTCACGTCGGTAGCTGGTAGCCGACCTCCCCCTGTAACTCCCTTCGGGGCAGTCCCCCCTAGGTTGGAACCAAGTTCCCCTGGGGGCCCTTGCGGTAGGGACATAAGTTCTTGGCTTCCCCTGGAAGCTCCCAGCAGGTCTGGTCGAGGATTCCTTGTTGGACTGAGGATTGTAATGTTTCCCCTTCTCCTTTTCCAGCTGCAGCCTCTGGAAATTTTCTGCAGCCACTTTGTCAGTCAAAGCACCGCATCTAGGGCACAAACAGGCCTTCGAGCCTTTGTCTTTGCACCTATATAAAAAGTCGATCAAATCTTCCCCTGGCCTGGGGTAGACATCAGCTAAGTCGACCTCATTGTTTTCTCCAGTGCCCTCCATGGCATCTTCGGGGAGTTGGGTGATCTCGACCATATTGGCCTCGACCACATCAGCATAAACCACTTCCTCTTGGTTCAGAGGATCAACATCGATTTTCATCTTTCTTTCAGCGAACTTCAACCTTCCTTACTTGAGTGATTTATGAACAATATCCCTGAAAAGAACACATTGAGAAGTTGTGTGACCAAGAAAGTTATGATATTTACAAAAACCTCTTTTCTGCCTTTGTTCCAATAGTGGCATTTTAGCAGTAGGAGGCACTAAAATTTGACCATCTTTCACAAGCAAATCTAATATTTCTTCACATTTAGTAATATCAAAAGTATATACTTTAGGGGGAAACTTAGGGTTTTGTTCGACATTGGTTTTTCCCTTAGCAGGGATTAAAGATTTGCACGCATACGAAGGTCCAGGTTTTAATTCGGCCACGTCGACCTCTAGTTCAGTGGGTGAGTCGTAGTCGGCCTCACCTCTGGGGCCTGTGTTATCGTACTCTAAATAGGCCACCTTTTCTTTCTTGGCCTTGTTGTGTCTAGTTTTTTCCTGTTTCGGTCGCTCTAGGTGTCTAACCCTGTCAGCCAGCTGTGACATACTCTTAAGGAGTGTTGGGTCGAGCTTCTTCCTGATGGAGTAGTCTAGACCTCCTGCGGACATTTGGACCAACTCATGCTCAGGCACTTGCGTGAAGCACCTAGCTTTCAACGCCCTAAACCTGTTAAGGTAATCGTCGATGCTTTCAGCGAAATTTCGCTTCATGTTGACAACTCCATCAAACTAATTTTAGAATGCCCCTCATAGAACAGTTCATGAAACAACTTTTCTAACCTAGCCCATGAGTCGATCGAATTAGGTGGTAAAGTCGTAAACCACGTGAAGGCTGCCTTGGTTAGTGATGAGGGGAAGTTTTTTACTTTCAGGCTTTCATGGTTGGCCATATCCCCCGACTCAGTTACGTATCTGGCGATGTGCTCGACGACCGACTCACCAGATTCCCCCCAAACTTGGTGTACTTAGGGACTTTCCAGCCCCTTGGATTTTCAGTCTGAAGTATGTATTCAACCAAAGTGGGTGAATATATAGGGCTAGGGGACGCAGTATTTAGACCATTTCTGGCCATGATCCTTTTGACCATAGTCATGAGATTATTCTCAACGACCATGTCATCCTGACGAATTTGGTCCACTATGTAGTCAGCATCTTGGCGTCAGTTTACCAACACCCTAGGTTGGTCGACCTCGTGGTTTACCACTACCCTTTGGGGATGGACCAACGCCGGCGTACCCTGAGGGATAATCTCCTCATTTGTTGCCCCCAAGTCAGGAGGCTGATATGCAGCCATAGGGGCCGCTACGTGTACTTGTCGAACGGGCTGTTGTGGTGCCCCTAGATAATTACCCAAACGAGTAAGTTGAGCAATCATCTGTCGATTGGTCTCAGCATATTCCTGGACTATGGGGCTATAAATATTCCCCATTTGAGTTGTCAGCAGATTCACTAACTCATGATTGTTATCGTCCATCTGCTGTCTGAGCACTGCCACTGAGGTATTTGTTAAAGGTGGCACCACGAGTTGTGGCACCCTGTTTCTAGCGTCCTTGCTCCCAGATGGGATCGACTCTTGCATTGGGGCGCTAGTGGTCTGAACGTTCTCTACTAGGGCTGTTCGGATGGGGGTCGATTGACTCACTGGCATCATGGAATACGACATTCCATACAACTGATTGATAGAGCCAAAGCGAGGAACTTCAGTTGGACTCAACGGTGGGGTTAAATCTGTGGAAGTAGTAGCAGTAGTGGCGGTTGCCACGTGTGGAACTTCGTCATTGATAGGATTAGTCATCCTGGATTCAGGATTAGTCATCTTAGATTCTCTAGGAGCACTTGGCTTAGGCTGTGACTTTAGTGACTTGCCACTTCTAAGTTTCATATGTTGGAAATTCACTCAACATGGTCCCACCGGGTGTGCCATTTTTTTTACTATGGAAATTGGTAAACAAACGCTGACCTTCCCAGAGCCTCAAGACTAAAGGTTACTCGGGAGATCAGTCAATTGATCTCAAGACGTCTGCCGAGTGAATGGGATGGCGCGTTCGGTCGACTAGGTCACAGGGACGTAATCTTGCGAATTCGCCAGAGTTTTCCACAAGTGCTTCAGTATCCTGCCAACTCTCGTGGTCAACTGGAGATGAACGCTGCTATGCACCTTAAGTCTGGCAACTCGTGGCCGGCGAAAGGTTATGGATGATTATAGTGCTGGTTTTGTGACAACGGTTTTGACACAAACAAGAGCTTACGTCTGGCAACTCGTGGCCGACGAAGGATTATAACCAACAAGATTGATGTAGAAGGGTGGTAATCGTTACGAACGAAAAACAAGTAAAGGTTTAAAAAGAAGTAAATTGCATTGAAAAGTAAATATGGTGATTCATGTTACATTTGCATTCCTTTGACTCTGTGACTCCTGACGCTCAGATATAAGAGTTTTTGCAAATTGTTGGTTGTAAAAATGAACACCTCTAGAACTACAAATGAAAGTACTATTTATAGCCTACGAAATAACTGTAAACCTAGTGTCTTATTTATGTACACGATCCCACGATCTGGGAGTAACCACTCATATCTTCTCGCCACCCACGACGTCGAACGTGTTCCACATAACCGCTCCCACATTCTGCTTGATTCTCCAGCCTTTCCCGCCTTAGCCTGCATTGCTCAAATTGCTTAAGATCCCTCGTTCGACTGACAGTCCTGGTCGACTTCGACCAACCAAACTTGTCTGCCTAGTCGACTTAGCAGCCGATCGACCCAGTCTATCTTGACTCTTTTAGTCGAATTGGCCGCTTGCCTTAAAATCTCCCCAGATTCCTTTAGAAGACCCTTTTGTAAGGCTGATGTCTCCTTATTTCCTACCCTTCGATTTTTCAGGGTAACACCCGTTTCTATGTATTTGTGGTTTTCTCGTTATTTCCCCTCTCTTCTCTTAGAGTAAATAAAAGACGGTGGCGACTCTTGCTTTATTTGGATCTTGGTCTTTTATACCTCGCTATCTGAAAATCGCGTCGCGACAGGTGGCAACTCTGCTGGGGATATGCTATGTGCTAACCCTAATAGCTTTGTTAAAACCAAACTTGTGTTTGTTTGTTGCATTAGTATTATTATTATATTATTGCATCATTATATTATTGCTTGCTTGTGTGGGTGATACTTTGTATGGTGAGACAAGCTATACCCAAGCTTGAGTGAACTATAAGATAAGGTGGCGATAGTCTTGGAAAGCCCACTTGATGATTGTCATTTGGGGTGACCTTGAGAAGCCCAACTTTGGTGAGACTTGCCTATTCCAATCATGAAGTACATGTATGTGTACATTAGTGAAGGGCTCTTGGGTTTTCAGTCGACGATCCAAAGAACTTAGATATACCAAACCCAACTTGACTTCTTAGGTACGTGGTCGTGGCATTTTATTGAGCGGCTTGCTCTCTAATTTATAACCACATCGTACCATACTCAGAGTAGACTCTCTTAGGGTTATTGTTGGACATCACGTATGTGATGCGTCGATAATAACTTTGATATGGGTTGGACTTTGGGAACCTTTAGAACCGTCGCTTTCGGAATATCTAAACCATAGTGCACATCTTGGGGAGGGGGTTTCACCTTATCCACCGATACTCCATGCTTGTGATCTCGAACAAAAACAAAAACATTGCATTGCTTGTTCATGCATTCATGCATCATATCATTTCATGCATAGAAAAACCTTTTATTTGTGAAGATAAAAGAGAGGGTATGTGGGATGCATGAGATAGTCCCTCGGTTTGAATCCGGTTTATTCTTCGATTGACCCTTCAGTTTATAAAATGCCAGTATGACCCTCGATAACCCTTTGGATTCTATATCAGTATGTCCCTCGATTGACGCTTCGATTGTCCCTTCGGATTAAAATACTCAAAAATCCTCTGATTGTCCCTTCGGATAAATACTGGTATGTCCCTCGTGACGCTCGATTGTTGCCTTCGGAAAAAGAATAAACCGGATAGTCCCTTCAGATCATGTTGCCTAAAAAGTCTCATGCAAATATTGATTTTTCTTCACAAATAAAACAGTCTCTTTTGATGATTAAAAGTAAAATATTCTTGTTTAAACTAAATCATTTGTTTCTTACTTTAAAAGATTGGTGTTATTTCAGGATTTTTTTCGGTTATTCTTGACTTTTCTTGGTGATAGAATGGAATCCGACAAGAGGCACACTATCAATTTCAAGGTGAATCCACCTAGGTTTCTTGAAGAGCTCAGACAATTATTAAAGCTTGTTGTGGAACATGGGAAGTTTGTGAAACAATATGGAGACTTATTGAGACTTGTGAAGACATATGTGGATACCCGGCTCATGTACCCTCGGTTTCAGTTCTATGATCCTCTACTTCGTTGCTTCACTTTTCAGGACTTTTAGTTAATGCCTACATTGGAAGAGTATTCCCGATTGCTTCAGATTCCTGTTGCAAACACAGTTATCTATTCAGGATTGGAGAGTTTCCCGGAGGCCCATGAAGTAGCTACTCTTATTCATCTTCCTTTGGAGGATATCCAGGCTGTTTACCATCTTAAGCCTGAGGGTCATGGGTTGCCCATCCGCTTTCTGCTTGACAAAGCGCATTACTTTGCTAGCATGAGGAGTTAGTCGGCTTTTGAGTATATCCTTGCTTTATTGATTTATGGACTCATTTTGCTACCTGATACTATGGATTATATTGATGTGATAATTATCTGGGTTTTCATGATTGGGAATCCAGTCCCCACCATACTTGCAGATACTTTCTATGCCTTACACCATCGTACTGCAAAGAGAGGAGGGAAAGTTTTATGCTGTCATGCTCTGTTGATGGGTTGGTTTATGTCTCACTTACCTCAAGAGAGTCCTTTCATGGATAATAAGGACAAGCTGAATTGGGCACGGAGGATTATGTCCCTCACTCATTCTGATATTATATGGTGTCCTCGAGGATACACCAAGACTCCTATTATTTCTCATTGTGGCGAATATGCCAATGTTCCTTTGTTGGGAGTGAAGGGAGATATTAGCTACTATCCTGTTCTGGCCATGAGGCAATTTGGATTCGAGGTGGCCGGAGAGCCAAGGAGTATTTTCCTAGAAGGAGTAGTCACCCAGGAAAAAGGGGACAATTCCATGATCAGGAAAAGGATGCACCGGGCTTGGACCAAGATTGTGAGACAAGGACATGTGCAGCGGGGCAAGCCCAACGGTGTTGTGGGGCAAGCTTACTTGGAATGGGTGAAGAGTAGGGCACGCCAACAAAAATTTCCCTATGACTATGAGCCTCCTATGGTTCATTCAGGCCCTAAGCCCTTGGTGGTTCTATTTGAGGAGTTTGAGGCTTTGAAGAAGAAGTATGCAGAATTGGAACAAGACAGGGATAGGTGGGAAAATCAGAGTAATAAAAACCATTCTAGACTTTCAGAGGCTTACAGGAAAATCCAAGAGCATGTTGATACTATCGCTCAAAGGGATGCGGCCATGGAATTGATGCAAGTTCAGAAGACTAGGAGTGATCTAGCTTTGAAGGCAATGGCCAGCGCCAATGACAGGCACCTTGAGACTATCCACCAGTATGAGAGGGCTGAAACACAAAGAAAGAAGAGTTGTATCTCTTGATCTCACAATTACTCTTCTGGATGCTTCTATTTATTATTTTAGGTGGCCATGCTTGGCCTTTCTTTGTATTCTCTTGGGCTTCTGTATTATGGATTTCATTTGTATTATTGCATTGTACTACTGGATTATATTTGTACTCAGGGTTGTATTCATTGTGACATATTGACTATGCACTTGTATTCCGGTTATTCTGATATGAGATTCAGCTTTGATTAAATTCTTGATTGGTGTATGCAAAGAATCACAAGACATGACTGACAATATATCCTGAAATAAACATGTTTAAAGCACGAAATAAATGAAAAATAAACAAGAAAGTAAATAAATAAAACAAATAAAAAAAATCATATGCACCCATGCATCATGCTTGCATTGCATTATAACATTATTATTTATGTTCTACCTGGTGTTCTTTAGTTTTTGATGGTATTCTTTCCTCTTCAACATCAACTATTCACCATTATGCCACTCGACAGAATATTTCCAGAAAGATGGAACAACTTGAACTCGAGAATCAGACACTGCGAACTGAGGTAGCAACTCTCAAGGAATCTATTGAGAGAAACAATGCTACGATGGAGGCACTCTTGGCTCGCCTCGAGCGTGAAGATACTCCCCGTCGGGTTTCTGTGCATGAGGACGCAATCGTCTCTTCTGGACCGGTATCTCAGCTGGCTACTTCTGCATTTGTCTTCGGGGATGGTACTGATGTGGATCCCATGGTGGTAACTGAAGGTTGGGTTCCGCGATATCATACAAACAGGGCTGCCAATGCTGGGGTAGGTCGTGGTAACAAGAACCATGTCAATTTTGAGCTTGGAGGGAGCTCTGTCTATGGTGGAATGATTAACTCTGGTGGGTTTCCTGCAGTTGGCAAGGGTGTTTTCAATGCTGAAATGGGAAATGTCTTTGGTGGCAATCAGAATGATAATAACAGAACTATGGTGGGTAGTATGCTCGGTCCGTTTGCTGGTTTCAGTAATAATGTTGGTAATAATCAGAGTCTGTTGGGAGGACCTAGTAATGGTCAGAATTTATTTGGTGGCCAAGTGAATGGTCAAAATATGTTTTTAGGACCCGAGAGTGGTCGGAACTGGACTGGTGGTGCTATTAACAATCAGAATCTATTTGGTGGGCCTAGCAATGGCCAAAATCTTTTTGCGGGTGGGCCATCTGTCTATGGCAACCCAACTGGTGAGAGGGCATATGGTGGCCAGGTGGCCATGCCTATGGGAACCTCTGTTATTCCTGTATTTGCAAGTGATCCAATTGTTACCGTACGGGCGCAAGAGGAAGAATCGGAATTTTTGTTTCATGAGAGCAATGAACAAATGAAGGCCGAGATACAAGCGGAAATGAAGAAACATTGTGACGAGCTGGCCAAGCAAGTGACAATGATAGAGGGTGCTGAATTGGTAGGCAAGAACGCCTATGAAATGTGTTTGGTCCTTGACGTCAAAGTACCTGTCAAGTTCAAGGCACCTGATTTCGAGAAGTACAAGGGAAACACATGCCCCCAAGCTCATCTAATAATGTACTGCCGGAAGATGGGGGCCCATACCAAAGATGACCAGCTATTGATTCATTATTTTCAAGACTCCTTGACTGGGGCACCCCTTAGATGGTATATGGGGCTTGACAGTGCAAAAATCAAGAGTTTTCGTGATTTGGATAACGCTTTTACTAATCAATATAAGAACAATCTGGATATGGCTCTGGATCGTGAGCAGCTCCGTTCTATGACGCAGAAAGATAAGGAAAGTTTCAAGGAATATGCACAAAGGTGGAGAGAGGTTGCTGCTCAGATAAATCCTTATGTAGAAGAGAAAGAGTTGTGCAAATTGTTTATGAGGATGTTGTCTCCCTTCTACTTTGATAAGTTCATCATTAGCATGCCTCGCGACTTCACCGAAATGGTAGGGGTTGGAGTGCAAATGGAAGAGGCCGTCAGAGAGGGAAGGTTAGCAAGAGAAGCCAGCTCATCTAGAGCTGCTAAGAAGTTCAATAACTGGCAAGGGAAAAAGAAGGAAGGAGAAGCTAGCAACGCTTCTCACTTCAAGAGAAACCCTAACTCGAAAGGAAACAGGGCGCAAACCTAAAGGGTCGCTCATGCAGATACCAACCAGTCATTACAGCAGGCTGCTCAGGCAGAATTTTATCAGCAAATGATTGCTACTATGGCAGGGGGGATGCCATTTAATCTAAACTTTAATCAGCAACAATAAAGACCACAGTTCAACAATCAAGGATATCAGAATCAGGGTCCGAGAAGAGAACCAATTGATCTGATTCCTGTTACGTACGCTTCTCTATTTCCGAGATTGTTAGCAAAGGGGTTGATTGAGAAAAGGCCAGCTCCCGCTCCACCAGCAGTACCTAGCAAATTCTATAACCCAGAAGCACACTGTGAGTTGCACTCTGGAGGGGCTAGACACGACATTGAAAATTTCTTTGTGATGAAGAATAGGGTTCAAACCCTAGTAAGATTAAAACAGTTAAATTTCCAAGACTGCCCTAATGTGAAGGAAAATACGTTGCCTTCGCACGGAAAAGCTTCAGGCAGTGCAAATATGATTGAGAAGGTTGAAGACGAAGTGATTACAGAAGCTCAGCTGATTAACACCCCGCTAAAAGAATTGCATGAGAAGTTGGTCAAGGAAAATATCATAACCAGTTCACATGTTTTGAGATGTGAAGATTGCGAAGGAACGCCGAAAGGCTGTGTAGTGGTTTTAAACAATCTTCAAGTTCTAATTGATGAAGGCATCCTCAAAGTTTCTAAGAAAAGGCCTGTTGAGGTGGAAGTGTCTGTGATTTTGCCAGTATTCAATGATGAGCCATTCGTTGTCAGATACAATGGCAGTAAAGGAAAAGTGGTAGGGAAGATTGAGGGACCAATGGTGGTACAAGCTTCGGCTCCATTTCCATACAAATCAGACAAGGTTGTACCTTAGAGGTACGAGCCAGTTATTGTTGAGGATGGGGTGGTCACTCCATTAAACATTGCGAAGCCAGTGATTAATATCGCGGACCAGAGTGGGTTTACGCGAAGCGGGAGGGTATTTGCCCCGGATAACTTGAGAAAAGGTCGTGTGATAAATGAGAAAGAGGATAAAGGTAAGAAGGTAGCTGCGCCCGTTGCATCACCAGTGCCAGTTACGCTTGAAGCCCAAAACGAATCTGATGCTGAGGAATTCCTTAAGATCATTCGCAAGAGTGATTATAGGGTAGTTGACCAGTTAATGCAAACGCCTTCAAAAATTTTCATCCTATCGTTGCTGTTGAATTCAGAATGCCATCGTCAGGCTCTTTTGAAGGTACTCGAGAAGTCGTACGTGGAGCACGATGTTTCTGTGGTGCAGTTTGACCATATTGTGGGAAACATCACTGCAAACAATACAATCAGTTTCTGTGATGATGAACTATCTGATGAAGGGGGAGAGCATAATATGGCGCTCTATATCTCAGTTCGTTGTGAGAGGGATTCCTTATCCAATGTACTTGTTGATACCGGTTCATCCTTGAACGTAATTCCGAAGCAAACCCTTGCCAAGTTATCATTTTCAGGTGCCAGTTTGCGATCCAGTGACATAATTGTCAAAGATTTTGATGGGTCAAGGAGGTCAGTGATGGGAGAGATTGTGCTGCCAATTCAAGTTGGGGCTGAGATCTTCAATATCTTGTTCCAGATCATGGACATCAATCCAGGTTACAGTTGTCTATTAGGGAGGCCGTGGATCCATGAAGCTCGCGCTGTCACGTCAACACTCCGCAAAAGGTTAAAGTTTATCAAGAATAGAAAGCTACTGTTGTACCCCAAAATTTGCCCTCCCATATTCTTCAATAAATTGCCAAGTCATGCTTCAAAATTCCCCAAAGGGTTGCTGTGATACGGTGGGAGAACTGACTAGTGTTTTGCATTCGTATTCGCACTTGTGCGGTTAGCAAGAGTCGCCACCGACTTTTTATTTTATCCTAAGGAAAGGTTAAAAAGCACAGCAAAAAACCTTTTGAGATGTTTTCTTGGGTTCGGGGAGTAGATTATAGAAAGGGAAGGTATTAGCACCCTTTCTATCCATGGTTATCCATGGGCTCTTAGTTACTTGCTTAGATCACTTGCCTTTTGTTTTCAATTGTTTTAAATGGTGCTTGAGTGTGTGGGTTTTGAAAATGTTTTGAAAAGAGGCCAATGTGGTGGCAACCTTTGCAATGATCCATGTGGGGATGTATACAAAGATGTATGTCTTTTGAAAAGGTTTTCATTTGTTTTTGAAAGTTGTTTTGAAAGTGTAGTGAAGTGTGGTTTGAAAAAATAGGCAAGTGTTTTGTTTTGCAAGTTTGATTCAAGTAACTAAGAGGTTATCTACTCCTAAATTTCTCAAAAGATTATTGCTATACTTTAACCCTTTTAACAAGTTTGCACCACCATTGTATTTGGTGGGCAACCTTGTGTTAGGATGTGAAAAGGGACAGGCGCGGGTCATCGTTTAGACCATAATTGTAACAACGTTAAATGTCTTTGGGCAATTTCTCTAAGGGACTTGATCATTTGTTTTGTTTGTTTTGAAAGGTTTTATCGAGGGACTATGATCATTCAAACTGTTTGCTTTGCCCAAAGATGTTCAACATACAATATGGCCCATTTATTTGAAGGCAACAAGTGGAATACCCTAGGGGGTGCAAGTGTGATTTGTGTGTCCATTTTCATGCTTGTTTGTCTTGTATTAGGTCAAACTATTTTTTATCGTTTTTTCGCATACAAACCCTAATTCTAGCATGTTATTATTTAGAAAGCAATAAAGTGCGAAATTAAAATTACTAAGCTATTACACAACCAAATATGGGAAGGGGGGTACAAATGTTCAAATGGGGATATAGACAAGAATTTAAATCTAGATTATTACAACAATTGGATATTTGCATAGTAAATAAATTGCATAATTTAAATGTAAATAAAATGAATATGTAAAATGTAAAAAAGAAAGTTTTTTATGTGTATGAGAAAATATTTATGTAAAAGGAAAAAGAAATAAAAATGTATTTATTTTTAGTATTTTGAAACTTAGGGTAAAAAACCCTAATTTTTATATAAAAAGTATTATTATCTAATTTAATTCTACTATTTATTTATTATGTACAAAAATAAAATAAATGAAGTATTTTGTGAAAAAAAGTATTTTTGTATCAAATATTGATAAAAATGAAGAAAATCAAGTATTTTATATTTTTATCTTAAGTATATTAATAAACATGTACATATATATATATATATTAAACCCTAAATGAGTATTATACAAAATAAATATTTATTTAATATTTTAATAAAATAAATAAAAGTATTTTTTTTTGTGTGAAATATTTTCAGAAAGTAAAAATAAAAATAAAAATGTATCCACATTATTTTCTATTTATTTTAATAATAGTGTATATATATATTTGTATATAAATAAAAGAAATAAACAAACAAATATGCCATAAATACAAAAAATGATGGAAAAAATATTTTAAAAATTTTAATGGCATGAGAAAAAATAAACAAAGTCAACCCAAAAAGAAAAAGTCAAAAAATGTTGAAAAATAAACAAATGGGCTCAGGGGGTGTAAACCAAAAAAATGGGGTGTGAAAAGGAAACAAATCCAGGCCCAGCCCAGATCACTTCTTCTTCAACCTCTGTACATCTTTCTTCTCACAGAACACGCGTTTTCTAACTCTGGATTCCTGGACTTTCAAGCAAAACTCATAACATGAAAAGTGTAGAGCATTAAGAGACGGTTTCAACCATATAAAGAACATGACCTATCTCTCCAAGATGAGAGAGAATTTCTCTCCCCCTCTTTTCTGACCTAGTTTTTCTACCATTTTCAGAGCTCAAATTCTCTTCACTCAGACAAAAGAAATGAAAAGTAAAGCTATGTACATGTTCAGGGCTATGAGTAGGACTTTGTTTCTTCACAAACTTAAGACTAAATATGCCTAATAAGAGAGATACGAATTCAAACTTTTACCTGTGCAGTTGAACTTCTATGTGGAGAATGAGAGACTTTCAGTGCAATGTAATGATTGGAAAAGCTTCCTTGAAGTCCAGGGATGCTTTTTCAATGCTCACTTTGTCTTGAAGCTTCTTGTACCAAGCTATAGAACTTCACCTGCAAGCTAAAGATGTGAAAATGGTGGAAGTGGTTAGAGCAACTACAGATCGTGCCTTAGCTTCTGGATAGCTTGCATATGTTGTAAGGAAGGTAGAGGAACAGGTTTGGACAGAAATGCTTGAAGGGATTGAGAGATTGCACTCAAACTGCAGGGGCACCCCTGTTTGTGCAGTTTGAGGATGATTCTGAGATGGAGAGGGTTTGAAAGGCAAATGGCTCGAGCAAAAGCTTCAATGTGGTCTATGGAATGTGTTTGATATCTTTTGTGTTGTGTCTCTTTGCTGATATGAGAGATAGCATAAGTTATGGATGTTACTTCTATGTGAAGCAAGCAAATGTCAACTTGGTTTCTAGGCCAGTACAATGCCTCAATCTATGCTGCACCTTTGAGTCTTGATCAGTGGGATATGCCTATGCTTTTTTGCTTCAAAGATCTGCATTGTACCTCATAGATTTGCAAAGTTGCCATAAAGTATCACTTTACAAGAATGGATAACATGCTTTTTCTAGTTTAGGCTTGATTTTGTGTGTATTATCCAAATGAGCAAAATAATGTTAGAACACAAAGGATAAGCATTGAATTATTGAGTGAGAATGGGATTAGAGGCCTGCAATGTAGCTTAAGCATGCTGAATTCAAATTTGCCAAGTTTATGAACATGCTTTGATGGAGAACAAAAGTGAATTTTTGCCAACTTGTGAAATTCGAATCTCTCAAGTTATGAGGTTGTTTGATGAGTTCTTGGACATTTTGGAAAGCTTGTAATGTGTACTACAATCCATCTTTGAAATGCAATTTGAAATTCCAAGTGGAAGGGTATGAAAAGTGGCCTTGAAGTAGGGTAGAAAACCTTGTCAAAATAGGTCAAATTTCACTAAGTTAAAAGATGGTTTAGTGCCCTTATTCAAAAAATCATAACTTGAGATACAAGCTTCAAATGAGAAAACTTTGTGAATCAAAGTTGTAGATTTTGCAACAAGCTACAACTTTCATGTTTTGACTTTTGTTTGAATCCAAATGGATCATGGTGAAAAGATGGGGCAAAGTTGGGAAAAAATTAGGGTTTTCCATAACTTAGAAAAATTCTAAGTTATGAAAAATTCCATTTTCAAACCCTAATTTGCATTTTTGTGATTTCTTGGTGAACAAGTTTCATGATTTGGCATGTTTTGATGAAAAATGAATCTTGACTCTTGATTTTGACCAAAAAGTCAAAGTTTGACTTTTCAGTATACAGTCAAAATGGATCAATTGACTGGGAAATTCAACTGTCAATCTTGTGTACTTGGGATCTTTTGAGCTTGATGAACATGTCAAGATAATTCCATTGAGTCCTTGAGGCCATATGTGAGCTTGGTTTGTCATTGGCTAGGTCAAACAGTCAAAAATTGCCCTTGTGCAGTCAAAACCCTAAAAATGACCATTTTGCCCTTTTGATGATCTGATCAAATTTCTTATGGAATTGTGATCCAAACTTGATCAAATGGTTCATATGAGTTCATAATGTTGATGTGGATCAAATTTCATGAGGTTTGACTGTCAATTGGCCACAGTTGACTTTTCCCCCAATACAGCTGATTTCTAGGTCAACTGTCCAATTGACTGGGTAAAACTTGGAATCAAGACTTGAAACTTGGTGTAGGTAAACTTGGGAGTCCAACATGAAGCATGAAAGTCATCTTAGGCATTTTAGGTCAAAACATCTTTAGGCAAACACAAACCCTAATTTGAGTCCACAGTGCAAGGAGAAGTCTTGAGCAGAGGAAACCCTAATTGGATCTTGATCTTCAAAGGTCTTGTGATGAGAAAATGTTGAGGAAATGGGAGGGCAAATTTTGGGGTACAACAGTTGCCCCTGTTCAATCTTCTTGGACCTGAAGAGTTAGATTGGCAAGTTTGCCTTTCGTGACTCGAGGGTAAAAGGAGATTGGACACTAGAGTGCCCGGAAATTTGCACTCGCATGCTGGAGTCTCAACAACGTGGTGTCGGGAATGGGCTTATAGATGCCATCTGGAAAAGTGACAGAACTTTGTCGGGAATGGGCTTACAGATGCCATTTGGAAGTGTTGATCGCATAAGAGGTTCCTTAGCGAGAACTTGTGTGTTTAAGAAAGACAGATGTTTTCCTGGCTTGTTACAGGTGTTTGATCTTCAGTCTCCTTATGCAGATATGCCCTGGCTGGATACAGGTATCGAATCTTCAATCGGTTGCTCACAGATGTGCCCTGGCTGGATACAGGAGTCGAATCTGGAAATAGTCGTCAATAGATATGCCCTGGCTGGATACAGGAGTCGAATCTTTGAACTCTGCAGACGTGCCCTGGCTAGATACAGGAATCGAGTCTGGAAATGTGGTCAACAGATATGCCCTGGCTGGATACAGGAATCGAATCTGGAAATGTTGTAGTTGATAGATGTGCCCTGGCTGGATACAGGAGTCGAATCTTTGAACTCTTCAGACGTGCCCTGGCTAGATACAGGAATCGAGTCTGGAATTGTGACAGTTGAAAGTAGTCTTTTTTGAGATTGTCTTTTTCCTGAAGAGGCAAAGACGTAAGCTGTATGCAATGTCATGATGTATGATATGCATGATGTCATGATGTTCAACATTTGATATTGTATGTGTCTCATCATGTATGTAAGCAAGATGTATGAAAATGTGAAATGTTTATGAGCGTAATTTCATCTTAGGAAAATAAATCCTTGACGAATGACCGGGAAGCTGTTCTGCGGAAGAGATGCTTGACCAAAGCTCTGATGAGAGGCCTGCTGAGGACTTTAACAATGGATTCCGCTGAGGATAATGATGATAAACTCCGCTGGAGAACCCCAAAGATAGACTCTGCTTGGGAAAACCAAAGATAAACTTCGCTGGGGATTGAAGGAACTTTTGCCGGGAACGGTCTTCCGTGGCTTTTAGCTGAGGATAACCCAGTTATAAGTCCTTGTGAGGAAATAACTCTAAATAAAACTCGGGCGAGACGTTCGTACTTCGCCAGGGATAAGCTCGCAGAATCTACTGGGAATGAGCTTTTAAGACCTGCCGAGGGATGTTGTGCCTTTTTCAGGATCGACGGGGAATCGACTCCTGCTTGGGGAAAGTGCTGCTGAATTTTGCTTTACTCTGCGGGGAGTTGAGATGATTTGGTCACATTTTCAGTTGAACCTGCCTTGGTGCTTTGGCGGACAAAACAACTAGACCGCATTAGACAACTCCACATTGCCCCTGTCTTTGATGTCACTTGTAATTAATCTCTTTTCATATGCAAACATTTATGAATCGGCAATTTAATGTCAAATGCATATATCAAAAATGAACATTGGACGTTCTTCGCAAGACAAAACAACAAAAGAAAAACAATGGCAATTTGTATGGACAAGTGAATTTTCATTGATTTAAACTTTGCCTGTAAATAGGCGTTTTTTTTGTACAAGAGACTGACATCCTAGTAAGAGGACATCGCCAAATAGTATAGAGTTTACATTTTGAAAAAGAAAACAAAACAGCTACGTGAACAATCCCACTGGGTTCCAACTCTGCTATCGCCTTTATGTTTTCGAACGTCTCATCGCCTTACTGCCTAATCTGAAGATGAAGCTGATTGGTCAATGCCGAAATTTGGGCCAGATAGTTGATGCCGAATTCCGGGTGCGAAGTGATCCAATGAGACATAGTGTTACGCTCTTATCCCTAACTTTTGCCTGGACCGCCCTTTCGGGTTTTCAGTCCAACGGGATACCCTTTTTTGCCCAAGCCGCCCTTTCAGGTTTTCGACTTGCCGGGTGTACAGATTTTTATTTATTTCATCCCTTATTTTTGCCCGAACCCTTTTGGTTCGCCGGGAAGCCCTCATTTTTGCCTAGGTATGTCAACCTAGCGGGTCTTTTATTTATGCGTAGTATTTTTTCACTATGTCTGCATTGGCGGGGTGAGGAAGGTCGTCACCATCCATGGTGGTTAGGATCATGGCTCCTCCTGAGAACACACGTTTAACCACAAATGGCCCTTCATAAGTAGGGGTCCATTTGCCCCGGGGATCACTTTGGGGAAGGATGATGCGTTTGATTACCAGGTCCCCAACTTGATACTCTTGCGGTCTGACTTTCTTGTTAAATGCCCTGATCATCCGTTTCTGATACGTTTGACCGTGACAGATAGCAGTGAGCCTCTTTTCGTCAATCAGATTTAGTTGATCAAGTCGAGTCTGGATCCAATCATCTTCATTCAAGTCTGCATCCTTCATTATCCGGAGAGAGGGTATCTGGATTTCGATTGGCAAGACTGCCTCCATGCCATAGACTAGGGAGAAGGGAGTTGCCCCGGTTGACGTCCTTGCTGAGGTGCGGTACCCATGAAGAGCGAACGGTAACATCTCGTGCCAATCTTTATAGGTCACTGTCATCTTCTGCACAATTTTCTTGATATTTTTATTGGCTGCCTCTACAGCCCCATTCATCTTCGGCCGATAGGGGGAAGAATTGTGGTGCTGTATCTTGAATTGTTCACAGAGTTCAGTGATCATTTTGTTATTGAGATTGGTACCGTTGTCCGTAATGATTCTTTCCGGGACACCGTACCGGCATATCAGATTATGCCGGATGAAACGCGCCACGACGCTCTTGGTTACCGTGGCATATGAAGCTGCCTCTACCCACTTCGTGAAGTAATCGATTGCCACCAAGATGAAGCGGTGCCCATTGGATGCCGTCGGTCGGATCTCACCGATCATATCGATGCCCCACATTGCGAAAGGCCAAGGTGCCGTCAGGACATTCAAAGGAACCGGAGGGATATGCACCTTGTCAGCATAGATCTGGCACTTATGACAAGTTCGGGAGTGTTGGTAACAATCGGCTTCCATCGTGGACCAGAAATATCCTGCCCGAAGGATTTTCTTAGCCATGGTGTGTCCACTGGAGTGGGTCCCAAACGTACCTTCGTGCAGTTCCATCATGATTTTCTCTGCTTCAGCCTTATCCACACAACGTAACAAAGTTGAATCATGATTCCGTTTGTAGAGAATGCCGTTGCTGAGGAAGAATTTTGCAGCAAATCTCCTCATGAACTTCTTATCATTGACAGATGCACCTTCAGGGTATTCCTGGGTTTCCAAGTATCTCCTCACCTCGTGATACCAGGGCTTTTCAGTCACCTCCTCAGCCTCGAGCTCGCAGCAGTATGCCGGTTCATCCAACTTCCAGATTAGGATTTGGGGAGCCTCATTGTCCCATTTAACTTTAAACATTGAAGACATCGTGGCTAGTGCGTCCGCTAGCTGATTTTCCTCTCTGGGGAAATGTTCAAAAGTTATCTCTTCAAAGTGGGGGAGCAGGGTCGATACATACTCCTTGTAAGGAATGAGATTCGGGTGTTTCGTATCCCACTCGCCTTTGATCTGATTGATCACGAGAGCGGAATCTCCGAAGACACTTAGAAACTTGATCCTCAGGTCGATTGCAGCTTGTAAACCCATGATGCATGCCTCATATTCTGCCATGTTGTTGGTGCAGCTGAAACATAATCGGGCGGTGAGTGGAGTATGGGTCCCCTTGGGAGATATGATTACAGCACCGACGCCGTTACCCAAAGCATTGGAGGCTCCGTCAAAATGCATAGACCATCGGGATCCTTCCTCAGGTCCTTCATCCGGTCCAGGTACTTCACAGTCAGTTACCACCATGATGTCTTCGTCCGGAAAATCAAAGTTCAATGATTGATAATCGTCCACAGGTTGGTGTGCCAAATGATCAGCCAGTACACTCCCCTTAATTGCTTTCTGAGTTGTATACTGGATGTCATATTCTGTTAAGATCATTTGCCATCTCGCTATCCTCCCAGACAGAGCGGGCTTTTCAAATATGTACTTGATGGGATCCATCTTTGAAATCAATAAAGTAGTGTGAGTCAGCATATACTGTCTCAGCCGGCGAGCAGCCCATACAAGAGCGCAGCAAGTTTTCTCAAGCAGTGAGTAACGAGACTCACAGTCGGTAAACTTTTTGCTCAAGTAATAAATAGCGTGCTCTTTTCGGCCAGACTCGTCATGCTGCCCCAGCACACACCCCATTGAATTATCAAGCACTGTCAAGTATAGTATCAGAGGTCTTCCTTCCACTGGTGGCATAAGAATGGGTGGCTCTTGGAGGTATTCCTTTATTCTTTCAAAGGCGGCCTGACATTCATCATTCCAGCGTACTACTTGATCTTTCTTCAGTAATTTGAAGATTGGCTCACAAGTAGCAGTTAGATGTGATATGAATCGGGCAATGTAATTCAGTCGTCCTAGGAAACCTCTGACTTCTTTCTCTGTTTTTGGGGTCGGCATCTCTTGAATAGCTTTAACCTTGGCGGGGTCCACCTGGATACCTTTATCGCTTACAATGAAACCTAGCAATTTTCCGGACCTCACCCCGAAGGTGCATTTGTTGGGATTCAATCTCAGCTTGTACAACTTGAGTCGGTCAAACAACTTCCTCAGATGATCAAGGTGTTCCTCCTCAGTTTGAGACCTTGCAATCATGTCATCAACGTATACTTCAATCTCATGATGGATCATATCATGAAATAAAGCAACCATGGCACGCTGATAGGTTGCCCCAGCATTTTTCAATCCGAATGGCATGACCTTATAACAGAAGGTCCCCCACTGAGTTACAAATGTAGTCTTCTCCATATCTTCAGGAGCCATCTTGATCTGATTATACCCTGAGAAGCCATCCATGAAGGAGAACACCTTGTGTTGAGCTGTATTGTCAACAAGGACATCAATGTGAGGTAGGGGGAAGTCATCCTTGGGGCTGGCCCTGTTCAGATCCCTGTAGTCAACACACATTCTGACCTTACCGTCCTTCTTCGGCACTGGCACAACATTGGCAACCCACTGAGGGTAAGAAGTTACTGCAAGGAAACCCGCATCAAACTGTTTCATCACCTCAGCTTTAATCTTCTCAGACATCTCTGGACGCATTCGTCGAACTTTTTGCTTTACTGGAGGGCAATCTTCCTTGGTTGGCAAATGGTGAACTACAATGTCGGCATCCAAACCAGGCATATCTTCATAAGACCAGGCAAAGATCTCCATGTAGTCTTGTAGCATCTGGATCAATCGTTGCTTCACGCTGAGCTCTAGATTGGCACCAATTTTGACCTCCTTCCTTTCTGTCTCAGTACCCAAGTTAATGGTCTCCACAGGCTCTTCATGTGGTTGAATAGCCCTCTCTTCCTGTAGTAGCAGTCTTGCGAGTTCACCAGGTACTTCGCAATCATCTTCACCTTCGTCTTCGGCCAAGTTGATCGGATTCTCGAAGTCATAACTGGCGATGGCAGAGCTGTTACCAGTGAGATCCAGAGTGGATTGAAACCTGTATAAGTGAGTGTGTGTAAATATAGCTGTTTTGCAATATATATAACACAGAAAGAAAAGGAGCACAAGATTTGAAATGCAACAAACGTCCAATGTTTTGATTGATGATATATGAAAATGTCATACAAAAAGCCCTCACAAATGGAGCTACGATGCCCCGGGCAGGACACCGAGCCAACAGAGTTTTAACATATTGTTTGTTACAAATTTGGAAATCAAAAGAAATCAATTACTGCGTGACAAATGTGATAGGGGTAAAATCCTTTGCTGTCCAGTTGTTTGGTCCGTCGCCGGCAGTTGGGTAGATCCAATTATTAAACTCAGCTTCCTCCACATCCCCCTCGATAGCATTCACCCTTGAGCTGGAAATAAACACCGGAGCCTTTCCAATCTTCTCTTTGCGTACTGCCTTCTGAGCCTCTGCAGTAAAGCCTAGCCCAAACTTGTCGTTCTTCTGAGTGAAGTCAGGAAGCTGACCCCAGTGTGCACTATTGCCTTTCTGAACCACAGCCCGGGCATCCCTTAGGGAAACCATCTTCAAGGAATCATTTTCTTCGGCCATTGTCTCCGCAGCTGCTGAAATTGGATGTACCTCCTCGAAATGTTGGAAGGGAGTTTCAATAAATTCTCCGTCCATCTCGATGTACCTGAAGGAATTCAAATGGCTCACCATATACTCCTCTTCTCCTTGCACAGTGACAATTTTCCCCCTGACGGGATACTTCAGCTTTTGGTGTAAGGTGGAGGTCACTGCCCCAGCTTTGTGGATCCAAGGTCTACCCAACAGACAGGAGTACGATGGACGTATATCCATCACGTAAAAGGTAGAGTCAAACACTTGAGAGCCCACACGAATAGGGATGTTAACCTCTCCATGAACCATTCTCTTGGAACCGTCAAAGGCCCTGACGATGATATTGCTGGGTTTCAACTCCAAGCCCTCATAATCCAGACGATCCAAAGCCTTTTTCGGAAGAACATTCAAGGAAGAACCAGTGTCCACCAATACATGTGCCAGAGTAGTGCCCCTGCATTCAATAGAGACATGCAGGGCATCATTATGGTTTCTCCCTTTTGCGGTTAGGTCAGCATCTGAAAAGCCCAAGCCGTTATCCGCCGTCAAATTTGCTATGCAGTCAGTGAACTGAACTGCAGACGTCTCCTGCGGCACATGGGCCGTCTTGAGAAATGAGATCAAGGCTTTTGCATGGGCCTCGGAACATAGTAATAAGGAAAGCAGGGAGATCTTGGAGGGTGTGTGCCCTAACTGTTCGACAACATTAAAATCACTTTTCTTTATTATTTTCAGAATCTCCTCCATTTCTTGTCGGGAGGCCTCAGCATTCACGGGTATTGGTGCCTCCATCCGGGCAGGCTCTTTTTCAATCCCTTTGCCCCGAGCATTTGATGACTCGGCAGCAGGGGACACAATTTGATCAGCAACAGGACTTGGTAAACTTGCAGGTTTTATGAGGAGGGGTTTTCGAATAGCGGGTGGCGCAATGTCAGGCGAGAAGAGCCTGCCACTGCGGGTGACTTTAGCTGGACCGGTGATGTCGCAAATACTGGCACTAGCATCAAATTCTTGCTTGATTCCATTTACATATACGTCTGCCCCATAATGCCAGGGGACAGCCTTATCAGACACGTAGGAGAGGGGTCCTGGAACAGTAATGATCACAGGCGCAACTGTCAAGATTTGAATAGGCTTCTTTGGGGGAGCCTTGATTGGATTTTTGAAGATGGTAATCACGGAAACTTCTTTCATTGGAACCAATTGAACAGCAGTCTTTTTGAATAAAATCTCCTTGCTATCCATTAGGCCTTGGATGCCTAACCTTAACAAGGGACAATCGGATAGGGAAATAGCACAGAATGGGCAACCTTCGCCGCAACCCGGAAATAAACCGGCCCGCAGTAGGTTCTTCTTAACAGTCTTCAAAGGGGTAACAACTTCATCTAACGAAACAGCATACACTTCTTCCTCAATGGCACTTACCCTATGCTGGGGCATAGGAGCCGTTACAACATTCGGTCTTTCCGGCGCTTCAAACTGAATTTCTTTTGCGTCAATTAGATCTTGTACTTTGTTTCTCAAGGCCCAACAATCATCAGTAGTGTGCCCGGGACTATCAGAATGATAAGCACACCGGGCATTCGGGTTGTATTTGGGGGACGCAGTGTTGACGACCTTAGGAGCTTCTTTGAGGGTCACCAGGTTGGTGGATAACAGTTGGGGTAAAATTTGAGATAATGTCATACTCAATCGGGTATACTGCCTCTTGGGCCTTTCACTTCTTTGCTGATTGTACTGCTGAGGAGCAGCAACAGGTTTAGAGATGACCAAAGCATTAACGGCTTGGCGACTTTCGGGCTTGACTTGTCTTCTAGGGCCATAGACGGCGCTTGCTTCTTTCTTAAATGGCCTCTTCTCAACACTTGTAGAGGCAGCCTTCTGTATCTTGCCTGACCTGATGCCAGCTTCAATTCTCTCTCCCGTTAATATCAAATCTGTGAACCCAGCGGAGGAGTTACCAACCAAATGATTAAAAAACGGACCAGACAACGTTCCCAGAAACATATCAACCAGCTCTCGATCAGTTAATGGAGGCTGCACCCTGCCAGCCAAATCTCTCCATTTTTGAGCATACTCTTTGAATCCTTCACCCGTCCCTAGAGACATACCCTGAAGTTGGGTACGCGTAGGAGCGAGATCAGAATTATATTGGTATTGTCTGTAGAAAGCAGTCGCCAAATCCTCCCAGTGCCGGATGCTAGCTCCGTCTAATTGGTAGAACCATTCAAGCTGAGACCCCGAGAGGCTGTCTTGGAAGAAGTGAATCCAGAGGTTTTTATCCGCCGTGTAAGGTTGGATTTTCCTTACATACGACCTCAGATGCAGCTTTGGGCAGGAGACCCCATCATACTTGGCGAAGGTAGGCGCCTTAAACTTGTGTGGAATTACTACTCCAGAAGATAATCCCAAATCCCTGAAATCCAGTCCCGGCACGTTCTGAATTTCCATAGCGCTCAAACGGTCCTCCAGTTGTTTGTATCTGTCAGCAGCAGGTGGGTATTGTTCCTCGTTATAGTCCGTCTCGTTGTCGGAGACTGCGGGACTAGGTGCTTCTCCCCCTTGGGGACTGTTTTTCTCAGCAGAAGAAGTGGTCGGATCAGCTTCATTGTGGAGTGTGTTCCCAAATCTGCGTCCGGTGTTGAACATTGCCGTCCTCTTTTTCTTCTTCTTCTTCAAGAGTAGAGTCTTCAACTCTTGCTGTCCCTGGGCTAGGCTTAAGACCATCTCTTGAAACTGTGCACTTTGGGCCTGAAGGGCCTTGATCGCTTGCTCACTGGATGACTCCGAATTCATGATGACTGTGCACACAAACAGCGAAGAAAATTAAGCAACCTGTGAATTAGGGTACCTGCTATGCATATGGTGTAATGGAATGCGTATGTATGCAATGCATTCAAGGATTTAGAACATTCAAACTTTGTTGTAGACAAAAAGGAACGCACATCATATTAATAAGGAGAAATTCGTTAGTACATAAATGCCTCATGGGCCAAATATTACAAAATAAACTCCTTAAGGTAAAAAGACATTGCGCATCCTTTTTGGCGCGATGTAAGTGTTGAGATTCCTTTCCTCGTGCAGCAGGCGGGTGAGTTCCAGGACCTTCTTTTCACTAGCATGTAGACTGGTCTCAAGAGAATTCCGCTCTTCCTTAAGTTGGATCCAGCTCTTCTGCATCTCTTCCCAGGAGGTGGGCATGTCGGGATGTTGAATGGTATAGGATGCTTCTCCTTCCAAGACTGGCTCTTTGATTACAGGTAGCATGTGAGGGTAAGGCATTACCAACTTCTGAGAGCGGGCTCGTACCCACTTGAGGTAAGGCTCCAACGGGATGGAGTTCCGGTGCCCCAGTGTTTTGCTGTCTATCCTACTCGGCATCCTCCAAGCTCTGACAAATCTCTGACGAAGCCCTTGAGTATCGTTGTCGAAGTCGAAGACTATGTCAGGAATTAACATGTCATGAGGGCCATCCTTCCGAGCATAACCAAACTGTCTCCAAGCCAGGCATGGGTTGTAGGTTATACCTCCTTTGATTCCAAATAAAGGAACATTAGGGTATTCCCCACAACGATCAATGATAGTGACGTCTTCCCGGGACCTAGGACACCAATGTATATCTGCATGCGTGAGAGTCATTAACCGTTGTGACCATCTCAAACCCCGCTCGTTCTTCAAAACTGTTTGTGGAAGATGCGAAATAAACCACCTTCCCAAGAGAGGAGTGCAACACAAAAGGACACCCCTTCTTCTCATGGTTCGAGTGTAACATGAGTGAAGGATGTCCCCCAGCAGTGTAGGTATAGGATTCCTGGTCATAAAGATCTGGACAGCACTGATATCGATAAGCTGATCTGGGTTAGGGAACAATACCAAACCATAGACAAGGAGGGCTACAACTTCTTCAAAAGCTCGTAGGTCAAGAGAGTTCCAACATTCTTGGGCTTTATCAAACAGAAACCTAGCTAAGAACCCTTTGATACCACTTCTCGCTTCCCAATGTCCTTTGAGGTCGGATGTCTGTAGGTGCAAGGCTTTAGCAATCTCTTCAAGTCTAGGTTCCTTTTCTGTACCGTTGAAGGGTAGCTGATCAAGGATAGGAATCTTCAGGAGCCGGGAGAACTCCTCCAATGTAGGTACCAACTGATAGTCCAAGAAGGTGAAACAGTGATGCAGAGGGTCAAAGAATTGGAACAAGACCTTAATCAAGTCCTCCTCAATGTTGGTGTTAACCAAGTTGATGAGTTTTCCATGTCTCTCACTGAATGAAGAACTCTCGGGAATTCTGGACAGAAGCTCCTTAAGCTGAGGAGGGATCTTTACAAGGCTAATCGGAATTGTCTTTCTGCGAACAGTTTCCATGTCCTAAAAAATAAGAACAAAGATGAAGATTCGAAACCCTTGAAATGGTTAGTCAATGCTCATGATGTTTGTATGATGTAATGATGCACTATAAACATTCACAAAAGCAAACATGGTAAGGCACACAAGTCACACAAACCCTTAGAGTTTTAGGCCTGCATGAAGTTTGGGTGTTACCCTCTTGAAGTTTTGTGGGCTCAACCTGTCTTATCAAAAGTAACCGGGTTCTAAAGATCCCAATATCACTGGATTGCTTTCATTGTTCATCGTTTCGATTTAGCCACTGAACTGGCGACCGAAATATTCCAGGAAAGCAACCCTCAATTGAGTGTAGTATCGAGTATCAACCAACCTCGGACTGCACCAAAGTCAGTTATCTCACTACCCTAAAAAGGCCAAGATGGTTCAATTAAGGTTCCTAAGGTCTGTTGATGCTTCATGACACCACATGGAGGCCCCGTACTCTCCTTGACTGAACTCAAGGGTTACCGGTACACACCAAAGTGCCACATCAACGTAGCAGACTGCTTCAACCATGTCGGTATACCCCGCACAGTTCCCTCACAGCCTTGTTGCTACCTAAAAAAGGTTTCCCCCAGATCCGGGTTAGGATCTATAAAACTCCGATACAAAGCCCACAATATGTAAAAGCAAACAAAGCAAGCAATTGAAAACAAAGGTGATCTAAACCCTAAGGTTACTCCACTTTAAAATATTTTCCCCAGCAGAGTCGCCAGTTCTGTGATACGGTGGGAGAACTGACTAGTGTTTTGCATTCGTATTCGCACTTGTGCGGTTAGCAAGAGTCGCCACCGACTTTTTATTTTATCCTAAGGAAAGGTTAAAAAGCACAGCAAAAAACCTTTTGAGATGTTTTCTTGGGTTCGGGGAGTAGATTATAGAAAGGGAAGGTATTAGCACCCTTTCTATCCATGGTTATCCATGGGCTCTTAGTTACTTGCTTAGATCACTTGCCTTTTGTTTTCAATTGTTTTAAATGGTGCTTGAGTGTGTGGGTTTTGAAAATGTTTTGAAAAGAGGCCAATGTGGTGGCAACCTTTGCAATGATCCATGTGGGGATGTATACAAAGATGTATGTCTTTTGAAAAGGTTTTCATTTGTTTTTGAAAGTTGTTTTGAAAGTGTAGTGAAGTGTGGTTTGAAAAAATAGGCAAGTGTTTTGTTTTGCAAGTTTGATTCAAGTAACTAAGAGGTTATCTACTCCTAAATTTCTCAAAAGATTATTGCTATACTTTAACCCTTTTAACAAGTTTGCACCACCATTGTATTTGGTGGGCAACCTTGTGTTAGGATGTGAAAAGGGACAGGCGCGGGTCATCGTTTAGACCATAATTGTAACAACGTTAAATGTCTTTGGGCAATTTCTCTAAGGGACTTGATCATTTGTTTTGTTTGTTTTGAAAGGTTTTATCGAGGGACTATGATCATTCAAACTGTTTGCTTTGCCCAAAGATGTTCAACATACAATATGGCCCATTTATTTGAAGGCAACAAGTGGAATACCCTAGGGGGTGCAAGTGTGATTTGTGTGTCCATTTTCATGCTTGTTTGTCTTGTATTAGGTCAAACTATTTTTTATCGTTTTTTCGCATACAAACCCTAATTCTAGCATGTTATTATTTAGAAAGCAATAAAGTGCGAAATTAAAATTACTAAGCTATTACACAACCAAATATGGGAAGGGGGGTACAAATGTTCAAATGGGGATATAGACAAGAATTTAAATCTAGATTATTACAACAATTGGATATTTGCATAGTAAATAAATTGCATAATTTAAATGTAAATAAAATGAATATGTAAAATGTAAAAAAGAAAGTTTTTTATGTGTATGAGAAAATATTTATGTAAAAGGAAAAAGAAATAAAAATGTATTTATTTTTAGTATTTTGAAACTTAGGGTAAAAAACCCTAATTTTTATATAAAAAGTATTATTATCTAATTTAATTCTACTATTTATTTATTATGTACAAAAATAAAATAAATGAAGTATTTTGTGAAAAAAAGTATTTTTGTATCAAATATTGATAAAAATGAAGAAAATCAAGTATTTTATATTTTTATCTTAAGTATATTAATAAACATGTACATATATATATATATATATTAAACCCTAAATGAGTATTATACAAAATAAATATTTATTTAATATTTTAATAAAATAAATAAAAGTATTTTTTTTTTGTGTGAAATATTTTCAGAAAGTAAAAATAAAAATAAAAATGTATCCACATTATTTTCTATTTATTTTAATAATAGTGTATATATATATTTGTATATAAATAAAAGAAATAAACAAACAAATATGCCATAAATACAAAAAATGATGGAAAAAATATTTTAAAAATTTTAATGGCATGAGAAAAAATAAACAAAGTCAACCCAAAAAGAAAAAGTCAAAAAATGTTGAAAAATAAACAAATGGGCTCAGGGGGTGTAAACCAAAAAAATGGGGTGTGAAAAGGAAACAAATCCAGGCCCAGCCCAGATCACTTCTTCTTCAACCTCTGTACATCTTTCTTCTCACAGAACACGCGTTTTCTAACTCTGGATTCCTGGACTTTCAAGCAAAACTCATAACATGAAAAGTGTAGAGCATTAAGAGACGGTTTCAACCATATAAAGAACATGACCTATCTCTCCAAGATGAGAGAGAATTTCTCTCCCCCTCTTTTCTGACCTAGTTTTTCTACCATTTTCAGAGCTCAAATTCTCTTCACTCAGACAAAAGAAATGAAAAGTAAAGCTATGTACATGTTCAGGGCTATGAGTAGGACTTTGTTTCTTCACAAACTTAAGACTAAATATGCCTAATAAGAGAGATACGAATTCAAACTTTTACCTGTGCAGTTGAACTTCTATGTGGAGAATGAGAGACTTTCAGTGCAATGTAATGATTGGAAAAGCTTCCTTGAAGTCCAGGGATGCTTTTTCAATGCTCACTTTGTCTTGAAGCTTCTTGTACCAAGCTATAGAACTTCACCTGCAAGCTAAAGATGTGAAAATGGTGGAAGTGGTTAGAGCAACTACAGATCGTGCCTTAGCTTCTGGATAGCTTGCATATGTTGTAAGGAAGGTAGAGGAACAGGTTTGGACAGAAATGCTTGAAGGGATTGAGAGATTGCACTCAAACTGCAGGGGCACCCCTGTTTGTGCAGTTTGAGGATGATTCTGAGATGGAGAGGGTTTGAAAGGCAAATGGCTCGAGCAAAAGCTTCAATGTGGTCTATGGAATGTGTTTGATATCTTTTGTGTTGTGTCTCTTTGCTGATATGAGAGATAGCATAAGTTATGGATGTTACTTCTATGTGAAGCAAGCAAATGTCAACTTGGTTTCTAGGCCAGTACAATGCCTCAATCTATGCTGCACCTTTGAGTCTTGATCAGTGGGATATGCCTATGCTTTTTTGCTTCAAAGATCTGCATTGTACCTCATAGATTTGCAAAGTTGCCATAAAGTATCACTTTACAAGAATGGATAACATGCTTTTTCTAGTTTAGGCTTGATTTTGTGTGTATTATCCAAATGAGCAAAATAATGTTAGAACACAAAGGATAAGCATTGAATTATTGAGTGAGAATGGGATTAGAGGCCTGCAATGTAGCTTAAGCATGCTGAATTCAAATTTGCCAAGTTTATGAACATGCTTTGATGGAGAACAAAAGTGAATTTTTGCCAACTTGTGAAATTCGAATCTCTCAAGTTATGAGGTTGTTTGATGAGTTCTTGGACATTTTGGAAAGCTTGTAATGTGTACTACAATCCATCTTTGAAATGCAATTTGAAATTCCAAGTGGAAGGGTATGAAAAGTGGCCTTGAAGTAGGGTAGAAAACCTTGTCAAAATAGGTCAAATTTCACTAAGTTAAAAGATGGTTTAGTGCCCTTATTCAAAAAATCATAACTTGAGATACAAGCTTCAAATGAGAAAACTTTGTGAATCAAAGTTGTAGATTTTGCAACAAGCTACAACTTTCATGTTTTGACTTTTGTTTGAATCCAAATGGATCATGGTGAAAAGATGGGGCAAAGTTGGGAAAAAATTAGGGTTTTCCATAACTTAGAAAAATTCTAAGTTATGAAAAATTCCATTTTCAAACCCTAATTTGCATTTTTGTGATTTCTTGGTGAACAAGTTTCATGATTTGGCATGTTTTGATGAAAAATGAATCTTGACTCTTGATTTTGACCAAAAAGTCAAAGTTTGACTTTTCAGTATACAGTCAAAATGGATCAATTGACTGGGAAATTCAACTGTCAATCTTGTGTACTTGGGATCTTTTGAGCTTGATGAACATGTCAAGATAATTCCATTGAGTCCTTGAGGCCATATGTGAGCTTGGTTTGTCATTGGCTAGGTCAAACAGTCAAAAATTGCCCTTGTGCAGTCAAAACCCTAAAAATGACCATTTTGCCCTTTTGATGATCTGATCAAATTTCTTATGGAATTGTGATCCAAACTTGATCAAATGGTTCATATGAGTTCATAATGTTGATGTGGATCAAATTTCATGAGGTTTGACTGTCAATTGGCCACAGTTGACTTTTCCCCCAATACAGCTGATTTCTAGGTCAACTGTCCAATTGACTGGGTAAAACTTGGAATCAAGACTTGAAACTTGGTGTAGGTAAACTTGGGAGTCCAACATGAAGCATGAAAGTCATCTTAGGCATTTTAGGTCAAAACATCTTTAGGCAAACACAAACCCTAATTTGAGTCCACAGTGCAAGGAGAAGTCTTGAGCAGAGGAAACCCTAATTGGATCTTGATCTTCAAAGGTCTTGTGATGAGAAAATGTTGAGGAAATGGGAGGGCAAATTTTGGGGTACAACAGTTGCACAGTACAAGAGCCTCCTAAACAGTCAAAATTAGGGTTTTGGTTCTGATCAAGAAAATGAAGTTTCCGAGGGTCTAATCAAGTCTCACATGCCTACAAATATGGTCAAGCATCCTCATGTCAAGTTTCAAGACTTTCAGTACAAAATTGCACAGTCAAAACCCTAATTGCACTACAGTCAACTGTAGGGGCAAAATGGTCATTTGGCAGTCAAAAGTTCAAATTTTTGGTCAACATCTTATTTTGAGGCCACAAACATCATTTTATCAATGCTTGATCATGATTCTCAAAGCTTGGCTCAAAAATCATCAAGATGCAAAAGTTTCCTTATTTGGACAGTTGAAAAAGTCAACTGTAAATTGACCAGGGCATAACTTTCACATGGATTATCAGAAAAATTCCATCCAAATCTCATTTTTAAGAGAAAGACATTTCCTACAACTCCTCTTCATACTTCAAGTCCAATAAATGCTCTCACAAAAAGTTATCAATTTCAACATTATAGGTCATTTTCAAAAGTCAACAAAAAGGGACTTTAAGTCAAAGGCCATAACTTGAGATTGGTAAATCAAAATGACATGGGACCAAAGGAATTGGTTAGAGGACTCAAAGACCTTTCCAAAATGTCCAAGAACATGAGCAAAGCTTAAAAATTGAGCAAGTTATGCCTTGTGGAAGTTGGGAAATTTTTGGATATTTTGAAAAGTCAACATTGATTCAAATGACCTAAAATTGCTAATGGGCCTATTTTTCTTCCACAATTCATCATCCAAGGCATGTGCACGACCACTTGGCCCAAAGGGAAGTTTTTATTTATTTATTTGAATTTTATTAATAATAATTCATTTAAATCAATTAAATACATGAAAAATATTTAACCTAAGTTTTTCAATCTTTTTGTGCATGAAATATACTCAATAATTCGTGCATGATCAGATATGGAAGGAATTGAATTGATTGGATATGATTGAGAGCAAAAGTGCATGAAAAATATTGAAAAAAAGATCTTGAAAAATCAAATCTTCCAAGCCATGAATGCCAAGGATTTTGATTGCTTTCTTTGACCTAATTCACTCATACATAAGCATAGAACACAACCCTAATGCCATTAACCACTAAGTTGCGCGGAAAACACCATTGGCAAACTTGAAAATTATCAAAAAATCTCAAAACTGAAAACAGGGTTAGAGGTCGTTTCAAGCCACAAAACTCTTTCCATTGCATTCCTAGGACATCAAGCAACCTTCCTGGATCAAAAGCATCAATCCTAACCCTTTGAATCACTGTACAGAAGCCAAGCTTTCTTCACTTTTTATCATAATCGTATTTTACATTCTATGCATATTCATGGCATTTTATTTATAGATTCATACTCAGTGATGTGTTTTAAAGCTAACCATATGATTTGATTGGATTTTCATGCACTGTATGCAAAGATGCCATGGTCGATATTTAGGGTTTTCAGAACCTCAAATTGGAGGTTTTAAAATAAGGAAAAATTGGAGCACAAGACTTGGACCACTGAAACAAACACGATGAGACGATCATGAATCTATCCTCGCGCTCAATTTATGAGCATCCAATGGCTATTCGCTATTTTCCCTAATGATCCCTTTTAGAACGGTGTAAAAACCGTTGCCTATGTTTGTTATATTTTCAGGAAAATAAACCAAGGAAGAAGAAGGATGCGTGGCCATCAATGATTGGCTGGTTCAAAATCTCGCGCAAAAAAAAGCAGCACTAACGCGTTTTGTTTTATTATATTTATTTGTTATATTACTTACAGATAAGCAAGACAGCAGGGTTGGCAAGCGCGTTGGCTGGTAATCTCTAGGACCTGGGTTCGAGCCCCAGGTCCTCACCCCCTTTCACATTATTTTTCAATTAATGGTTCTATGCTGATTATGTCCTGAAGACGCACCATACGCTCCTCCATCAAGCCATCCACGTGTTCTCCACTATCAATCCAAGGAACACAATCTGAAGAATAGGGTAGACTCCAGTCAATGCACCACACGATGCCAAAAAAAAGTCAACAAGGCCATGCTGATTTGGGCTCAAAATTAATGGGCTTCACCTCCACTTTGGGGACAGATACCCCCCTAGGTTTGCCATTTTATTTTTTTCTTTTACATTATTTCTATTTTTTTTAATTATTGTTTTTAATTAATTTATTATTTTCATAATATATAAAAAACACATCAAAAAAATCAGAAAAGACAAGAAATAATAAATATTTTATTTTAGTATTTTTGTAAATAAATTGCATATAATTAAATTTAGTTATTAAATTAGGATTAATAGTAATGTTTTCATAATAAAAATCTAAAAAATGGTAGAATTAGGGTTTAATTAATTTTTTATATCTTTTCATTTTCTTTCATAATAATTAAATATTAAATACTTATTTTTGTAATTAAATTGCATGTAAATTAATTAGGGTTAGTTTTAGGTCAAAATTTAATCTTTTCTTAACAAATAAAAACAACTAGAATTAGGGTTAGCATTTATTGCATTTAATTCTTTTTCCCATTAAAATCATAAAATACCAAAAATATAAAAAAAAAACAATTTCTTTTCTCTCTTAATTAATTAATTCCATCATTAATTTAATTTTGCAACGCCCTCGTTTAATTCTTATTTAATTCGCATATTTATTTTTATTCTTTTTAATACTTATGTATCTCTCCCAAAGCCATGTAATGTTATAATTTCTTGCACTTTGTCTTTTCATTAATTCTTTATTTTTCTGTCAAATCGGGTTCAAGAAATTTTGGCGATGTGGACCCGCGCCTTTTGTAATAGTTTAGAATCTTTTACTTGTCGCAATTTTTAACTGTTAATCAAGGCATGAAAGAATGTATGGACAAAAAAAAAACAAACGTTAGATCACCAATGACATGACAAAAGACAAAAATATCTGAAAACGACACACAAAACACACACCACCCCTAGGGTACGCCTCACTGTCGCCTTGCCCTTCGAAAGGTGATCGTCGAGTAGAGGATATCTTAGTAAGTCCTCATGATCCGGGAACCTGGCATGAGGGTAGCTTCTAAGGTGTCTTCCCATTGCTCTGGTGATCACCATGTCCCGAACCTCGAATTGACCCGAACACCTCCAACGGTGGTGCTACCTACCTCTCAATGGTGGGATGGCACTACTTTAAAGGACATTTACACAGACGAATTCCTTAGGGTAGGTAGGTTCTCGTAGATACTTGCTCTAAATTCAAAACAAATTCAAAAATACTTTTCACACCGACACCTTTTCAAAAAGCTTTCGAAAGCAATTTTTCAAACACTCTTGAGGACCGATACAAGAGTCGAACTGGAATTTTCAAAGAAACTTTTTTTTAAACCCACAGTTGAAAAGCAAACAAACTATTTTGAAAACACAATGAGCAGGTATCTAAGAGCCCATGGATAACCATGGATAGAAAGGGTGCTAACACCTTCCCTTTCTATAACCTACCTCCCGAACCGAGAGCAATCTCTATAAGGAATTTTTCTGTGCTTTTGTCCTTTCCATTTGGAGAAAATAAAAGACGGTGGCGACTCTTGCTTACCGCGACATTTCGCGAACCAGCATTAAACAGTCAGTTCCAGATCCACCGATCACAGAACTGGCGACTCTGCTGGGGACCAAACTCAAAGTGAGGT
Source organism: Vicia faba (assembly GCA_948472305.1). Classification (NCBI taxonomy): domain Eukaryota; kingdom Viridiplantae; phylum Streptophyta; class Magnoliopsida; order Fabales; family Fabaceae; genus Vicia; species Vicia faba. The sequence continues at coordinate 1,110,887,365 of OX451737.1, read as the reverse complement.
GTACCTTAGGGCTAGTTCATAACTGTGTTTTCAATTGTATTGATTTGTGTGCTTTATTATTGTGGGTTGCATGGGAGTTACATAGATCCTAACCCGGATCTGGGGATACCCTGTTTAGGTAGCATAAGCTGTGAGGGACCTGTCCGGCGTAGACCGACACGGGTGAAGCAGTGGCTACGTTGGTGTGTCACCTTGGTCTGTACCGATATCCCTTGTGTCGCAACGAGGAGAATATGGGTCTTCTAAGGAGTCATTAAGCACCAACAACCTTAGAACCTTAATTGACACAACTTGGCCTTTAGAATTGTAGCAGTATGCTACGCCCATTGAGACTAAACTCTCATGATGGTTCTGGCTGCAAGAAAAGATTGTGATGCTGGAGTTATGACCGATTGAGGGTAGTCAATGATATTGGGATCCTCTAAGAACCCGGTTACTTTGATAGGACAGGTATGAACCAACCAACTGAAATAGGGTAGTACCTAGACCTCATGCTGGCCTAAACTTTAGGGGGCTTGCCTTGTGTGACTTGTGTGCCTTACCATGTTTGCCTTTGTATCTATTTGTGGTGTGCTTTATCATAACATCATAACATCATGAGCATTGCATGCATCCTGCATAAGGACTGACCATTTCAAAGACAAGAGGGTTCACCTTTGCTCTGTTTTGTAGGATATTATGATGCCTGTGCGAAGGAATACTATCCGGTTCAACTTTGTTCGCTCACCTGAGTTGCTTGACGAGTTGGTTAGCAGAATTCCAAATACCACTTCCTTCATTCAGAGGCACGGTTCTCTTCTCAGTTTAGTCACTGCAGAGCGGGATCAACAGTTGATGAGTGTTCTGACCCAGTTCTATGACCCTCTGTACTAGTGCTTCACCTTTCAAGACTTCCAGCTGGTCCCTACCCTGGAAGAGTTCTCTGATTTGCTTGGTATCCCTATCTTGGATCAGACTCCCTTTACTGGTTGGGAAAAGACCCTCAGGCTTGAGGATGTTGCTGCAGCTCTTCCTTTGACCCATCAAGAGGTAACAGACAACTGGGTGACTAGAAGCGGAGTTAAGGGTTTCTTGGCCAAGTTTCTGATTGGTAAAGCTAACAGTTTCTGGAATGACCTGGACTTTAGGGCATATGAAGACATCTTGGCTCTCCTAATCTATGGGTTAGTCTTGTTTCCTAATCCTGACAACTTCATCAGTGTCACTGCCATAAGGATCTTTATGTCTCAGAATCCTGTGCCCACTCTCTTGGGTGACATCTTGCAACAACTTCATGCCCGTACTACCCGAAGACGAGGAACCCTATGGTGCTGCATCCCTTTGTTGGTGAGGTGGTTTATTTCGCACCTCCCTAAGTCCGTACTGAAGAATCAAGAAGGAAGAGGTTGGGCTCATAGGTTAATGTCTCTCACCGACAAAGACATCATTTGGACTTGCAGAGGGTTGGACGAGATAGCTATTATTGATCGATGCGGGGAATACCCTAATGTTCCTCTGATTGGTACCCAAGGAGGGATCTCTTACAATCCATGTCTAGCACTCCGTCAGTTTGGAAGAGCAAGAAGAGCAGGCCCCCATGAGATGTTGGTGCCTCACATCAGTTTTGAGTTTCAGGTGGATAGTGACGAGCTGCGTCGTAGGTTCATCAAGGCTTGGGACAAAGTTCATAAAATGACCCACAAGAGTTGGGGCCAAAGACTTCTTTACCTATGGAAGCCTACTACAAATGGGTTCGCATCCGTGCTCAAAAGTTAGGTATGCCATATGAAGCTGTCAGACCCGTCATTCTTGAGTGTCCTGACAAGGATGGTGTTCCTCCAACTGTCCTTCCTCCTCAGATACCTACTGATTATGAGACATTGAAGAGATCTTGGTCGCAACTGCGAGAAGAGCGGGATGCTTACCGGGAAAAGTTCAACGAGCAGGAATCAAAGATCCAGAAGCTGACAAAGCAGTTGGAGAATGAGAGAGCTCTGAATGCCTACATCCGTACTGAGAAGAGGAGATCATGGGATCAATAAAGAGCTCCGGATATTCTTTTACAGTTTTCATTTCCCCTTTTCAGTATTTTCCTTTCATGTAACGCCTAAGGGAAACCTGTTGAATAATTTCAGTTTCAAAGTTGAATCTAATGAAGTGTGTTCCTTTTTGTTTACAAAGTTGACTCCCGATTGTCTTTGAAAACATAAATCATACGCATTTCATTCATCATGTGCATAGCAGGTTTTCTTCTTTTCAGGTTGCTTACCGTTCTTCGCTGTTTATTTCAGCATCATGAATCCTGACTCATCATCAACTGAGACATCCATCAAAGCTCTTCAGGCGCAGAATGTGCAATTTCAGGAATTAATCAAGGGTTTGGCTCAAGGCCAAGAAGAGCTGAAGGCTCTGCTCCTGAAGAAGGAAAAGAAGAAGAAGAGAAGGACTGTTCTGTTCAGCTCGGGCCGAAGGTTTGGCAATACTCTGCAGAATGAAGAGGCTGGTTCTTCTATTGGCAAGAGTACCCCTCAAACAGAAAAGGGTCCTAGTCCGGTAGTCTCCGACAACGAGACTGATTTTGATGAAGAGCAGTACCCTCCGGCAGAAGACCGTTACAAGCAGCTGGAGGATAGGCTGAATGCTATGGAAATACAACAGGTACTTGGGCTGGATTTTGGAGATCTGGGTTTGTCTACTGGTGTGATTATTCCTCGGAAGTTCAAAGCACCATCTTTCACTAAATATGACGGGCGTCTTGTCCCAAGCTACATCTCAGGTCCTATGTTCGGAAAATTCAACCGTACTCGGCGAATAAGAATTTGTGGATCCACTTCTTCCAGGAGAGTCTTTTAGGGACTCATCTCGAATGGTTCTATCAGCTGGATGGGACCAAGGTTCGTAACTGGGAGGAGTTGGCTACTGCTTTCTATAAGCAGTATCAATACAATGCCGACCTTGCCCCTACACGTACCCAACTCCAGGGTATGTCGTTAGGTTCAAGTGAAGGTTTTAAAGAGTACGCTCAGAAGTGGAGAGACCTGGCTGGCAGGGTGCAGCCTCCGTTGACTGATCGGGAGTTGGTAGACATGTTCTTGGGGACCCTATCTGGGCCATTTTTCAACCATCTTATCGGGAATTCGTCTGTAGGGTTCACTGATCTGATTCTGACTGGAGAAAGAATTGAGGCTGGGTTGAAGTCTGGAAAGATTCCGAAGGGTGCATCGTCTAATTCTGAGAAGAAACCCTTCAAAAAGGAGGCTAGTGTTGTATATGGCTCCCGAAGATCAGAAAGATTTGAGCGCCGCCAATCTGTCAGTGCGGTAACGATTGCCAAGCCTGCTGCCGCTCCTCGGCCGACCAATCCTCAAAGGGCTGAAAGACCCCGGAGAGAGTTCACCCGGTTGAGCATGACTTTATCGCAGATCTTGCCACAGTTGCTCTCAACCAACCTAGTGACTGTCAGAGAGGCACCGAAGTTCCCCAACACTACATCTCCTAAGTACAACCCAAATGCTCGTTGTGCTTATCATTCTGATAGCCCTGGGCATTCTACTGATGACTGTTGGGCATTAAGGAGCAAGCTCCAGGACCTTATTGACGCCAAGGAGGTACAGTTTGAGGCATCTGAGAAGCCTAATGTAGTGACAGCTCCCCTGCCTGCTCATGGAGTGAATGCTATTGGGGACGAAGAGGAAGTGGATGAAACAGAATTCAATAGCTGGATCTACCCGACGACCGAAGGCGGATTGAACAATTGGATTGCCAAAGACCATACTCCTGTTACCTTTGTGACGCAGTAATAAATTGCTTTGTTTTGCTATTTGTAATAAACAATAAATAAACTCTATGGCCCGGTGTCTTACCCGAGGCACCGTGGTTTCATTTGCGAGGGCATATAAATTGTCATTTCATATATCATGAATGAAAATCTTGGACGTCTTCTCGCATTTCAAATCTTGTGCTCCTTTTCTGTCTTTCTTTCTTTTACATATATTTCAAAACAGCTGTATTTACACACACACTCACTCATACAGGTTTCAATCCACTCCGGATCTCACTGGTAACGACTCTGCTACTGTCAGTTATGACTTCGAAAATCCGATCAACTTAGCCGAAGACGAAGGTGAAGATGATTGCGAAGTGCCTGGCGAGCTTGCAAGACTGTTGCTTCAGGAAGAGAGGGCAATTCAACCCCATGAAGAGCCAGTGGAAACAATAAACTTGGGTACTGAGGAAGACAGGAAAGAGGTAAATATTGGTGCCAACCTAGAGCTCAGCGTGAAACAACGATTGACTCAGATGCTACATGATTATATGGAGATCTTTGCCTGGTCCTACGAAGACATGCCCGGATTGGATACCGATATTGTGGTCCATCACTTGCCAACTAAGGAAGACTGCCCTCCAGTTAAGCAAAAGGTCCGTCGTATGCGCCCAGAGATGTCTGAGAAGATCAAAGCCGAGGTTATGAAACAGTTTGATGCCGGGTTCCTTGCAGTAACTTCTTACCCTCAGTGGGTTGCTAATGTGGTGCCGGTACCTAAGAAGGACGGTAAGGTCAGAATGTGTGTCGACTACAGAGATCTGAACAGGGCCAGCCCCAAGGATGACTTCCCCCTACCTCACATTGATGTCCTTGTTGATAATACAGCTCAGCACAAGGTATTCTCTTTCATGGATGGCTTTTCAGGTTACAATCAGATCAAGATGGCACCTGAAGACATGGAAAAGACTACATTTGTTACTCAGTGGGGCACCTTCTGCTACAAGGTCATGCCATTCGGGTTGAAGAACGCTGGGGCAACCTACCAACGTGCCATGGTTGCTTTATTTCATGACATGATCCATCATGAGATAGAAGTGTATGTTGACGACATGATCGCAAGGTCCCAGACTGAGGAAGAGCACCTAGATCATCTGCAGAAGTTGTTTGACCGGTTGAAACTGTACAAGCTGAGGTTGAACCCAAACAAGTGCACCTTCGGGGTAAGATCTGGAAAGTTGCTAGGCTTCGTGGTAAGTGACAAGGGCATCCAAGTGGATCCTGCCAAGGTTAAGGCTATTCAAGAGATGTCAGTTCCCAAGACAGAGAAGGAAGTCAGAGGCTTTTTAGGACGCCTGAATTACATTGCTCGGTTCATCTCACACCTAACTGCTACTTGTGAACCAATCTTCAAGCTGCTAAAGAAAGATCAGGTAGTACGTTGGAACGATGAATGTCAGGCTGCTTTTGACAGAATCAAAGAGTATCTCCAAGAACCACCTATCCTTATGCCACCGGTTGAAGGGAGACCTCTGATACTTTACCTGACAGTGCTTGACAACTCAATGGGGTGTGTGCTGGGGCAGCATGACGAGTCTGTCCGAAAAGAGCATGCCATTTATTACCTTAGCAAAAAGTTTACCGACTGTGAGACCCGATACTCACTGCTTGAGAAAACTTGCTGCGCTTTGGTATGGGCTGCTCGCCGGCTGAGACAGTATATGCTGACTCACACTACCTTGTTGATCTCAAAGATGGATCCGATAAAGTACATATTCGAAAAGCCTGCCCTGTCTGGGAGAATTGCAAGATGGCAAATGATCTTGACGGAATACGACATTCAGTACACGACCCAGAAAGCCATCAAGGGGAGTGTATTGGCAGACCACTTGGCACATCAGGCCGTAGACGACTATCAATCAATGAACTTCGAGTTTCCGGACGAAAGCATCATGATAGTAACAAATTATGAAGTACCTGGACCGGATGAAGGACCTGAGGAAGGATCCCGATGGTCTATGCACTTTGACGGATCCTCCAACGCCTTGGGAAACGGTATCGGTGCCATAATCATATCTCCACAAGGCACTCATACTCCACTCACTGCCCGGCTATGTTTCAACTGTACCAACAACATGGCGGAGTACGAGGCGTGCATCATGGGTCTTCAAGCTGCGATCGACTTAAGGATCAAGTTTCTGAGTGTCTTCGGAGATTCCGCTCTTGTGATCAATCAGATCAAAGGAGAGTGGGATACGAAACATCCAAACCTGATTCCTTACAGAGAATGTGTGTTGACCCTGATCCCCCACTTCACAGAGATAACCTTTGAGCACTTTCCAAGAGAAGAGAATCAGTTGGCGGACGCGTTAGCTACAATGGCTTCTATGTTCAAAGTTAAATGGGATAATGAGGCTCCCCGAATCATCATCTGGAAACTGGACGAACCGGCATACTGTTGCGATCTCGAGACTGAATTGGTAACTGAGAAGCCTTGGTACCATGAGGTGAAGAGATACTTGGAAGCTCAGGAATACCCTGAAGGTGCATCTGTCAATGATAAGAAGTTCCTGAGAAGATTCGCGGCAAAGTTCTTCCTTAGCAACGACATCTTGTACAAGCGAAACCATGATTCAACCTTACTGCGTTGTGTGGATAAAACTGAAGCAGAAAGGATCATGGAAGAGCTACATGAAGGGACCTTTGGTACACATTCCAGTGGACATACAATGGCTAAGAAGATCCTTCGGGCAGGGTATTACTGGTCCACAATGGAAGCTGACTGTTACCAACATTCTCGGACATGCCATAAGTGCCAGATTTATGCAGACAAGGTGCATGTTCCTCCAGTTCCCCTGAATGTTCTGACTGCGCCTTGGCCATTTGCAATGCGGGGTATAGACATGATCGGTGAGATTAAACCTACGGCATCTAATGGGCATCGCTTCATCCTGGTAGCGATTGATTATTTCACGAAGTGGATCGAAGCAGCATCCTATGCTACGGTAACCAAGACTGTTGTGGCACGATTCATTCGGCATAATCTGATCTGTCGGTACGGCGTCCCAGAAAGAATTATTACAGATAACGGTACCAATCTGAATAATAAGATGATCACTGAGCTCTGCGAGCAGTTCAAGATACAGCACCACAATTCTTCTCCCTACAGACCGAAGATGAATGGGGCTGTAGAAGCAGCAAATAAAAACATCAAGAAAATCGTGCAGAAGATGACAGTGACTTATAAAGATTGGCACGAGATGTTACCGTTCGCTCTACATGGGTACCGTACCTCAGCTAGGACGTCAACCGGGGCAACTCCTTTCTCTCTGGTTTATGGTATGGAGGCAGTCTTACCGATCGAAGTACAAATACCTTCTCTCCGGATAATGAAGGATGCAAATCTGAATGAAGATGATTGGATCCAAACACGACTTGATCAATTAAACCTTATTGATGAAAAGAGACTTGCTGCTATCTGTCATGGTCAGACGTATCAGAAACGGATGATCAGGGCATTTAACAAAAAGGTCAGACCACAGGAATATCGAGTTAGGGATCTGGTAATCAAGAGAATCATCCTTCCTCAGAGTGATCCAATGGGCAAATGGACCCCTACGTACGAAGGGCCATTTGTGGTTAAACATGTGTTCTCAGGAGGAGCCATGATTCTAACCAACATGGATGGTGACGACCTTCCTCACCCCGCTAATGCAGACATAGTAAAAAGATACTACGCATAAAAAAGACCCGCTAGGCTGACATGCCTAGGCAAAAATTAGGGCTTCCCGGCGAACCAAAAGGGTTCGGGCAAAATGAAGGGATGAAATAAAAAAAATCTGTACACCCGGCAAGTCGAAAACCTGAAAAGGCGGCTTGGGCAAAAATGGGTATCCCGGTGGACTGAAAACCCGAAAGGGCGGTCCAGGCAAAAATAAGGGATAAAGCGTAATACTATGTCTCATTGATCACTTTGCATCCAGAATCCGGTATCTACGTCAAGCTCAGACGGCACCGATCAGTCAGCTTCATCTTCGTTTAGGTCATCAAGTGATGAGACGCTCGGAGTTATAAAGGCAATAGCAGAGTTGAAACCCAGTGGATCAGTCATTTCACACAGCTGTTTTATTTTCTCTTGTACAAAATTTGTATAAACTTTTTTGCTCGGCGGCGTTCTCTTACTAGGACGTCAGCCTCTTGTACACAAAACGCCTATTTACAGGCCATTCAAAAAATCAATACAAATATATTCTTCAGTTAAAAGTGCCGATTGTTTTTCCTTTTTCTGTTTTGTTTTGCGAAGAACGTCCAAGGTTCAATTTGTGATATATGCATTGACAATAATTTGCTAACTCATGAATATTTGCATACGAAACAAAGGATTAATTACAAGTAACATTAGAAACAGGGGCAATAAAGAGTTTTCTAAGCAATCTAATTGTTTTATCCTCCAAGGTATCAAGGTGGGTTCAGCTAAAGAACATAACCGGCATATCTCAATTCCCCAGAGAGTAAACAGTCAATACACTCTCTCCAAGCTATATTATCAAATCTTAAGGAAGTTGGGTATCCTCCAGCAGATCTCAACATTCCCCAGCAGCATATATACATACATTCCTAACAAGCATCCCCGGCAGTCTTGATCTAAAGATTGTTCCCCGGCGGTATACCAACATTCAAAGGAATCACTTCCCCTGCAGTTCAAAACTTCCCCAAGAGAGTCCAATCTAGTTCCCCAGGAAAGTTGGAATCCATCTCCCCAAGCGGTAAGCTTATCCCCAGTAGATTCTGGAAGCTTATCCTCGCAAAAGCATGAACGCGTCGCCCGACTTTATTCAAAGAGTTATTTCCTTATCAGGATATAACTGGGTTATCCTCAGCCAGAAGCCACGGAAACGTCGTCGTCAACGCAGTCTTCTTATCCCCAGCGAAGTCTATCAACACTTTCAACACAACAAAGATATCCCCAACGAAGTTATTTTCAACAACTCAGCAAAGTACCTCTCTCCCCACAGAGTATTTCTTCCCAGCAAGATCGTTAGAGGACCTGTCTCCCCGCAGAATTATTCATTTGCCAAGTTTATTCCCCAACGGAGTTATCTTCTCCTACCGGTATTCTTGCAAACAACATCCCCAGTGGAAGCAAAGACCTAATTGCCAACATCAGCCCAGGAGTGACTTCCCGGCATCCGTCAAGGATTTACTTTCCTAACGAAAACATACATTCATAAACATCGCACCTCCATACATCATTATAGCATGCATATACGCATCATATCTTACAAATCTCATTTATGTTGAGAACATCATTGCTTGATCCATATCATGCATTGCATATGACTGACCTTTACCTTTCAGGAAAGATTCAGTTAAATTCTCAATCATATTTCAAGACCTAGACCGGTTCAGTTAATCGACTCCAAAGATTTCTTATCCAGTCCAAGGCCTTCTCTAGTCCAGCTAAATCGACCCCAAACATATTTTTCTGATGAAGACTCAGTAGAAGCCATTCCAGGTTTTTCTCAAACGTCCGCTTTTGAGATTATAATTTCCTATGGTTCTCTCCCCAATGTTGCGGAGACGATAATTCCATCCCAGGTTTTTCTCAAACGTCCGCTTTTGAGATTATAATTTCCTATGGTTCTCTCCCCAATGTTGCGGAGATGATAATTCCATTCCAGGTTTTTCTCAAACGTCCGCTTTTGAGATTATAATTGCCTATGGTTCTCTCCCCGATACTGCGGAGATGGTAATTCCCACCAAGATTTTCTCAATGATTGTTGCTGAGGTTAAAGTCACCCAAGGTTCTCTCACCGTTCATGCTGAGGTAGTAACCACCCCTGGTTCATTCATCATCTTTTGAAGCTCCAGATCCAGCTCCTGTAACCAGTCAGGACACATCTACACAAAGAATTTGAAAACCAGCTCCTGCAACATGTCAGGTACTCTTTTTTTCTTTTGCAGGTATGCAAGTTCTCGCTAAGGAATCTCTTATGCGATTGACATCCAGATGGCATCTATAAGCCCATTCACCCTCCAGTATCTCTTAGCATGGCATCTATAAGCCCATCATCCTATCCATCAATCTCCAAATGGCATCTATAAGCCCATTTCCACCATCACACTGCTACTATGTGAGTGCAAATTTCTGGGCACTCTAGTGTTCAATCATCTTCCACCTTCGGATTACGAAAGGCACGTCAGCCAATCTGCATCCTCAGGTCTAAGAAGATTGAACAGGGGCAACTGTTGTACCCCAAAATTTGCCCTCCCATATTCTTCAATAAATTGCCAAGTCATGCTTCAAAATTCCCCAAAGGGTTGCACAGTACAAGAGCCTCCTAAACAGTCAAAATTAAGGTTTTGGTTCTGATCAAGAAAATGAAGTTTCCAAGGGTCTAATCAAGTCTCACATGCCTACAAATATGGTCAAGCATCCTCATGTCAAGTTTCAAGACTTTCAGTACAAAATTGCACAGTCAAAACCCTAATTGCACTACAGTTAACTGTAGGGGCAAAATGGTCATTTGGCAGTCAAAAGTTCAAATTTTTGGTCAACATATTATTTTGAGGCCACAAACATCATTTGATCAATGCTTGATCATGATTCTCAAAGCTTGGCTCAAAAATCATCAAGATGCAAAAGTTTCCTTATTTGGACAGTTGAAAAAGTCAACTGTAAATTGACCAGGGCATAACTTTCACATGGATTATCAGAAAAATTCCATCCAAAGCTCATTTTGAAGAGAAAGACATTTCCTACAACTCCTATTCATACTTCAAGTCCAAGAAATGCTCTCACAAAAAGTTATCAATTTCAACATTATAGGTCATTTTCAAAAGTCAACAAAAAGGGACTTTAAGTCAAAGGCCATAAATTGAGATTGGTAAATCAAAATGACATGGGACCAAAGGCATTGGTTAGAGGACTCAAAGAAATTTCCAAAATGTCCAAGAACATGAGCAAAGCTTAAAAATTGAGCAAGTTATGCCTTGTGGAAGTTGGGAAATTTTTGGATATTTTGAAAAGTCAACATTGATTCAAATGACCTAAAATTGCTAATGGGCCTATTTTTCTTCCACAATTCATCATCCAAGGCATGTTCACGACCACTTGGCCCAAAGGGAAGTTTTTATTCATTTTTTATTTATTTATTTGAATTTTATTAATAATAATTCATTTAAATCAATTAAATACATGAAAAATATTTAACCTAAGTTTTTCAATCTTTTTGTGCATGAAATATACTCAATAATTCGTGCATGATCAGATATGGAAGGAATTGAATTGATTGGATATGATTGAGAGCAAAAGTGCATGAAAAATATTGAAAAAAAGATCTTGAAAAATCAAATCTTCCAAGCCATGAATGCCAAGGATTTTGATTGCTTTCTTTGACCTAATTCACTCATACATAAGCATAGAACACAACCCTAATGCCATTAACCACTAAGCTGCACGGAAAACACCATTGGCAAACTTGAAAATTATCAAAAAATCTCAAAACTGAAAACAGGGTTAGAGGTCGTTTCAAGCCACAAAACTCTTTCCATTGCATTCCTAGGACATCAAGCAACCTTCCTGGATCAAAAGCATCAATCCTAACCCTTTGAATCACTGTACAGAAGCCAAGCTTTCTTCACTTTTTCTCATAATCGTATTTTACATTCTATGCATATTCATGGCATTTTATTTATAGATTCATACTCAGTGATGTGTTTTAAAGCTAACCATATGATTTGATTGGATTTTCATGCACTGTATGCAAAGATGCCATGGTCGATATTTAGGGTTTTCAGAACCTCAAATTGGGGGTTTTAAAATAAGGAAAAATTGGAGCACAAGACTTGGACCACTGAAACAAACACGATGAGACGATCATGAATCTATCCTCGCGCTCAATTTATGAGCATCCAATGGCTATTCTCTATTTTCCCTAATGATCCCTTTTAGAACGGTGTAAAAACCGTTGCCTATGTTTGTTATATTTTCAGGAAAATAAACCAAGGAAGAAGAAGGATGCGTGGCCATCAATGATTGGCTGGTTCAAAATCTCGCGCGAAAAAAAGCAGCACTAACGCGTTTTGTTTTATTATATTTATTTGTTATATTACTTACAGATAAGCAAGACAGCAGGGTTGGCAAGCGCGTTGGCTGGTAATCTCTAGGACCTGGGTTCGAGCCCCAGGTCCTCACCCCCTTTCACATTATTTTTCAATTAATGGTTCTATGCTGGTTATGTCCTGAAGACGCACCATACGCTCCTCCATCAAGCCATCCACGTGTTCTCCACTATCAATCCAAGGAACACAATCTGAAGAATAGGGTAGACTCCAGTCAATGCACCACACGATGCCAAAAAAAAGTCAACAAGGCCATGCTGATTTGGGCTCAAAATTAATGGGCTTCACCTCCACTTTGGGGACAGATACCCCCCTAGATTTGCCATTTTATTTTTTTTCTTTTACATTATTTCTATTTTTTTTTAATTATTGTTTTTAATTAATTTATTATTTTCATAATATATAAAAAACACATCAAAAAAATCAGAAAAGACAAGAAATAATAAATATTTTATTTTAGTATTTTTGTAAATAAATTGCATATAATTAAATTTAGTTATTAAATTAGGATTAATAGTAATGTTTTCATAATAAAAATCTAAAAAATGGTAGAATTAGGGTTTAATTAATTTTTTATATCTTTTCATTTTCTTTCATAATAATTAAATATTAAATACTTATTTTTGTAATTAAATTGCATGTAAATTAATTAGGGTTAGTTTTAGGTCAAAATTTAATCTTTTCTTAACAAATAAAAACAACTAGAATTAGGGTTAGCATTTATTGCATTTAATTCTTTTTCCCATTAAAATCATAAAATACCAAAAATATAAAAAAAAAACAATTTCTTTTCTCTCTTAATTAATTAATTCCATCATTAATTTAATTTTGCAACGCCCTCGTTTAATTCTTATTTAATTCGCATATTTATTTTTATTCTTTTTAATACTCATGTATCTCTCCCAAAGCCATGTAATGTTATAATTTCTTGCACTTTGTCTTTTCATTAATTCTTTATTTTTCTGTCAAATCGGGTTCAAGAAATTTTGGCGATGTGGACCCGCGCCTTTTGTAATAGTTTAGAATCTTTTACTTGTCGCAATTTTTAACTGTTAATCAAGGCATGAAAGAATGTATGGACAAAAATAAAAACAAACGTTAGATCACCAATGACATGACAAAAGACAAAAATATCTGAAAACGACACACAAAACACACACCACCCCTAGGGTACGCCTCACTGTCGCCTTGCCCTTCGAAAGGTGATCGTCGAGTAGAGGATGTCTTAGTAAGTCCTCATGATCCGGGAACCTGGCATGAGGGTAGCTTCTAAGGTGTCTTCCCATTGCTCTGGTGATCACCATGTCCCGAACCTCGAATTGACCCGAACACCTCCAACGGTGGTGCTACCTACCTCTCAATGGTGGGATGGCACTACTTTAAAGGACATTTACACAGACGAATTCCTTAGGGTAGGTAGGTTCTCGTAGATACTTGCTCTAAATTCAAAACAAATTCAAAAATACTTTTCACACCGACACCTTTTCAAAAAGCTTTCGAAAGCAATTTTTCAAACACTCTTGAGGACCGATACAAGAGTCGAACTGGAATTTTCAAAGAAACTTTTTTTTAAACCCACAGTTGAAAAGCAAACAAACTATTTTGAAAACACAATGAGCAGGTATCTAAGAGCCCATGGATAACCATGGATAGAAAGGGTGCTAACACCTTCCCTTTCTATAACCTACCTCCCGAACCGAGAGCAATCTCTATAAGGATTTTTTCTGTGCTTTTGTCCTTTCCATTTGGAGAAAATAAAAGACGGTGGCGACTCTTGCTTACTGCGACATTTCGCGAACCAGCGTTAAACAGTCAGTTCCAGATCCACCGATCACAGCTACATACTGTCTATGGTGAGGAGGCGCTAATGATTAGCTCTATGGATACTTACAGGTACGTGGACGTGGAGGAGGATGCAATATGTACACAATTCCAAGGTCTCGAGGTAGCTAATTCTCTTAGGGTGGATGATGTTAAGCCTAAGATGGCCAGTGCAAATTCTGCAGATATGGTTTCGTTTAGAGATGCTCAGAGGGCAGTAACTGATAAAATTGGTCAAAAATGGGGAAGTATAGTGGAATTGCCTACTAATACTGATTGTCAAGGTCTGGATTATTCTTATTCAGGTGCACAGAGCAAGAGGAAGATCAGTGAGCACAAAATCGCTTTCTGAAGCGGAGGGATCATTAGTGTCGTGCTGGAAAATCAAGAACAAGAGGCGCCTAACTTTGTCACAGCCATTGATGAAGGAGGCCTGGCCCAATGCAATTGGACATCCGAAGATTTACCTTTTGTGATGAGCTATACAGAGTAAAACTGTTGAACAAGCATTTTCATTCTTTAATTCTTATAATAAATCATGATCCACCTATGCCCAAAGGTGGAATCGTCTTTCATTTGTAATGGGCCATAGCATGTATGCAATATCAAATCATTGAATAAGAAGCACTTTTTGTTTTCAATTGTGTCTTTTTATTTTTGCTTATTTTCAGAAAATGTTAAAGAAAAAACCTTTTCAAAATAAATAAAAAGAATTTTCAAAAACAATTTGCATGTGTCTACTATATTCTGCCAGTCTCTAAAAATCCAAATGCACGTGCACATTGATAAAAACAACCAATACTACGAGCAATGACCCTGCACCCTCACCCAGTTTGGAACATCCAGTGCATGAAGTGGGGGATGAGGAAGTGTGTGAAGATATTCCAGAGGAAATCCAAAGGCTGCTCGAGAGAGAAGGCACAACTCTCCAACCGTACAAAGAACCCGTGGAATTGATCAACCTGGGTACCGAAGAGCAGAAAAGGGAGATTCGTATAGGGGCAAAGCTCGGTGAAGACGTGAAAGCGGAGCTCACAACATTGTTGAGAGAATATATAGATGTATTCGTCTGGTCGTATCAAGATATGCCTGGTTTGGATACTGATATTGTTGAACATAAGCTCCCGCTTAAGCCAGAGTGTCCTCCGGTCAAACAAAAGTTGAGAAGGATGCACCCAGACATGGCCTAAAAGATATAGGATGAGGTTCAGAAGCAAATTGATGTTGGCTTTCTGGAAATAGCTATATATCCTGAATGGATCGTGGACATTGTACCAGTGCCAAAGAAGGATGGCAAAGTACATATGTGTGTGGACTATAGAGATTTGAACAAGGCTATCCCGAAGGATGACTTCCCTCTACCAACCATTGATCTACTGGTTGACAATACTGCTAAGTTCAAGATCTTCTCTTTTGTGGATGGCTTTTCTGGATACAATCAGATCAAAATGTCTAAGTGTGACATGCAAAATACGACCTTCATAACGCCCTGGGGAACATTTTGTTATCGAGTGATGCCCTTCAGTTTGAAGAACGCAGGTGCCACCTACCAAAGAGCCATGACGACGCTGTTTCATGATATGATGCATCGTGAGATAGAGGTATACGTCGATGATATGAATGCTAAGTCCCAGACTGAGGGGGACCTTATCTAACATCTGCTAAAGTTGTTCAAGTGTTTGAGAAAATACAAACTCCGCTTAAACCCAAACAAGTGCACATTTGGGGTCCGCTCTGGGAAATTATTGGGTTTCATTGTCAGCGAGAAAGGAATTGAGGTCGATCCTGACAAGGTGAAAGTTATTCGGGACATGCCAGCTCCCAGAACTGAAAAGCAGGTTCGAGGTTTTCTTGGTCGTTTAAACTATATATCCAGGTTTATTCATAACATGACCGCAACTTGCGCTCCTATCTTCAAGCTGTTGAGAAAGGACCAAGCAATTATCTGGAATGAGGAATGCCAAGAAGCTTTTGACAGCATCAAAGAGTATCTGCAAGAGCCTCTTATTTTGATGCCTCTGGTTGAAGGACTCCCTCTAATAATGTATTTGACTGTGCTTGACAACTCTATGGGTTGTGTGTTGGGACAGCAAGATGAGACCGGTAAGAAAGAGCATGCAATATGCTACTTGAGTAAGAAGTTCAATGATTGTGAATCAAGATACTCAGCGCTAGAAAGGACCTGTTGTGCATTGGCATGGGCCGCGAAGCGTCTGAGACAATATATGGTCAATCATACTACTTGGTTAATCTCCCGAATGGATTCGATTAAGTATATTTTTGAGAAACCAGCTTTGACAGGTCACATTGCTAGGTGGCAGATGTTATTGTCAGAATACGATATCGAGTACCATGCTCAGAAAGCGATCAAAGGTAGTATATTGGCAGATTATTTGGCGTCTCAACCGATAGAAGAGACCGAGTCGGAGGAATTCAAGTTTCCTGATGAAGAAGTGTTTGCTTTCACAATGAAATATTATGATGAACCTCCACTCGATGAGGGTCCTGAGCCTGGTTCCCGATGGGGTATGGTATTTGATGAAGTTGTGAATGCTCAAGGCCAAGGCATAGATGCTGTGATTATTCATTCCAATGGTTCATATTATCCTTTCACTGCTAGGCTGGAATTTGAGTGCACTAATAACATGGCAGAGTATAAGGCCTGTATCCTGGGATTAGAGCAGTGCATTGATTTAAGGATCAAGTTCTTGGATGTATATGTTGATTCTGCTCTAGTGGTTAATCAGATCAATGATAAATGGGAAACTCGTCATCCGGGCTTGATCCCTTACCGAGATTACGCTCGAAGAATTGCGACTTTCTTCACTGAAGTCCAATTTCACTATATTCACATAGAAGAGAACCAAATGGCTGATGCACTAGCCACCCTTGCATCAATGTATAAAGTTTGTAGACCTGGTGATACTCCATCCATCATTTTGAGAAAGCTTGATCGGCCAGCATATGTGTTCAATGATGAAGAGGTTGTTGCAGATACTAAGCCTTGGTTCTTCGACATCAAGCAATTTCTTGCTAAGAAAGAGTACCCGACTAGGGCATCAAAGAAAGACAAAAGGACCTTGAGAAGTTTGGCGTCCAATTTCCTCCTAGATGGAGAAGTCCTGTATAAGCGGAATTTCGACATGGTGCTGCTCAGATGCGTGGATAGACACGAAGCAAACCTGTTGATGGCAGATATACACGAGGGGACTTTTGGGACTCACGCCAGTAGACATTCAATGGCTCGTAAGTTGTTAAGAGTCGATTACTATTGGTTAATGATGGAAACCGATTGCTTTGAGTATGCCAGAAAATGCCACAAGTGCCAGATTTATGCAAATAGGATTCATGTGCCTCCTACTCCCTTGAACACTATTACTTCACCGTGGCCATTTGCCATGTGGGGAATAGATATGATCGAAATGATCGAGCCGAAGGCCTCTAATGGACACAGGTTCATCTTTGTGGTCATTGATTACTTTACAAAGTGGGTTGAAGCGGCATCCTACACCAACGTCACCAAGCAAGTTGTCGTCAGATTTCTCAAAAACAACATCATCAGCAGATATGGTTAGGGCTGCGCAACGGACGGATACGAATCGATCCGCATCCATTTAACCGGATATCCGTTCAAACGGATAGGAAAATACTCGATCCGTTATCCGATCCGTTTTGAACGGATTGGATACGGATAAATCCGCTGGCTAACGGATAAATCCGGCGGATATCCGTCATCCATCAGAGTTAAACAAAAAATTACTACTGTATCACAAATTCAGTATTACAAATAGGGCTGCACAACGGACACGGATCGATCAACATGAAATGAGAAACCCTAATTACATATTACAAATTCAACATGATTCAAATCCATAATACCATTATACATAGTGACATAAATTCAATACATAACACATGATTTAAATTCAAATGTACAAATCGAAAAGTAAATAAAACAACTTGTAGTCTTGTTCAACTTAATCAAGTAGAAATCCAGTCAACCATTTACTGACTCTTCATCATTAAGCCGCATTTGAGACAACTCTGAACAAATATAAACAAGAAATACATTAGCAATATAAACAACCAAATTCAAGAAGTTTAAAACACACAAAAGTAGTAAGTTACCATTATCAATCTCTTGAATTATTTCAAACTCCTCCTCATCCGTCAAGATACGTCCATGACGAATCCAATCTTGTGTGCATATCAAGGCCTCCGCGGTTGAAGGGGCCATTGAAGCTCTATAGTCATCAATCACACGACCACCAGTGGAAAACGCCGACTCAGATGCAACTGTAGATACAGGGATATCATATACATCCCGAGCCATTCTTGCTAAAACAGGAAAATCCCTCTTATGATCCTTCCACCACTCAAGAATTTGAAACTCACAAAAGTCATCTGCTTCTTGTTTATGTAAATCAGCAGCTAGGTATTTCTCAAGCTCGGTCTGTGCTGCAGTATTACCCATAGTAGCTTGCAAATTGTTATAAAATGACATATTCGGCTTCACCAATTTAGAAGATTTCTTACCCAACCCACCAAAGCCGGAAGAAGATGAACCCCCAGAATTCCTAGCTGCTGATTTTGGAATGACAGTAGTTTTCTTGTAGTCTTAGAACAACTCTTTCAAACAATCAAATGCCAAATCAGCCAAAGGCTTTCCCAACTCCTCGCCAAACATATGAATCAAACCTGCCTTCACCAAGTGAAATTTATATCGTGAATCGAGGATACTAGCAACATAAAATATCAAGTTAGCCCTCTCATTTTCCACTCCCCAATACTTGTCAAACTTCTCTTTCATTTTTTTAGCCAACTCCACCAAACACTCATTTTCACTTCCTATCCAATCCTTCAGGTAGTTATAAATAGTTCCAATTTCATCCATAAAAATATTAAAGGTTACATAAGAAGTACCAGATACACGAATGGTAATATCATGAAATGGTTCTAGAATTTTCTCCATAAAATCTCCAACAGCCCAATCTGACTCCTCTGGAAATGCATTTTCACCAGTAAGTGGAAAATCCCCACGCATAGAAGCATCCTCATCCATGTATCTCTCAAAAACATTCTTGTACAGATTAGCCCTATGCAACATCAAATATGTAGAGTTCCATCTTGTAGAAACATCACCTGCTAAAGACTTTTTTGTTTCTACGCCTTCTTTTCCAGCAAACTCATTGAACTTAAGCAATCTAGCAGGAGAACCTCGTACATACTTCACTAAGTGGCGTATCCGCTGAATTGACTCATTATGTTTTTTCAAGCCACATTTCACAATCAAATTTATTATATGAGCAACACATATAACATGCAAATATTTCCCACCAGCCACAGAAGTCCCCTTATTCACAA
Organism: Vicia faba; assembly: GCA_948472305.1. NCBI lineage: Eukaryota > Viridiplantae > Streptophyta > Magnoliopsida > Fabales > Fabaceae > Vicia > Vicia faba. The sequence continues at coordinate 1,110,868,314 of OX451737.1, read as the reverse complement.
ATTTCTTTTTCAAGTAAGCAACCGTCTTGTCATTTGCAATTGCATTATCAACAGTTACAGAGAAAACATTATCAACCCCCTAAACATTCAAAAGTTCCTCTATCAACATACCAACTTCCTCCCCCTTGTGACTAGGACATGCCATGAAGTTTATTATTCTCTTTTGGAGCTTCCAATCATCATCAATAAAGTGAGCGGTCAAGCACATGTAAGTAAGGTTCTGATTTGATGTCCATAAATCAGTGGTGAGGGAAATTCTTTGTTTGGATTTTCTGAAAAAGGTTTTCAAAGATTCTTTTTCAACCTTGTACAATGCTAGACAATCTCTTCCAACCTTACTTCTAGATGGCAAGCAGAATAAAGGACAAGCAACAGAGATGAAATACTTAAACCCTTCATTTTCAACAAATCGAAAAGGCAACTCATCTATCACAATCATCCTAATTAAGGCATCCAAGGCAAGTTTCTGATCAAATTTAGCCAAACCAGATATCTCTCTTTTTTCAGTTCCCCCCTCACTATCGTTCGCAGCTCGACAAAAATCCTCAATTTGATGAGACTTCTTACGATTATCAGGATTATTTTTGCACTTCTGCATATGACTTAACAAGTTTGTAGTTCCCATACTAGAAGGACCATACACATAATTTGCTGGACAATAATTGCATCTACATCTCTGATTACCATCTTCCATATAAAGATGAAAGTGATCCCAAACTACTGACCTTTTTCTTTTCTTTGGTGAACCACCAGCTGCTGGAGTCTCCGCTGTAGTATTGCTTCTATTGTTATTAGCAACACTCTCAGAAGGTGTGGGTGTCGACATTGGAGGTCTGAAAATTCCAAACACACAGATAAAATTGAATCAGAGAATGATAATCAAGTCAAATCTTTGAGAGAGGAATCGGAAATTCACACTGAGAAATAGGAAATTACAAACCTTTGAGAGAGCAATGAAGAATCGAATTTAGGGCAACTTGTGAGATGGGCGGAGATTGGAGAACGAGAGAAGTGAGATTGGCGGAGGAAATTAGGGCAACATGTGAGATGGGCGGAGATTGGAGAACGAGAGAAGTGAGATTGGGGGAGGATTGGAGAACGAGAGGGTGGAGGAAATTAGGGCAACATCAGTGAGAGTGAGAGTGAAAGTGAAAGGAAATGTGGATAAAATGAATATATGGATTAAAATTGAACGGATGACGGATATTCGCGGATATCCGACGGATATATCCAAATTATCCGTTTTCTACGGATAGAAAACATTATCATCCGTTATCCAATCCGTTTACCAATGGATTGAGTCGATTCGATCCGTAAAAGCGGATATCCGGCGGATATCCGTATCCGCGGATGAAATGAGCAGCCCTAGATATGGTATTCCTAATAAGATCATTACTGATTATGGATCTAATCTGAACAACAATTTAGTTACCGAGCTTTGTGAAGAGTTTAAGATTGAGCATCATAACTCTTCTCCCTATAGACCAAATATGAACGGGGTTGTTGAATCTGCCAATAAGAATATCAAGAAGATCCTCCAGAAAATGGTGGTTACCTATAAAGATTGGCACGAGATGTTGCCTTATGCTTTGCACGGGTATTGTACTTCGGTACGCACTTCAACAGGGGCTACCCCTTTCTCACTAGTGTATGGTATGGAAGTTATCCTGCCAATCGAGGTTGAGATTCCGTCTATGAGAGTGTTGTACCCCAAAATTTGCCCTCGCATTTTTCCCTAAGAAATCTCAGCTTCAAGCCTTTCATGATTTTTTAAACTGGCTCAAGAATCGGACAAACGGACTTTTCTTGTCAGTCAAGCGAAATTAAGGTTTTTTTACTGATTTTCAGGACTCTGGATTGTTTCACAATTGGCTTAAGGTTCTGGATGATTTTCGGTTCAATTTTGATCAGGCGAACGTTATTTGGCATTTAATCAGGAATTAAGGTTCTATGGACATGTTCTCAGAAGGATTTAAATTCCACAGCACTTTGCAGTTTATTCCGAGATTCGGGTTAAAATTCGTGTTGTTTTGATTTAATCAGTGAAAGAGACAGTGGTTTGAATTCATGTTGTTTGAGCCAGTCAAAGAATATGCAGTTTGGAATTACCGTGCTTGGCAAAGAATCAGTGAAAGAGACAGTGGTTTGAATTCATGTTGTTTGAGCCAGTCAAAGAATATGCAGTTTGGAATTACCGTGCTTGGCAAAGAATCAGTGAAAAAGAGGATTGCGTCTGATCAGTTTTTGTGTTCAACTGTGCGTTGCTTTGAATGATGGAGACGTCGAATTCATTTATTTTTATCAACAAGGTTTAGTTGATTATTTATGGTTCTAAGAATTAAATATTTGAAATTTAACTTTCATTTTATTTAATTCAAGGGATTATAAATAACAAGTAAATAATTAAAGAAAAGGAATTGAAAAGATTTAATTGAATCAATAGAATTTTTTATTTCATATTTAATGTTTGTTACAATTATTATTTGATACAAGTATTTAATTACGAAGTATTTAAAATAATAATGGTTTACAAATAATTAAATTAAAAATAAAAATTATCCTATTTTTCCTAAACATTTTCTAAATCCTTAATCTCTTCATTCTTGACTTCGTTCCGGTGCTCCATTATTCATCTGCAAAAAAAAAAAAAAAAAAAGAAAAGTCAAAAGCAGTTGAATTAATTAAAGACAGATAAAATTTGCTCATCATTAGGGGCCACTGATTGGGATCAGTTAACCCTCTCTGCAAATCACGGGATTTCTCCCGGTTCAGAGAGGGAAGAATTTTATTCATAAATGCAAATGTCAAATGCATAAACTCCAAAGTTCAAACTGCATAGTTCAAATCCAAGTCAAACTGAAAATCCAATTCCACTTTCTATCAAAAGCAAAAAGTGCAACCTACTGTCAAAAATACAAAAAGTCTACCCAAGCTGTCAAAGAAAGATATGGAAGATATCACAAAGTGCCAAAGCTGTTAAAAGGAGATAAAGAGTATGCAGAAATAATGTGTTATGCAAGCTAACTCTAAATCATCATTTCCCATTAGGGCCCCTTCAGAAAAAGTACAAAAAGAATCATATAATAATATTCAGTTGTACTATAGAGAGAGAAAAAGAGAGAATGGAAGCAGGTTTCCAGGGTTCAGGCCTTAGGCAGGATAGGAGAAAAGATATAACACAAAGAACAAAGACACGGTTCAGCAAGCAAGGAGAGAGACAGAGAAAAGATACAAACAAAAGCCTCTAAGCTTCAAGACTGGAAACTTGCATCAGTCTTACCAGAATAAGAACCATAACCTGCATTAATCCACACAAACCTTGTTAAACCCATCCAAAAAACTCAGAACCTGCATCATCCTTACAAACACGCAACCTCAAGCCTAAAATCTGATAACCCTGTTAAGGCCACAAAACCCACCATAACCTGAAAACTGATAAAAACCAAGCCAGTACAACACAGTTCATAAAGAAGAAAAATATACAAAGCATTGTCCTAACCAAAACCTGCAGAAGCTCTGCCTCCAAAACAAAACAAATACCATACACTGAACTACCAAAACCCCTGTAAAACCATAACCTGCAAACTGATAAAAACCCAAGCCAAGCCATAAAAACCTGTTGGAACTAAACCTGCAAGGGCCTGGAGACCTCACAAAAACTCAAAACCTTGTTAAGTCCAAGCATCACCCTGTTGAAGCCTAAGCCACCAAACCTACAAACACACAAATATACAGAACATACAGCAAAAGAGAAAGAGGCCATAACCTCCATATTAAAACCTACTGTCAGCATCCTGCCAAACACATAGCCCATCCTAAAACCAACAACCTGCCTAACCACCATACTGTCAAACATAAGCCAGCATAACCAAAAACATCAAGACAATATCCAACTCCAAAGCCCTCAGTGTACACATCATTGGGCAAGAAACCAACATCCAGAAATATACTGATACCAAGAAATTCATCAATCTCAGAAGGCAAGTTCAAGGTAACACAGGGCAACACGAGAGAAGAAGAAGAAAGAAGCTATTCAAGGGCCTCAGAAGCAAGCTTCATCATAGGCAAGGAAGCATATTCAAAAGCATATAAATTCTCAAAGGGACAAAAGTAGAAGAGGTAAAGAAGTGAACATATTTCAAGATAGGGCTTTTCAGAATATCATCATCAAAACCATAGGCAAGAAAAAAGCAACCAGATAAAAGATACCAGGGACATCAAGTTCATCAGCATCACGTTTTTTCCCTCTTCGCCATCAAAGCCTCCCAGGAACCTTCATCTCCTTCCTTCCCTTCTCCCGTAGAGGTAAGACGTCTCTTTTCCCTCCTCATGTACCTCCAATAAAAAATCAATAACGCACAACATGAGAAGTCAAACCCAAACAGTTAATCAAGAATACGCAGAAAATCACAAAACATGTAAGAACTAAAACAAACCCTAACGAATCAAAGTGATTACCGAGTTCTGTCGCCTCAATACTATCGCTGGAGGGAAGGGGAAACGGAGATTGCCGGTGGCTGAGGCAAGAGGCTCATGCTGGACGCTCGAAATCACTCGAAATCAGAAGAAGAACGATGAACCTCAGTGAACGGCGCGCTCAAACCCTAAAACCTTGCTTCCCAAATGAAAACGCCAAACAACCCTAAATTCGTTCTGGTCCCCAAGCAGGCCTTGCCCGTTCCATTTTGCCCAAAGCCCATTTAGAATCTCAAACCTCTTTTTATATAAAACAAATTGTTTTCTTTTTTTATTAACTAACTTAACCTTTCTTTTACAAAATATTTTTATTAATACTAAACCATATATTTTTCTAACTTAACATTTTTTTTCATATATTAAAATTGAAAATACTTGCTTCTTTTTATTTATTTACTCTTTTATTTAAAATATATTTTGTACATATTATACATTTTTTATCATATAGTTAAAATATCTTTTTTAAGTATACATTTGTACATAACAATTAAGAATACACTTCTTTTTATCCATAATTCAATTTTTTTTGACACTTAATACATTTTATACATAATCTAATTAAAACTTGAACATACGATTTAATTAAAACATTTTTCTATTGTACATATCTAAATACAAAAATACAAGACTAAGTAAACACTTATATAGGTCAAAAAACCCTAATACGCTTCAATTTCACATTATCGCGCTTGTAAATAATTACACACATACGCATATACATCTCACACTTACACTTACACAATACATTGCTCCTATACACTTGTCTATCTTATATTTGTATATTCGATATCTACATTTGATTGCATTCGATTTGGTTGTAACTTATTGGATACTATAAGTCTCATCCCCTTTTGTACATTTATACCCCCACTCCCGGACACTATTTTGTAATAGCGTAGATTTTTACATTTCCGCAATTTATAGTTTTCCAATTATACCATGGTTAGACCTAGGGTTTGCATGTACATAAAATCAAACGCTGGATAACCTAATACAAGACAAATACATGTAATCAATACACAATCACACTTGCACCCTCTAGGGTAATCCCACATGTTGCCTTCCAAAATGGGCCATGCTTGCACGTCGAGTATCTTTGGCAAAACAAAATCAAATGATCATAAGTCTCAAAGTGTTGCCTAAACGGAATGATCATAGTCCCTTCAAAACAAATTGCCAAAGACACTTGGCACCATTGCATTCATGGTCCATACGATGACCCGCGCCCGTCCCGAATAAACTTCCTAAACGCAAGATTGTCCATCAATTTCAATGGTGGAACAAAATTGTTAAAAGGGGTTAAAACATAACAAAAACCTTTGAGTACAATAGGGTAGACAAAACTCTTAGTTACTTGAGATCAAACTCGCAAAAACACTTGCCTTATTTTCAAAAACCACAATCCACAACACTTTCAAACAAACTCTCAAAAACATTTGAAACATCTTTTCGAAAAGATCCACACTTTTGTAAAACACTCAATCACGAGTCAAATACATTAGTTGCCTAAGACAAGGCATCTTCTTCCAAAATATTTTCAAAAAGCACCCACACACACACCATTTTCAAGCAATCGAAAAACAAGGCAAGTGATCTAAAAAACCAAGTAACTAAGAGCCCATGGATAACCATGGATGAAAAGGGTGCTAATACCTTCCCTTTTCATAATCTACCCCCCGAACCCACGAAACATCTCAAAAGGTTTTTGTTGTGCTTTTTTAACCTTTCCTTTAGGATAAAATAAAAAGTCGGTGGCGACTCTTGCTCAACCGCACAAGTGCGAATACGAACGCAAAACACTAGTCAGTTCTCCCACCGTATCACAGAGAGTATTAATGGAAGCAAAGTTAACAGAGGCAGAATGGTGTCAGACCAGACATGATCAATTGAATTTAATCGAGGAAAAACTCTTGAAAGCCCTTTGTCATGGGCAGTTATATCAAAAACAGTTGAAAAAAGCGTTCGATAAGAAATTCAAATCCCGAAGTTTTATGGAGGGGGATCTGGTTTTAAAGAGAATCTTGCCAACTCAGCATGATAACCGGGGCAAATGGACTCCAAATTACGAAGGACCATATGTTGTTAAGAAATCCTTCTCAGGAGGAGCTCTCATTCTTACAACTATGGATGGAGAGGAGCTTCCGCGTTCGGTAAACTCTGACGCAGTCAAAAAATACTTTGCCTAAAAAATAAAAGAACAACTCGATAAGTCGAAAACCTGAAAGGGCGTCTTATGCAAAAAAGAGCGTCTCAGTGGATTGAAAACCCGAAAGGGCAATCCAGGAAAAAATAAGAGACAAAAACAGAAAACAAATCCCGGTAAACTAAAGACCCCTTGGGGTAGTTTACGCAAAACAAGGGATAAAAAAGGCAATTAACTGCTCATGCTGGCAAGAAGTTTGGTCTGACAAAGAAGATGGTGGATCTGAAGCTTAAGCCTGGATGTTCGATGATGGTTGAGAGGATGGGGTCATTGCTTAGTAGTATTTTAGCCTTTTCCCAATTACCATTTTCCAACTTTTTGTAAACAATAATCATGGAGATTCATCATTGATGAACTACCATTCAATCAATAAAATTCCCTTTTTACAATATATCTCTTTAGGCTCTGTTTGTTTTTGTACAAAATTTGCTTTTATTTTATGAAATGATATAACAGACATGTTGTTTTAAAATACCAAATGTTTTCAAAAATAACAATAAATGACTCGTTCAAACAGTTTGCTCTGTATGGTGCACTCTCAGAAGGTGAGTACCAAGACTACGGTTGTATGAGTCAGGTTTTCCTTTGTCCAAGCAGATTGATGGGATCCATTTTGGTAGTAATTCCCCTTGTTCTGTCCAGGTCAATGATTCCCATGTTAGCCGTGTTGGTTCTGAGGGTCTTTGTCCCCAGCATTTTTCCCAGCAGAAGGCTTGATAGTTTCTTCCCTAGTGAAGTCTCCAGATATATATCGATGTTATAGGATCGTATCAGTAAAATCCTTCTTCATAGAAGTTTGATCTTTCCTCGTGTGTGATAGTCCCCTACAGAGGCGTGTTAGCTGCAACAGAGTGATTGATGTTCTCGTCGGTTATCATGGGTATTCCCCAGCCAGCTACTGATATCCCCAGCAAGTTGTTAATCTGCATCAGAGAGTGATTGATTCCTCATCCAGGTTGTTAATTTCCAAGTAAGTCATCATACTTACCAATGGTATTACTCTCCATTTAAGTCAACATGCTTCCCAGCAGATCAAAGTTCGTAATCCCCAACGTGGTCGCAATTCAAGACTGTCTCCTTGCGGAGTGTACATGTATCTTCAGCAGATCATGTATAACAGTTTTTCCTCAGCAGAGTTAGAGGAGTGTTCTCTCCAAGAAGAATATTCTTCTTTTCCCCATCAGAGTATGTGGTGTGTCCCCCCCCCCCCCCAACGGAGTTTTCGTGACTGTTTTTCTCAACATTTTGGTATTGATCGGTAAAATCCTTTATAAGTTCGATCATATCAAGGTTTCCTCATCCAGGATGTCCCCCAACGAAGTTGTATTTCAGGATGTGGATCTTATCTCAGAGAACAATTCTCTTTTCCCCAAGCAGTGTATTTATCTCCAGCAGAGTTGGTGGATCTTTTTGGGGATGTTGTGCGAGTGGAGTATCGGTTATTCCTCACACCAACAATCATATTTCTTATTATACTGGTTTGCGTCAGTTCTGTCAGCATTTTCATAACATTGCATGCATAATACAAATATACGCATCATCAGAAACCTTGCATGAATAAACAAAGCAGATTCATATGCACGTTCTTAATCAATCAGTGGTGGCATTTTATCCCCACAGAGTTATACTCCCAGATTATCCATATCAGGATACATCCCCAGAGAGTCAGTCAAGTCTTGTTGAGTTTCCTTCCTATTGTTGGAAGGATGTTTCCCCAAATCAGAGTCTTGCTTTCTAGTTTCTCTCTATCTTCGGGTAGAAGAAATTATCCCCTTCGCAGCGTCTTGCTTGCTATTTCTCTCTAGTCTCTAGAAGAAATATGTCTAGTTGAGTATGTTCCTCAGTCTGAGTCTTGATTGACCGTTTATCTCCAATTTGTTCCTGGATTGAGCTTCGGGTCGTTTCGTTGCAGGTGCCCCAAGCGGATGTAATTCTCCAGCAGCATTTGAGAACGCCAGATTGGTTTTTCTTCAGCAACAAATATCAGTTTCAAAGTCCCGGTAGTGGGTAATAATTAATCAGGAAATAAAGCCCCGAAGGTCGGGCAATCAGTGATAAAGTCAACGACAAATGCAAAATCCCAGTAACGGGAAATCAAGGTACAAAATCCCAATAACAGGAGCCAACCAGAAAAACCAGGTGTGAATATTAAACTGAGTCCCTTTCTGGATGAAAGTCAAGAAAGTTGGGAAGTTTAATCAGGATAAGCCGAGTCCCTTTCTATGCGAAAGCTATGAAAGTTGGGAAGCTTAATTGATATCAAAACAATATACAAATCAGGGTTCTCTTATACCCAAATCAGGGTTCTTTTATACCCAACACAAGGGTCTTTTATGCCAATATCGGGTTCTCTTATGCCCAAATCAAGGTTCTTTTATACCCAAATCAGGGTTCTTTCATACCCAGCACAAGGCTCTTTTATGCCAATATCGGGTTCTCTTATGCCTAAATCAGGGTTCTTTTATACCCAAATCAGAGTTCTTTTATACTCAACACATCAAGGATCTTTTATACCCACCATACGAAAATGGGATCTTTTATGCCCGCAAAGGAAAAAAAGGGATCTTTTATACCCTCCGTACCAAGATGGGATCTTTTATGCCCGAGGCACTACAAATTTGGGATCTTTTATGCCCACATCAAGAAAATGAGATGTATATGCTCGCAAAGGAAAAATTGGGATCTTTTATACCCTCTGCAGAGAACAAGATCTTTTACGTCTTCTGCCCCAAATTCGGGATCTATTATGCCCTATTGAATTCTGGATCAGTATGCCACATGGAATTCACCTTCGACAAGAGGAAGACTTGAAGAAGAAGAAGTAGTAGCTGACTTTACAATTCAGTGAAACTTGAAGCAGAAGCTGACCCCACATCAGTGAAGCTTATTTCAGGCGATAGAGTAACCGCTTAAGACTGATAATCTTTGAGGATGATGCGAAAATTGTTTGTGCCTTCCGGAAGAGAGACCTGGGCTAAAGGGCAGAATTGTTTGTATTCGTACTACGACATCGAGCCCGGTGAATACTGTGGTTGTTATTCATACTCCGACATTGAGATCGGTGAATAATGCGGATTTGCAGATCAGGAATGTTTACTATCTGGTTCTATTTACAATATGGGATGTTTATCCCTATTGAGTTTTTACTCTCTAGACTGTTTAGTCTTTGTTTATGCCAGTAGAGTTTATTCTCTCTGGTGCTCAATCAATTTACAACAGGGGACGTTCATCCCGTTGAGTTTATTCTCTTTTTCAGATGGTTCAATCTCCATCTAGTCCCCAGTAGAGTTTATTCTCTGTTGTGTCCAATTAATCAGTTTGTTTGTCTGTCTGCATTGCATTGCATTCATCATGATTCATTCATCTTAGGGATAAAAATTAGGTTTCCGTATCTAAATACCTTCAGTCCCAAAGATCACAAGAATTTCAGTCTCATAATCTCAGGGCTGAAGGATATTTAGATAGGGGCAACTGCCATAACCCTATTTTACCCCTAAGATTTCATTCATCACGATACTTAATCATACATTCATTCATATTCTAAAATAAAAAGAATTTGAGATTACAAGCAAGGAGGCCAATGTGTGGTCAGATGATGATCCTCTTAGTGCTTGTCTTACAAGATTTGAGGGATTATATGAGCTCTAACCCTAATTTATATGGATATGATGGCATTTGTGGATTGGTGCACTAAATTTTTTTCAGGAATTCAAGTTTGAAGGAAGGATGACCCCAATTACGGTTTCTCATATTTGAGAGAATGAGCCAACTTCTGAGGCTTGGATGCCAGTCATAAAAGATTCTATGAATTTGGTTCTTTAAGCATTGTGCTATTCATCAAGTTAATTTCAAGTAATGAAGGATTCAAAGATCAATTTTGGTGTCTCAACCACTTTTGAAGGCAAAATTACAGTTTGGTCCATACAAGTGCTGAAATTAGGGTTTCCAACTTCTTGGAGTCCTATCTTGGTCATTTCTTGGGATATTGAGGCCATTCTTTTGGTGATGTGCTCTAATTGACATGAATTTCAAGTGTGCAAAAGTTCAAATTCCAATTCTTCAAGAAAGTGGGTTTTTGTCCTGAGGACTTTTGGAGCCCAAAACCATAATTTCCTGAACTTCTAGAGGCTCTAACTTCTTCATACTTTGGAGTTAGAATCCCATTAAAATCTCAATATGCATGTATTTATACTATCTACATTTGATCTTCACAAAGTTTTCCTTGATTTGGCTCCTATCTCCTTGTGCCAAAAAGTCAACTCTCAAGATGCTGAATTTATTTATGTTTTCACTAGAAATGTCATGACTCTAATTTTCTCATGGAAAATGCTTTTGAGATGCAATTTTTTTTCAAAGTGCATAATTTTTCTCCCTCTACAACTTTCTAGTTGAGGTAAAAGTCCAAAAGTGAAAGGATCAAGGACTTGTAGTTCAAAATTGGGGGGTTTTCAAGAAAAAGTCAAAGCTAGTAAAATGGCAATTCAAGGAGTTTTGTGATGTTTTTGAACATTCCACTTGTGGATTCAATCTAGTTATGTCATTTAGAAGATAATGAGGGCCTTTGTGAATTTTTTATTTTGGGCCACTCAAGAGGTGACACGTGGCACCCTCCCATTGGCCAATTTTCAAAGTTTAAAATTTTGGAAAAAGATAGTGTTTCCCGGGTATATGAGGTATTATAAGATCAATGGTGAAGTCCATTTTGGTATTTGAGGCCATCTTGTAGGGTTTTGCATGGAAACTTGTGAATGAAGCAAGGTTTGAAAGTGTGCTTGAATGCGGGAGTTTCAATGGGTTTTTTGGCCAACCAAGGGTATGCACACATCATAATACACTCAAGGATCATCTGTTTGTACTCCTCTTACATCAATTCAATCCAAATCATCAACTTGCTTGTGAAAACCTAATGTGGCATTTGGTGTCCAAGAGTGAAATTTTGAATGGGACCTATTCAAGCTAAAAGTTGAGATTCAAATCATTATACATGATAAATATGAGGTGTGTGGGAGGTTTTTATGAGATATGAGGAAAGGGTACATGATTCCTTATGTATGGTTTAAATTTGAGGCAAAATTGGCAAGTGAAAATGCACACAAAAGTGGAAGAGGTTTGAGGTCATTTTGAATGGTGACACACATCATATTATGTGTATATAGGACCTGTTTGAGGTTAATTTCAAGCTATGCCTTCTAATTCCCCAAGTGAGTAGTGAAAACTAATTTGGCATTTTGAACAATTTCATCTCAACATGTCATTTTGAGTTCTCATGGTTCCACAACCTAATCAATGGTACGAACATGCTACAATACATATTTGAAAGTTGTGTGAGGTGTTAATTTGGTCAAATTCAAGCCAATTCAAAATTTCATCATCCAAAATTCCAATTGCTACAGTTGCAAAAAGTGGGTGAACACCTCACTTTGATTTCAGTTTTCATCCATCACAAGATTCATTTCCAAAAATCCTTATACACAATTGAAGTATGCTTCTTCCTCATTCAAAAACATCCAACCACAAGTATTTTCATTAAGTATAGAGCATTTCATTCACATTAAAAAAACAGAAAATGTATTATTATTGTAACAGTAAAAATGAAAATGTAAATTACTTATTATCAGCCCTTTTCAGCGTCACAAACACGATCCCAAGGATGAATAAAAGTTGTTTGAGGCCCAAGCCAAAGGAATTAAAGCTCATAACTAACTCTGCTGAGCTGGCACAAGCTTGAACAAACTTTCAAAGTTTGTTAGGATCAACTCAGTGATCCAACCCATTTCATCCATTCTAACTCGTTCCATATATATATCTGATCACATACAACCCGTCCATTAGCCACGATTCACAAATCAGACCAAATTGCATCTCATTCTCTCTCTCTGAATTTTTGCTCCGAAGCTCTTTTTCCTTCAAGATCTCTCCACCCACAAGAACAATTAGAGCCTCAGTTTCTCCAGATTCAAACTAGGCATAGCAAGGAAGAAGAAGAGTTGATTCACTTGGTTCGATTAAATTGGAGCAAGGAGTTACAATTCTTCAAAGTTCAGTTTGCAGCTTAAGGAATAACAAAAGAATCCATCATAATTGGTGAGTTCTTGAACTTAAACATGAAATGATGAGTGATTATGCTTGCTGAGATGTTCAATGCTTGATCTGGAGAGTTAATTGAACTGAAATTGATTGAATCATATGATCCTCTTTTTTAGTTCAGTTAGGGTTCATACTTTGAGTGTAAAATGCTCTTAATCCAGATAAAATCGAACCTAGTGAGTTATATATTCAGAATCGCCATGAAATTCTGAGTAAAATGATGTATCTATGATGCTGTAACTTTTTGGTTGGGGATTCATTTGAATAGGTGAGTTGCGCGCGTGTTCTGGTTTAGCTAGAGGTAGGTGACACAATCTGGACCGTTCATTCTCATCTGGCGCCATATCCAAAGGCCACAATTCAAACTGATTTTCATTATTTCTTTTTCTTTTTGAATATTAATTCATTCTTTGGTTTAATTTTGTTTAATTCATAAAAAATGGCAATAAATCCCTAAAAAATGTAAGGAAATTATGTTGAGTGTAGTTTTAATTGCTTGTTTTTTAGTATTTTTGTGGATTATGATTGGTTGTGTACATTTTAAATATGAATTTTGTTTGGAAAATGTATTAAAAATGCACTTTAAATCAAAGAAAATGCTAAAAAAATAGGAATAAGTGTCCAAAAATTGTGAAAAAATTGTGATGATCCCTCTAAATGTGTTTGATTTTCTACATATTTTATGGATATTTGATTGGTGGAATTAAGTGTGTTTTGAATTTTGTGATTAAAGTGATATTAAAAAACTACCTAATAAACCAAAAAATTCATAAAAATATCAAATAACCTCAAAAAATTCTACAAATATTTAGGTGAGTCATTTTGAATGTGTTGAGATAGTGTGATTTTTGGTTAAATGTGATTCATTGTTTTAGTTAGGGTTTTATAATTTTGAACTTTAATTAGGGTTTAAATTGTGAATAAACTTCAAAAATAAATAAAAATGATAAACCAAATAATAAAAATACCACAAAATCCATGATTTATCCTTAGAATTCTCCTGATTTTGTCCCATTTTTGATTTGCTTCAATTTATAGTTTAGGGTGAATAACAGAATTTTCTATATTAAATAACATTTTCTCAATATAAAATTCATACAAAATATAAAAATACACCAAAAAAATTCCAATAAAAATTGTAAATCACCTTGACATCATGTTTCAATTGGACAAAAAATGTCAAGCTTCAATTCCCTGTTTTAATAGGTTTGTGTAATTTTCTTTATAAATAATTCATTAAAAATACAATAAAACTTCAAAAATCAAAGATAAATATCAAAACAGAAATAAAAAATGTGAGAAAATTATTTTAGAAACCTAAAAATGTGTAGAATCTAGGATAAATAAGTAGAGGTTCAATTTTTAGCTTAACATAGGTTTTAGAATTTTCTTTGTAAATACCTATTAAATAATAAAAAATTCCTAAAAAATACAAAAATGAATTCAAAATTTACAGAAAAATTTGTGATTAGTCCTTACAATATTAGTGAACTAGGATAATTTTAGTTTAGGTTAATTCTCTATTTAAGTCATAGTTCAAGATTTTTGTTATTATTTCACATTTTAATTGATTAAAATCTCACAAAATCCATAAAAAATAGAAAACAGAAATTAAAAATCTTAAAAAATTACGAATGAGGCTTGAATATATGCTGAACATAGGATAAATCACATGAACATCAATTCATTGATTTAGTATTTTTCCTATCTCATTGTTTGTAAATAGTAAATTAGATTTAATTTTTACAAGAAAATTCACACAAAATTCATAAAAAATGAGAAAATCACCAAACCAATGGGGAAAATTTTGTAAAACAAGTATATTCTGAATAAAATACTTAGAGATGTTCAATTTTTATTTTGAGGTCAGTGGAAAATATTTTGATATATGGCTAGTTTTGTGTTTAATTTTTGTTAAATAATTGTTTTCAATATTCAAACCTTTGAAACAATAATCCAAAAAAATATAATAGCTTCATTAAACTTGTTTTGCTTATGTAAATAATGTTGGTTAGTATCTTTGGTTGAGTTTGGTATTTTTTCCACATTTTATGCTTAATTGCTTAATTTTTGGTAGGTTTTAATTGAATATTAAATAGCAAAACGTTTCTGAAAATTATGAACAAATTCAAGTGCGAGTTTCAAGTGATTTCACCTAGGGTTACTTTAGAAAGTTTTCTGATTTGAGTTTTCATTTTAGGACTTCCTTTGTAATTGTTGTTTTAGGTAAAAATCGGTTTGTTTGCATGATTCATAAACCATTGCTTGTATACCTAGCTTTCATGAACCACTAGTACTTGATTCTATTGCTCATTGGATGCATATTTCTTGTGTATTCACTTCTGACTTTGATATGTGGTGATGGATATTATTGGAAAATTGTTTCACTTTGTTTGGTTGGCTTTTCACTTTGAACTTTCACACACACTACACATAGTCCAAATGCATAGGGCTTTGTACACCTAGAATAGGTTCCCTCTTGATGCTAAATGGCTTGTCATGTGTTTTACAAGTTCAATAAGGTCACTACTTGCTGTTTGCTTTGAGTTGGTTTGATGATTGAAGCTCATTCTGGTTTAGGTGTATGAAGTAATGCTTTTGTGAATCATGTGATATGTTGTTTCCTTTGTGTTTCAATTCAATTCATGCTTTATTTTTGATAATTTGTTTGAGATTCACTTCCGACCTTGTGTATACTTTACTTGCTTTTGTATGGGCACCAATGTCTTTAGGATAAGTCTCATTGTTTTCCATTTACCTTTTGTAAACTGTGTACATATTCTGTTTGTATGGTGTTTGATTGCAGGCTTTGTACATGATTGTGATTCTCCTATGCAATCAAGCAATATTATGGCTTTGTATATATATTGTGAGCTACTCTGACTCTTTTGTTTGTTGGTTTCAGTTGCTTGAGACTACTAAGTCTCACTTGCTTTCGTTGTTTAGCTTCGTAGTTGCTTTGCTTGGTAGTGCTCTTATCCCTTTTACTTATTCTGCACTTTTTCTTTTGATGCCATGCGAAGTAGGACTGGAGACCATACCACTTGGACAAAAATATTCTAGAAGTCCTCATTAGGAGGCAATGCTTGTGTTTGTTTACTTTTTAGCTTGCAAGTAAAAGACCACAAAATAGGCATGTGGAGCAGGGTTAGTAGTCAACCCCCATGCTTTCTAGTCCGTGTCGTTCTTATGCTCACTTTTTGCAAGTTTCGAGCTCTAAACATGTACCAAAAGATCTTGATTGAATCAAATGAAAAGCCCTCAAAGAGGCCAGAGGTAAGGGATCATGCAATCGGTCTCCTCGCTTTCTTTAGCTCACGTCGTCCGACATTGATGTTTGGTGTACGCACACACCTTTTTATTTCTTCATCCTACCTTTCCCGATGACATGATATCGTGGTTAAGGCATGTTATTGAGTAACAACTTGTCATTTGTATAGTTGTTTGGTCTAATGCTTGGTTGACTCGGGTGATTCGCTCCCCTTGGCTATGGCGAGATCCCTTTTCTCATTACTTGGCTTGTGCCTTGTAATTGTTTGTTTTTTATCGAGTGGAACTTGATTGTTTTTGCATACTGTTTGTAAATGCTTTGTTTGCTCATTGTTTGTGCATAAACTTATCTTGGCATGTTGTACGTTTGCATCTTGCATTCATATAGCCTTTTATTGTTTGTTAGTGTGTGTTTACTAACCGTTTTGTCAACAACGCTATGGTAAGAAGCAGGCCCTCCAAATTGTCAAGTGAGGGCTTCACTTTGTTTGTTACTGTGTTTCGTACTTGTGCATGTTTTGCTGTGATGTTTGTGAATAATACTCCAAAGTGAAAGAAAAGAAAATGCTTAAAAGATACCATGTTAAAATTAAGTTTACCTTCATTTGTAAAACTTTTGTAAATAGCCTTGACTCGCTAACTAGTCTCCCACCCTGTTGCATGTAAATAAAACACATTAAAACTCACTTAGTAAATTTTCAAACAATGAAAAGACAATTAAAAAACAACTAACCCACTCTTTCTTTGGTTTTCTTACCTTTTTCCCACTTGGGATGGCTTGACCGTAGTTAATAGGAAACCATAAAAAACACAAAACACACTAAAAACCCGTAGGGAGAACTACACGGATTTTGATCCCCCATTGCACTTGGGGTGGTACGTAGGCAAATGATGTCTACTTGAATCGTTCCAAATCCACTTAAAATATACAACCCCCGTTTCTTCATGTAAATAAATAACAAGCAATAATAATAATAAACAACACAAGTGGTTCCCTTGGAGTACCAAGGATGTGAGGGGTGCCTAACATCTTCCCCTCGCATAATCTGTCAGCTTACCCGTTTCTCTGTATTTGTGGTTTTCTCGTTATTTTCCCTCTCTTCTCTTAGAGTAAATAAAAGACGGTGGCGACTCTTGCTTTATTCGGATCTTGGTCTTCTATACCTCGCTATCTAAAAATCGCGCCGCGATAGTTAGAAAAACTTTTCCATGAGCAATTTTATGAAGGTCATTCAAAGATTAGTCTAAAACAAATGATTCAGATTGCAAACTCATCCGAAATTTAAACCACACTTTAAATCATCTTTAATAGGGATTGAATATTTCACCATCAAGTGAAAATTTAAATTTTGGAACTAAAACAAATATGATTAAATATCTCCATGGAATATTTTTTAATTAAATCTTTTATCAATATTTTAAAAATGAAAAAAAGGCAGCACTGAATAGACAACGCTTTTTACTAAAAGCGCTGCCATAAGCTAAAAAATAATTACAAACGAAAGTCCTTAACAAAATATTAGGAAAAGCGATGTATAAGGTCCCCCTTTAGAAAGCGCTTTAGAAAAATGTTGTTTAAGGCCCCCCTTTAGAAAGCGCTTTGCAAAAGCGTTGTCTAAGACCCCCCTTTAGAAAGCGCTTTAGAAAAGCGCTGTCTAGGACCCCCCTTAAAAGCGATGTCTAAGACCCCCCCTTTAGGAAAGTGTTGTCTAAGTCCTCCCTTTAGAAAAAGACTGTCTTAGGCCTTAAATTTATAAAAAAATAAAACAAAACTATCGAATTCCTAAACTCATTCTTATTGTGTAACTAAACTTTTGCTCTCCCTCCCTCTGTTCGTTCACGTCGTCTGTCGTCCTTTCTCCCTCTGTTTTGTCGTCGCCTTTCCTCCCTCCATTCAGTCTCTCCGACGACACCCTCCCCACCTGTTCACTCTCTCTGTCGCCATCAATCTTCCATTACAAAGCTCTATGTTTCAAGTTTGTTCATCTCAAACTTTCAAACTCAAACTCTCAAACTATGATGTTGTATAAGTTCTGATTTGTTTATCTCAAACTCTCAAACTCAAAAATTACATAAACATTTACCCTAAACTATGATGTTGCATAAGTTATGTTGATTGTGAGGGCAAGAGGGATAATGAATGAATCGAAATGTAGCTGGATTGAACTCAATAACTTTCTGAACTCTTCTTCTTCACCTTCTTTTTCTTTTTCTTTTGAATTTATGGATTGTGTATCTCTGTATTATGCTTCTTTGGTTTACCGTTTACGGAGGTTGCACTGAAAAGTAGATATGGTGGTGATGATGATTGAATTTTGAATGTGGAGGTTTGAAGAAGATTGAGAGAGTTTCTGCATTTATGTTATGAAGAGATATTAGAGAGTTTATGCATTTCCGTTATGAAGAGAGATTGAGAGAAAGTGGCGTGCATCTTTCTGTTATGAAGAATTTGTTAGCTTGAGGAAAGTTTCTTGAATTCTATTAGGAGATTTTTTAGAAGTTATTTATCCCTGGTTTAAGGTAGTTATGATGGATTAATGTGGAATTAATGTTGAGGTTGAGTAAAAGGTAAGACTGAGTTGAGGTTAATATGATAAGTGTATGGTTGCTGCTATAGTAAAGCAATAGCTTAGGGGAATTTTAACAAACTGCAAAAAGGTGTTCTTACTATTGTTGCATTACAATTAACTGATGAGATGTTTTTTTTTTTTTGGAAAATGAGTGATTTTTAATTAATTTAGAAAAGCAGAGGGTTTATTAATGTTTTGTTTGTTAATAATTATGGAAAGAAACTTTTAATTAAATTGCAATGGTATATTTTTTTATTCTACTAGGTTTTTGTAAAATACGAATTGATGATATATACAAGTTCATTGCCATCTTTAATGCTTAACATGTCTAACTATGTTAACCACCTTTGGTTCCTTATTTTCTTTTGTGTCTAATGCTTCTTTATAGTTGAAAGCTGAGCTATGGTTGTTATTATCAGGTTAATTCATGTCTACCATGTTATTAGTGTTTAGAATGCCTTTGTGAAACATGACCTAAACCTTGTCACAATATCTTTGCATTAGTTTTGTGTATGGTATGAGTAGCAACTAGTTCATATCTTTCATGTTTGTGCGTAGCAGTCTATTCATGCTATTTAGTTTCAAATTTGAATTAAACATGTTTCAAATTTGAATTAAACATGTTTCAAATTTAAATTAAACAACGACATGAGTTTTGGATTCTCGGTTTCGTTTGTGAATTGATAATCATGTTTGTCGTTATGTTTAAATTGAGATATGTTATTTATGCTATTTATATATAAATTTAACATATTTGAAATGAAATTAACGAACCAAATTGTTTATGTATAGTTGCTGTCAGGTTTCATCTTCGCTGCTGCATTTTCGATTTCTCTTGTGAAGAGTTAAGTTCGGATCGTTTCCAAGAATCTTACAGTGTGTGGTTGTAAAAGTTTCTGAATTCTCTACAGGTAATTAGTTGTTATTTTACTATAGTGGCGTGAATAACTAGTGTTTTTGTTTATCTTAATAAGTAGTAAAACCATGGATAAAAAATGGATGTCTGCCGATCGATTTTCAAAAAAGTACGAGAATGAGGTATTAGAGTTCGTTAAGTTTGTTGTTGAGCACGCCGCGTAAGCCAGTCAAATTAAATGTCCTTGCTTAAAATGTTGTTATGTGGATCGGGTTGATGCAGTTGGTTTGGAATCGCATTTAATGAGGTATGGAATTGATCGAAGTTATACATGTTGGACATCACATGGTGAGAAAAGTAATGGGAATGATGAACATGGGGAGAAAAGTAATACATATATGCTTCAGACGACAATGGAACAGATACATACGATTGTGATCGTGTCAAAGAGATTGCAGAAGCACTTGAAGAAGATCTTCAGGATTGTCCCAAAATGTTTGAGAGGGTGGTAACCGATGTAGAGAAACTGTTGTATAAAGGTTGCACTAAATTCATTATTGTTGTGCGGGTTATAGGTGCACTATCTTTGATATTTTGGTTTGTTTCAGGTTATAGGTGCAAATATAGAAGATTGGGCTTACAAGTTCATTGTTTTTGTTTCTTAGCATTTCTAGAAGATAGTAATATTTAGAAAATTTGGTGCATATATAAATTGTATAACATTGTTGTTTTATATATAAATTGTTGGATAGAGCTGTATATATAAATACGCAAACTTGGTGCATATTTATTGGATTGAAGCTACCAATTTATGAAAATCTGGTGCAAATTCTACATGCATATTCTGGTGCAAAATATGGTGAAAACCTGGTGCAAAATATGGTAAAAATCTGCTATATATTTATTGTATATATTAGACAGCGTTTTTTTTAGTGAAAATAAATTTTATATAAAAAAAAAATTCGTAAACATTAGACAACGCTTTTTAAGTGGGGAAAGCGCTGCCTAAAGTCTGGAAAGCGCTGTCTAAAGTAGGGCATAGACAACGCTTTTAGGAAAGCGCTGTCTAAAGTGGGGCATAGACAGCGCTGTCTAAAATGATGCCTAAAAGCGCTGTCTAAAAGGGTACTTTCCAAAGCGCTTTTAAAGTCAAAGCGATGTCTAAATTGGATATATAGCAGCGCTTTTTACATTAATCAAAGCGGTGTCTAAATTGGATATATAGAAGCGCTTTTTACATTAACAAAAGTGATGTCTTTACTTATAACAACGCTGGAATAGACAACGCTGTCTAAGTGCTTATTTGTAGTAGTGTATCAATATCTTTTTGTATCAATTCCAGCATAATCTTGAATAAAATAAAATTGAATAAAATCTTCCATCAAAACATATCTAATTAAGTTGTTTCTTCAATGTAAATCTAATTAAATCTTCTTTGATTAAATAAAATTCAAATATTTTAATTAATTTAGATCTAATTAAATCTTCTTCTACTAATATGGATTATGATTTAATAAAAATAATTCCAAATTGATTTGGATTAACAATCTTCTTCCAAAAGTAATCTTTTAATTATACTATAATTGAAACTGACTCTGCAACCAAATGTTGAAGTGATAATATAATGTAGTTTGAGCAATACATGCGTCGGGAAGTCAGACAACATGTTCAAGACATCTTGCTCAATAAGTTACCTACAAAATTTTTTGAATCAGATATAATAAAATTATTGGTTCTAATTTATGGTATCCATCTCGAGACAATTTATATGGACATATATTTCTTTCCCTATTCTCTTTTCCTCTTTGACTTTTAACCAAGAATTCAAGAATGTTGTGAAACTTGACAAACTTCTCCCTAGAGTTCTTCCAAATAAATTTATACATTTTATATGGAGACTTAAGTTAGAATTTATATGTGTAGTATAATCACTTGCGATATGTGTTTTAAAGCCCCTCCAACACTCAACAACATATGAAACCCATTTATTTGCCATCTTATCATCGTCTGAAATAATAACACTTCTTACAATTACATAGTAGAGTTGATATAAATATTAAACAAGCCAAATAAATGGTCATATATATTTGTAAAACAAATCATGAAATTTAGAACAAATACCTCAATATTGAACCATATTTTTTTTCAATTCACAAGAAACACTATTTGAATGATCTATTAAAATTCTTAGTTTGCATCTACCAAGTACATCCACGTAACCCTTAAAATTCTAGGCATTTCCCACATAATACTTAACAGTTTTTAGACAATAAAAAATTGGGTACCTAATACTGCTTTGGTGTGATTTTGAACACTTGGTCATTATTGTAGAACCTATTGAATTTCTTGTACTTTTAGTCCTAGCAGAAGTAGTTGTATGAGAGGTGGAGTTTGTACGATAAGTTCTAGTCAAATCTCCCATATTTATTTAAACAAGAACAACAATAATATTTTACTTAACACAAATCAACAAAGATACCTAATGTGAAACTCATGGGACATGTGGTACACTTTATTTATCTCAACATCACCAATTCCTAAGAGAACTTCATAAGAATATCATTATAATATTTAACTTGACACAACACCAACAAAATCTATTTTACTTGACTCATGCATTGGAACTATATACTCATGGTACAATTGAACTTTTGTCAACAACAACACTAAAAAGAAAAATCCTATTTCCATTTTTATAAACATAATCAGAATAACTTATTTATATAAACAAACTAACATTTATAAGTTAAGTGCATGTATAAAGTTAGTTACATGCTGAAAATGTGATGAAGAAGGTGCGATAATAGTAGAGGAAGCTTTGTTTGAGTCTGATTGTCTTTCCTACGTTTCAAGCTTCGTTCAAAGTAGTTAATGACGTTTGAAGGAAGACAATATGTGGGTTGGAAGATATGATGTTTTGAAAACGATGATAGAATCTTAGTTTTAATGAAGATGAAATTTCCTAGGGTTAGTGTTTTTAAGAGAAATATATTAGGGTGTTTAGTTTCCCATGACAATGACGATGAAAAGAGTGTTGAAAGGAAAATGAAAAAATGGAGTCTAGTTCTGTGAAATATGTAACACCCCATATTTCGTAATGTTCTAATTTATTTACTTATTTGGAAAATAAATTAAATTGGTAGGATTAATTAATTCATTTAAGAGTTATTGGGCTCAATTGGGGTTAGTAAAGTGAAATAAGGGAGGTGTGAATAGCTAAGGCCCAAACCTAATAAGAGACATAATTGTTTTTATTAAAATAAGGAGAAGGAGGAAAATTTAGGACTTGAACACTTTTTGAAGAGAACGTGAAAAGAACAGAGAAGAGAAAGAGGAGAAAGCTCAAGAAAGAAGAAGAGATTCACCAATTCAATCAAGGTAAGGGGGGATTCTCACTTTTATTTGGGATTATCAAAATAGAGGCAATAGGAATAACATAGGTATAGTTATTCTTCTCGATTTGACATGTTAGGGCAAAGGTAGAATTGAATAGATTTCCCCAAACAAATTATGATCGATCAATCGATGATAATTACATGATAATCTAGTGATATGATGAATAGATAGGTGTTTTCTAGACCGATTAAGGTAAAATCGACCCTTTTGGGGAAAACCTTGAGGGGTTTGGTCTGTGTAATCGTAACTGTGGGGATTCTGTTTTCTGACATGGTGGTTGAGCGACGGTTGGTGGCTGAGCGACGCCATGATGCTTCAGTTTTTGAATTTTGTTTTTCCACTGTGTTAACATGATTTTTATGATTCCAAATATGTTTCTATTTTGATTTTGTGTGGACTATAACATGCTGTAATTGTCACAAACGTATGTTTGAAATATGTGAACTCGTGTAAACTATTGAATCATGAAATGTGTGTTGACTATTGTCGCGGCGCGATTTTTAAGGGTATTTGAGTCGCCACTTGTCTTTTTACTTCGAAGAAGAGGGAGAGAGAAGGTAACCCTAGAGATATTGGGATCGTGTCTGATTATGAAAGGGGAAGGTGTAAGGAACCCCTCTCATCCTAGGTACTCCTAGGGAACCATTCTAATTTAGGATTTAAAATTTATATTATTACATTATAATTATTATTTATTATTTATTTGTTTAAAGAAAAGAAAAGAGGTGAGAAGTGATAATTTTAAGGGTTTGTATTTTTTAATTATAGGATTCGGGAAAACCCGTGTAGGCGTTCTTTGCCTACGTACCCCCTAGTGCAATGGGGATCAGAATCCTCGTAGTTCGGATCTTTAGGGACTATTTATGTTGGTATGTTTTAGGGTTGCCTATTAACTATGGTTAACTTACCCAAATGGGCAAAGGTGAAAAATATTTTATTAACCTAAATCTAAAAATTTTATAATAACCCTAAAATAATTAATTATTAACCCTAAAGTCTATATTTATAATTTTTTAATATTTTTTTATATAACCCTAATTTGGTATTTAAACTTTTAAGGGTAAAATTTTATTTTAATTATGGTATTTAAACAAAGTTTTTTATAATTATAATTAAATATTAATATACATAATAGTTTTTTATAGCAATAGAATTTTTTAAGGTATTTTTTATAATTAAATTTTTTTTTTTTAAGTATTCTTATAGTTATAAAGTTTTTTTAAGCATTTTTTTTTTATAATAGGGTTTGGTCCCTTAGGGGACCAATTGGTACTTTTGCAGAAGTTTTAACATTGACCCTATTGGTCACTAATCCTATTGGCATTGGCCACTAGTGCATACAAGCGATAAAAATTTAAATGGGCAAATGCCCTCAAAAACCTGAGAGGGAGGGATTCTAACCCTCCCTATTTGGGCAGTTGGCATGGAGCGCCAATTCCTTCCTTGCGCGCTCGTATCCATTTGCTTGCTTTCTTGTTTCGCATTTTTGTGTCTTCGTATACGAGAACCTCGAGCATTTGTCCTTCAAGTACGCAAACATAAATAATCAGTACGGTATTCACCATAATTATAAAACAATATAAAAAGTAAAAATAGGGAATGAAACTTCCCTTGAGGTTTATTGACCATTGCCCACGAATTATCCTACAAAATATGATCAAAAGGGTTAGAGGCAACACCACAAATTTTTTTATAACTATAACATTAACATACAATAGAATCAAAACGTGACTCCCCTTTTTTATTGGCTTTAATGTTCTTCAAAATTTCCTACAAAATAATATAATAGAATAATGAGAAGCAGAATTATAAATATTAATCTATATAAAAAATAATAGCAATAAGAGTAGAAGAAAACTCTCCAAAATATTTGCCAAAAAATGTTGGAGGTAGGACTTGAGCCATTGCCCTCTCAAGCTCCTCAAATTTATTCTACCATCTCATCTACCTGTGTTTACTGATTTTTTAATCACCTTTAATTAATATATTTATTTTTCCATTTTATTCTGGAATTTTGACCTGAAAAATTAACACACATGTTAAAAACATTTAGGGGTCACTGGGGTTCGAACCCAGGACCCCTTGACTAACCACAAGCGCCCAAACCACTAGGACCAATGTTTTTGGTGATAATAATATAAGAAAAAGAATATAAATAAAGTAATATATTCAAATTTTACTAAGTGCGCGCCATCCACACACAGGTGACACGTCGCTTTCTTCTTCGTTCTACCTGTTGAATTTACCTGCGGAAATCCTTACGGAATTTCCTGCGGATTCATCTGCGGAAACTTCAAACCAAAAACCTGCGAAATCATAGAGAGAAATACACGTGATATAAATGTTATGTAATTGCCCAGATCTGTTCCTTATGTTCTGGTAATCACAATTATGTGTATTAGCCGTTTCAATTTTCCTTAAACAAGAATATCCCAATTCCAAGCTTCTTAGGTCATCAATGGTGAATTCTTCGTTCCTGCATAAAACTTAACAAAATGTACATGTATGGCATCGCAAGAACACAAGGAATATGAATGTATAAGTTACATGCCATGAAAGTGCCTAAAATTCCAAAACCGATTCAAGAACAAAACTGAGAAAACAAGAACGCAATAACACGTTTTCTTTACTTTTAGGCTTGGCTAATGGTTGGTTTAGGTTCAGAGGACCACGATGAAGCTAATCACGTTTTGTTTTTGGCTTGAAAACCTCTGGAAATTGCAAACCGAATTGAGTTTTGTAAGTGAGTTTTTGAAGTTGTTTGGAGGTGGTTAGGCTGCGAATTCTTGTGTTATCAGGATTAGGTTATGTTGTACATATATGATACAAGTGATTTATGCAACAAATCTGATCCAAAACCAACTAGAATTAAAAATTTGATTTTTGCAATTATGAAAAAAATATTTGATTTGAATTAGTTTGAAACCTTACCATTTTGATTCACAATTTCAATTATGGCTTGATATGATCACTCTTAATCAGATTCAAAACATTTGCCAATATTTTATTTGGTTTCCATTGAATTTATTCAAAAAAAATTGGATTTAATATATTTTTTAAATGAAAAATAAATTAAATAAAATTGAAAATGAATGAATAAATCCTCACAAATTGGGCCTTGATGCTGCATGACACATACCTACACGTTTCCAACCATTTCCCCTAGGCCCATTAAGAAGTTTTGGTTATTTTTGATGTTTTGGCTTCATTGAAAAACCCTAATTTTGCCCAACTTCTACAAGCTCCATATACTTCAATTTTTATCATTTTTGGGAGTTTTTTGACTTTTTGGAAACCTCAATGAGTCCTCTAACTAACCCTTTTGGTCTCACTTCCATTTGATTTACCATTTGCATTTATGGTCCTTTACAAAAATGTGTCTTTTTTTGACTTCTGAAAATGACCTGTAATGTTTTGCTCTCTACACTGCAAATGAGGCACTTTTTGGGGGTATGATGTGAGATACACTTTTGTAGGGAATTGAAATACCTTTAAAAGTAGCTATAGTTCAAGTATTTCTGATAAGGTATGAGGATTTTAGCCCTGGTCAAAGTTGGGTTGACTTTTCCTAACAAATGCCCAAAATAGAAACTTTCTTGCTTGGGATGGATTTTGTATTTCTTGGAAGAATTATGACCAAAATCTAATCTCATGATCCATATAATGTTGAACCATTCATGTATACCAAATTTCACCAAAAGATGAGGTATCTTCTTTCCTATAGGCCAAAAACTGCACAGAAACCCTAATCTGGAAATCCTGCACTGTCTCGGAATTTGGGCTTCAAAAATGTCCTGAAGGGAAAATTTGAAAGATGAGACTTTGTGATCTTCAAAATAGACTCAATGAGGAATCCATGGCAAAAAGAATCATCTTCATATCTTCTTTTATGTGGTCTATAGAGCCTTTTGAAGTCAAGCATCCAGTCAGACTGGCAAAACCCTAGGTCTTGTGAATGTTGCATGATGAGCTGAGGTACCTGAAAATCTTTGAAACAAAAGTTAGCAAACCTCAAATAAACATTGTATAGCATGAATAAACCCTGATGCTTGGGTTACAACCCTCAGGAGAGGAATTTCCTTGATCAGATGAGGCCTCCTTAGCCCACGATCTCCTCAAACCCTAGCATGATATGCATATGAATTGTATGAGATGAATGAAATGTATCATGATGAATGAAATCTTATGGGGTAAAAATGGGGTTATGACAGTTGCCCCTATCTGAATATCCTTCAGCCCTAAGAGAGATTAGACTGAAATTCTTGGTGATCTTTGGGATGAAGGTGTTCAGATATAGAATTACCTTATTTTTATCCCTAAGATGAATGAATCATGATGAGTGCAATGCAACATAGGAGATTTGATTGACTCAAAGAGTAACTGCCTCGAAGAGATTTGATTGACTCAAAGAGTAACCGACTCGAAGAGATTTGATTGACTCAAAGAGTAACTCTGACTTGAAGAGATTATAATAGAGAATGAACTCTACTGGGGATACGACGGAGAGTGGACAGACTCCAATCATACGGTATCTGGTATTGGTATAGACATCCTTTGTCGGCATACAATCAACGACATAAGCAATCCGTGTAGTTGGCATAAGAAATCCGGTATAATGGCATAAGAAATCTGGCATGAGAAATCCGATATAGTGGCATATATAGTGGCATAAACAATCCTGTAGTTGGGATAAGAAATCCGGTATAGTGGCATAAACAATCCTGTAGTTGGCATAAGAAATCCGGTATAGTGGCATAAACAATCCTTCCTTGGGGCATAATGGCATAAACAATCCGGTATAGTGGCATAGAATCCTGTACTGGTATAAGCAACCCTGTACTGGCATAAAATCCGTATAGTTGGCATAGAATCCTGTACTGGTATAAGCAACCCTGTACTGGCATAAAATCCGTTCTTTACCTTTGGCGCCAGGACTTTCTCCTGGAAGGTGTTGACAACTTTCACTCCGTCCTCACAGATTTTTAGTCTTGAGCGGCTACTAGCTTGCCCAAAATAAGCTTCACTGAAATATGGTATTTAAACTTTCAGCTACTGCGCTTCTTCTTCGAGTCATCTCGAAGGGGAATTCCAATGGCATATCAATCCGGAACTCAAATTGCGGGTATAGACAACCCCTGCTGTGGCATATACATCCGTTTTCTTTGTGAAATAATTTTCTTTGGCATATACATCCCTTTTATGGCATAAACCGTCTTGGTATACAATAGTCATCTTGGCATATAATATCCGGTTGCGATAGGAAAACAAACTGCTTCGGCATATACATCCGTGTAACGGGTATATGACATCCCTTGTCTTGGCATAAAATATTTGTATTGGCATATACATCCTGTATTGATTGCCCATTGATGGGACTTTGAAAGGGTATAACTCTGAAATCTGCTGGAGAAAGCATGTCCATTCGGGACATCTGCCAGGTAACGACCCGAAGTTCAATCCAGGAATGAACTGGAGAGAAACGGTCAACAAGACTCCTACCGAGGAACAAACTCAGTTGGGATATTTCTTCTAACGACTAGACAGAAATAGAAAGTAAGGCTCTGCAAAGGTATATGCTCTCTTATCGACGGATAGAGAAACTGGAAACAGACTCTGGTATGGGATATCCTTCTATAAACTTGACTCGATGGGGATACATCTAGATGTAGATGATTCAAGAGTAAGACTTTGTGGGGATAAATTATTGGTATTGCATATGAGAACACTGTATATGAATATGATAGTTATTTTCCATGTATGATGTATATGTATATGTTATGCATGTAATGATATGTTTATGTAGACAAAACTGACGCGTATAGGTATTAGGGATATAAGACATAGGGAACTGGACTCGACGACCAACGATACCCTACTCGAACCAATGAATCCACCCACTTTGCTGGGAAAGTACCATGCTGCTTGGGGAAAGATACCAATATTTTGCTGGGGAGAACCATATTCTGCTGAGGAGCTTATGGAAGAACCCTGATATGATCGAACTGGTAGAGGATTTTACCGATCAATATCAACTGCTGAGGAATAAACCTTGAGACTTCCGCTGGGGGGAAATATCACGTATTTTGGTAGAGAACGACCATATACCCGATTTGCTGAGGATACCGGTGTTGAATTTGCGGCTGTGCTAGGGATAGTAATCCATTGGGTAACACGCCGGCTTTGCTGGAGATGGAAATATAGCGATCTTGCTGAGGAGATACAGAAAACCGGCTGAGGATTCCACTACTCGTTGGGGAAGCAAGTGACTCTCTGGGGAGCAGAGATAGACTTGCTGGTGATATTGTCAACTTGCTGGAGGAATGTGCACAACAACTGACCGAAGTACCAAACGCTTAGAATCTGTGGGGGTGCCAACCCTAGGAACGATCAAACTTCTATGGAAGAAGGATTTTAGAGATACGATCCTACAACTTTGATATAACTTCAGCTGGGGGAGAACATTGCACTGACTGCTCGATGATCGATCGATAGATATACTAGATAACACACGTATGGTATAAAGGTCCTCAAGAGCCAGCATGGCTAATTTGAGAATCACTAATTGATGAAAAACGAGGGAACGATCCCTTTTAACCCTCGACGATCGATCGATGGATGCCTGATATATACCATATATGGAGGATAAGGATCCTCAAGAGCCAGCATGGCTAATTTGAGAATCACTAATTGATGTAAAGAGGGAAGTATCCCTACTAAACCTGATCCCAACAATTTTTCAAAACGAGAGGTATTCATAGGATTGATCTTCATATAAACCATCTGATAATCGAGGAGATTCTGAAACAATATTCTTAACCGTAAGGTTGTCCAAATTTGTTGAGAAAATCCTGAAGAGTTGGTGCCTTTACAGAGTCATAGGGGACTCCGACCACTAGCATCGTATCTTATCATTATTCAGGCCAATCTGCCCCAGTCTGAAAGAATTTTGGGAACTGTATCTTGGTCAACAAATCAAACTAAGATCTTGTCGTATGCAGTTACTTGCCATTTTTTATCCCTTATTTTTACGTAAACTGCCCCAAGGGGTCTTTAGTTTACCAGGGTATATTTTCTGTTTACTGTCTCTAATTTTTGCCTGGACCGCCCTTTCGGGTTTTCGATCCACCGAGACGCTCTTTTTTGCATAAGCCGCCTTTTCAGGTTTTCGACTTATCGAGCTGTTCTTTTATTTTATAGGCGAAGTATTTCTTGACTGCGTCGGAGAGATCGACAAAGGATGCCCCAGACTTCATAGTATAAACCGTCTTTGATCAGTAGGAGAATTTTGCGAATGCACAATTCAAATCATTGCCCCTGGCTGTTTTTTCACTGATATTCCTTCCATGTAGACATATTTGACGTGAATTCCATTTATTCCCATCGATGGTATTTTTATAGCATATGCAAAATAAATTTTAAAACAAAAGTATTATAAGCAATTTATCATTGAGAGTCAGATTACATTAATATCACTGGTAGTATGCTTTCAAAAGTAACCATGCTTCAATTAGGACTTTTGAGGGTTGTATCGTGGTCAGGTTCACGGTTAAAAAACAAAAGGATATAAGGCTCAAAATATTTGGTGCCCACCCCCTTCATGATTTTCTCCAACCTACATTCAGTTGATTCGTTTTTACTGATGACATTTTACTTGGAGCTGACAGTCACTTTTTCTTTTTCATTCGGGCTTTCATTTTGTATTGATTCAAAATTTTAGTGCGCAGGGTGAAGTTTTGAACTCCCATCCTTCCTTTTGGGAAGGGATTCAGTTCGAAACAATTTGTTGAGGATCTTTGTAGTTGTCCTTTTTATTAGTCACCCTTTTTGCATTTGTTTTGAACAGTTTGTATAACTTTGATTGACAAAATTTGTGACTGTCATCTTTTTTTGAAATTTGTACATCCATCATTTTCTTGTTGCATTTAACGTATAGTTGAATCAACTGAGCACTACCCAAACCCCAGGTCATATTTGTGGGTAAAAAATATTTTCAGATAAAAGAAGGAAAACTACTACTTCGAAAGGCTCGAATTGGTTTGCAAGGGTTTAACTTCCTTATTACTCCACTGTTTGGGAATTTGAAACAATGCCTTACATCGTTAGCACGGTCTCAATTGAAAGCATACAATTTGTGATTTCATGTATTTATTTATCATCATTCTCCCTCCAAATATGTGCATAAAAAAACAAGAAATTTGAAACACATTTTTTTTATATAAACAGATTGAGGAAAAACTGCAAAATGCTTTCTTATTATTACCATCAAATGGGAACAAATGTTCAACACAAAATACGTATTACATTAAAGAAACAAAAGTGCCTTACAACCAAACGAAATGAAATAAACTACAAAAATTAAGTTCTCCTACTGAACTAAAACAAAAGTTTTCAAACGTCTTCAACTGTGTGATGGCAAGGGATTCTCTTTGACATTTGGCAGGTCCTTGAAGTTTAACTGGCCAGAATTCATGAGGGATTGTACCATGTTCTTAATCACAAAGCAATCTTCTATATCATGGCCGGGACCGTCGGAGTGGAGTATGCAATGAGCATCTGGCTTATAAGTCTTATTGGGCCTAGTAGGAGGTGGAGGTGCAAGCCTTTTCTCAATCAAACCTCTTGCCAACAGATCGGGGAACAAGGATGCATAAGTGACAGGAATTGGCTCAATAGCCCTGAATTGTCTTCTTGGTTGTTGCTGTTGCGGTAGGTTAACAACTGCAGACTTTGGATTGTATGGCGCTCCACTGGCCATTGCTGCCACCATCTGTTGATACATAGCTGCTTGAGCAACTTGCTGAATTTGTGTTGGAGAGACTACCCCTTGTGTATCCTTCCCTTTCCAATTAGAATTCTTTCTGAAGTAACTAGCATTATTGGTCTCTCCTTCATTCCTTCTTGCAGACCAATTGTTGAACTTCTTAGCTCCACCAGAAGAGCTTGCTTCTTTTGTTAACCTTCCCTCCCTTACAGCTTCGTCCATCTGAATTCCAACCCCAACCATTTCAGTGAAGTCTCTTGGCATACTGATGATGAATTTGTCGAAGAAAAATGGAGATAACGTCTTCATAAACAACTTACACAACTCTTTCTCTTCCACAGGTGGATTGACTTGAGCAGCCACCTCTCTCCATCTCTGAGCATACTCCTTAAAGCTTTCTCTATCCTTCTGAGACATAGCCCTGAGTTGATCTCTGTCAGGCGCCATATCCAAGTTGTATTTATACTGAGTTGTGAAGGCATTTGCCAAATCTCTGAAACACTTGATTTTCCCATTATCCAAACTCGTATACCACCTCAAAGGTGCCCCAGTTAAAGAATCTTGGAAATAGTGAATTAGCAGTTGATCGTCCTTTGTATGTGCCCCCATCTTTCGGCAATACATTACCAAGTTGGTAAAGATGGTTTGTGCATTCTTTATGTTTTCGGTTGCATAAAACACTAATGAAGTTGGTAAAGATGGTTTGTGCATTCTTTATGTTTTCGGTTGCCTATTGACAAATTGAGGAATTGATCAACCTTAATCTATTGTTGGTAGCAAACAAGATCATGTTGGATGTAATAGACATGTCTTGCTAGAATTATTAGTGTGTGTAGGGAATGGAGTAGAGTGAAGCCAATTACTTGTAGATGTATATGAGGAGTCGATGTGAATTCTAATAACGCATGAGGATACTGATTTAAGGTTTAGGTTTATAGAGCAAATTGAGACGTTTTGAAAGGAGAATGAATCAAGTAAAGTTGGAATGTAATTCTCAAGAAGTAGAAGACATAGCAACAGATAGTGTCGTACTAGCAATTGTGAAGTCCTGATGATATTCTGAAGCTAGTTATCACTTACGGAGCGTGAAATTAAAATCGGAAAAGGTGAACAATGGTGTATTTGAGAATACGAAATATTCAAGGAAGTATGAAGTTTAACTTCCGTGTCTCATTGAATTGGTTCGTAGTAGATCAACCTTGATGTTGGTGGAATTGGTTACCTAGGATTGTTGTGCGTAATGGTTACACTTTCCAATAGCAAGGATTTGGGAAGAAAGATTGTTTTCCATGATTGGAAATGGGGACAATAGTTGGATGAGTACAAGTCTGGTAACTTTGATGCTATAAGATTATTTGTTAGGCAAGTAAAATGACTCATATGAGATGATGTTTAAACATTGCATGTTGTAGCAACAACGTATGAGATTGTACATGGTGTTTTGGGAACCTACTGATATATTCTAATTCAGTATAAGAACAGGCGGGGCAATTGCAAATTGTATTGCACGGATTGATAGAGAGTAGACTTGTTACTGAGTTGACAAAGTGTGAATTTAGTTTTAAAATACGTGAGTTTATGAGTATGTCGGTTCAGATGATGGTATGTATGAATTCATCCATGGTAGATGTGGTTTTACAGTGAGGGTTTCCAAGTCGGTTGTGGAGTTTACGAGCTTGTTGAACCTAGCGGATTACTATCGCATTATAAAAATAAGTTATAGTATTTGTTTGAGACGGAGTCCAGTGCAAAGAGTTGTTGATGAGTGAATTGTAAAGTGGAGTGCTTTGCATGGATGGAGGTCCATCCTATACTAATTGAGGATAATTTTAAGATGGCAAAACATTTTGAAGGAAAGAAAAAGTTGATGACTAGTGAGTTACGTGTCATTAATAGCATGATAGTGAGACGGCGATTAGAAGAGATTTCATTGCGGAAGTAGATGAACCATTGTGTTATGTGGTAAAAGAGATTGTGTAATGAATCATGGGGGTTCGTACCTCATGGGCGAGATTGGAAGAGAAGGAGCTTGATGCAAATTGTCTAAATGTGAATTCTAGTTAAGCAAAGTTAGTTTCCTTGGACACGTGGTTTCCAAGAATGGTATTGTTGTTGATCCTACGAAGGTAGAAGTCGTATCTCAATGAGAAGCGCCGAAACTTGTTTCTGAGATTCAGAGTTTTCTTGGTCTAGCAGGTTATTATCGAAAGTTCATTGAAGGATTTTCAAAGTTGGAATTACCGTTAACTAAGTTGACAAGAAAAGTTCAAGCGTTTATTTGGGACTCTAAATGTGAAGAAGGATTCCAAGAATTGAAGAAGAGGTTGACTAGTGCACCTATTTTGATTTTTCCGAATCCGGAGGAATATTTTGTCATGTATTGTGACGCGTCTTTGATGGGTTTAGGTGGTGTTTTAATGCAGAATCAGAAGATAGT
This sequence comes from Vicia faba, assembly GCA_948472305.1. Taxonomy (NCBI): domain Eukaryota; kingdom Viridiplantae; phylum Streptophyta; class Magnoliopsida; order Fabales; family Fabaceae; genus Vicia; species Vicia faba. The sequence goes on along the minus strand of OX451737.1, from coordinate 1,110,834,258 downwards.
GGCTTATGCTTCAAGGCAATTGAAAGTGCATGAAAGGAATTATCCGACTCATGACTTAGAATTGGCAGCTGTTGTGTTTGTCTTGAAATTGTGGAGGCATTACTTGTATGGTTCTCGATTTGAGGTGTTTAGTGATCATAAGAGCCTGAAATATCTCTTTGATCAAAAGGAACTCAATATGAGACAGAGAAGATGGTTATAGTTTCTAAAGGATTATGATTTTGCTTTGAATTACCATTCTGGTAAGGAAAATGTTGTTGCAGATGCATTGAGTAGGAAATCCCTACATATGTCTATGTTGATGGTACGAGAATTCGAATTGATTGAGCAGTTCCGAGATTTGAGTCTTGTATGTGAAAATACTCCTAATAGTATTAAACTTGGTATGTTGAAGTTAACTAGTGGTATTTTGGATGAAATTAAAGATGGTGAGAAATCTGATGTTGGCTTAGTCGACAAATGGACTTTAATTAATCAAGGTAAAGGAGGTGATTTTCGGATTGATGAAAATGGCATTAAACGATTTAGAAATTGAGTTTGTATTCCTGATGTTCCTGATCTTAAGAAGAGCATTCTTGAAGAAGGACATCATAGTGGATTAAGTATTCACCCTGGTGCTACTAAAATGTACCATGATTTGAAGAAATTGTTTTGGTGGCCGGGAATGAAAAAGGAAATTGCTGAATTTGTTTATGCTTGCTTGGTTTGTCAAAAGTTGAAGATTGAGCATCAGAAGCCGCCTGGATTTATGCAACCGATGTTTATTCCGGAATGGAAGTGGGATAGAATTTCTATGGATTTTGTATATGGTTTACCAAGAACAGTTAAGAACTGTGAAGCTATTTGGGTTATTGTGGATAGGTTGATGAAATCTGCTCACTTTATACCGATTAGAATGGATTACCCGATGGAGAAATTGGCTCAATTGTATATTGAGAAGATAGTGAGTTTGCATGGTATTCCTTCTAGTATTGTGTCGGATAGAGATCTGAGGTTTACTTATAAATTTTGGGAAGGTTTACAGAAAGCTTTGGGTACGAAACTGAGATTTAGTTCTGCTTATCATCCGCAGACTAATGGACAGTCTGAGAGGACTATTCAGTCATTATAAGATTTGTTGCGTGCTTGTGTATTGGAAAAGGTGGAGCTTGGGATAGTTATCTACCATTGATTGAGTTTACCTACAACAATAGTTTTCATTCGAGTATTGGTATGGCTCCGTTTGAAGCGTTGTATGGTAGGAGGTGTCATACACCTTTATGTTGGTATGAATATGGAGAAAGTGCTGTGATTGGACCTGAAATTGTTCAGAAAACTACTGAGAAGATTAAGATGATTAAGGAGAAGATGAGGGCTTCTAAAAGTCGTTTAAAGAGTTATCATGATAAGATGAGGAAGACACTCGAGTTCAGTTCTAGAGATCACGTGTTTATGCGAGTTACTCCTATGACTGGTATTGGTCGGGCTTTGAAGTCAAAGAAGTTGACTCCATGTTTTATTGGTCTGTTTCAGATTACGGAAAGGATTGGAGAAGTTGCTTACTACATTGCTTTACCGCCGTCACTTGCTAATTTTTATGACGTGTTTCACGTGTCTCAGCTGAGGAGATATATTGCAGATCCATCTCATGTGATCCAAACAGACGATGTACAGGTGAGAGATAACCTGACTGTGGAAACATTGCCTATGAGGATTGGGGATCGAGAAATGAAACAATTGCGAGGTAAAGAAATTGCATTGGTGAAAGTAGCTTGGGGAGGACCAGCAGGAGGTAATGTTATATGGGAATTAGAGAGTCATATGAAGGATTCTTATCCGGAGTTGTTTACTTGAGGTATGTTTTCGAGGACGAAAACTCTTTTAGTGGGGGAGAGTTGTAACACCCCATATTTCGTAATGTTCTAATTTATTTAATTATTTGGAAAATAAATTAAATTGGTAGGATTAATTAATTAATTAATTCATTTAAGAGTTATTGGGCTCAATTGGGGTTAGTAAAGTGAAATAAGGGAGGTGTGAATAGCTAAGACCCAAAACTAATAAGAGACATAATTGTTTTTATTAAAATAAGGAGAAGGATGAAAAATTAGGATTTGAACACTTTTTGAAGAGAACGTGAAAAGAACAGAGAAGAGAAAGAGGAGAAAGCTCAAGGAAGAATAAGAGATTCACCAATTCGATCAAGGTAAAGGGGGATTCTCACTTTTATTTGGGATTATCGAATTAGAGGCAATATGAATAACATAGGTATAGTTATTCTTCCCAATTTGACATGTTAGGGAAAAGGTATAATTGAATAGATTTCCCCAAACGAATTCTGATCGATCAATCGATGATAATTACATGATAATCTAGTGATAGGATGAATATATATGTGTTTTCTGGATCGATTAAGGTAAAATCGACCCTTTAGGGGCAAACCTTCAGGGGTTTGGCCTGTGTAATCGTAATTGCAAGGATTCTGTTTTCTGACACGGTGGCTGAGCGACGGTTGGTGGCTGAGCGACGCCACAATGCTTCAGTTTTTGAATTTTGTTTTTCCACTGTGTTAACATGATTTTTATGATTCCAAATATGTTTCTGTTTTGATTTTGTGTGGACTATAACATGCTGTAATCATCATAAACGTATGTTTGAAATATGTGAACTCGTGTAAACTATTGAATCATGAAATGTGTGTTGACTATGAATGTTTAACTGTTAGAAACTGATCCTGTTGTAATTGAATTGAAGAATTTATAATGATCGTATAATAATTAGGTCGATAAACAATGATCATGTAATGGTACATAATTGGACAGTAGAAGTAATAGGACATGAATGGATATAATTAATGGATGAATAGGTACAGACCACAAAGGTAAGAATTGAACTTCTGTCATGGTGGCTGAGCGACCATTTGGTGGATGAGCGACCATTTGGTGGCTGAGCGAAGCCACAAAGTTTAAGAATTCTATTTTTTTGATTCTGCTATGTAAATGTGATTTTTGTGATGCTATGTGCAAATTTCCAGAATTTTTACATGTCTGCAACTTAATGAATTGGATGTGTAAAGTGATATTCATATGTGTTGAATTGTGGAAATGATTGAATCACTTGTTGATGTGATTGATATATGATTTATAATGTATTTACTGTGTGTTTGCATTAGTTCATGATAATTGTTGTTTGTCATGTTCATGGTTGATATGGCATGCTTTGAGATGTGCATGCATACATATCATTTGTTGATTTTATTAACGCCCATTGTGTGGAGTTAGTAATTAATTCCAATAATTCGGTCCGTGTTGGAATGAGACGGTGAGGTGGTAGTCGTGCTCGAGTTGGAATGTGGACGGTAAGTTTGTAACCATGCCCGTGTTGGAATGGGGATGGTTATGTGAATTGTAATTCACGATTGGTACCACATGCATGAGTCAGTGAGTCTCATTTGCATTTATTGTTGCATTATAACTTGAATGGACGTGTTCCAATGTTATGGTAATCTTGTATGATCTTATATGTTTTCGTATGTGATTATGTATTGATGAATTAACATGATTATGAAGGAGAGAAACCACTTAGAAATGGGGGTTTGAATAAGATGGTTTTCAAAAACTTTTAACACAATAGATAACAACACAATTATTTTTATCCTGGTTCGTTGAACTCAACTACTCCAGTCCACCCGTCAAGGTGATTTGCCTTATCACTTCAGGACTTAATCCACTATAATCCAAGCTGATAACAAGCTGCACAACTACAGTTGTGACTAACAACAAACTTTAAGATTAACCTAACCTTAAACTTCTCAGGAATACAAATCTACCTAGATCTCCTAAGGAACTTATACCAAATAAAATATTTTAAAGTTGTTTACACAGAAGATCACAAAAGTGATGTGTAAAGATTTAATTCCTAAGACAAAAGCCTATTACAGGAAGTAGAGAGAATTTATGAAGATTGGTAGTTCGTATAGATTATTCGTAGTAAGTGTGTAAAATTTCTTCATGGTTGAAGTCTTCACTTTATACTCCAAGAATTTGATCGTTGAAAGGACTCCTGTCGCTTTCACTTGTCAGAAGATTGGCAGTCTAAGAGGAACGTTGAACTTGTCCTTTTTCCAAATAAGGAATGTTGGCTCTATCCTTTTTGCAATGTTAGAAGACTTGACTTATTTAAGGTAAGCAGCGTGAAACCAAGTATCTTGAGCAGTGTGCCTGCATTAAATGCAAAGTCAAACACTTTTGAATAATAAAGACTTTAAATCAACTTACAGTGATTTAGTCAGCAGTTGAAGATTTGTTGCTGAAAGCAGTCAGCACTTCATTCTTTCTCTCAAGCGCTTATCCTTTTACAGAGGTTGCAATCCTTGCCAACATCAGAGGAAACCTTGATTGACAGAACTTCTGAGTTTTGGGATCTGCACAAAGATAAATAATACATCAGAGTATCATATTCTCAATGTAAAATTTAATACCTTCATTTTACTTATGTTATCATCAAAACTAAGATATGCTAGAAACATTCAATGTTCTAACAATCTCCCCCTTTTTGATGATGACAAAAACAAAAGGTTTTGAAAAAATAGTTTACAGAATATGATAACAAAATCTCCCCCTGAGATTAATAATCTCCCCCTGAAATAAATGAAGGGTAAATAATAACTTCCCTGAGATTTTATGTTCTGGATCAGAGCTTTGACTTTGAAAGCCTTCAATGATTAGAGCCTGTGATCAGATCTTTGTGGCAGTAATTGAAGATTTTGACAAGTAGATCTTTTCAGCAGAGCTTATGTCAGCGCTTCAATAAGTCTTTGTATCAGAGCTTACTACATCTTGTATCAGAGCTTTGTGAGAACATCACTTGATATCAGATTTAAGAGTTATCAGAGCTAAGAGTTATCAGAGCTTGACTCAAGGTGATTTCTTATCAGAGCTTCATATCCTCTTGTAGGAATGTAAGATCTTTATTGATACATAACTTTGATGTACCTATAAACATTTAGAGACATACAAAGAACAAAAAGGGAACACTTGTGTTCTATTAGAAAAAAATGTCTGAGATAAAGTGTTAGGCAAACTGTTATGTCAGACTATCCCTTTCACGTGTTCTCCCCCTTTTTGTCATAATCAAAAAGATTTAAAGACAGTAAAGATACAGGTAAAAAATTGTGAATGTAAAACCAATAAACTTCATTGAAATTTGATCAAAAGATAATGCAACAGAAGTTTCAGAATTTTAAATAAAACAACATAGTAAAAAAATGTAACAGAGTTTTGAAATATGAAGAAAGCAGAAAGAAGAGAGGCCTTCAGTATCTCTTGGAAGCTAAGGCCAGTATCAAACATTTGAGCTCCTCATGAGCAGATTGTTGAGTCTTGACAAACTCTGAAAAATTTGCCTCTTGCTGATCTAGGCGTTGATGAATCAGCAAATTTTCCCTTCTTAGGTCAGCAAGCTGATTATGTGTATTGGATGATTCAACATCATCCAAGTCAACAGTGTATTCATCAGCAGTTTTTTCCAGAATGATCTCTATTTCTTCTTCTTCAGCAAGTTTCTGTCTGTCTTCAGCAGTTGTCTCTTCAGCAGCAGAAGTTCCAGCAAACACCAGTTGCATAGAAGATTCAGGTGCTGGTGGTCTCCAATCACCAAATTCTAGCATGTGAACATTCTTGGATTGCCAGAGTTCTTCAGATGCAGCCTTAACCTTCTGTAGGAAATCTTTTGCCTTGTCAACAACATGACTATGACAGAGGTTCTGCATTCTAGAGGCTTTCTTGGAAAACAAGGATTTGAATTCCTTCCAGCAGTTATCCACTTCAATAGGACTCATACTTGTCTGCAGCTGGTCTTCCAAAGCATCAAACCAATCATTTACATCAAACCTGAAACTGTGAAGTTTTTCGAAGACGACTGAGGTTCTAGGCACAACTTTCTTGGTTGGTTTGGTCAAGTCTATTAGAACTTGAAATGACTGTGGGTCAATTTCAGTTCTGTAAAAGACACGGTTATTTGCTTCAGTGATCAGATGATCAAGTGAGGTATGGTCAGGAGAAGTGTCAGACGGTATGTGTTATGGGGAAGTCTCAGAGTTTATATGTGCTGGTGAGTTGGGTGGAGTTGGTAATTTCTCAGTAGTTTGGGTTTGTACAATTTCTAAGTTATTTTGGGTAGGTTTGGGAATGGAAAAAATGTTTTGGTCAGGTAGAGGTATTGTTCTTAAATGTGAGTTAATGCCAGGTATGTTAAAACGAGACAGTATCTGTTGAAAGTCTTGGTCAAGTGAAAAATTGTTTGGTGTGGAAGAGGATGAGGGGTCAGCATCTGCTGTGGTAGTTATAGAAAGTTCATGGGTAGGTGTTTTAGCACTTGGATTTTCAGTATGTGGTTCATATGTTTGTGGATTAGTTTCAGTATGTGTTTCAGGATTATCTACAGTATATGGTTCAGAGGTGTTTTAAGTATTATCTATAATAGATGTTTGTTCTAAGGTATAATCATCAGATGATGAAGAGTTATCATCAAAAGAATCCTCATGGGTACTGAAAATTAAGTTATCTACAGTTTCATCTTCTACTGGTACTACAGTTTCAAGTGTTTGAGGGATGGTAAATTTTCTAGGTAAACGTTTCATAGCGCCAACGAAATCTTCAGACTCAGTTTCAGAATCTATAAATGAGAGAGTTGTTGGAGTGATACCTGTTTTACCAACAGAAGCAACAACTTTTCCTTTGTTTGAAGCCTTCACAAGATTCCTCTTCTTCATGAGTACTGGAGAAGCAGGAACAAAAGCAGCTTCAACAATTTCCTTCCTCTTCTGAATCTTTAAAGATGGAGCTGGCACAGAGGGTCGAACAACAGTAGCAGTTTTTTGACCAGCAGGAATTGGATTATGAGCAGTAGCGGGTTGAGCAGCAGCTGGTTGAACAACAGCAGCAGGAGCATCAACAGTAGGTGCAACATCAGTTGGAGCAACCGCAATAACAATAGCAGAAGGAGCAATAACCTTCTTCCTTCTCTTCAGCAGCGATTTCTCTGGATTTTCAGCAGCAGTTGATTCAGAGATTGTAATCGATCCAGCAGCAATAGCAGTATAAGAGGATTGAATGACCTCAACAACAACAAAAATTGAAGTATTTTTCCTCTTCTTCTTTGCTACCTGAACAGGAACTTCTATAGGCTCTTCTGACTCAGGACCTTGTTGCAGAAGATCCCTTTCGAGTTTCGTGACTATCCCTGCAAGCTATTTTCTTTTCCTTAGAGCATTGATGACGTCTTGTCTGGTCAGCACTGAGGGGTATACTTTTTCACCTTTTTCCTTGCACAACTGAATGTAACAGTCAAGATTACTTTTTCAGCATTGATGACGTGCACGCGTGACTCTTCAGAGTTCTGACAGATGTCCCACTAACTCAGTCAACATGCAAACAATCAAGATTAGTTTTATTGAACTGTTGATACATACTTGTAATGAAATGTAAACATTTCAGAACTTTGTGTATGATCCTCTGAGACAACTTCTCTTCTGACTTTTGAAGAGGAATTGTTCAGAACGTTCAAGATAAAAAATAATAAATAAAACATCAAAAAAATTTCAGAGGATAATTTTCATTTTACTTTGGACAAAGCTTCATGCTGATGTTATTCAGTATGAACTTAAATCTTTCTTTAGACAGAGGTTTTGTAAATATATCAGCCCACTGATGTTCTGTGTCAACAAAATTAACGCATAGAACTCTCTTCTGAACATAGTCCCTAATAAAATGATGTTTTATCTCAATATGCTTTGACTTTGAATGTAAAATAGGATTTTTGGTCAAGCACATGGCAGAGGTATTATCACAGAAGATGGGAATCATACCTTCCAGAATATGATAGTCCTCAAGTTGACTTTTCATCCAAAGCAATTGAGTACTACATCTAGCAGCAACTATATATTCTGCCTCTGTGGTTGAAAGTGCTATTGTGGCTTGCTTTTTGCTGTACCAAGATATCAGATTTTCACCTAGAAACTGACAACTTCCATACGTGCTTTTTCTTTCAATTCTATCTCCTGCGCAGTCAGCATCACAATATCCTACTAATTTGAAATCTTCTGATTTTCTATAAAACAGACCAAGATTAGTAGTACCTTTCAGATACCTCAGAATTCTCTTAACAGCAGTTAAGTGAGATTCTCTTGGATCTGATTGGAATCTAGCACACAAACAAACACTGAACAAAATATCAGGCCTAGATGCAGTTAAGTAAAGGAAAGATCCTATTATACCTCTGTATAGTTTTTGATCCACCTTCTTACTTACCTCGTCCTTACCTATTATGCAAGTTGGATGCATAGGTGTCTTTGCTTCTTTGCATTCTGACAGGTTGAACTTCTTCAGCAATTCCTTCACATATTTTCTCTGATGAACATAAGTTCCTTCAGAGGTTTGATTAATTTGAATTCCAAGGAAGAACTTGAGCTTTCCCATCATGCTCATTTCAAATTCAGCCTGCATACACTCAGAAAATTCTCTTCCTAGAGAAGCATTAATAGTACCTACTATTATATCATCAACATAAATTTGACAAATTAATAAATCATTTTTAATTGATTTTCTGAATAATGTAGTGTCCACTTTTCCTCTGGTGAAATTATTTTCCAGCAGGAAATTTCTCAAACGTTCATACCAAGCTCTGGGAGCTTGCTTAAGTCCATACATATCCTTTTTTAATTTGAATACATGTTCTGGGTGTTTTGAATCTTCAAACCCAGAAGGTTGATGGACATACACTTCTTCATCAATATAACCATTTAAAAATGCACTCTTTAAATCCATTTGATATAGAGTGATTTTATGATGAGCAGCAAAATAAATTAGAAGACGAATAGACTCTAACCTTGCGACTGGAGTATAAGTTTCAGTATAGTCAACACCTTCCTGCTGACTATAACCTTGTGCTACCAGCCTTGCCTTGTTTCTGACAACTTCGCCCTGCTCATTCAGTTTGTTCCTAAAAACCCACTTAGTTCCAATTATATTAAATCCTTTGGGTTTTGGAACCAAGTCCCACATATCATTCCTTGTGAATTGGTTCAGATCTTCTTGCATAGCAATGATCCACTCATTATCATCCAGAGCTTCTTCCACAGAGGATGGTTCAACTATGGAGACAAATCCAAACAAAAATTCTTCAGTTGTTCTGAGAGATGCTCTTGTTCTAATTGAATCATCCTTTCCCCCTAGAATAAAATCTTCTGGATGTGCTGACTTTAGTCAGGGATACCTTCCAGAGGTTGGTTGCTCAGCAATTGTCATGTTTTCCAGAGCTTCGTCCAGAGGAACATTTCCTGGCAGAGGTTGCTTTGCAATGATTTCCTCTGAGTGGTCAACATATGTTCCTGCAAAATCATCATTTTGCTTTGGCTGTTGATTGCCAAGCTTGTCATCAAATCTTACTTTGATTGACTCCTCAACTATCAGAGTTTCAGTATTGTAAACTCTGTAGCCTTTTGAGCGTTCAGAGTATCCAAGTAGAATACACTTCTGAGCCTTGGAATCAAACTTGTTAAGATGATCTTTAGTATTTAATATATAACAAGTACAACCAAAAGGATGAAAGTAAGAAATGTTGGGCTTTCTATTCATCCACAATTCATAAGGAGTCTTTTCAAGAATAGGTCTTATGGAGATTCTATTATGAATATAACACGCTGTATTCACAGCTTCTGCCCAAAAGTGCTTTGCAATATTTGTTTCATTGATCATGGTTCTGGCCATTTCTTGCAATGTTTTATTCTTTCATTCTACAACTCCATTTTGTTGAGGATTTCTAGGACAAGAGAAATCATGTGCAATGCCATTTTCATTAATTTTTTTTTCAAAATGTTGGTTTTCAAATTCACCACCATGATCACTTATGACTTTAATGATTTTCAAATCTTTTTCATTTTGCACTTGTTTGCAGAAGCTGAAGAACACAGAATGTGACTCATCCTTCTGTTTTAAGAATTTTACCCATGTCCATCTGCTGAAGTCATCTACAATGACCAATCCATACTTCTTTCCTCTTATGGATGCAGTTTTCACTGGTCCAAACAGGTCTATATGAAGTAACTCCAAAGGTCTAGAGGAAGAGACAATATTCTTTGATTTAAAAGAAGGTTTTGAAAATTTTCCCTTCTGACAACCTTCACAAAGAGCCTCTGAGTTGAACTTCAGGTTAGGCAGTCCTCTGACAAGATCCAGCTTGTTAAGCTGAGAAATTCTTCTCATGCTGACATGCCCTAACCTTTTGTGCCAGACCCATTGCTCTTCGCTTACTGACAGAAGACATTTAACATTCTGGATTTTTAGCTCAGAGAGATTGATTTTATAAATATTGCTCTTTCTCTTTCTAGTGAAGAGGATTGACCCATCCTTCTGACTCGCAACTTTACAGGACTTTTGATTAAATATAATGTCATAACCATTGTCACTTAATTGACTTATGGACAATAGATTATGAGCTAATCCTTCTACTAATAACACATTAGAAATAAAAGAGAGGTTAGCATTATTAATGGTTCCAGAGCCAATGATTTTTCCCTTTTGATCTCCTCCAAACTTCACGTCACCACCTGCTTTAAGCTCTAGGCTTTGGAACATAGAATTTCTTCCTGTCATATGTCGCGAGCATCCAGAGTCCAAGTACCATGATTGGTGTTTGGACTCTGCTGTTAAGGACATCTGCAACATAGATGATTTTGTCCTTAGGTACCCATAATCTTCTGGGTCCTACTTTGTTAGTTTTGGCAAAGTTCCTTCTGAACTGAGGTCTAGCCTTATAGTTCTGACTGAATCTAGGCTTAGCATGGAAGTTCTGTCTTAACTTAGGTCTAGCCTGAAAATTCTTGTTAACTTTAGGCTTAATATAAAAGTTATCAGTATAAGCAGTATATTTGATGTCATGTGAATGACCATAGACAAAATTATTTTCCAGAGGTTTGATCTTAAAAATCATTTTAGCCACTGGCGTTGGTTTGTATGTTTGCTTTCCAACAGGAGCAACATAACCAATGCCATCTCTTCCACTCTGGCCAACACCATAGATCATAGAAGCCATCTTGCTTATGTCTATGTTGTTAGCTATAAATTTTTGAAATCTAATGTCATACTCTTTAAGAATGTCTTTAAAAGTTGAGACATCTTCTGAACTAGAGGAATTTATTAGAGTTTTAAGTTCCTCTAAAAGTTTGGAAAAAAATTCTTTTAGTTCAGAGTTTTCAGTTTTGAGTTTTGACAATTCAGAGGAAGGTCCTTTTTGGAGAACCTTACATTTTAGTTTAAGTTTGTTGTAGCTTTCAAGAAGTTCAGCCAATGAGCTTTCAAGCTCAACTCTGGAAAAATCAGAAAATACCTGGATATTTTCACAGTCGGAGTCAGATTCTGAATCATCTGACAGGGTGGCCATGAATTCCATGTTAGCTTGTTCATCCTCTGACTGACTCTCAGCATCAGATGAGTCAGAGTCATCCCAAGTAGCCATCATGCCTCTTTTCTTCTTTTCAAAATGATTCCTGGGTTTTTCCTTCTGAAGCTTTGGACATGCATTTTTATAGTGGCATGGTTCTTTGCATTCATAGCAAATAACCTCTTTCTTCCCAGATCTTTTGTGACCAGAGAAATCTCCTCTTTCACTTTGTCTTTTGGAAGGTTTGAACTTCCTCTGTCTGCTTTTCCAGAGTTTGTTGATTCTTCTTGATAGTAGTGACATCTCATCTTCTTCAGAAGACGAATCTTCTGAGTCTTCTTCCTGCATAGAGTTAGTTTCTAAAATATTCACAAATTTTAGAGCAATAGATTTACCTCTTTCTTTCTTCAGAGGTTCATATTCATTTAACTCTATCTCATGGCTCCTCAGAGCGCTGATCAACTCTTCCATGGTGATTTTATTCAAGACTTTTGACACCTTCAGTGTTGTAACCATAGGAGCCCATCTTCTAGGTAGACTTATGATTATCTTCTTTACATGATCAGAATGGGTGTAGCTTTTATCCAGCACCCTCAGGCCAACAGTTAGTACTTGAAACCTTGAAAACATTGCTTCAATGGATTCATCATCATCCACCTTGAATGCTTCATACTTCTGGACAAGAGCCAGAGCTTTAGTTTCCTTGACTTGAGCATTTCCCTCATGAGTCATTTTGAGAGACTCAAATATGTCATGTGCTGACTCTTTATTTGTTATCTTTTCATACTCCATTTTGGAAATGACATTCAGCAGGATAGTTCTAGCTTTGTGATGATTCTGGAACTCAATCTTTTGTTGCCTTCTCATAACTTTTCTTTCAATCTTGACCCCTTGGTCATTCAGAGGATATGTGTAACCATCCAGTACCACATCCCACAAGTCAGCATCATAGCCCAAGAAGAAACTTTCCAATATGTCCTTCCAATAGCTGAAGTATTCTCCATCAAATATTGGAGGTTTGGTGAAGTTATTATTCGTGTTAATATTGTTGTTTTCGTTTGCAGCGACCATTGTGGTTGGATCTTTACTGAACACGTTGTAATGTGTATGCACTCAGACTAGAGCTCTGATGCCAATTGAAGGAGAGAAACCACTTAGAAAGGGGGGTTTGAATAAGATGGTTTTCAAAAACTTTTAACACAATAGATAACAACACAATTATTTTTATCCTGGTTCGTTGAACTCAACTACTCCAGTCCACCCGTCAAGGTGATTTCCCTTATCACTTAAGGACTTAATCCACTATAATCCAAGCTGCACAACTACAGTTGTGACTAACAACAAACTTTAAGATTAACCTAACCTTAAACTTCTCAGGAATACAGATCTACCTAGATCTCCTAAGGAACTTATACCAAATAAAATATTTGAAAGTTGTTTACACAGAAGATCACAAAAGTGATGTGTAAAGATTTAATTCCTAAGACAAAAGCCTATTACAGGAAATAGAGAGAATTTATGAAGATTGGTAGTTCATATAGATTGTTCGTAGTAAGTGTGTAACATTTCTTCATGGCTGAAGTCTTCACTTTATACTCCAATAATTTGACCGTTGAAAGGACTCATGTCGCTTTCACTTGTCAGAAGATTGGCAGTCTAAGAGGAACGTTGAACTTGTCCTCTTTCCAAATAAGTAATGCTGGCTCTATCATTTTTGCAATGTCAGGAGACTTGACTTATTTAAGGTAAGCAGCGTGCAACCAAGTATCTTGAGCAGTGTGCCTGCATTAAATGCAAATTCAAACACTTTTGAATAATAAAGACTTTAAATAAACTTACAGTGATTTAGTCAGCAGTTGAAGATTTGTTGCTGAAAGCAGTCAACACTTCATTCTTTCTATCAAGCGCTTATCCTTTTACAGAGGTTGCAATCCTTGCCAACATCAGAGGAAGCCTTGATTGATAGAATTTCTGAGTTTTGGGATCCACACAAAGATAAATAATACATCAGAGTATCATATTCTCAATGTAAAATTTAATACCTTCATTTTACTTATGTTATCATCAAAACTAAGATATGCTAGAAACATTCCATGTTCTAACAGATTGTACAATTGAAGTGAACCATGAATATTGTTTATAATGTTACAACTGTATTGGTAATTGAATCTGAGAAGCATGTGAAGTAGGGTGAATAATTATGCTCATTTATTTCATATTGTTAGTGATTTTATAATCTCCGATAATTGTGCGTTTCTCACCCTTACTGTTGACATTTTCAGATTGATGCAATAAGATTCTTATAATGTGGTGAGGATGGCTTGTGTGAAGCTTTTCTTAGATTCTGACTTCTGTTATGTTCGTTGAGCGAAGCTGCAATTTTACAGAATGTCTTCTGTTGGGTGTGATAGTGTCATGCTCTAATTTGTAACACATGGGGGACGTCTGTTTGTTTAGAATTCTGTTTTGAATTCCTTTTGATGGTTATTTTCATGTATGTCATGTTTCTTGAATTTGAGGTTGTGACCTTCTATTTTAATGACAATCTATTTCATTGTGTTTTATAACATGTTTTGATGAATGAAGTATGTCCTTCGATTTCAATGCATGATAACTTTATGTTACATTTTGTTTTAAAGTGTTGTGACACCTGTTTTATAAAATGTTAAACTCTGAAATTTTATATTCCGCATGGGTAATAAGAGGGGTGTTACAAAGTATACATGCACAAGATCTTTCACGTCGGGTATTAGTACCAGTAGAGGGAATAGATAAATTTAAATATAAAAATATATAAAAGCGTCATATTCTTGGAAATTCATGCAAATGATATTTTTCTTCGGTTGGGCAATCTAACCGACAAATTGATAAATTTTAAATAAGGTTTAAATGAAACAATATGATATTTAAGTAATTAATTGAATGAAATCAATATTTTTTATCAAATATTTCTTTTCCATCCGACAATGATTAATTTCATAATTTAAAAACAAATAATAAAAAAGGAAAAATGTAGCGCTTGGTCCCTAAGCTGATTGAAAATTAAATTAGAAACAAAAAAAGTCAGTAACTAGGAATCAAAGTGTGAACCCTATTAGATATATTACCTTAGTTAATTCAAAAAAATTAGGGAATATATTGTATCTTTTAAAAAAACCAAATAACCAAAGTGTTCTCGGGAAATATACCTCATATATTTGTTGGTTTAGGTGAAAACTTTGTCATAGAATGTATTATTTGTAGTAATGCTCTCTTGAGGGACTCACCTTCATGTGTGCCTCTTCCAGTGGAATTTCCATTAAGTCTTGATTTAGAGACTCTACTTAAGCCTCTCTTGAGGGACTCACTTTCAAGATTCAATAGAGAGACTAGCCTCTAAGCCTCATAGGAAGGACTCTACCTTAAAACCTTGTTTGTGGGAATCGCTCCAACCCTCTCTTGAGGGGATTACACTTAGACCTCGCTTGAAGGACCCACTTTCCAAACTTCGTATGAGGGACTCAGTTCAAACTTAACTTAAGGAACTCGCCCTTCAAACAGTCATTACCATAACTTGATGGAGAAAACCACTCTTTCTATTAAGAAGGGAGGATTGAGTCACCATATCCTCACATTCCAACCAAGCACCTGGGACTGGAACTGGTTTTCAACCACAAATTGGCTCATGGATTATGGTTTTAGATATCACATCCTCTAGGTTTTTTGGATTCATTCACTTTTTACAGATTTGACATACCTAAAACCCTATTACATTCATAGACGTGAGTCGATTTCATATGATCATTGTATTATCACAAGTACAATTATACTTTCACAAATTATTACAAGAGAATACAAAAGGTTTACAAGAAAATATTCACCAAAATTTCTGAAGAGCAAACCATATTTTTCTGTCTATGTGTTTCTCAATCTCTTCAACTTTTTATATATGAATCGCACAAGTCCTATGTGTTTAAAAATATTTCTCAACCCCCTTAGATACATACAAAGGTTCCCAAGTTCCGTAAACATAATCATATAAACCCTTTCCTCTCTAAGTTTTCTCTAAGACTGCAACATTCTCTCATTCTCTCATTATCTTAGAAATCCTGAAACTCTGGTGGGGAAGAATACTAACATCCTGAATACAACTCCGCTGGGAAAATTCATAAGATGAGGTAACTAAGATAGATGATCGAACTCATAGGAGAATTTTACCTACCATAATCCATTTTCCAAAAACATATATTTGAATGCTCCGTTGGGGAGAAATTACATCTTCACACTTTTCTTGGGGAAACAAGCCCCACAAACTCTATTGAGGAAGAAAATATACATGATTGGCTGAGGATACATGCATACTTTGCTAGGGGACACCCTGAATTTGCGAACATGCTGGGGATTTCAAGTCTTGATCCACTAGGGAGCATGTCGACTTGCTGGAGAACCCTTACTAATCAACATAATTGTCGGGGAAGTGCTACGAATTCGCTAGGGAAACGACAACTGTCGGGGAATTAGAGTCCTGAATGACAACTCTCATGGGAAAATTCCTTACTCGTGGCTCCTTCTGCTGGGAAAATAACCTTTTCATGTCTCCCTCGGAAACTAGATACCTGCTGATGAGACAGTGCATGATCGAACTCGCGGGAGGATTTTACCGGTCATAACCTACAAGAGAGAATTACTACTGAGGAGTATATCCTTCACATTCTATTGGGGATGTATTCTTTTTGTTTTGAGAAAGGACCCACAATCTGCCAGGGAGTGATACAAACTCCGTTGTGGATAAAAAACTGATTTCTACCTGTTGGGGTCCCAAGTCCATATTTGCTAGGAATAACTTCAATATCCAAGATCCGCTTGGAGTGAAACCTTTACCATCAGTTGGAGATATAACTGGACACTGCAGAGGACACGAGTCATTAAATTCTGTGGGGATGAAACTTTGAACTCTGGCAACTTCACTAGGGATGAAGCTTTAAATTATGTGGGGATGCCCCAATATCAATGATCGGTTCTTTTACTGAATAAATGCGACATTCAGACCGTCTGAAAATAACAAAAATGATCCAACTCCATTGCAAGGAAGGATTTTACATATATATTTATACAATTATTACTAATTTGTGGGGAGAACAAATCCACACGACTTAATCTTTTGTCTTTGGTGTCCATGATGGGGATCCACGTGTCTGAATATCAGTGTGGAATCCAACTCAATCAAAGATGTCCAGTAATCACATTGGGGATTTTACGGGACTATCCTAACGATAATGGTTCTTTTATTGAGTTATGCGAACTCAAAACATGTTGCATTGTTGCTGAGGAAATTCTACTGCCAAATTCTTTCACCAAGAAAAATCTTCTGAATTTGCTGAGAAATCCCTTGATAATCGGTGCCTTTACAAAGTTGCTCCAACTCAGACTGTATGCTGGTGATAGATAAGATCAACTCCTAGCAATCATTCTTGAAGAATTTTATGGATCAATTTCTACTTTCAAAGCTGCTATAGGGATTTCTGAAGTCAAGTTGTTAACCGAAAGGTTATCCAAACATGCTGAGAAAATCCAGAGAAGTTGGTTCCTTTACAGAGTTATATAAACTCTGACCACTTGTTGGGGAATAGAAAATATCAAACTTCTAGCCACAATGCCAGAAGGATTTTACAGATAAATTCTCCCACAATTGCTGCATGAGATTCTGGTGCCAAATTTCTGACCAAAGGTTTTGTCGAAACTGCAGAGGAATCTTTAAATAATTGGTGCCTTTACAGAGTTATAAAACTCCGACCACACGCTGCGAAAGAGAGGAAATTCTGAAACAAAATTCTTAACCATGAGGTTATCCGAACCTGTTGAGAAAATCCTAAAAGTTGGTTCTTTTACAAAGTCATACGGGGCTCCGACCACTCGTTGAGGAAAAGATCAAACTTCTAGCCGCGATACTGGAAGAATTTTACAAATAAATTTCTACTTTGAAGACTGTTGTAGGAAATTCTGAAGCCAGGGTCATCTAAACCTGCTGAGAAAATCCTAAAAAGTTTGTGCCTTTACAGAATCACTCAAAACTCCTACCACTCACACGATAAAAGATACAATCAAACTTTTAACACCACGATTTGAAGGATTTTATAGATCAATCTCTACACTAACTGCTGAAAAGTGCCCCACTATCTTGGGAATGATGCCTTTGTAATGAGCGAAGCGAAATAACCTAGGCATCCTGATGATTGGTGTAATTGAAAGCCCATCATTGCCATACAAACTCTTGACCATCCCAAGGACGTGGCAAACATCGTGCCCCCGTTTTAGAAAACTTGCAGAGAGTTACGAACCATTGGGAGTCTCATATGAAAATGTCCCAGTTCTGAAAAATTCACACAGGAACTGTATCTCACCAACTTTCAAGTCAAACATGCCCCAGTTCAAGAGGACTTTTGCAACAACAAGATCTTAGAGCATTGCCCCAGATTATACCGTTCTGACAACTCCCTAAATCAGTGTCTTTGATTAACTGTACCAATAAAACAACTCTTCTTTGCTTACCAAAAATTATTTGTCTTGATTAGTAGGAGAGCCTGAGAAAACCAGATGAACATAGCCCAAACCATTGCCCAAGATTGCTCATCATTGACTTGCCTTTGATGTCAAATACCTGTTGTGAGTACAATTTGTTCCCATTGATGGTAATTAAAAACTTTTTTATGCATATGCAAAGTAAAACACGGATAACAAACATAAAGGTAAAAACAACAACAAATTTTAAAACAAACAACATAATAATTACAAATTTATCATCAGGAGTCAGTTTACGCAATCCCACAGGTAGCACACTTTTGAAAGTAACCCTTGCTTCAATTAGGACTTTTAAGGGTTGTAATGTGGTCTGGTTCATGGTTTAAGAACAAAAGGATATTAGGCTCAAAACATTTGGTACCCACCCTATCGTGATGTTCTCCAGTCCTACATTCAGCTGACTCAACATATACGTCCATTTTTAACATGGTCGTGGCTTAATAGATCGAGAACCAATGATATTTTTGGGAAAACAATCACCCTTTCTTCCTTTGGCTGTCATACAAACTACTCTTTTGTTGTGGATTTTATTGTTATCCTTCTTTTGCACATTATGAGCTTCCCAACTTTCAATTCGAAAGGGACTCGACTCATTCTTTGATTGAGGATTTTACTGATCCATTTAATGTGCATAATGAGCTTCCCATCATTCATTTTGCAAGGGACTCAACTCATATTTTTTATTGAGGATTTTTACTAATCTAGATTTTTATGCGCAGGGTGACATTTTGACCTTCCCAACTTTCATTTGGAAAGGGACTCAACTCGTCTTTCTGATATAGGATTTTTGATGTTATCCTTTTTGTTTATCACCCTTTTTGCACTAATTTTGAGCAACTTATACGACCTTGACTTGTCGAAAGGTTTATGACTGCCCCAATTTGAAAATTTGCAGAGATCAACCATTTTTGTTTGCATTTTGGACATACGATCAAATAAACTGAATACTACCCAAACCCGGGTTATATTTGTAGGTTAAAATATTTTCCGAAAAAGAACTCCTACTTCAAGGCTCAAAGGGGTTATCAAGGGATTCACTGCCTTATTTCTCCACAGTTTGGGGATTTGAAACGATGCCTCACATCTTCAGCACAATCTCAATCGATAGCATACAAATAGTGATTGGATATTCAGTTTTCGTCATTCTCCCTCCAAATATTTGCCTGCAAGGAAAACACAAATAATACATTTTTTTTTTGCATTAAACACAGAAAATAATAGTGAAACGAATGGATTTAAACAGAAAATGCAATGCTCATTTTATTTATTACCAATGAAGGGAATGCATATTCAACACAAATATTTATTTTACACAACAAAGGAAATACAATAAATTGCGAATACAGAAAGCAAATAGCCTATCAATCTACAAACTGAGGAGCGAGCTCTTCGACTGATACACCGGATAAAACAGACATTTCGAGCGCTTGCCATCTTCGGGTATTCCCTTCACCGTTATCAAACATAACTGGCCTATATTTCCTAAAAATCCTGGAAATTAATTTCCCCAGTCTTAACCAAGTGTTGAACTCCGTCTTTAAGGACGTAACAATCCTCCTTATCATGGTCGGGCCCATCTGAGTGCAAAGCGCACCTAGCCTCTGGTTACAAATTCCATCCCGGGTTAGCAGGCACAGAGGGAGCCGGTCTTTTGTTAATCAATCCCTTTGTAAGTAATCTGGATAACAAAGTAGTGTAAGTCATGGGGATAGGTTCATACGACCCTCTTGCACATTGAACTGTATGTGGATTTTGGCCTGTGCCTTGAGCTGGTTGCTGTGGCGGCTTCTAATATTAGGGATATGGTTGATATTGTGGTGCCATATGAGGATACTAAGGCGTATATTATGGACATGGCAGACCATTTGGCGTGACTGTGACGACCTGTGGATAATAGACCGGAGTTGGAGCTGGAGTCTGAGTTACTTTATGAGCTGACTGGCTACTCTCCCCTTTACTTCTTCATTTTCTACTATGGTGAGATGATGCACTTGTATATCCATCCTTCTTTCCTTGGAAATCCCCAAACTTCTTAGAGCCATTAGTCTGAGCGGGCTCTCGAACAGTTCGTCCTAGACAAACTCCTTATTTTACCTGAGCACTAGGCATGGCAACAAGGCGGGTCGGGGGCGGGTTTTAGCACCCCCAGACCCGCACCCGCCTCATAAATCCAGACCCTCCCCTGCCCCCAAACCCGGTTGGGGCTAATAATTGATCACCCTCCCCCGCCCCCAACAAAGAACGGGGTTCCCCGCACCCGCCCCACCCCCACCCGTATAAATTATATATATATTTTTAAAATGTATATTTTTTTCCAACAACAAAAAAAAATCAATAATTAAACTAAACAATTTAATATTTTAAAAATAATATACTACAAGATAAATTTATTTAATTTTTATTTTCAAAAAATTAAATAATAGTTATAATAAACATGATATTGTAAGATTAATAAATGTAAATTAATAATAAAATTATTAAAAATAAAAAATAAAATAAATTTAATAGGCAGGTGCGGGGCGGGTGCGGGTGCGGGTTGAGTACTAGTATCACCCACCCCGCTCCGCCCCCGCAAATAAAACCAGGTCTCCCCCGCCCCGCCCCCGCAAATAAAACCAGGTCTCCCCCGCCCCCGCCCCCAATTAAATAGGATTTTCCCCGTTAATTTTGGGGTGGGGGCGGTCGGGGCCCGGCGGGGCCGGATTTATTTGCCATCTCTACTGAGCACTAGCTGTTACTAGCATCGCGAAGTCCCGTTGCATGCTGAACATAAAATGGCTATAGTAGAAATTGTCCAAAGTTTCTAGAAACACGCTGCATAACTCTTTCTCCTCTAAGGGTGGATGAACTTGAGCAGCGAACTCTCTCTAGCGTTGGGCATACTCCTTAAAGGATTCTCGTTCTTTTTTGTGACATCCTTCGCAACTGATTGCGGTCTGGAGCCATATCGAGATTATATTTATATTGCTGGATAAATGCCTCCCCTAGCGCGTGAAAGTCCGGAATACTTGCACTCTCTAAGATCATATACCAACGCAGAGGAGCTCCTGTCAGCGAATCCTGGAAGTAGTGAATTTAAAGTTGGTCATCCTTTGTATGTGCCGCCATCTTGTGGCAATACATGACCATGTGAGCCCGAGGATAAGTACTTCCCTGATATTTTTCAAAGTCCGACACTTTGAAATTTGGAGGCACCTTTACATTCTGTACTAAACACATCTCGTATGCATGCTTTCTAAGCAGATCTTTAGAAGATAAAACATTCAATTTTCTTTCCAAATCCTCCATTTTAGTTTTAACAACAAGATTTGCAGTATTGTGAGCATTCCAGTCTTCTCCAGCCCTTTTATATCGGTATGCTTGTTCTTCCTCCTGATTATGAACAATCATTACCGGTACAATTGAAGTGTTGATTGGGTTCCCCATTAGCGCAATCACTTGTGTACTAAAGTGGCCAGGCCCATCAAATATTGAGTTCCCCCCCCCTGGGGCAGAGAAGTGAAAACCATAATCTTGGGCAGCAGAAGTAACATTTGGCTAGATAGGTCATGGAGGAAGAGTCTGAGGTCCTCCAAACTGAGCAGCAGATAAACCAAACACATGAGTGCTTCCAAATTAAGCACAAATACCATGAGAAAAACCAGAGCAAGATCCAAAGGTGTTCAAACCAGACTGATCACCAACGGACGAAACTGCTTTCCTATAAGCGAAGGGGTTCTCAAAACGATGTGCAATGTTGTTTGGCACAGTAGTAGCAGCTGGAACATTAGTACCCAGAATAAAAGTAGGCACAATACCTGACGAGTTTCCAAATTCAAATTGTCGAGGATTGCCCCACATTTCAGAGACAGATGGAGGAACAGAAACAACTAGACCTTCTTCAGTAGTGACACCAGGAGAAGCCACTTGTTGCTCGAGACGAGCCATCAAATTATTGTAGGCCTTATTGAGGTCTGACACCTCAGTGTGGAGCTCAACATTCTTACACACGAGATTTTCCATATTTCTAGGAAAATTGTTCCGAGTTGAATAGCGATGTACAACTCGAATATAGAACATGATCAACTTCTTGACAACACCAGATCGAAACAGAATAAGGACAATGCGATAGATAAATGATGCTATGCATATGATGCATGAATGCACGTGCTTTTTGTTTTACTTTGTTTTGTTTATTTTCTTCTTGTTGTTTCAAAAAGAACATTTTGCCTTTTTTTTTTCTAAAAGAATATTTGTTTGTGAAGACGATTTCAAACTTGGCATGAGACTTATTTTTAGGCAACCATCCAAAGGGACTATCCGATTTATTCTTTTTCCGAAGGCAGCAATCGAGGGTCACGAGGGACATACCAGTATTTATCCTAAGTGACTATCGAAGGATTTATTAGTATTTTTATCCGAAGGGACAAATTGAAGTTTCAACTAGGGACATACTGATATAGAATCCAAAGGGTCGTCGAGGGTCGTACTGGTATTTTATAACCGAAGGTTCATCGAAGAATAAACTGGATTTATCGAGGGAATGAGTGTCTCATGCGCCTCACATACCATCTCTTTCATCTTCACAAAAAAAAATTCTATGCATGAAATGTCATGATGCATGAATGCATGAACAAGCAATGCAAGGTTTTTATTTTTGTTTGAGATCACAAGCATGGAGTTTTGGTGGTCAAGGTGAAGCCCTCCTCCCCAAGGTGTGTACTAGGGTTTAGATATCCTAAGCGACGATTCTAAAGGTTCTCAAAGTCCAACCCATCTCAAAGTTATTATCTATGCATCATAATCATAATGTCCAATAATAACCCCAAGAGAGTCTACTCTGAGTGTGGTACAATGTGGTGATAAACTTAGAGAAGAACACCCTATAAGATGCCACGACCATGTTCCTAAGAAGTCAAGATGGGCTTTGTATATCTAGGTCCATTGGATCGTCGACTGGAAACCCAAAAGCCCTTCACTAATATGTCCAACCAGACATTTCTTGATGGGAATAAGCAAGTCTCACCAATGTTGGGCTTCTTCAAGGTCATCCAAATGACAATCATCAAGTGGACTTTCCAAGACTATGCCACCCTATCTTATAGTTCACTAAAGCTTGGATCTAGCTTGTCTCACAACATATTTGAATCACCCTTATAAATAACACAAGCATATAAAGAAACAAGCTCAAAGAAACAAAGTAGACTTGACTCACTTATGATTTTCCCCAACAGAGTCTCCACCTGTCACGACACAATTTTTGAATGCGAGGTATAGAAGACCAAGATCCAAGAAAAAACAAGAGTCACCACCGTCCTTTATTTACTCTAAGAGAAGAGAGTGAAAATAACGATAAAACCACATCTTATTGAGAATATGGGTAAGTTGTCAGGTTATGCGAGGGGAAGGTGTTAGACACCCCTCACATCCTTGGTACTCCAAGGGAACCACTTTTATTTCCTTATTATTGCTTGTTTATTAAGTGATAGAAGAAAACGGGGGAGATTTATTTTATGTGGACTTGGGAAGATTTATGTAGACATCTTTTGCCTACATACCCCCTTGTGCAATGGGAGATCAAAATCCTCGTAGTTCCCCTAAGGTATTTTTGTGTGTTGTGTTCATTTTAGGGTTTCCTACTTACTGAGGTTAATGTCCCAAGTGGGAAAAAGGTGAAAACAAAAGGAAAACAAAGTGAGTTGGGTGTTTTTTATTTTGTCTTTTATTTAGTCATATCCTTTACTATATTGCTTTTATGGTATTATTTACATACAAAGGGTGGTAATATCTACATTTACGATTTGATGACTTTTTACAAAGTTTTACAAAAGCAAGTAAATTTAATTTAAGTATAGTATTTTTAACATTTTAATTTCTTTATTTAAGGCCTTATTTACAAAGTTACAAAGCAACAAGAAAACATGAATAAATAAAACAACAATGAAGCCCTCACTTGGCAAATTGGCGGGCTCGCTCCTTACCATTTCCTTGCTTGTATTCACAATGACACAAATGAATGCTTAACAAGTTATGATTTAAATGATACATGATAAAGTACGAATGTTAGTAAATTCAACATTATTATAATACTATGTACAGTAGGTATATCAACTTGAATGAAGAAATTAACAAGAGAAGATGAATCATATACAATGTGACTTTAAGAAAGAGTAATCATGTACAGAACTTTGTTGATTTTTAAACTCAAACCTAGAAGTTTCAAATGAAGAAAAGTTTGGAATATTAAATGTTCCAGTAGGTGTGTAAAACTTTCATGATTTTTTGTAGATTTTTAGAAAATTATTTGCTTCAGTTTTGAGGTTAAAAACCAAACAATACACAAAAAACAAAGTCAAACAAACTTAATTCAACTAAAAAAAGTCTAAAAATATTCTATGTAAGATGAAAATATTATTGAGCTTCACATTATGGTGTATTTACATGTTAGGAACAGACACAAGAAGTTTCAAAATAAAATTCTAAATGAGTTAGAAATTATGTAATCTTTTATGGACCTAACCAACTAGAAAACCCTAATTTAAGCCTAGTTTGAATACCTAAATGGAACAAGACCTAAATCTATTGTCCAAAGGGGACTACCCTACATACAAATTGTCTAACAAGGTCAGGGACCTAAGGGAGAATATTTTTGTGGTTTCCCACTAAGTATGAATTATCTAATCAATTAAACTCAAATGAATACAAAACGATCGACAAAATAAAGTCAAAAAATCAAAGTCAGTAAAAATAGGCAAATTATACATGATTGGAAAGAGAAAAATAAATGCAACAAAAAACTCTAAAGGGGTCAGATATGATTCTAAGTCAATAAGAAAATATTGAGCAAATACTCAGGGGGACAATTAGTAAAATGGGAGTAAATTGAGTAAAATAGGCCCAACACATAGCCTCTGAAGCCCAAATGGCACTTTGAGAGTGCTGGTGATCCAGCGTTTCTCTTATTTCGTGATATCATGGTTTCACCCAATCTAGGACTTTTATTTCTTGAAACTAAATCCTGGCCACTTATCTTGAAATGATATTTTAGTGTTGGAGCTAAGTCCTTTGAAAAGTAAGACATATCAGTGGATTGCAACCATTCTTACAAGTAAACCCTCCAATGCACTAACAATCTCACAAACTTAATTTAAAGAACCTGGTTTAATATGTAAGCCAAGAGTTTTATATGTTGAACCGTTTTTTAAGTGAGTGAACCGAGAATTTTTAGTTGAACCCGTTTTGTTCAATTCTTCTCAACATCTTCTCCTCACTCTCACATCAAACGCACAAACACGAAGAACACCCATGGAGTTCGTCCCCTATATCCCAATTTCCAACTATTCAAGCTAGAAACTATAATTAAACTAGGAAATTGATCCCCATTTTCAACCTACGTCCAAACCCCCACCCTCAATCTCATCAATAATCACCAAATTGCCCAAGATTCGTCCAAAACCACGAACACTAGATTCCTTGAATGCGGAGAACGAAACAATGAAAGGGTAATACCTCAAGATGAAGGGTTGATTATTGCTTTAAGAAACTTAAAACGAACCTTTGAGCATTTTTTATCAATGAAAAGGGGCTCACCAAAGTTATGAGGTATGAAGATTCCGACGAATCAATGCGATTTCCGGCAACTGAATCCCAGATTCCAGAGACTTCAAAGGGTGTGTTATTTATGCTTCCTCCCTCTTCGCTTCACCTTCTTCTTCTCTTCTTCTTCTTTCTGAATTGATGAGACTTTGATTTTCCTTTTTTTGATGTTCTTCGTTGCTTCTGTATGTTCTTCTGTATGATTGTAATTGCTCTGTGTATTTTCCTTTTCTTTGTTGTATTTCTGTTGTGTGTGAGAGCTGAAAGAATGATGATGATAATTGAGAATGAGTATGAGAGTTACATGGTGTTGTGTGATTATGAGAATGGTTGTTTAATCATGAACTGAGAGGGTGGTGATATGTTGCAAGGTGGTGGGGGTTGATAGTTTCAGGTCCTCTTGCTCAGGGCTTCGAGGTGAAGCATTGAAAATAATGTTTTTTGAGCTTTAGTGAAGAGTTAGGTCATGATTATTGAGGTGATGATGGTGAATGGGTGTGTGGTGAAGGAAAGAAGAATAATGAGAAGTGGTGAGGTATGAGAAGAAGATGAAGGTTCAGTGATGGTGACTGAGATATAAGGGAGTTGGGGTAGGTTATTAGCTGTTGTTGAATGATATGAGTAGATGGGACTAGGAATGAGTGATGTTAAGAGGTTATTGAATGGTGATAATAGGAGAGTTGAAGGATGACTGTAGCATCAAAAAATGGAGAGTGGAGGGAAGAGATATGATGGCGATAAATGAATCGAGAGCCCCTTTTTATTCTGTTAGTTAGCTTTTTATTCCCAAAAAACCTCAGGGAGTTAGTTACTAGTTGGTTATAGGTTGTTAATTGATTGGAGGTTAGAAGTTAGTTTCTTTTTGTAACAGAATTCTGTTAGGAAGTTAGGATATGGTTAGAGAAGTTAGAAGTTAGGGGCAGTTAGAGGAAGTTTGTTAAGTTGTTAGGGATTAATTACAAACTGTCAGGACAATTAGAAGTTGGTTAGGGGTTTGTTAAAATAGTTTTTTTTTTGAACTGAATGGTTAGTTAGAAACTGTTAGAGGAGATTTAGTTGAAGTTTTAAAATTAGTCTCAAAATCTGTTTTGTAGTTAGGTAGGTTAGGAGGGTATTTGATGGAGAAAATGAATGCAAGTTAGTTATAGAAATGTTTTAAATTTACGTGCAGGGTTGGTATGTATGAAAGTGTTAACATGGTTCATGCTATTTCTTTTTGTTCTCAAGTTCTGATATGTGAATAACCTGATGTACATAAACCTTGAACGGAAGCTGCTTTATTTGGCAAACTTATTAAATGTAAGTGACATGTTTGGATATGGTCTTGTATGCTTATGATGCTTGTTGGTATTGCAACTTGAACTTCACTTAGAGGATGAATGGTGTGGCAGCCAAGAAGAAAATAACTTGGGCATGGATGTTACTTGAGACCCAAGAAAGTCATTTAGAATTTAGGCCCTTCGTATAATTTTGTAACTCTCTTTGTAACACTTGATGGCTTTTGTAACTTGGTACAATATTAATGCCATAAACCTTGTAAACATGTATCAATGAAAGTGAATAAAAATAGATTTGCATCCTTGGAAACTTTGAATTATTCTTGATATTTTAATCATTTAGTTAAAGATAATAAAATGTATGAATCATCCATTGGATTAATTGAAAACACCATTAAAATGAGGGAAATATCAGAAAATGATGATAAAACTGAGAGATAGTAGAATTTTGACTTTTGAGGAATTGTGTCCAAACCTTTCTTGATTATGGAGAATTTCGTACCAATATTTGTTTCCATGAGACCTGTCACAAGAGAAAATTCAAACACCAATAATTGTACCAAAAACTTGGCTTGAGAAACACCACGAGTAATCCACCTAAACCATTCATATACAACCATGTTTGTGATCTCTTTTAGGGATTTTTGAATAAGTTTACATGCAATAAATGACCTATATGAATGAATCGTAGGGGTAAAAAATGGGGTTATGATTCTTAGAACACCCAAAATACATGGTGGAATTTTAATTTGAAGGCCCAAAACCTTTTGGAAGAAGGTTTGGCCTCAGGGTGGCTCAAATGCCCTAAAATGGCTAGTCAAATTCACTAAATCTCAAGAATTTTCCATTTGGTGCATGATTCTTCAGGCCTTTTTTTCACACTCTTAATATGACCTATAAAGGGTATACAAGCTTTTACTTTGAAGAAATTCCATGTAGAACTCAAAATTAAAAGCTAGGGCACCCAAGTTTTCTTCAAAAACAAGTCATTCACCAACTTGAACTAGCACTTCTCAAACCATCCATTTTTGGTCTTATCTTTCAACTAAAAGGTTGAAAAGGATGAAAAATATGAACTTTGAAAAAAGAACCACCTCATTTGAGAAAAGTACGAGGAAGTTATGACCTAGAGAAGTTGAGAAAATTAGGGTTTTGGTCCCTAGCAATCCATCAAGGCTTGAGGTATTATCCTTTAGAATTTGATCTTGAAATTTGGTACACTTGAAATTGAAGTATTTTAGAGCACATCATAAATAAAATGGAATCAATATCCCAAGAAATGACCAATATATGGCCTCAAGAAGTTGGAAACCCTAGAACAAGCCTTCGTAGGGACCAATTTGGGGAATTTGCTTCAATCATGGCTTATAAGCCAAAATTGATCTTTGATGTAGTTGAGTGATTTGAAATTGACTTGATGATGAATCCATAGCCTCAAAAACCACTATCATATCACTATCCATGAGGTAGATACAAGCCTTGGAGGTTGGTCGATACAATCAAACCTGCAAAACCCTAATTTGAGGAAATTGCTTCAAAGACTTGTGTACATAAAAACTTGAAGTACAAAGTTATCACATAACAAAATATCATCACAAATTTTATCATAGCATCAAAAAATACCCAGAAAGATTGAGAGGCAATTGTAACGCCTCGATTTCATAATTCTTGATTTAATTAATTAATTTTGGCGCGTTAGGTGCTTGTGCTATGTTTGCTCAAATTCTTATAATTTGGTTGTGTATGATGACTATCTTAATTGTGCTGTTTGTGGGGCTGGTTAAGGGTAGGTATCCCTTAAGTTGGTTGGGCATTGGGATAGTAATAATAATAATACGAGAATAATAAAATAATGAGTGTTAATATTATTAATTAGAATAATTGAATTAATTGGAATATAATGTATAGTTGGATTAAATTAATTAAGAATATTTTAATTAAAATAAAATGAGAATTGGTGATGGGCCTAGTTAGTATGAGCAATTAAGGGGGTGTACTTAGTAACCCAATTAAAAAAGAGTTAGAAAGAAAAATAAAAGAGAGGGAAAGAGAGAAGAAGGATTTTACGATTAATTTTTGGAGAAAGACTCAGAGAGAGGGAGAACTAAGAAGAGGAGGCTACCCTAGGATGGGTGAGGGAAGAAGAAGCTCAGTTTCCATAGAAATCGAACTCTAGCCAAGGTAAGGGTGGAGTTCTCTTCAATTAATTATGGGTATGAATTTACATAGAATTAGGTTTGGGTGGTGTGTGTTTATCTTCATCTTGCTGTCAAATGATGTAGGATGCCATTGCTGTACCTTGAAGCTCCTATTGAGCTTGAATAATGAATTAAGAAGTTAAAAGCATGTATCTCTAACTCTCTATTAGATTCTATTTATTAATGATTTTATGTTTGTGAGAAAACATGTATGTGTCTGTATACTTCATATGTGATACCTGTTGTTGCTGAGTTGAATTGAGTATCCCAAATTGGGACAAGTGCTGTAACAGAGCGTAACAGAGAAGTTCTGCCTCGCACAGTTCGGGCCGCGTCCCCCTGTTGGCGCCGCAAACTGTAGTTTTTCTGAGATGGCGCCGTGAACTAGTGTTTGCGCCGCGAACTGTATCATCCAGAATTAATTTATTTTCTTCCTGACTTGGAATGAATGTGTAGATGTGTAATAATCATATCTCATTCTGTTATATAATTAAATGATGTAATTTTAATGCATATGGGAGTGCTTGAAGGATATGATTAATTGTTTGATGTGGTAAATGTGAAACCATGGTATGTGTTTTGAGTGATATTAATTCATGCTAAGTGTTGTACTATATATACATGTGTGATTTGTTTCGTTGTAACTAATGTGGCTGAACTGGTTGGTTATGTGAATAAACATCGCATAATTGATTGTACGAGCTTTCACTTATGTGATGGTTGTTTATGTTTGGAATATGAATTAAATGACATGTGTTCTTTGGAAATGTTATACTGCTATTAAGACATGTTTCTGTGGGTAGCCGCTGGGCGTGAATCCTAGAGTTTAATGATGGACGCATTGCTTTGATATTGTGTACTTGCGCATGTTGCTTATCAGACGTGATGTACTGTGTTTGTATGGGAATTCACACTATGTTATGTTCGTTGTTAGGTAATGATGTGTGTGTACAAAAATGTGTCTTCTAAATTGATGAGGAATACATGTATGTGAAATTGTAAATGAATGTGTGGTTAGAATATGGAATATATGACATGTATCCTTAGTAATGGTGTATGTTAATATTATGATTCCATTATATAATTTTCATAGTATGTTGTTGAGTATGGATTGGAAGTATTTTGTTAGTTTGTAGATATGCTTTCCATTATAAGTGAGAACTATGAATGTGTGCCGTAAATGATCCTTATGCCATGTTATGTGATATAATGCGTGTAATTGTGTTAGTTGCTTGGTTGTGAGCATAGTTGGTTGAATTTGGTAAATGAACATTATGTACTTGATTCAATGGGCTTTCAATATGTGATGTTTGTTTATGATTAGATTGTGAATCAAATGGCACGTATTCTTTGGAGTGGTATATTGCATGAGTTAATTGGAAACGATCTGTGTGATGTTTCAAATGGGAATGCCATCAAATAATGTTTGGATTTATTTGAGTTCTCTTGTGGTTAATGGTTGATGCACTTCATACAATTGAGTCATATGTTATTCATTTCATGTGCATCCTGTGTGGTAAATAGACCTGAGTGGTCAGTGGGACCTGTGTGGTCATAGACCTGAGTGGTCAGTGGGACCTGTGTGGTCATAGACCTGAGTGGTCAGTGGGACATGTGTGGTAATAAAGTCCATATCCATTGCGATGGAATGGTCCACCTATATGGTGAGGTGGGGCTCTGTTAACAACTTTCCTGGGTGGGAGGTGAGCCGGAACCTGAGCAATCCAGATTGGTTATATCGGTACCGCATGCATATGGGTCTAGGATCTCATTTCATAATTTTGTGTTTTATTTGTATTGATGCATTGTCTGTGTTAATGCATGCTCGATGTGATGTTTTTGTTTGGAATGAATACTTGAAGTATTTTTGTTGTACCTGAGTGGTGATGAATATAAGGAACAATGTGAACATCAATATGTATGTGATTATACCTTGATGAACTAAACATGGTGTGATCTTGTTTTTTATAATACATCTGTTCCCATGGAATAGTACATGTAATGCAATTGATAAGATTATCTATGTTTGCATGCAAAGTGCTGAGAAATATGTATGAATTAGATTACATGTAATATGTTTAGTATGTTACCTTAGTGTGACTACGTGCTTGGAGATACTTGTCCTGTGTGGATAAGTGGTTAATGTACCTGGAATGTGAGAATATCCTTTGTAATTGAATATGATTTACTATGCTAAATGTCGTGTGATGCTTCCGGTAGTGGATGCTCGAATGTGTGCCTTGATTATTTGTGTAGCAACTTGTGAGATAATGCTCAGTGCTTATTTATCTGATATGTGTACTTTCATACCTTTTATTAATTGTGGATGATATCTCACCCCTTATTTATGTGGTTTATCGTTATCCACTTATGGATAACGTGCATGTATTAGTTGAGGTTGATACATGTTTGGAAGTGGAGTCTTCCAATGGTGTCGGGAAAATCCGCTCTGGTCGTAACACTTAGGGTCTGTTATGGGGTGTCTTTATTTGTATTTCTCTGGTTGAGATTAATTGAAAAATGTATTTTCTAATTGAAATGTCTTCCGCTGAATTAATGAAATTCTGTTGTAAACTCTTTTATATTCTAATTTAATAAAAGAAGGTTTTGTGAAAATGTTTGAGTAACACCTCAATCATATCCTTTTAATTGTTGCACTCTGATATTTGTATTTATTTAATCGAAATTTTTGGGGTAGAAATTTGGGTGTTACATAGTGGTATCAGAGCAGTTCGGTACGTCCGACCAGTGTTATTGAGTCAGTCGGTTCGACGGTGTATACTGTCTGTGTTTTCTTTTTTTTTTGTTGTGTTGTATTTGTTGGAATTGATCGGCTGGAAGGAGCGGTGCTGCTATTGTTGTTATTCTTCCAGAGACTAGACTAAGATACGTGGGGGAGAAGCTGGCGCTTCTCTGCAATGAGATGAGGATTGATTGGTTCGACTCTAGGATAATATCCAAAAGGTAAGAATGGTATTGATTAAGGATTTGTTTAAGGATTGATAAAAATTGTACTTGAGATACTAATGTAGTTGTGTAAGGATTATTTATACATTCGTTTTGGTTTCGACTATTCGTCTGGCAAATTAAAGACTTGATCACCCTTGATGTGTTGTCTATAGTAGTTGGAATTGAAATGGATGGGTAGATGTATCGTTTTCAACTTGTTAGTATGTGTGTGGGAATGAGAAGCTTTGAGTTGGATACTCATTATGGGCCAAGGGATCGTGAACGACTTAGAGGAATGCGCAACCCAGTATTCTTGGTAACAATTGTACTCGAGGTGACTTGAAGAGAAGACTCGGAGCGTTGTCGTTAAACATGAATAAATAACACTGTGAAGCTAGTGTTGTGTTGAAGGTGTAAGTACCAAGGTATCATTTGGAAATTGGGCGGATCTCAGATACGTGGATTTGGACTTAATGGAACTCAGAGGAGAGCTTAGTATCAGATAAGAAAGAGAACTCTTTGGATTTTTGGTCTTGATAACATAAAGGTAATGATTCTGAGGTTGTAGTAAAATGTGGATATTCAAAGGACGGTTCAACACGGTCTTTAACTGTTGCATCTGGAGTAACAGAGGGCGGAAATTCCGTTAAGTCTTGTTTTGAGGAAGGATTCTTGATGCCGTGCCGAGTATTGCGCTGAAGTGGCAATCCAGGAAAGGTGATCACAGGATAAGTTAAGATGTGGATTAATAAAGCCGATATTGTTGATTTGGGTGACCCGAAATGTAAATGGCCGAGAAATGGATGAGATTACGAGTTAGTATACGAGTTGGATTTAGCTGGATAAAATGTCGATTGGAAGTCGACACTTGTTTTCAGAATGGGGTCGTGGAACAATTAACAGATAGGAAAAGGTTGTGTTGGGCAAGACGAACTTGGATGAGAACTCTATCATGGACATTTAAGTAGGATTTTATGATTTAGTTTGGTCAGTACAAGTGGATACAAAGAGTAACATTTGGTAAACCCAAGGTGTTTATGGGATTTTGTTGGTAACCGTAGTTGGCACGAATAAGATAAAGGCGATACCAGATACAAATGGTTAAGGTTGCAAATGTCGAGGCAAGAGTAGCTCATGCTACATGGTCTGAGTGTGGATTTTTAATCAGAGGGATTTCAATAATTGAGTAGGAAGCTTGGATGATATAGCAGTGGTGGACTGATTACAAGTTGATGAGGAAACTCGACGAATGTCAATAAGGATTGAGAGAGGCTAAGCTCGGAAGATTCAATCGCGAGGTTTTGAGAATAATGTTATGAGCATATGTCTGCTACCTGAGAAGAGTGATAAGAAAGACTACTTGTCGGAGAGTATCCGATTTAAAGAACTCCTTTGAGAGGAAAAAGTTAGACTATGGATTTGATAAGGATTTTGGTTTGGACACCAAAGCGTGTTGCTATCTGTTATGTTTCTCGTCAAAGGATTTAAGGATGTGGATTAGATGTGTTAATGTCGTAATGCTTGGTAACGGTAGATTGCGAAAGGAGAATTGGGTCACTCCAGAGGGAGCACTAGTGGTGGTTGTGTGAGTAATTAGGGATGCGTAGGCCTTAACTCTTGGTTTGAAAACTCGGGATGTCGTGATGACATCAGATAAAGTAATTATTAACTTCGGAAGAGTTAGCAAGGAAGGATATAGTTGGTTTCACTTTCACTTAGAGAGTAAGATTTGGTTTGGATTATTCTTTGGCAAGAAGTGTATTAGGAAAGTGTATTAATCACTAGAGCTTGTGGAGAATTCATGCAAGAGTCACAGTGTCATACCGGGATGAGAGAATCTGGAAATTGGTGTCGAGTGCGGACGAGTATTGTGAAATTGAGTAACGGGACTGCCACGTTAAATCGGCAGCAAGCCTTTGAGAAAAATGATCATAGTAGCACAGCGAGACCAGAATGCGGAGTTGTGTATAAGGACTGGTGTGATTGGTATGAGTAAGAGATGGGACTTTGGATTCGCAAGAGTATGTGATTGTTGGACTCTATAAGAAATTAATTGGTAAAGATTTGGATATAGTCGAGTAAGTCAACTGACAAGGGGTAACTTGAGTTTCTGGAATTGATAGCGGCATTGTAATGCAGATATGTTGTAAGAGGTGTTCTTGCTTTTGGTTGTATTAATCAGAGTTTTCAGTTAAGAAGGAACCGGTGAGAGATGTTAAGGATGGTTTGTGCATCAAGGAATTCTGTGTTAGAGGTTTGGTAGAGTAAGAACCGTGTTATCTGTGTGGGTGGATGTTGGAATAGTATTTGGATGATTTTTGTTTTCTGGTGCGTTGTTAAAATAATTGTTGTTGTGGAGTCATGCATGTTGTTTATGTGATACATGTATGTATATGTGAATATGTGTTATGTGTGTATAACATGTGCATTGGGCGGCATTAGTATGCATGTCTTGAGACTGGTCTGTCTATCTCCTTGTGTCGTAGCTGGTATGCTAATATTGATTGTATTTTCCGTATTAAGTATGTTCTGGGATGATTGTATATGACTGTTGTTACTTTGTTGTGTAATTGGTTGTGGAGCTGCCGTTGTGCCTGAAAGGGTGAGAGCAACGGAGTTCATTGTTTGAAGCTGCTTTTGTGCCCTGAGTGGGGAGATTAATGGAAGGT
Organism: Vicia faba; assembly: GCA_948472305.1. Lineage (NCBI taxonomy): Eukaryota > Viridiplantae > Streptophyta > Magnoliopsida > Fabales > Fabaceae > Vicia > Vicia faba. Next base: position 1,110,799,614 of record OX451737.1, on the reverse strand, counting down.
CCTTGTGTTTGATTGTATGATGACATGATGTCTATATGATGAGTGTTATATGTTAACCTTTGTGGAGTGATGAATTGTTTGGTATATGTTATATATGATACGTTATGCGGGTTGGCATCTCGGTGATTGTGTGTTGGTTTTGTTAGGAGAATTTTCGAGGACGAAAATGTTCTAAGTGGGGGGGAGAGTTGTAACACCCCCGATTTCATAATTCTTGATTTAATTAATTAATTTTGGTGCGTTAGGTGCTTGTGCTATGTTTGCTCGAATTCTTATAATTTGGTTGTGTGTGATGTCTGGCTTAATTGTGCTATGTGTGTTTGTGGGGCTGGTTAAAGGTAGGTATCCCTTAAGTTGGAAATAAAAGAGAGGGAAAGAGAGAATAAGGATTTTACGATTTACTTTTGGAGAAAGACTCAGAGAGAGGGAGAACTAAGAAGAGGAGGCTGCCCTAGGATGGGAGAGGGAAGAAGAAGCTCAGCTGCCATGGAAATCGAACTCTAGCCAAGGTAAGGGCGGGGTTCTCTTCAATTAATTATGGGTATGAATTTACATAGAATTAGGTTTGGGTGGTGTGTGTTTATCTTCATCTTGCTGTCAAATGATGTAGGATGCCATTGATGTACCTTGAAGCTCCTATTGAGCTTGAATAATGAACTAGGAAGTTAGAAGAATGTGTCCCTAACTCTCTATTAGATTCTATTTGTTAATGATTTTATGTTTGTGAGAAAACATGTATGTGTCTGTATACTTCATATGTGATACCTGTTGCTGCTGAGTTGAATTGAGTATCTCAAATTGGGACAAGTGTTGTAACAGAGCGTAACAGAGAAGTTTTGTCTCGCAAATTCGCGCCGCGTCCCCCTGTTGGCGCCGCGAACCGTAGTTTTTCTGAGATGGCGCCTCGAACTAGTGTTTGCGCCGCAAACTGTAGCATCCAGAATTAATTAATTTTCTTCGTGACTTGGAATGAATGTGTAGATGTGTAATAATCATATCTCCTTCTGTTATATAATTAAATGATGTAATTTTAATGCATATGGGAGTGCTTGAAGGATATGATTAATTGTTTGATGTGGTAAATGTGAAACCATGGTATGTGTTTTGAGTGATATTAATTCATGCTAAGTGTTGTACTGTGTATACATGTGTGATTTTTTTCGTTATAACTAATGTGGATGAACTGGTTGGTTATGTGAATAAACATAGCGTAATTGATTGTATGAGCTTTCACTTATGTGATGGTTGTTTATGTTTGGAATATGAATTAAATGACATGTGTTCTTTGGAAATGTTATACTGCTATTAAGACCTGTGTCTGTGGGTAGCCGCTGGGCGTGAATCCTAGAGTTTAATGATGGACGCATTGCTTTGATATTGTGTACTTGCGCATGTTGCTTATCGGACGTGATGTAGTGTGTTTGTATGGACATTCACACTATGTTATGTTCGTTGTTAGGTAATGATGTGTGTGTACAAAAATGTGTCTTCTAGATTGATGAGGAATACATGTATGTGAAATTGTAAATGAATGTGTGGTTAGAATATGAAATATATGACATGTATCCTTAGTAATGGTGTATGTTAATATTATGATTCCATTATATAATTTTCATAGTATGTTGTTGAGTATGGATTGGAAGTATTTTGGTAGTTTGTAGATATGCTTGCCATTATAAGTGAGAACTATGAATGTGTGCCGTAAATGATCCTTATGCCATGTTATGTGATATAATGCATGTAATTGTGTTAGTTGCTTGGTTGTGAGCATAGTTGGTTGAATTTGGTAAATGAACATTATGTACTTGATTGTATGGGCTTTCAATATGTGATGTTTGTTTATGATTGGATTGCGAATCAAATGGCATCTATTCTTTGGAGTGGTATGTTGCATGAGTTAATTGGAAACGATCTGTGTGATGTTTCAAATGGGAATGCCATCAAATAATGTTTGGATTTATTTGAGTATGCTTGTGGTTAATGGTTGATGCACGTCATACAATTGAGTCATATGTTATTCATTTCATGTGCATCCTGTGTGGTAAATAGACCTGAGTGGTCAGTGGGACCTGTGTGGTCAGTGGGACCTGTGTGGTCATAAAGTCCACATCCATTGCGATGGAATGGTCCACCTATGTGGTGAGGTGGGGCTCTGTTAACAAATTTCATGGGTGGGAGGTGAGTTGGAACCTGAGCTTTCCAGATTGGTGATATCGGTACCACATGCATATGGGTCTAGGATATCATTGCATAATTTTGTGTTTTATTTGTATTGATGCATTGTCCGTGTTAATGCATGCTCGATGTGATGTTTTGGTTTGGAATGAATACTTGAAGTATTTTTGTTGTACCTGAGTGGTGATGAATATATGGAACAGTGTGAACATCAATATGTATGTGAGTATACCTTGATGAACTAAACATGGTGTGATCTTGTTGTTTATAATACACATGTTCCCATGGAATAGTACATGTAATGAAATTGATAAGATTATGTACGTTTGCATGCTAAGTGCTGAGAAATATGTATGAATTAGATTACATGTAATATGTTTAGTATTTTACCTTAGTGTGACTACGTGCTTGGAGATACTTGTCCTGTGTGGATAAGTGGTTAATGTACCTGGAATGTGAGAATATCCTTTGTAAGTGAATATGCTTTACTATGCTAAATGTCGTGTGATGCTTCCGGTAGTGGATGCTCGAATATGTGCCTTGATTATTTGTGTAGCAACTTGTGAGATAATGCTCAGTGCTTATTTATCTAATATGTGTACTTTTATACCTGTTATTAATTGTGGATGATATCTCACCCCTTATTTCTGTGGTTTATCGTTATCCACTTATGGATAACGGGCATGTATTAGTTGAGGTTGCTTCGTGTTTGGAAGTGGAGTCTTCCAATTGGGTCCGGAAAATATGCTCTGGTCGTAACACTTAGGGTCTGTTATGGGGTGTCTTTATTTGTATATCTCTGGTTGAGATTAATTGAAAAATGTATTTTCTAATTGAAATGTCTTCCGCCGAATTGATGAAATTCTGTTATAAACTCTTTTATATTCTAATTTAATAAAAGAAGGTTTTGTGAAAATGTTTGAGTAAAACCTGAATCGTATCCTTTTAATTGTTGCACTCTGATATTAGAATTTATTTAATCGAAATTTTCGGGGTAGAAATTTGGGTGTTACAGCAAGCACCAAGAGAAGAATCCATCTGATCAATCAATGACCTCCTAACTTTTGATCTCATTTTCTTGAATTTGATACATGAATGAATGAATGAATAAGTATCACGATGAATTAAATCTTAGGGGTAAAATGGGGTTATGACACACTGAATATGAATATGTGTGTTAATCGCATTTTAATGCTTTAAATTAAAATATGTGTTAGCACAGTGTGAATTAGGGTTTAGGTTTTCTTGATCAACAGGTTACATAAATTTGTGATATGTGGTTAGCCTCGTCTTCATCCATAAAACAAAAACCCTAACATGGTGAACTCCAGCTGATTCAGTTTAGTAGCTTCAATTTTCTGAAATTTTGAGTGTGGTGAGGAAGAAGAAGAAGAAGAGGAAGAATAGGGTGCGCAATATTTGAATTGGCCAATCCTGGTTGACAACACTTATTTTCAAATGTTTTCTTGGCCGAGTGTTAATGTGTGTGAGTGTTAATCTGAGCTTGCATGTGTGTCACCTTATTAACCTTTAAATCATTATGTTTTTTTGTCAACTTGATCCAATGGTTTGTATGATTTGGTTTCCTTGAAATCTAAATAGTCCAAGGTGCCACCTCAATGAATGAGGTGTGGATGGCCGTTGGATGAGGGGAGTGTATGTGGAACATGGCACGATGAATCCTCTTTCTCTCTTATTTTCATAATTGTTTAAAAATCATTTTTAATTTCCTTTAAAACTTATAAAATCCATAAATATAAATTTGTTGAGAATTGATTTTTATTCTAGTTGAATTTAAATTCCAAAATATTTTTCTGAATATAATGATGATTTTTCCACATTTTTTTGAGTACTTTTAATTTTGACATTTATTTTTAATTTATTTTTTAACAAAAATGTAGAAATCTATAAATAATTATACATAAGGAATTGAGGAACAAAAGTTAAATTTCTGGAATCTTGAGAATTTTTGTGATTTTTGTAAATTGGTTGCATATTTTTTACATACTTCCTTGATTTTTAGTGTAATTTCCTTTTTATGATTGTTTTTTCACTTTCAATAATTGTTTAAAATACCAAAATATAATGGAAAAATATGATAAAATTTGTGTAGCCCTATTTAATCATTTTAAGTAGGGTTACTTTGATGCATTTTCTGATTTGTTGAGATTTTAAGGTACCTCTAGTGTAAAGTGTACTAAAGGTCCTTTTCTTGCATCCTAAGTAACCCTAATCCATTATTGGAATTAGAGGTCACTTTTTCTTGCATACATACCTTGATTTCTATATAATTCAATGATGATCAATCCATGGTTTGAATCTTCATAGAGTTTGGTTTTAAAAATCATTTTTGCCTTTAAAACATGTGATTTCTTTTGGTTTTAGTTCATCCTCGTTGTCTATCATGGACTTTTAGGGTTATTTTGAAGCATAAGTCCCTATAAAAGATTCCATAGATATATTAGGAGGTAGATAGAAACATTTGTGCATTACTTTCCTTTTTAATTCTCAAGTTTGATTGCTTTTACATGGCTTGTTTCCTTGTATGCCCAATTAGGGTTTTGAATATCGGGTGGATGTCCATCCCCCATTTGTTTATCACTTTTGCCTTTATTTTGAAATTCATGACTTGGTTAGGTCCCTGACCTCATTAGAAGGTATATAGTGTATTGCTTGATCATTGATTGTTTGGTTTTGATACTTATGTAGTCATATGTTTGATTGTGATACATGTATTAGGGTTTCCATGAGCGTGCCTACCATTTTGCTTCTAATTTTAATTTGGTACATAATTTATGGATGAAACTTGATAAACTAACCCTTAACATCCAAATGAATCATAAAATGTCTTCAATCCCTGAATTGTGTGTTCATATCTTGGTTTTATACCTCAATTGTTCATACTTTCTCAATTTGCTTTCTTTTATGTGTGCTGTTTGATTTTGGACCCCAAAATGGAAGTATATTTTTTTGTAAAATTCTAAAAAAATCAAGGAAGTTACTTACTAATTTAGGAGAATTTCAAATTCCATTTTTTTTTGTATTTGAAGTTCCCTTACTGGAGTTTAAAAATGGACAAGCAGTTTGCTTGATTTGAGTCTTATCTTTGCTTTTTGTGAATGTTTGAGTGTATATATCATTATAGCCCGAGTTTCCACTTGTTTTATAATTTTGATTACTTGAATAAGAAGCAAATAAACCTAAAAATACTTTTCTTTGGTCTTTACCTTAATGCTTGAGTTGTTTTTCACTTTGATTACATAAGTGTGCTTAATTGTGGATTCTAAATAATACCAGGTGTAGGTTTTCCCTCACCTTGTTCATCCATTCTTCTTTTATTTGAGTTTATTGATTGAACTTAAGTCCCTACTCCTTAGAAGGGTGTTCTATTATTTAGTTGAGCTTTGAATGCTTTTAACTTTATGTTTGTTTGCATTTGTTTCTACCTTGTATTCTTGAGGTTTCGTCAAACCTAGTCAACTTGTTTTGCCCATATTTTTAGTTGTGTTTTGAATTTTGATGTGAAATTTGGTAGGCTGCTATAGGACATTATAATAAACATTTCATCTTAAAAAAAATTATGTGCTTGAAGCTCTTAGCTTGCTCAATTCATTACATCGTTGTTACTTGCCTAATTGTGCTTGTATTTTATGGGTGTTGTTGGTATTTGATCTCAAACCTGAAGCTAAACATTTTCTAAAATTTTGGAAAAAATCATTAGAATTCCTTATTTAATTTAGAACAACTCATCTTTTAGGAGTTTCTGAATTTGAAGCTTCTATGTTTGAGATTAAAAATTAACAAACAGTAGGATTACTTTGAGTTCTCTTTTCACTTTTTTTGCATGTTTCCCTTCATTAATCTTCTTTGTTTTCCTTGCAAGTTTAATTTTGTTTTGGACTGGCCGAATGGATTCATACGGGCCAATCCGCTTCTGCAATCAGAACAGCCCAATTAACTTGGCTCGGTCCAAATAGGCCTTCCAAAGGGACAAGTCTGCATTCTACTGGGAAAGCACTTCCCCGGGTAGGATCTTCATCCTGCTCGTCCTCCTCATATTCAGGGACTAACGAATCACGCCTGCTCATGAGCTCGTCCTGCCCGACACAGAGGGAAAGCTATCGATTAGCCCTGCTCAGCCAACGGTCTGGTCCGCTCGACCTTGACCTAATATAACGACTAGTACCTGACATTTCCTATCTTTGCGGGCCTGTCTTACACGACCCTAAAATAGGAATCATGGACCACACGCTGGTGATCATTATATATACCCTCATAGAATGAGGGTCAGGAATCTTATTCTGAATCCTAAACATGATTCTACTTTCACCTCCAAGAGAAACCTAGTATTCTGCTCGGTACCTCTTCCTCCTTTCGTTGACTTTGGCATCAGAGGCTCTTTTACAGGTGTCCCCCCATATCTTGTTGACAAATAGGTTGGACATACCTTCTCCAGAATACCCTTTGAAGGATAAACCATCCAAATTTCTAGTCGGACACAATCAATGGCGTCGTATGTGGGAACTTTGTTATCCCGTCTTACCTTCTTCATCAGTTTGCGAACGACCAAAGCATTTCTCTCTTCTAAGATGGTTGATCTAACGAAAGTTTTCATGTACAACCCTCTGGCCTAAATAAATATCATTTTCTTGAGCCAAGCAGGGTACAATTTCATCAACAATCACGTTGAAGATCATGCTCGACACCATGTCGACCGTCATTCACTATCGCGGATGACTCATCTCACCAGCGACCACCTGGTCCGAAGTTTTGATATCTCCATCGAGGAACAACGGTGAATATCTATTTACCAGCCTATTCTGATTCCTCCTGGCATCGACCCATCGATTAAGATGCTCTTGGAAGGCCTAGACTGATCCAACACCCTGGCCCATTCGGTGGACGTCAGGTGGATCGTCGCGGAAAAAGCCATCCACGTCATGGACTCTTCTCGGAACGTCCTAAGACTAGACTCTCGCAGTCCCACTCAATGATGAATCGCTTGTCATGAAAAACCCTAAGATTCTAGTGATAATCAATGTTGCCAGAAGGACCAATCACCTCCCCGGAGGGATCATCGTTCTCCTTGACCCCAGTCCCTTATCGCAGATCGGGACGTCGACCGAGGAAGAATACTCCTCCCTAAAATCCCATTCTTTGGGGACCCCTTTACTCCCTCTCCACGTCTCCGGAGTTGAGCAGTGATGATGAAGACAACCATGGACTAATGTCCAGGGAAATAATGCATGCCCGATCACGTTATGGGCTAGAGAAACCCCCAATCAAAGGGCTCTATGATGGTTCATCTGATTCAAACGACCATCTGGAGAACATAGATGCCCACCTGGATTATCAAAGCGTCCCGGGGGCCATCACATGCATACTCTTCCTGACCACACTGTGGAAGACCTTCATGACTTGGTCCAAAAAGTCTCCCTCATGCCTTAATCAGGTCTTGGGGGCAGACGGAGATAATGTTTTCCAACCTACCCACCTCCTCGCGAAGGCAACCAAAGATAGAGGCCTCCCTCGTAGCTATCGTCTGTGGTAGCATAAATCCCTCAGACATTCTGCAGAGATCCAAAGAGGTCCCTGTCCACGTCAACACGATGGACGGAAGGGAGAAACATCTACTGTAGAAAGGACTCTATCGCCGAAACGGATTCACCAGAGTAATCAGTCGAGACTCTCCCCCATCGCTTAACGACCTCCTATGCACCGTAAACAAATTCATCTGATATGAGGAGAAGAAAGCCACTCAGTAAATCAGAAATTCCCAGCACCAAAAGGTCCTCCCACTGCAAGGACAATCAACCCGGATAGCTCCTCTCTCGAATGGGGGATTCCCGCCAAACCTAAAAAGGTCAGGGTTCCCATCCAGACGAGGAACAAGGCAAAGCTCTCCAGCCAGACTATGACTTTCCCCAAATGAGAAACACACGTCAAACGTATAAAGGCCAGAGACCTCATTCACCGGGTACAGGTGTCACGGAGAAAACCATCAGTTCATACTCCAGACTCGTTGCATTCCGGGTATGGGGGAGTTCCAGGTAAACGCCTTCAAGTATTCTAGACCCTGGCTCCCAACAAGATTGCGAGCCCTAAAAACTTTCACGTAACGTTGAGCATGTTCTCCGCGAACAGAAAACCGGAGCGGACCTCCTTGCCAAATTAGTTAGCACTAAAGGAGGGAACAAATCCGTCATCCAAGATGTGCTTCCTCGTCCAAGTGCAAGGTCAAATCCTCGACACTAGTTCAACACCATAGTCAAAGTAAACTTTTGGACCAAAACGTCTTAGCTCGTCTCGAAATTCCCCAAGAAATCGTGACCGACACGGTACCCAGTTCACTGACAAAGACCTCCACGAATGGGTCACCATGCTCGGAACCATCCAGAATTACGCCTCGATCGAGCATCCTCAGACTAACAGGTAGGCATAAGCTGTGAACAGGTTCATATTGTGGGAGATCAGATGAAGTTTAGACAAGGTCAAGAAAGTATAGGTCAAAGAGCTACACAACATACTCTGGACCTATCAAACAACTCTTCATTCGATCACGGGGGGAAAACCCTTTCAAACGTGCTTACGAAACAAAATTCGTCATCCCTGTCTAAGTCAGAAAGCCATCCCGCCGAGCGGATGCACCTCTTGACAAGGAGATGAATGATGCTTCCATCTTAAAATAACTCGACCTAGTCAAGGAGGTACGCTCGAGGGATTCCCCTCGAGAAGCTACCCTAAAACCACTAAACTCCGTTATGATCCTGGGATCATACCACGTGAGTCCACCATTAACAACCTCGCCCTCTAATGAAGTCATAAAGACTCTCAGGGACATGTTTGTTGCCTACTGGAAAGACCATTTTCACGCGCTCGATGAGACTGGAACATGGGGGTCAACTTCCTCCAAAAATCTGCAAGGGAAACAAATCACTCGACTATAAAACGCTGAGAAGTTAAACAAATATCAAACAACCAAATAGCATTGTCTTTGGCCCACTTTGTAATTAACACGAGGGGTTACTGAATACCCACACATGTCATGGTATAGCAGGTCTTGTAGACTTTACGAGACGAAGAGGATCAACTTAGTAAACGAGCTAGACTCGAACAGGCGGGGGACCCTATAATGGGCTTCTCCGACTTTTGTACCCATATAAGAAAAACCCCAGCTCGTGATGGGTGTTCTTGTTCTTGAGGCCGGGACCATTAGACAACGGGTCTTGACTTCATAACTGAGCCTGGCTTGTCTCGGGTTCTTCGCCTAGTTTCTACAATGGCCGACCATATATCTTTCGAGTAGATCTCTCCCTTCACAAAAAGATAAGATATATTCTATCATTTCTCTTGTCACCGGCCCTCGCCCGTATCATCCTGTTACGTGCACCACCACATGCCGAACAAACGTACTCAGTGGACGAGCTCCACAGTGAGCGGGCACGACCACGTGCCAAACAGACGTCCCCAACAGAAAAGCTCCAAAGTGAGTGTGCACCACCATGTGCCTAAATATACTTCTCCAACAGACGAGCCCCCAGCGGGCCAGCACCACCACGTGCCAAACAGACGCCCTTAGCCGACGAGCTCGACAACGAGCAGACACCACCACGTGCCCAAAATATGTCCCCAGTGGACGATCTCCAAAACAAGCATGCACCACCACGTGCCCGAATATACGTCCCCAGGTGACAAGCCCCCAACGGGCAAGCACCACCACGTGCCAAACAGACGTCCTCAGCGGACGAGCTCCACAATGAGCGGGAACCACCAAGTGCTAACAGATGTCCCCAGTGGATGATCTCCAAAGCAAGTGTGCACCACCACGTGCCCGAGTATACGTCCCCAGCGGACAAGACCCCAGCAGGCAAGCACCATCACGTGCAACCCAATGTTCCCAGCTACTAAGCTCCTTAGCGAGTATCTCTATTGTCCCTCGCAGACGAGCACCTTCGCGTGCCTATGTTATACCCCCAGTGGGCATATTTTGAGATCCCATTAGCCGACACATTTGTACAAGGATCACACTTCTATATACTTAATGAAATATCTAACAAGCTATATTTTCATGCAGAGTTATATTATGTGTAGATTCGAAAGCAAATTACGAGCTAATTATACATTGATTAACATTAACACGACCTCAAGGTCAAAATTGTCTTGTGGTTGTTTGCAATGGTGACCACCTCCCTAATAGGCACCAATTATCAAACTATAAGTTTATGGCATGCATGTCAGCAATACAACAAAATAGGAAAGAAATTCATCATCAATCTTGGCCATCACCTTCGGTCGACAAAGGTTCCTCCAGCCGTTCTTCTGAGAGCGGGGATATGATGCCATTTTGGGTAACTCTTCAGTTCTAGGGGTCGACTCGACCATCTGCCCATCCACCACGGACCACAGGTAATCACTCCCAATGTGTCACCAAGCCAGGATTCAAAACGAACAATTGCTCCATGATATTCTCAAACGATTCTCACGCCGCCTTGACCAATTCCTCTTCGAGGACTATGATCTTGGCGACCAATTCAGCCCACGAATTGAACATCTTCATGTCTTCCTATTCCTCATCTGCACGAGTTATCTGAGCAGTGAGTCGAGCAACCTCCTCATCCTTGCCTACCTTCATATCCTCGGGATCCTTTGACAGCTGGGCAACCTGCCCCTCCAGGGTATCTTCCCGCTTCTTCTCCAAGTCTATCTTGGATGGAAGCTATGTCCTCTCCAACTGACTATGCTCCCTCTCCTCAGTAAGAAGGGTTCCATCAGTCGCCATAAAGACCACCTCCAAGACTCTTATCGCCCCGGCGACATCCCTAGCTAAACTGGCCTTCCTAGACCCCTCAGCCAGGTTCCTATAACTTTGCACCTCGGCTCGAGGAATAGTCAGAGTGGTCCCAATCTCGAACAGATTCCTTTGGATAAAGTAGGTCGGAATAATGCTACTTCATGCTTCCCTGGTCTCACGGACGACCTTAACGGTACCCCCGTCAACCCTTTGGCGTTTCAGAGCCCGAGAACTCCCCCCCGTTAGCGGCAAAATGGTGGGAGTCGAATCCGTCCTCAAACCTCTAGAAGGACGACTAGAGCCAATGTTCCCCTTATTATGGGAAACTTTTTCTCTCTTGGTCTGCTTAGCGGCACCTCTTCTGACGCCATCAGAGGATCCAACCATCTTACCTGAAACAAACAGGAAATCAAAGTGTCAGCATAACGAACACGAAAGTGCACAACAAATACTCAACAAAAATTCTAAGAGTACAAGAGCAACCTAGTAGAGCGTGGTGTCATAACCCCATTTTTACCCCTAAGTTTTCATTCATCATGATACCAAATCATGCATTCACTCATGAGTTAATTCAAGAAAAGTTTGAGATCACAAGCTAGGAGGATAGTGGTGGGTCAGATGAATCCTCTTGTTAGTGCTTGTTTTATTGGCTTGTGAATATTTCTTGGTATCTAACCCTCACTTTTGTTGATAGTTGTGTATATATTGCTTTTGTTTCAAAAAGTTTCCAGGAATTCAGGTTTTTGAAGAAAGGTACCTCAAATTAGGGTTTTTAAGTTAAAGAAATCGACTAACTTCTAAGGGTGGTATTATCTTCATCAAGATAGCTATGGGTGTGATTCCAAAAGCATTGGTCTCATTACAAAGTCAATTTCAAATTATGCAAGTATCTCAGATAAATTTTGGTTTTTCAACCATTATTGAAGGCAAACTCCCAAATTGGTCCCTACAAGAGTTGAAATTAGGGTTCCCAACTTCCATAGGCCATATCTTGGTCAATTCTTGAGCTTTTGATGCCACTCTTTTGGCATTGTACTTCAAATGACTTCAATTTCAAGTGTGCAAAGATTCAAGATCAAATTCCAAAGTTTGAGGCAAAAACCCTAATTGGATTTCTAGGGTTCCAAAACCCTAATTTCCCAACTTCTCTGAGACTTAATTTCCTCATACTTTGAGCTTTTGAGATGATTTTTTTTTTCAAAGTGCATAATTTTTCCTCCTCTACAACTTTGTAGTTTAAGATCAAGGCCAAAAGTGCATGGATTGGAATGTGTCATTTTGAGCTGACAGTTGACTGGTTCTTGATACAATGGTGGGCTCCAATTTGGGGATTTTGAGTTTTAAAGAAAATTCTTGCAAAGGGAAAGTTGAAATAGACTCATATGATCTTAATAAGAAGGATTGCACAATTGGTTTCACAAAATTGGCTGATTTAATGGGGTTTTGAGGAGGTGACTTGTTGAGCAAGTTAGGTCTCAAACTAGGGTTTTTGAGGTGTGAAGACCAAACCAATGGTGGATTCTATTCATATTTGATGATTCAAGTACAATGGCTTTTTAATTTTTGAATTTCAAGTTAATTTGCTTGACTTTTGAAAATTAGGGTTTTGAAGGTGATTAAGGGTGCCATGTGTCACCATTTGAGAGTTTTTTCAAAAAGTTGAATTTTGAGACAAAAATATAGTATTTTGGGTATTTGGAACATTCTACAATAAATGGTGAGGTCCACTTTGGCATTTGAGAAGGTTTGGTAGAGTTTTGGACTGATTACTTGTGAAGAAAGTTGTTAAAAATGTCATATGCTCAAAAGTGCATTTTGAGGTCATTTCTTGTGAAACAAAAAGCATGTGCACTTCATATTAAGTGAGTTTATGACCTGTTTGAGGTCAATTTCAAGAAGATCCATCCAATTCACCAAGTCAAGTATTGAAACCAAAGGCTTTATCTCATTTTACATGGTCACTCCAAGAAATATTGGTTGTACAACCAATTCAAGTTTGCAAACATGATATACATGACATATGTGGTGTGTGTCGGCCATTGATTGCAGCCAAATGGGCCTGAATCAAGAATTCAAATTTTACACTCAAGGTATGCATGAAATGTAAACTGTGTGCAAGGTGGTCTCTTCAATCCAACATTTCTCAAAATCCAAGAATCCATTTGCAAAAAGCCCATGTGGAGTTAAAATAGAGAAAATTATCTTTCCAAAACACCCCTTTTCATGCATTTCCATTAAGTGTATATTATTTTATCAACATTTGAAAAAGAGAAAAAACAACTGGTGCAAATTCATAACAGCTAGGTGCAAAACTCGTGTCTCATCTTGTAGGACCCAAGTAAGCTTCAAAATACACTTTAAAGCATTCATCCCATGTGCACACGAGTTTACCACACCAAATTACACACCTCTGCTCATATTTGCACTTGGAATTCAAGAGGAAATGCATTTGATATCGGGTTGAAAAATTCACACACCTTCAGGCCAAATTGAGTTACAATATAAGTCTCATTTCCCTCCATTTTGCATTCAGTAACACTCTCTAAGAGAATCAAACCTCAATTCTCTCTAAATTTTTTCTCTCTCCCGAAGTTCATTCTCTCTTGCAAGCTCTCTTTCCAAACAAATTTCTCCTAATTCTTGGAGATTCATCACTTCAAACTCTCCAGATCGTGAGACGACATATCAAGGAAGATAGATCGTATCTTAGTTTGCTTGGAGTTGCATTGAGGAAGTAGATTGAGGCGCTCAAAGTTTGAAGTTCTCTTTGAAGATCAGCGAAAGAATCCATCATATCTTGTAAGTTCCTTCACTTAAATGTTAAACAATGGCATGTTATCCTTGTTTGAGTAGTGAATGCTTGATCTGAAGTTAATTAGAGTTCAATTATGCTTGATCTGAGTTTGCCTAATTCCTAGGGTTTTTGAGTTGTTTGATTCGTGTTTGAATTTTGAGCATGAATTGGTTGAAACTATGGCTAGATTTGAGTTCCTCGTGCTCTCACGAGTTCATACATGTGTAGTTTACTAATTTTGATGAAGAATTGAGGGAGATATGGTACTCCGATGATGCTCCGGTGAGTTGCTCATCTTCTCCGGTGAGACTATGTGTTTTCCGATGGCCTGACTTTAGTTTGAATTTGGACCGTTGATTGAGGCTTCGCGCGCGTTATCCTGTGGTTGAGATTCATCCAGTTCCTTTATTTTATCTTTATTCCATTTTATTTTCATTTTTGTTTAATAAAATTCCAAAATTAATTAAAAATAGTAAATAAACATTACAAAATCCACAAAAATTTTGAGATGTATATTTTAATTTCCTTGATTTCATTATGCATTTGGTTTGTTTCAATTTTTAGTTTAAAATTTAAATTTAAATTTTATTTGTTAATAGTTTAATTTCCATTAAAATATCCATAAAAAAAATACTAAAATAGGTTTAAAAATTCTACAAAATTTGACTAGATTTGTTTTAATGTGTTTGAATTGTGATAATTTTGTCTATGTTCAACTTTATGATTTCATGTGGTTTTGTAAATTTTTGAGTTTTAAATGTTATTTTAATTGTGATAAACTTAGAAAATGCATGAAAAATAGTAAAACAAAGTTTAAAATTCCAAAATAATTTTCATAGGTTGGTTTAATTGTAAATAACATGAGGTAATGTTCTTTAGGTTCAACTTTTAGTTTGAGTGTAATTTTATGAATTGTTTGTGTAAATATGATTAAATACATGAAAAATACTTAAAAAAATCAAAACAAGATTAAAAATTTCAAAAATAATTGTGTTTGCTCTTTGAATTGTCTCTGACATGCGGTAATTTTGTTGAGGTTCACTTTTCAATTTTTTAAGTTGAATTTGATTTTCATGTTTTAATTGATTTTTAATATGTGCATAACAAAGAAAATTGCTAAAAATATAAAATACTTTTTTAAATTCTATAAAAAATACGTGTGATACCTGATAATATGTGAAGTGTGTGATAAATATCTTGAAGTTCAACTTTGCATTTTCCTATTTTTCCTATGTAATTGTTTGTAAATATGTTATTTGAATTTATTTTTAATTGAAAATACATTAAAAATAGATAGAAAGTCCTAAAAATACCAAATCAATTTGTGTAGTTTTCTAAAATTCTAAAGTTTATGAAAATCTTAATTTTGTTTGCATTTATTTTCTGTTTTGAGGTGAGATGTAAATATTTTTTAATTGTGATGTATTTTGTATATATTTTCTTTACTTAATTGTTTTTAAATACTTAAATACTTGAGAAAATTCCCCAAAAAATTGTGAACCACATTTAATATGTTTAGAACCTGTACATAATTTTACTTTGTATTTTTATACATTTTGATAATTCTTTCCATTTTTGTGAATATATGTTTGTTTTTGAATGCTTTTAATTATTTTAAAATACCAAATTAATTCATAAATATCCCAAAAAATTTGAGTATTAGTTTTATTTGATTTGAACATGAGTTTGTTTAGAACTTTTTCTGATTTAATCATTTAATTTGGTACTTCCTTTGTAAATGTTTGTTGGTGCAATTTTACCATGTTTGCTTGATTCACAAGGCACCACTTGAATGCATGAACACTTGAGACTTCTTTTGGTTGATTTTGAGGCTCATTTGATACTTGTTTGATATGTGTTGACCTCTGAGTTTGATTCATTTGTTTGACCATTGTTTGAATTTGGTGTGGGCTTAGTTTGTTTGACTTGTCACATTGTTAATCACACACACACTTGTTCATAGCCTTTACGACATGTATACCTATTCTATAGTGTCCTATTTGATGCTTACAACATACCATGTGTTTCATATGATCAATAATTTCACTTACCATGTGTTTTCCTAGAGGGTTGGTTTGAATTTGAGGTCAATTTGTTCATGTGTGCTTGCTAGGGTTTTGTTTAATCGAATGAGCTTCTTGGTTGCATTTTTCTTGTTGCCTTGTGTGTGTTTCTTTGTGAGTTTTTGTTCTAGTTTTGGTATGTCTTGTACACTATATTATACAATTAGGAAATATGTTTCATTCCTTTTTTTTTAACTCATATACAATAGTTCCCTCTTTAGGTAGAAATATGCTAAGTAATACTAACTTTGTTTGAGTTTTATGTTTGACACATGGTGGTAAATAATATTTTTAGCCTATATGGCTTGTGATCTTGTTTATATTTTTCTTGTACAGCTTCCTAACATGTAAATGAATACTTTTATGATTTCCTTTTGGCATGTTTCACTTCCTAGAATATTTTTAGACTTTTTTGCTTGAATTAACTTCTTTGTGTTTGTTTGTTTGTTTGTTTGTGTGTTGTTTGGTTTTTAACCTCAAACCTGAAGCAAATCAATTCCTAAAAACATGAAAAAAATCATGAACATTATATACTCACTCTGGAACATTTCATATTCTTTAACTTTCTTCATTTGGAGCTTCTAAGTTTGAGTTTAAAAATTTACAAACAGCTGCACTGTTTTGTATGTGTAATTGACTTGTGTGCATAGTTTCTTTGTAAATACATTCTTCTTCTTCTTTCCATTTTTTCTTTCATTTTGTTATACCTACTGTAAATGACTTGTTTTTGTGTCTATTATGCTTTAATTCTTCATTCATTAGCATTTATATTTCATTTTGCTTATCATTTTGCTTTTGGTTATGAGATTGCAAGCAAGGAAAGTTATGGTAAGGATGCCCCCAAAATTGCCAAGTGAGGGCTTCATCTTTATGTTATTGCTATGCATTTCATGTTACCTTTGTTTGTTTGTAATTAATGCCTTAATCAAGAAAGGAAAACTCTAAAAAATGCCATACTTAAATCAAGTTTCTTTTGTCTTGTAAAACATTGTGAATAGCCGTTAATCGTTAATGTAGATATCCTTCCCTTTTTGCATATAAATAACACCATAAATGATACTTAGTAAAGGTTGAACAATAAAAATACAATTAAAATATACTCCACATACTTTTGTTTATTTGTTTATCTTTTTCCCACTTGGGGCAGTTATCTTAGATGATAGGAAAACCTCAAAAAATACTTAACACACAAAAAACCGCTTAGGCGAACTACGAGGATTTTGATCCCCCATTGCACAAGGGAGGTACGTAGGCAGAAGATGTCTACATGAATCTTTCCAAGTCCAAATAAAAATAATATCCCCCGTTCTTCAAACTTAATAAGCAACAAATAATAAGGCAATAGCAAGTGGTTCCCTTGGAGTACCAAGGACGTGAGGGGTGCCTAACACCTTCCCCTTGTGTAACCAGACAGCTTACCCGAATCTCAATGAGATGGATTTTCTCGTTATTTTCCCTCTCTTCTCTTAGAGTAAATAAAAGATGGTGGTGACTCAATATGCTTTTCTTGGATCTTGGTCTTCTATACCCCGCATTCCGAAAAATCGCGCTACGACAGGTGACGACTCTACTAGGGACAACTATGTGCTAACCCTTATAGCTTTGTCTAAACCAAACTTGTTTATTGCTTTATATTATTATTTGTTTTTGTAATACGGTGAACTTACTTTGAAATGTGCGGTGTAGCAATAGTCGCCACCGACTTTTAATTTATCCAAAATAAAGGAATGGTAAAAAGAACAGGAAAAACCCTTTTTAAAAGATTTGGGTTCGGGGGGGGGGGGGGGGGGGGGGGGTACATTATACAAAGGGAAGGTGTAAGCACCGTTTGTATCCATGGTTATCCATGGGCTATTAGTTGCTTAGCTCACTTTTTTCATTTGTTTGAAATGTTTGAAAATGAGGTTTGTGAATAGAAATACATTCTTGTGTCTGATCTCAAGAAAATGTTTTTAAAAGTATTTGAAAATTTATTGATTTTTGAAATGTTTGAAAATGGGGGTGTAAACAACATTTTGAATTTTGAGCTTAGAAACTTAGAGGTATGTACCTTAATAACCAGGTCTTATTCTTTTTACCTTTCGCTTAAAGGGATAGTACTATCCATATCATTAAGAGATTGGAAATTCTATCTTTTGGATTTGAAAAGGGACATCGAGGGTCATCGAAGGCAACTTTATAGGATACCTTAGCAATTTAGAAGGGACTATCATCATTTTAACCGTAGCATCATCGAGGGACAAAATCATTTTTACCGTAGGCAACTCGAAGGGTCTATGATCTTTAAAACCGAGGGACTATGATGATTTTATTAACCGAGGGACTTTGCCAAAGGTATCCTCATATTTCGAGGGACATGACCGTAATATTCCGAAAGCAATAGAGGGGTACCCTAGAGAGTGCAGGTGTGCAAGGTGTTTAAATTCGTTTATTTTATCTTAAATATATTAGTGATCTATCGATTCGTTTTAGTCTTTCCATACACACAATTTAAAATATAGAAATAAAATAAAAGCAGACGATAAATTAAACATTACACGACTTTGGGAGAGGTACATAAATATAAGAAGTAATGATGATAAAAAGCCCAAAACGCCGGGGCAAACAACTAATTAAAATGCCCAAAACGCCGGGGCAAAAAAAAAAACAGTATAAAAAGAGAAATAAAATCGAGAGATAATTGAAATGTTTGAAGTAAGGTAATAACAATGAACTAATATAAACCATAACTCATAAAAAAACCGGGAAAGATATTGGATTAAAACAAATTCAAACTTAATTAAATAATTTAGATAACTAAACTAAAATTAATAACTAAGTTAGCTAATCATAATTTCCTAATAGCATATTCTAATTATTAACATAAATATGTTTAAATTAATTTACTAACCTAAATGATTAACTAATCTAAATTATTTAAATTAATTAACTAACTTATATTTAAATTACTTAACTCATCTATGTTTAAATTCCCTTATTTAAATTAATCAGCCTAAAAATATTAAACCTATTATAAAGATAAAGACAAACAATTCTTGGAGTAAAAGATGAACAAGAAAAGTTGTAAAAAAAAGAAATAATAAACATGGGTGGAGTGGGATTTGAACCCACCCCCTTTGAGTAACCTATTATTGCTTTTACCACTGAGCCATCATAGCTTCCGTGTTTAAAAACCAGGTCCACGTTCACATGTTGCAAGCTTTTTGGAGTAAAATGGAAAAATGCAAAAACAGGCCAATTGATAAAAAAATATGGTAAGTCTGTGAGAATCGAACTAGGGATCTTAAGCTGAAAGGTAAAAATCTCTGCCAACTCAACCACGTGCTGTAATTGTAATATATACGCCCTGCATATATATTATAATTTCAATTAATTCCTAAAAGCATATTAACTAAAAAAAAAGAAGAATAAAATGACCTAGGGAGAATCGAACCCATGTCTTGTTAGTGCATAAAACAAACCGTGACCATCTCAGCCACCTATCTCAATTGTTATGAAAATACCCCCATATAATTATATAATAAATATAGTTCGTAAAAAGTAAATAATAAAACTCAAAATGTAAGACTCGTTGACCATCCAATGGGGACAAGCCACGACTCTAGCCGGAGACCAAACCCTAGCGACGCCAGAGACGACGTCTCCGATTGTCTTCTCCATTCCACTTTCTTGAAAAAACCTGTGAAATCGCACGAGAAATCAAAAACAAAACGCCCAGATCAACTTATTACAAGATTTCGACCATGATGGGATAATTTTTGAAGCGTGAAACCAGCTGTATCGAAAGGTCCGAAGCTTCATGTCCATTGAGCTTTAACAATGGCAAAATCGTATCTAGCCATCAAACACTTCGTATGAATGATCAAACATGTTCTAAACATCTCGCAAAACACATTGATGATATTAATTTTGATTGAATCACGATAAAAACAAAAATATGGAATTCATAAATGAGAGGCAACCAAAGTTCATGAGGTACGCGTTTCAGGCTCGTTTTAGTTTGAATCTTGGCTTGTATTTACCTTACAACATCTCAAAAACATGAATTCACGCTTGTACGCCTTTGAAGATGGCTGTAGAATGGATTTTGATGGTGAAACATCATTCTTGAATTTTTCATTTTCATTCACGTGTGGTGGCTGCCAAAATCCCCCCACCCCCCAGCATTAGGATTCGTGAATTATTTATAAGTGAATTAATTAGTGTCCATAAACTTGGAATAAATCCACATTTTATGATTGGAAATTTGATTTGATCAATCAAATGGAATCCTTCCAAAAATGCCTCCCGTCTCTCTTGATTTGATTCTTCACGATTTTGGTAGCTCTCATGGACTTCCTTGGTCCTCAAGACAAGTAAATATCAAACCCAAACAATTTGTCAATTGCTTTTATATTTTATTTTATTTAAATTGGATTTAAATCCAAAATAAATGAAAATAATTCATATAGGGCATGTATTTGGAGTCATGGGCCATGGATAATGTCAAAATCATGTTTAGATTATAAAACATAGGCCCATTTGGAGGAAATTTGAATTTGACAAGTATTTTCTTTTGTGCACCTCTTCAAAAATGCTTAACTTGTGCAACTTGCATCTTGCTCGATTTTCAACATTTTTTGGTGTTCTTGGAATTTTTGGAAAGCTCAATAGGTCCTCTAATAAATCCTTTTGGTTTCATCTTCATTTAAGTTTCCATGCTCATGTATGCTTTAGAAAAAAGTGTCTTTTTGTTGACTTTCAAAATGACCTGTAATGTATTGGCTTATATATCTCAAATGAAGCACTTTTTAGAAAAATTGTATTAGTGACAAAGTTGTAGATAATTGAATTCTCTTCAAAATGAGCTTTGGTTGAAGAATTTCTGATGAAGTATGAGAAAAATAGGCTTGGTCAAAGTTGAGTTGACTTCTCCTAACAAAAACCCTAACTTGGAAATTTTGATCTTTGAAGCATGCTTGAATTTTCTTGATGAATTATGGTCAAAACTTGATCATATGATGAATGTGACTTCAAATCCTTGATGAAGATAAAAAATGAAGTTTGACTATATTTTGGCCATAGTTGACATTGGGTTCAATACAACTGATTTTGAATTGTTTGAGCAATTGACTGAGCAATCTTGTGCTATGAGGCTTGAAAATTAGCATGGAGATTATTGAGAACATATGAGAATACATGAGGTCCATTTGAGATATTGAAATTTCATTTTACACTGAGAATGGTGAAACCCTAGTTGAGGCTGGTTGTTTATGAGGAGGCTTGTTGATCAATCTTTGAAGTTTCTTGAATTGTTGAGAACCATTTGGATATGAAGAAGTATTTTGAACTTAAAATGAGAGGGCAAGTTTTGGGGTGCAACGGTTGTATATTGTTATATTATTGCTTGTGTGGGGTTCCATGTGTGGTGAGACAGAGCCAATACCAAGCTTGAGAGAAACATGATATAGGGTGGCATAGTCTTGGAAAGTCCACTTGACGATTGCCATTTGGATTGACCTTGAGAAAGCCCAACATTGGTGAGGTTAACCTATTCCTTTCATGAAGTACACATATGTGTTCATTAGTGAAAGGCTCTTTGGGTTGATCGACGATCCAATGGACTTATATATACCAAACACAACTTGACTTCTTAGGACATGGTGGTCGTGGCATCTTATTAGACGGTTTGTTCTCTAAGCTTATAACCATATTGTATCGCACTCAGAGTAGACTCTCTTGGGGTTATTATCGAACTTTGCATATGTAATGCATTGATAATAACTTCGAGATGGGTTAGGCTTTGGGCACCTTAGAATCATCGCTTCAGATAGCTAAACCCTAGTACAATCATTGGGGAGAGCACCTTGACTGTCAGGCTCCTTGCTTGTGATCTCAAAACCTTGCATTGTTTGCATTCATGAATCATATCATCATATGCATAGAAAACTTGTGATTTGTGAAGATGATAGTATGTGGGGCGCATGATACATTGTCCCCTTTGGATTCTATATCAGTATGTCCCTCAATTGACGCTTAGATTGTCCCTTCAGATTAAAATACTGATAAATCCTTCGATTTTCCCTTCGGAAAAATAATGGTAGGTCCCTCGAGACCCTCGTTTGTTGATTCGGAAAAAGAATTAAATCAGATAGTCCCTTCGGAATATTGCCTTAAAAAGAGGTCTCATGCCAATTTTAAAATCATCTTCACAAATAAATGACACTGAAAATGAAAAATATTTGTCTTGTTTCTTACCTTAACATATTTGTCATGTTTCAGGATTCTCGTTAGTTTATTTGTGATATAGCAGTGTAATCAGTATGGCATCTACCAGGAGAAACACCATTAACTTCAAAGTGAATCCTCCCAGATTTCTTGATGAGCTCAGATCATTGGTGAAACTTGTGGAAGATCAGGGGAAGTTTGTAAAGAAGTATGGTTCCTTGTTGAAGCTTGTGAGAGAAGAGGTTGATACTCAGCTGGTGTATCCTCTATTCCAGTTCTATGATCCTTTGCTTTGGTGCTTTACTTTCTAGGATTTTCAGTTAGTACCCACTTTGGAGGAGTACTCCATTATGCTATAAATTCCTATCTCTTAGATGACTCTCTATTCTGGTATAGAGGGCATGCTTGAGGCCCATGAGGTAGCTAATGTCACTCATCTCTCTTTGAAGGATATCACTGCTGTTTATTATCCCAAGCCAGGTGTGTATGGTCTGCCTATTCGGTTCCTCTTCGATAAGGCACATTACTTTGCTTAGATGGATAGTATGACTGCTTTTGAGGTTATCTTAGCTCTTTTGATATATGGGATTATTCTGTTTCCTGACACCATGGACTACATTGACGCTCATGTTATACGAGTCTTTATGATTGGGAATCCAGTTCCCAGTGTGCTTGCTGATACTTTCTATACTTTGCATACTCGTACTGAGAAGAAGCATGGTCAGGTTCTTTGTTGTCATGCCCTGCTTATTAGGTGGTTCTTATCTCACATGCCTCGCTCTGGTCCTTTTATGGAAAACCGGGATGGTTTGACTTGGGCCAAGAGGATCTCTTCTCTCACTTATTTTGATATTGTTTGGTGTCCTTGAGGATACACCAAGGGATCTATTATTACTCATTGTGGCTCCTACGCCAATGTTCCTCTTGTCGGAGTGAAAGGTTGTATTAATTACAATCCTATGTTGGCTTTGAGACAATTTGGTTTTGAGATGATCGAGGCGCCGAGGGGTTTATTTTTGGAAGGGGTTGTCACCAAGGACAAGGGTGATAGTTCTGCAAATAGGAAGAGTATGTACTTTGCTTGGTCTCAAGTGGTGAGACAGGGGCATGTGCAGTTGGGGAAACCCTATGGTATTATTGGAGCTGCTTACTTGGAGTGGTTGAAGGAAAGGGCACGCAAGCACAAATTGCCTTATGACATTGAGTGTCCTATGGTATCCACAAGTCCAGAGCCTTTGGTTATTCCTTATTCTGATTACAAGGAACTCAAGAGGAAGATTGAGTGTGTTGAGCAGACGAGCGACCAGTGGGAGAACCTTTATTACTCCATGCATACTGAGATGCATAGGATGCAGATGGACCTTCAGGATCAAAAGGACATTGTGGCCCGTAGAGATGCTTCCATTGAGGTGTCTAAGGTGAGAGAGGCTAGGAAGGATCTTTCTTATCAGGCCATGGCCAGTGCACTTGATAGATGCAAAGGGAGGTTGACTGAGTACGAGAGAGAGGATGCATTTAGGAGGAAGCGTCAGGCACCCTGATGTTCTTTTATTTTGAGTTTATATTTTGTGTCTCTTGTACTTTTGGAGGATATTTCTCTTGTATTTCTTGATGATCTTTTCATAGATCTTTTCTTGTACTCAGATGTTATTTTGCTTATTATATGATATTTAGTGACTCCTATTCAGTACAATTGCTTTGCTATTGTTTAAATAATTGACGAAAATCTTGAAATAACACATTTATTTACAAAAAAGAAACAATACAAATCAAAATCAAATTAAAAAAGCATCTGCATACATGCATCATATGCATCATACTTTATCATATCACTGTCCTCATATGGACTTCTTCAAGTGTCTGATGGTATTCTATTCTTCTTCAGAAGCACCTGTTGTTCACCGATATCCTACAAGACACAACATTTCTCGCAAGATGGATCAACTAGAGCTTGAGAACCAGAATCTTCGTGCTGAGGTAGCAACTCTCAAGGAATCTCTTGAGAGAAACAACGCTACTATGGAGACATTTATAGCTCATCTTGAGCGGGAGGACACTCCGCACCATGCATCTGTGCACATGGAGGATATCATTACTTCTGGACCGGTGTCTCAACCGGCTACATCCACTTTTGTCTTCAGGGCTGGTA
This sequence comes from Vicia faba, assembly GCA_948472305.1. Lineage (NCBI taxonomy): Eukaryota > Viridiplantae > Streptophyta > Magnoliopsida > Fabales > Fabaceae > Vicia > Vicia faba. Next base: position 1,110,775,435 of record OX451737.1, on the reverse strand, counting down.
CAACTGATGTTTCATCTAAGGTGGCGCCAGGTTGGTTGCCTCGATACCGCACTGATAGGTTGGTCAATACTGGTTTTGGTCGGGGCAATGTCCAGAACGAGAATCGTGTGAACTTTGAATTCGAAGGAAGTTCTCGATCTATGGGAATGAATAATGCTCGTGGATTCCTTACAGCTGGCGGGAATGTGTTTGATGCCAACCATGAAATTTTTAAAGGTGGCCAGATTCTCACAAGAGGGTTTGATACTGATGGTGAGAATATTTTTGGGAATAATCAGAATGTCTTGGGTAATAGAGTTGTGGTGGGAGGAAGGCCCAATCTCTTTGCTGGTCAAGGCTATGCGGGATAAGCGTTTGGTGGAAATAACCAGAACTTGTTTGGAGGACTTAACAATGGACAAAGTGTGTTTGGAAGAGGACCTCAAACTTACGGGGGACAATTGTCTATGCCAATGGGGAGTGCGACTATCCCTGTGGTATCTAGTGATCCGATTGTAATCGTGCGTGCGCATGAAGAAGAACCAGAGTTTTTGTTTCATGAAAGTAATGAACAGATAAAAGCAGAGGTAAAGCCTGAAATGAAAGAGCAATATGATGAGTTGACTAAGAAAATGGCATCAATGGCATGGGCTGAGATGGTAGGTAAGAATTCTTACGAGATGTGTCTCGTACCTGATGTGAAAGTGCCATCCAAATTCAAAGTACCTGACTTTGAAAAGTATAAGGGAAATACCTGTCTCCAGACAATCTGATAATGTACTATCGGAAGATGGGAGCTCACACCAAATATGATTAGTTACTGATTCATTATTTTCAAGACTCTTTGACCGGGGCACCATTGAGATGGTATATGAGTCTTGACAGTTCAAAGATAAAAAGTTTTAGAGATTTAGCTAATTCCTTCACCAATCAGTACAAGTATAATCTGGACATGGCTCCAGACTATGAACAACTCAGGTCCATGTCACAAAAAGAAAAAGAAGGATTTAAAGAATACGCCCAAAGATGGAGAGAGATGGATGCACAAGTAAACCAACCTGTGGAGGAAAAAGAACTTTGTAAATTGTTTATGAGGACCCTTGCTCCATTCTACTTTGACAAATTTATCATCAGCATGCCACGTGATTTCACCGAAATGGTTGGGGTCGGAGTGCGGATGGAGGAAGCGGTCTGAAAAGGTAGGTTGGCTAAAGAAGCAAGCTCATATGGAGGATCAAAGAAGTTTAACAATTGGCAAGGGAAGAAGAAAGAGGGAGAAACCAGTAATTCATCTCACTTTAGGAGAAATCCTAATTGGATGGGGAATAGGGTGCAGAACCAAGACATGGTGTCGTGGCGCGCTTTTCGCGGTTCGAGGCATTGAGGGCCAAGAATCGTGTTTGGAAACACTAAGACTTAAGAGTCGCCACCGTCTTATTTACTAATTAAAGAGGGAAAAACAGAAAACCCTTATCGGTCGAGATTCATGGGTAAGCTAGTCAGTTACATGAGGGGAAGGTGTTAGGCACCCCTCATATCCTTGGTACTCCAAGGGAACCACTCTTTTGTTATTGCCTTAATTTATTGTTTGTGTTAAGTGGGAAAAAGAAAAAGGTGGGTGGTTGATTTTATTTGTATTTGAGAAGATTCGTGTAGACATCTTTTGCCTACGTACCAACCACAAGTGCAATGGGGGATCAAAATCCGAGTAGTTCTCCTAAGGGGTTTTAAAGTGTGTTATGATTGTTTTGAGGTCAACTACTATTTCTTTCTCTAGTTTGATATCCCAAGTGGGAGAGGTCATGAGTAAAGGAAGAAAAAAGAATTTGTGAGTTTTGTTCATTTTAAGTTTGTGTGTTTAAAGTCAAAGTATAAGTTAAGTTGATTTTAAAGTAATATTTACATGCAAAGTAAGGATAAGATATACTAAATGACAATTATTTTGGCTGCCTCTATATGTTTTAGAACGAGAAATTAACTTTAGTTTCGATATGTTCAATTTTAGTTTTTTCTCGTTTCCTTTAAGGCATTAAAGAAAGCGGTAAAGAAAGTAAACCTATGGAGGCAAAACAACATCAACTATGCAATGAAATAAAGAAATTAAATAAAATGATATGGAAAGGATATATAGTGATAGGCAAAATCCTTCACTTGGTGTTTTGATCCTTTTTAGCTTTGTACTTCTCCTTTTCATCATAATTGTGATCTCAAACCCAAAAGTATGTATATGATTCAAATGCACAAGTATGTATACTATTATGAACAATTAAAGGGGTTAGTAAACTTCAACAATATAAAAAAGTACGAGGCAATATGTATATCAAAGTAAAACAAAGAAACAAAAGCCAACACAAAGTATTTACAAGTGTTATGCAAAAAAGAAAGGTAAAGAGGTTTCAATGTCATCATGCAACTTGTTGAATTTTTTAAACTAATACAGAAGATTCAAAATGAAAAGTATTAAAAATATGAAATGATCAAGAATACATTTAGAAGCTCCATGAATTTTTTCAGAATTTTTAAAAATATTATGCTACTGTTTTGGACCAAAAGTTCAACAAGATGCACAAAAACAATGTAACTTCACAAAGGTGATAAAGATGCATTCAAAAAGGGATGAAGCAAACCTCAAATGACAAAAGTGTTTCAAAGTGGTTTGTTTATCCACAAGTCAGGAACTTAAGTTCCAAATTTCAAAGAAAAATTCAATACCATCCAAGAGGTATGGCGAAGACAATGCACAAACATCAAGTAAAACACCATAAAGAGAAAACTTGCAAACATGGAATGATAAAGGGACTTAAACCCCAAAATAAAATTCAAGAAAATTTGAGTGTCATCCTCTACGGGGTAGAGGGACACAACTCAAAAATTTCAAAAAAATAATAAAAGGAAGGCCATGAAATAAATTGAAAATGCATGCATGATTTCATAACAACCTAATTATGATTAAGGAAAAATGAGTTTTAAAAGTGGGCTCAAACATGAAAACAAAGGGGATTAATGGTGTTTATGGATATATGTACCCATTATCTTAGTATTGATATGATTGTGAGGGTGTGTGAACCAATTCAACACCCTAATCACTCAAATAAAAAATGTGGGATATATGCACATGAAAATGCAAGGTGGAAAATGATGGAAAACAATTTTTTAAAACATGCTTTGAGAACAATTGGAAATCAACACCTACCATTCTCAAACCATGAGGTTTTAAGGGACTTATGAAAAAGTTTTAAAAGAAAATGAATTAAATTAGGGTTTCAAATTTGAATAATCATTTAGGGACCCCTAATCCACTTTACACTAGGGGTACCCTAAATAATCACCAAAACAGAAAGTGTAAAACACAAACCCTAGTTTATATCACTTAAAAACCTTGGCTATTTCTTTTTGGATTTTTCTGACCATTTTTGGTATTTTAAAACATTAAAAATCATTAAAATATGCTAAATAAAGGAAAATGTTTTTTTTTAATTTTATTTTTGATTGGTTAAAAAATAAAATAAAAAATACCAGCATGTAGAGCATAAAAAATGAGCAAGGGTCTCTTTTTGGAGTTTTTCATGATTTTGAGTTTTAAAGGTATAAAATAAATGCACAAATCAAACAAAAAAATAAATAAAACACTAAACAAGACCACGTGTCAGCGAAGGAGAGGCTGGCTGGACACGAGCCTTCGCTCAACGACCAAGTGTGGCTCAGCGACCACTATGAAAAAATAGCAAAAACTCGGTCTCCCCCCTCTTCACCAAAAATGTGAAGTAGTTAAAGGTTTTGTCATAGTTTTGCATGAACAACCAAATGGTACCAACAAAAATCATTTATGCTTTGAAAATAAGTGAGAATTTGACAAAAACCAACATGATCAAAGTTGAAAACAAGCAATTAATGAACATCAAAGCAAACAAACACCATATTCAAGCTTAGGGGGGGGGGGGGGGGGCAACCCTGACTCAACATAACAGTATATAGGTGAAAATGATCAAGAATTATACCCTTATTAAAAATGGGGATATGATGGGGGTGTTGATGCAGCTTGATTCACAAAGATCAATCTCTCGCCTCAGATCACTAAAATGGATGGTGGAGGTTGATTTGGAAAGCTTGAATGGTGCTCTACAAATCTGGTAAGTTTGTTTGAAAGTTATGGATCTATTTAAGAGAAATCTTCTCCCAAAGTTCAGGTAAATCAAGGTTTTGTGAAGTTCTCTAGTGATGAGAGTTTTCACTTTGGGGGAGATGATATTTGTGCAGAGATTCTATGGTCTCTCTGAGTGCTTAGAGATGAATGAAAGAAGAACTCAATTTATAGGAGAAGGTTGAGCTATGGTTTGGTGGAATTTGGGCCTTTTGAATGGATTTTTCCCATGATCCAACTTCAATCCAATTTGCATGTTTTAATCTGAGCCTTAGATGCAATTAGGTGGATATTTGATCACTAATTTAAGGCAAATTCATGTGCATGTGCTGAGAGGTTAAAAATGATCATTTTGCATTCCACTCACAAATTGCAATAATACCATTCATGTCCCAATGACAAGATTTTATGATTTTGGACCAATTGGGAGTTGCCACATATGCATTATGAGTAATAAGAGTGTATTAGTGACAAATAGTACCAACTTAATGATTACTTAACACCACCCCACCAAAAATCACGTCTTTTGTAAGTAAAATTCAATTTTGGGCATAAACATGACAATTGGAGAATGGGCCTGAATTGAGATGCAAAACTGATAATACACCCTTAATTCAAGCATTAGAATGTGTGTGAATCATTACTTGGGCCTGAAATTAAATGTATCAAGAAATGGCTCATGATTTGCAATTTGACATAATGTGCATTTTGAGCAAATGGAGGGTGCCATGATCAAGCAATGGGGCTTCACCAAAATGGACCAAAAACTTAATTTTTAGAGCATATTTGGAGTGTGTTTGAACATTCATCTGGGCTTGAAACTTAGATTTGGTCCATATGCTTCAAAAGTTGGTTTTTAAGCTTGAAATTTGACATACGAGTACCAAATGGTGATGTGAATGGATTAGAGCTCAAGTAACCCTACACACAAAATTTAAATGCACAATAGAAGGTTGCAAAATTCACTTTTGGGCCCAAAAAGACCTCAAACCAAAAATGGCCTATTGACACCAAAATGCCACTTTTTGACATGATGCAAAACACATGTCTCCTTCCAATCCATGAAATCTTGATGATAAATGACCCAAAAAAGATCCATAACGTGTATATGTGGTGGTGTAACAACTTTCATTTGGCCCCCAAAAGTCGTCGGAATCGCCGCTTTGAAAATTGACCTCTTCGTTACTTTACCCCTGAGCCGTAAATTCAACACCATAGCAAATGATATCAATTTGTAAATTAGACTTCACCATCATTCTTAGAATGCCCAACATACTTAAAAAAACTCTAGTGGTTTGTCAAAAAACTCGAAAATATGAAAATTGCCCAAAATGGCAACATGCGGTACACGTCACTATTCACTGAAAACTCCAAAAATGGAAATTTGAGGAAAACACCTTCAATTTCCAAAATTCCAAAGCCAAAAGTATTAGAATGTCACAAATGAATTGAATCCACCACTGGTTTGGTCTTCACACCTCTAAAACCGAGTAATTAAGAGTTAACTTCTTCAACAAGTCACCTATTCAAAACCCATGAAAATGGTCCAATTCTGGGAAACCAATTGTGCAATCCTTCTTAAAATGATCACATAAGTGTATTTAAACTTTTACTTCTCAATAATTTGACTTGAAACATAAAAAATCTCAAGTGGGGCCCAAAGTTGCTTCTAGTGCACATCATCTAACCTGAACAAAAATCAATTTGGGGCTTTTGTCCCAACCTCTGGATATTGATATTTATCTATAGCACCCTTGAAATTGAAGTCATTTGGAGCACAGTGCAAAAAGAACGGCATCAGAAGCCAAAGAATTGACCAAGATATGGCCTTTTGAAGTTGGTTGGACCAGTCGATCCCTCAAAAACCCTAATTTCAGCATTTTGCCAGCAACTTTGTGTACCTGAGAACTTGCCACACATGGTTATCACATGACAAAAACAACATCAAAACAAATACATTGCTATAATATGCCAAGAATGTCTTGTGAAACGAGCAAGCAAGTAAGGACCACCAATGACCAGTTGAAGGTCATAGCTTGTGACCTCAAACCTTGAGATTGAATTGAGAATGCATGAATAAACTATGCTAATGATGAATGAAAATTTAGGGACAAAAATAGGGTTGTAACAGTTACCGATATCGAAATACTCTTCATCCCTGAGAGCATTAGACCGATAGTTCTTTTGATTGAAGGGACTGAGAGTATTTTGATATAGAATTACCCGATTTTTGTCCCTAAGATGAATGAATCATGATGAATGTAAATGTAAAAAGATTTGATTGACGCAATAGAGAATACACTCTACTGGGAAACAACAAAGACTAAAGAGTATGAACAGAAGTAAACTCTGTGGGGGAAGCAAAAAGACTGAAAAGTCTGAAGATAAATAAACTCTTAAGTTGTAAACACAACAAACAGAAACGAACAGTAACACTGTCGATCCGCGATTCAAATTATCCATGGAATAAACTGTATATGGAATAATTGAAAGATTCATGATATTTTTGTCAATCAGACACATCATCGAATTACAATTCTGCCCATTGGCCCAAGTCTTTCTCCTGGATGGCACGGACAATTTTCGCCTCGTCTCCAAAGATTCTCAATCTTGAGCGGTTACTCTATCGCCTGAAAATAAGCTTTGTTGAACTGTAGGGTCAGCTACTGCGTCAAGTTTCACTAAACTATAGGGTCACCTATTACTTCTTCTTCTCCAAATCTTTCTCTTGTTGAAGGTGAATTCTATAAGGCATACTGATCTAGAATCCGGTAGGGCATACAAATCCAAAATTTGGGGCAGAAGGCATAAGGATCCTGTTTTCTGCAAAGGGTATAAAATATCCCTGTTTTTCCTTTGCGAGCATATACATCTCATTTTCTTTTCGTGGGCATAAAGATCCCTGTATTGGCAAAAAATATCCTGTATTGGCATAAAAGATCCATGTCTTGGGTATAAAAGACCCCTATGTTGCATATAGAATTTTTGTTTTAGGCATAAACATCCCTATGTTGGCATAAAATATCCAGTCTTGGGCATAAAAATCCATGTTGTCATATTGTTTTGATATCAATTAAGCTTCCCAACTTTCTTAGCTTTCACATAGAAAGGGACTCAGCTTATCCTGATTAAACTTCCCAACTTCCTTGACTTTCGTCTAAGAAGGGACTCACTTTAACACTCACATCTTGTTTTTTCTGATTGATTGATTGTCCATTATCGGGATCTTGTACCTTGGTTTCTCGTTAATGGGATATTGATATTGTTATTGATTGGCCATTACTTAACTTTGTAAATTGATTTCCCGTTACTGGGATCTTGAACTTGTTATTGATTTTAGCACTGATCACCCATTACCGGGCACTTTGCAACCTGATACATGCTGTTGGAGAAACACCAATCTGGTACTCTCGAAATTTGCTGGAGAATTACATCCACTTGGGATACCTGCAAAAGAAACGACCCGAAGTTCAATCCAGGAACAAACTGGAGAGAAACGGTCAACCAAGACTCAAACTGAGGAATAAACCCAGCTGAGGACATTTCTTCTAGAAACTATAGAGAAATAACAAGAAAGAATCTGCAAAGGGATAATTCCTTCCATCAAAGATAGAGAGACAACAAAAAACAAGACTCTTATTTAGGGAAATACAACTGACTCTCTGGGGATATATCATGATATGCATAACCTGGGAATACAACTCTGGGGATAAAATACCGCCACTGACTGAGAACATGCATATGAATGACATTTGAGTATTTCATGTAATGGTTTTTATGATGTGCATATTCATGCAATGATATGTATATTCTAACAAAACTTGACAAGCACAAGTATAACAGGATACACGATATAGACACAAGAGTCATCGATACCCTACTCGAACAACATTCTTGAAAAGATCCAACCATTATACTGTGGGGATACCAAACTGCTTGGGGAAAAGAGAAAAAATATTTGGTATAAGGTCTTCATCATGGAATAAACTCCGCTGGGGAACATCCTAGATGAGGAAATTTGATATGAGCGAACTTATAAAGGATTTTAGCGATCAATATCGCACTACTGGGGAAAACCAACTTAAGAACTCCGCTGGGGGGAAACACAACATATACCCTGATGGGGAGGAGATAGCGTACTCCCTGCTTGGAGAGCACATGTCTAGAATACTCTGTTGAGACATGATATACATGATCTGCATGTACTATCTGCTAGGGGATCCACTAAAGGATACTCTGAATTTGCGAACATGCTGGGGATCTCATCCCTTGATCCATTGGGAAACATGTGGACTTAGCAAGAGAAAAACACTGTTGGGTAGTACGAAGACTTCTCCGAGGAAATAGCAATCTGGATGGGGATTCCTCGACTCCTTGGGGAAAACAATGATGTTCTGATAAAAATTGACAACTTGCTGGGGAAATCAGCAACTTGTTGGGGATTATCCGCAACAACTGACAAGGGTACCAATTACTCTGCTGGAGCTAACACCTCTGCAAGGGAATGTCATAAATAATCTCATATCCAGCCATTTCCGATGGAAAACCATACTTAAGGAACGATCAAACTTATATAAAGAAGGATTTTACAAATACGATCCTACAACAACGATATTAATATGGCGACTTCACTGGGGAAGAAGCTTAAAACAAGATGCTTTACATACCACTTTGATGATCGATCGATCGACCCGGTCCTGGGTAAAACTTGTCTGGAAACCAACTGTTGGGGAGGAAGGTCCCAGCTGGCTAGCATGGCCTATTTGAGAATCACTTACTGATGCAAAATATGGAAGATTTCATACTAAATCGGATTCCAGCAACCTTCAAAGCAAGGACAAACCAGACCCATACACCAAGAGACTTGGTACTTACCTTTTCGAACATGCGCTATTCTAAGTGAAAGTTGTTTTTAAGAAGAAAAATTTCTTTTGAAAATTATTTTAGGACAATATGTTCATTATATCAACTTATGAATTTTAAAAACAAATTGGTACATAAACAAGTAGAGCATAAAGAGATATATTGTAAAAAGGGAATTTTATTAATAGAATGGTAGTTCATCAATGATGAATCTCCAAGATTCTTGTTTACAAAGATTTGGAAAATGGTAAATGGGAAAGTCTAAATACTACATAGCAATGACCCTATCCTCTCATTCACCATCGAAAATCCAGCTTCAAGCTTCAAACCTATCAGACCAGATCTTCTTGCCAGCATGTGCAGTTACTTGCCTTTTTATCCCTTGTTTTGCGTAAACTGCCCCAAAGGGTCTTTAGTTTACCAGGATTATTCTGTTTTTGTCTCTTATTTTTTCCTGGATCGCTCTTTCGGGTTTTCAACTTATCGAGTTGTTCTTTTGTTTTCTAGGCAAAGTATTTCTTGACTGCATCCGAATTTATCGTACGCGGGAGCTCTTCATCATCCATAGTTGTAAGGATAAGAGAACCTCCTGAAATGGATTTCTTGACAACATACGGGCCTTCATAATTGGGAGTCCACTTGCCCCGGTTATCATGCTGGTTCGACAAGATCTTTTTCACAACGAGATCTCCTTCCAAAAAAATGCGGGATTTGACCTTTTTATCGAACGCTTTCTTTAGCCGTCTTTGGTACATCTGATCGTGGCAAAGAGCTTTCAAGCGTTTTTCTTCAATTAAAATCAATTGATCAAACCTGGTCTGACACCATTCCGCTTTGGTCAACTTGTCTTCCATTAGAACTCACATCGAGGGGATCTCGACCTCGATTGGTAGGACAACTTACATACCATAAACGAGCGAGAATGGGGTTTCCCCTATTGAAGTGCGTACTGAAGTACGGTAGCCATCTAGAGCATATGGCAACATCTCGTGCCAGTCTTTGTAAGTTGCTACCATTTTCTACAAAATCTTCTTGATATTATTGTTTGCAGCTTCAACAGCCCCATTCATCTTGGGTCGGTAGGGAGAAGAGTTATGGTGTTCAATTTTAAACTCTTCACAAAGCTCAGTGACAAGGTTGTTGTTCAGATTAGATCCATTATCAGTAATGATCTTGTTAGGAACACCATATCTGCTAATGATGTTGTTCTTGATGAATCTGACGAAAACTTGCTTGGTGACATTGGCGTATGAAGCCGCTTCTACCCACTTTGTGAAATAGTCAATTGCCACGAGGATGAATCTGTGTCCATTTGAGGCTTTCGGCTCAATCATGCCGATCATATTGATGCCCTACATAGAAAAGGGCCATGGTGATGCAATAGTGTTCAGAGGAGTGGGAGGCACATGGATTTTATCTGTGTACACTTGACACTCGTGGCATTTCTTGGCATACTCGAAGCAATCGGTTTCCATGGTCAACCAATAGTAACCGACTCCTAATAACTTGTGCGCCATGGTATGTCCCCTAGCATGTGTCCCAAAAGTTCCTGCATGTATGTCGGTCATTAACAGGTCTACTTCGTGTTTGTCCACGCATCTGAGTAAAACCATGTCATAGTTCCGTTTATACAACACTTCTCCGTCTAAGAGGAAACTGGATGTGAGCCTTCTCAAGATCCTTTTGTCTTTCTTGGACGCCCCTGTAGGGTACTCTTGTTTAGCAAGGAACTGCTTAATGTCGAAGAACCAAGGTTTGTCATTTGTAGTATCTTCGGCGTTGAACACATATGCCAGTTGGTAAAACTTTATCAGAATAATGAATGGGGTATCATCAGATCTACTAACTCAGTACGTTGAAGCAAGAGTGGCTAAAGCATCATCCATTTGATTATCTTCTATGGGAATCTAATGAAATTGGACCTCTGTGAAGAAAGTCGCAATTCTCCGAGCATAGTCTCGGTATGGGATTAAACCCGGATGACGAGTTTCCCATTTGTCATTAATATGATTGATTACTAGAGCAGAATCACCGTACACATCCAAGTACTTGATCCTTAAATCAATACACTGTTCTAACCCCAAAATGCAGGCCTCATACTCAACCATGTTATTAGTGCAATCAAAACTCAACTTGGCAGTGAAAGGAATATGTGAGACATTAGGGTTGTTAATCACATCACCTATTCCTTGACCTTGAGCGTTCACAGCTCCATCAAACACCATACGCCATAGAGAACTTGGCTTTGGACCTTAATCGAGTGGAGGTTCATCAGAATCTTTCATTGTAAAGGTGAACACCTCTTTGTCATGAAATTTGAACTCTTTCGACTCGGTCTCTTCAATTGGTTGGGATGCCAAGTAATCTTCCAGTATGCTGCTCTTGATAGCTTTCTGAGTGTGATATTCAATGTCATATTCTGATAAGAGCATCTGCCATCGGGAAATACGGCCTGTCAAAGCTGGCTTTTCAAAAATATACTTGATTGGATCCATTTTGGAGATCAACCAAGTAGTATGATTCACCATGTACTGCCTCAAACACTTCACATCCCATGATAAAGCACAATAAGTTTTCTCTAATGCTGAATACCGAGATTCACACTCATTGAACTTCTTGCTCAGATAGTATATGGCATATTCCTTCTTACCTGCCTCGTCTTGCTGTCCCAACGCACATCCCATAAAATTCTCGAGCACAGTAAGGTACATTATCAATGGTCTTCCATCAATCAGCGACATCAGAATGGGAGGTTCCAACATATAGTCTTTGATGCTGTCAAAATCTTCTTGGAATTCTTCATTCCAGATAATAGATTGGTCATTTTTCAATAGCTTGAAAATAGGAGCACAAGTAGCAGTCATGTTATGGATGAATATGGAAACATAATTCAATCGCCCAAGAAAGCCTCAAACTTGTTTTTCAGTCTTCGGTGCTGGCATATCTCGGATGGCTTTTACATTATCAGGATCAACCTCAATTCCTTTCTTACTGACGATGAATCCCAAGAGTTTCCCAGACCGGACCCCAAATGTGCATTTGTTGGGGTTTAAGCAGAACTTGTACTTCCTCAAACACTTAAACAACTTCAGGAGATGTTCAATATGGTCACACTCCGTCCGAGACTTGGCAATCATGTCATCGACATACACTTCTATCTCACGATGCATCATATCATGAAACAGGGTAGTCATGGCTCTTTGGTAGGTGGCACCTGCGTTGTTCAAACCGAAGGGCATCACTTTGTAACAGAATGTTCCCCAGGGTGTTATGAAGGTCGTCTTTTGCATGTCATCCTTAGCCATTTTGATTTGATTGTATCCTGAAAAGCCATCTATGAAGGAGAATATTCTGAATTTTGCAGTGTTGTCAACTAACAGATCAATATGCGGAAGAGGAAAATCATCCTTTGGGCTCGCCTTGTTTAGGTCTCTGTAGTCCACACACATTCTCACTTTGCCATCCTTCTTCGGCACTGGCACGATATTTGCAATCCAATCTGGATATATAGCAGTTTCCAGAAAGCCAACATCAATATGTTTTTGAACCTCGATCTTGATTCACTGGTGGTCACTCTGGCTTTAGCGGTAACTTGTGCTCCACAATGTTGGTATCGAGTCTTGGCATGTCTTGATATGACCAAGCAAACACATCCACATATTATTTTAGCAACTCTATCAACTCCTCTTTGACCTTGTCACCGAGCATTTCCCCAATCTTGACTTCTATTTTCTGCTCTTCAGTCCCCAGGTTGACCAACTCCGTGGGTTCCTTGTATGGTTGGAGAGCCCTACCTTCTCTCTCTATCAGCCTTTGAATTTCTTCAGGAATCTCAACATTGACCTCATCATGCTCTGCTTCGTATACTGGATGCTCAAAGTTGGGCGAGGGTGCAGGGTCATTGCTTGTAGTACCATTTGTTGGTTTTATTAATTTGCACATGTATTTATGACGTTTTTTAGAGACTGGCCGAACAAAAGTGGACACATGCAGATTGTTTTGAAAATTCTTTTTATTTTATTTTGAAAGGTTATTTTTTCTTTACCATTTTCCAGAAATAAGCAAAAAGTAAAAGACACAATTAGAAACAAAATGTTTTTATTCAATGAGTAAAATATATCAAACATACTGTGGCCCGATACAAATGGAAAACAACTTTACTCTTGGGCAAAAGTAGGTTGTGATTTATGAAAACGGTAAAAAATGAAACAATGCTTTTTTCTTTTACTCTGAATAGCAAGCTATAAAAGGAATGTCTTCAGAAATCTAGCTGCAATGAGTCTGGTTTCCTTCTCCCACAGGCGTGACGAAGTTCGTAAAATCCTCCTCTTTGTCTTCTTCCAAAGCATTGATAACACCTCCACTTCTGAAAGTAATCTTATGTTCGTAGATTCTACACTTGCTCCGAGCACTTGAATGATAACCCAAACCACGACGATCAGTATTAATAGGTAACTCCATAATACTGCCCCAACCTTGGACAATTTCACCAGCCACTACTCTCAGAGCATCCTTCAATGACACCATACCTGTTGGGTCTGCATTAATCACTTTGGGAGTGTCATTACCAATCCTAACAACATTGGCTACTTAGAGACCTTGAAACTGGGTGCAAATCACGTCCTCTTCAACATCTACATACCTGTAAGCATCCAAAGAGTTAATCATCAGTGCTTCTTCACCATAAATAGTATGCAACTTTATATTCTTGATAAACTTCAACCTTTGATGTAGCGTGGACATAACAGCTTGCGCTTCATGAATCCAAGGTCACCCTAACAAACAACTGTATCCTGGATTAATATCCATCACTTGAAACAGAATACCAAACACCTCCGCACCAACTTAAACGGGTAACAAGACCTCACCCATCACCGACCTTATAGACCTGTCGAAATCCTTGACAATTATATCGCTAGCTCGTAGCTTGGCACCTGAATATAACAGTTTAGTGAGAGTCAATTTTGGCATAACATTTAGCGAAGAACCTGTATCAACGAGCACGTGCGACAGGGAGTCTCTTTCACAATGCACTGAGATATAAAGTGCCATGTTTTGCTCACATCCTTCATCGGGAAATTCATCATCCCAAAAACTGATCGTGTTACCTGCAGTGATATTCCCCACGATGTGGTCAAACTGTACCACGGAGACGTCATGCTCAACATACGACTTTTCAATAACTTTCAACAAAGCTTGGCAAATATAGTCAGAATTTAACAACAGAGATAATATGGAAATATTCGAAGGAGTTTGTAATAGTTGATCAACCACCTTATAGTCACTCTTGCGAATGATCTTAAGGAATTCATCGGCTTCTGATTCTTTTTGGGCTTCAAGTGAGACAGGAGCGGTTGGCACAACTGGTGCGACTGACTTCTTTCCCCTGTCTTCTTTATCAACCACAACGGGATGCCTTTCTCAGATTATCCGGAGCGAACACTCTAACACTTCTAGTAAACCCACTCTGATCATCTATGTTGACTACCGGCTTCTCAATATTCAAAGGAGTGACCACTCTGTTCTCAACAATCATTGGCTCGTAGATCCATGGCACAACCTTGTCAGATTCATACACAAAAGGAGCATGGGCTTGAACAAACATCGGCCCAATAATATTTCCCGCATCTTTCTTCTTACTACTGTCATACCTGACAATGAAAGGTTCATCTTTAAAAACTGGAAAAATATCTTATACTTTTGCCTCAACAGGCCTCTTCTTGGTAACTTCCAAGATACCCTCCTCAATCAAAGTTAGAAAGTTATATAGCACCACTGAACAGCCATTCGGTGTTCCTTCACAATTTTCACAACTCAATACATGTGGGCTCTTTATAATACCCGCATTTACCAGCTTCCTGTGTAACTCTTTTAACGAGGTAACAACCAACTGTACATCTTTGACAATCTCATTCTCAACTTCTTCAATCATGTTTGCACTTCCTTAAGCTTGACCGTGTGGAGGAAACATGTTGTCTTTCACATTAGGAAAATTTTGAAAGTTTAACTATTTTGATCTTACCAGGGTTTGCACCCTATTCTTCATCAAGAAACAGTTCTCAATATCATGACCGACACCTCCATAATGCAGTTCACAATATGCATCCGGTCGGTAAAACTTAATGGGTACAACAAGAGGAGGTGGTGCAGGCCTTTTCCCAATTAACCATCTGGCTAGCAAGCCAGGTAACAAAGACGTATAAGTGACTGGTATTAGATCAATGGGATCTCTTTCCCTCATCTGACCTTGGTTCTGATATCCAGAATTATTGTATTGTTGTCGTTGTGGCTGTTGTTGCTGATTATAAGTAGAGTAATTTGGATTATAAGGCGCTCCGTCCGTCATCGCCATAATCATCTGCTGATAAATTGTTGCTTGAGCAGCCTGCTGCACTTGAGCTTGAGCCAAGGCTAAGTTCGTACCAGTAGTTGCCATGTCTTGGGTATGCGCCTTATTCCCCTTCCAATTAGGATTTCTCCTAAAGTGAGATGCATTACTGGTTTCTCCCTCTTTATTTTTCCCTTGCCAATTGTTAATCTTCTTCGTTCCTCTAGATGAACTTGCTTCTTTATCTAACCTACCTTCTCGGACTGCTTCCTCCATCTACACTCCGACTCCAACCATTTCGGTGAATTCACGTGGCATGCTGATGATAAACTTGTAAAACTAGAAAGGAGCAAGTGTCCTCATGAACAATTTACATGGCTTTTTATCCTCCATCGATAGGTTTACTTTTGCAGCCATTTCTCTCCATCTTTGAGCGTATTATTTTAATCCTTCTTTTTCTTTTTGTGACATGGACCCGAGTTGTTCACGGTCTAGAGCCATGTCCATATTATACTTGTACTGATTGGTGAAGGAATTAGTTAAATCTTTGAAACTTTTTTATCTTTGAACCGTCAAGACTCAATTACCGTCTCAATGGTGCCCCAATCAGAGAGTCTTGAAAATAATGGATCAGTAACTCATCATCTTTGGTGTGGGCTCCCATCTTCCGACAATACATTATCAGATGAGCTTGGGGACAAGTATTTCCATTCTATTTTTCAAAGTCAGGTACTTTGAATTTGGATGGTAGTTTCACATCGGGCATGAGACACATATCGTAAGCATTCTTACCTACCGTCTCAGCTCCTGCCATTGCTTCCATTTGCTTATCCAACTCATCATATTGCTATTTCATTTCAGCCTTTATCCATGCTTTTATCTATTTGTTACTTTCACGAAACAAGAATTATGGCTCTTCTTCATGCACCCGCACAGTTATGATCGAATCAGTAGACACCACAGGAACATCTGCACCTCCCATTGGCATAGAGAGTTGTCCCTCATATGCTTGAGTTCCTCTTCCAAATACATCCTATCCATCAAACAAGTTCTGATTATCTCCACCAAACACTCCTCCAGTATTACCTTGATTAACAAAGGGATTGGGCCTCCCGCCCACAACAATTCTATTACCCAAGACATTCTGATTATTTCCGAAAACATTCTCAACTTCAGTATCATATCCTCTTGTGAGAATTCAACCATCTCTGAACACTTCATTATCACAATCAAACACATTCCTACCAGCTGCAGGGAAACGGCCAGCATTATGCATTCCTCCGGATCGGGAACTTCCTCCGAATTCCAAGTTGGCACGATTCTCATTCTATACATTACCCCGACCAAAACCAGTATTTACCGACCTATCAGTATGGTAGCGAGGCACCCAACCTTCGGTCACCGCAGTAGAATCAACAGATATACCAGCCCCAAAGACAAAAGTGGAATTAGCTGGTTGAGACATCGGTCCAGAAATAATGCGATCCTCCCTGTGCACAGATGCAGGGCATGCAATGTCCTCCTGCTCAAGACGATCTAGCAATGACTCCATAGTAGCGTTGTTCTTCTCAAGAGATTCCTTGATATTGGCTACCTCAGTGTGAAGATTCTGATTCTCCAGTTCTAGTTGTTCCATCTTGCGAGAAATGTTAAGGCGAGTTAAATAGCGGTGAATCACATGTACCATTGTTGAAGAAGAGAATACCAATCAGATACTTGATGATGATGTCCAAATTAGGACAAAGACACACAAATGAATGATGCAATCGAGCATGATGCATGAATGCATGTGATTTAATTTGGTTTATTGTTTCAATATTTCTTATTTACATGATATTGTCAGTTTATTTGTGAAGTTGGCAAGACATCGATCAATAGCTGGAAAAGAGAAATGCAATATCATAAATAAGCAAGAGTCAAGTACAAAAAGGCATCATCACAGCCATCCAAGAAATACAAATAAAGGTCATCAAAGACCCCCAACAGATACATAAAAGAAAAATCAAGACTGTCGACTCTTCTTTCTCTGGGCATCCGCTCTCTCGTACTGTGCAATAATCTCCTTTTAGCGGTCATTCGCACTAGCCATCGCCTCCAAAGCAAGATCACTCATGGATTTCTTGTATTCTGCTAACTCTATTGATGCATCTCTCTGAGCCAATATGTTGACGTGCTCCTAGATTACTCTGTAGGCCTCTGAAAGTCTGGAGTTGGTTTTGTTGCACACGTTCTCCCATCTGTCCCTATATTCTGTAACCATTTTGAGCTTCTCCTGAACTTCTCGGTGCTCACTGAAAGGAACCACCAATGGATTAGGATCATAATAAGTCATATGAGGCTCATATGGATAAGGCAATTTATAATAAAGGACCCTCACCCTAACCCAAGCCAAATATGTCTCACTCACCACTCCATTGGGATTTCCCCACTCCAAAAGATCTATGTGTCTGATTCTGAACCAAGAGAATGCCATAGCCTTTCTGAGAGCCAGACCGTCCTCAACATCCTTAGTGAAAATCCACTCCAAGTACACATTTCTTGGCTCTTCACTCACTTCAAAACCAAACTGTCTCTTGGCTAAGAAAGGGTTATAATTAATGCAACCCTTTACACCAACCAAAGGGACGTTAGCATAATTACCACATTCTGCAATAACTCTCTTCCTTTCATACCCTTCTGAGCACCAAACAATGTCATCATATGTCAAAGAAGTGATCCTCTTAGCCCAATTCAGTTGTGCTTGGTTCTTCATATATGAGCCCTCTTTTGGTAAATGTAAAGTGAACCATTTCATGAACAAAGCATGGAAAAAGAGTACTTGACCACTTCTATTTTCTAAGAGAGTGTGAATAGCATGGTAAGTATCAGTCAAAATAGTGGGAACAGGGTTCTTGGACATGAAGACATGGATAATGCTCCCATGAATATAGTCTTCCTTACTTGGGAAAAAAATCAAACCATAAATCAAAAATGCAAGAAGAGTTTCAAAAGTAGTCATGCTCATATTATCAAAAAAGTAATGGAATTTGTTGAGGAGGAAGTGGATAGGCAAACCATAATCTTTGGACTTGGGATGGTAGAGAGGAAGTAACTCTTTCAAGTCAAGGTGGATAAGTGAAGCTACCTTTTTAACTGATGACATGTCCTTCATGTTAGAACATGAAATGTTACTAGCATATCTTAGTTTTGATGATAACATTAGTAAAATGAGGGGATTAAATTTTACACAAGAATATGATACTCTGATGTATTATTTTGATCTTTGTGCAGATCCTAGAACTCAGAAGTTATGTCTATCAAAGCTTTCCTCTGACACTTGCAAGACTGCAACCTCTGTTGAAGAACCAACGCATGAAAGAAAGAATGAAATGCTGACAACCCTCAACATGAAAACTTCAAATGCTGACCTAATCACTGTAAGTGTTTTAAAGTCTTAATAATTCAAAAGTGTTTGACTTTGCATTTAATGCAGGCACACTGCTCAAGACGCTTGGCAGCATGCTACTTACCCTAAACAAGTCAAGTCTTCTGACATGGTAAAAAGGATAAAGCTAGCATTCTAAATTTGGAAAGAGGACAAGTCCAACGCTCCTCCCAGACTGCCAAAGCTCTGACAACTGAAAGCGACATGAGTCCTTTCAACGGTCACAAACTTGGAGTATAAATTGAAGACCTCAAGCTTGAAGAAATGTTACACACTTATTCTACTGATCCTGAACTTTCAAGCTTACAAATCATCTTCACTTTCTTTCTTATTTCCTGTAATAGTCTTTTGTCTTAGGAATCAAAGATTTACACATCACACTTGTGATCTTCTGTAAACTCTAAACAAATATTTTATTTGAGTTAAAGTCCTTAGGAGATCTAGGTAGATCTGTATTCCTGAGAAGTTTAAGGTAGTTCACCTTAAAGTTGTAGTTAGTCACAACTGTAGTTGTGCAGCTTGTAATCGACTTGGATTATAGTGGATTAAGTTCTTAAGGTATAAGGAAAAATCACCTGGGAGGGTGGACTAGAGTAGTTGAGTTCAACGAACCAGTATAAAAATAATTGTGTTATTTATTTTTGTGTTAGAAGTTTTTAAAACCCCACTTATTCAAACCCCCATTTCTAAGTGGTTTCTCACCTTCAATTGGCATAAGAGCACTAGTCTGAGTGCATACACATTCAAACATGTTCAGTAAAGATCCAACCTCAAATGGCCGCTGCAAATGAAAACACAAATCTAAACACAAATAATAACAACTTTGCTAAACCTCCAATATTTGATGGAGAAGACTTCAGTTACTGGAAGGATAGACTGGAAAGCTTCTTCTTGGGCTATGATGTTGATCTATGGGATGTTGTGGTGGATGGCTACACACATCCTCTGAATGACCAAGGGGTCAAAATTGAAAGAAGAGCTATGACCAGACAACAGAAGACTGAGTTTCAGAAGACTTATGAATCGCTAACGAGGTGGTGGATAGATACTATAAATCATCAATTTGGTTGGAATTCATTCATTTTTAGATATGAAATTGAATAAGCTTTCCAACGCTTCGAACCGGGCGCAAATCGGAGTTACGTTTCTCAAAATACGGTCGAAACAGTTTTCATATTGTCATGCTCGCTTTGGGCTCGCTAGGCGTGGCTTCTAACGAAGGTTCTAGTGAAATTTTGATTTTTTTGGCCTGTGCTCGCTGGAGAGCTTGCTAGGCGAGTAGCTCGCTGTGCGTGGAAACCCACGCTAGGCGTGGGTGTAAAAATGATTTTTCCCATTTTCTTGGTCCACAGCATGCCACGTCAATAAAAATAAGCCACACACTGCGTGGGTATTGGTTTGCTAGGCGTGGGTCACGGATTCTTGATAGATTCTTTCATTTCTTCATTTCTTAAAAGGGGTTTTTTGGGTGTTCTTTGACCCAAACTTCATCACTTCAATTCTTTATGGATTTTATCTCAATAACAACACATGGATGATGCATACTGCTTATTAGGAGGTGGATTTGCTTCGATCGGTCCGACAAACCGTTAGATTCAGGTTTATCTTCTCTTCTCTTCTCTTTATGGGTTTTTCATGTTGTTGGGGTTTTTGTATAGATTTCTTCTTGAACATTGTATGTATACATTTGTTGATTAATATATATGGTTGCTTTTATAAACCTTTATCAATGTTGTCTTGATGTTGGGTTTGATTGCTTTAGAGATGAAGGATTGAACTTGATATTAGGTTAGGATAACATTTGTTAGTTCCTGAACTCTAGAGATGGATTTAGGGATAGTACTCACTTGTATATGTGTTTAATGCTTCTGTTTCGCTTTGGAGACGAACGAAATAGTCGTAATCGCGTTGGATGTTTTGAGACGAACGCCGACATGAGTGATACGTGAGGATAAGGGTGAGTAATTGTAATTGTGTATGTTGATTAGCAGATTTTTTGCTGCATGTTTGAGTATAATGAAATGTAATACCTATTGACTAATTTCCCATACTTTACTTTTTATGTCATTTTATTTTCCGTTTTTAAATACAATCATTCAAAACCAAACTCACAAACTTAGAGATTGTCGAATGGAAATTCAATGTATATCTCTGTGGACACGATAAATCCTGGATAAATATTTCCAAATATTTTGTTGCTTCCTCTATACTGCAGTTCAACAAAATGGCGCCGTTGCCGGGGATATAGTGTTTGAATCGCATCGCGATAGTTTCTTTGTTTGTGAGTTTTGTATATAATTGTACATTAACTTGTTGATAATATTTTCTCTTTTGTACATATTGAGTGTTACCATCATACTTGTACATTTATACTTTGTTTCAAACTTGTAAATACTTGTGTTTTCTTGTTGTTTAAGTAATATTTTGTTTTGTTTCGTTTAATGTTTGTTCAAGTGTTTGGTTAGGTCTTTTTCTTTGGATTTGCGCGGTGTGACAACACCAAGGCATGGCTAGAGGAATCTCCTATCCACACACAATAAAGGCGTCGAGCTTACGACGTAAAACAAGCATGTTGTTCTTGTTATGTTTTCTTTTAGTCTCTTTCGTACTTTGATTAACATTGATTAAACAAGTTGCGATTGGACCAGCTCGTATTCTAAATCCTCACTTCTCAACTTGTTTAATCAATGTTTATTTAGTTTTAGTTTTTTATATTAGTTGTGTTTGTTATGTGTTTGTTGTGTTTTTCCAAGAACCATTTGGAGTTGCTTGGAGATTTTGAGGTGATTTTGTCAAAATTGATCGATTCGACTAACGGATGCGTGGTAATGATGTTGTTATGTTTTTGTACACATTTGAGGTATGTATTTATCGCTTTCTATACCTTAGCATATTCATGATACTTAGGCTTTTTACAATTCTTATGTCATTCATTCTTTTGTGTGCTTGTTCATTTGTGAATCACTTTAGTTCCCACCTTTCTTGTGAGGAAGCCTCCATTGTTTACATATGCTTGGATACCAACATTCTTGTTTAAATTTATTTTATCATGCTAAATCTTTTATTTGTGTTGATTTTGTGAAAGCAAGTAAAAGGATCAAGGCATTGTTTCATTTTGAGCACAACTACCTAAACCAAATATTCATTTCACCTTGTGAGTGTGTGATCTGTTGTATCCCCCTTTGAGCCTTTTTCCTTCACTATCCATATTCATTGATTTTGATGCTTGTCCATAAGTATTGATTTCACTTTTTGTATGGATTGTGATTTTTATTTTCTTTCTTGAACCCTTAACTTTGTGTTTTTGTATGAATTTTTACCTTGCCTTAGAAAGTAGGGAGTATTCACATAACGATACGGTTGAATTCAAGTTGGGGAGAGATTGGTTGTACATTTGTATTGTGATGAGTATGAGGTTGAAAAAGAAAAAGAAAAAGAAAAAAAATGAGAAAAGAGAAAGAAAGAAAAAGAAAAGAAAAAATGAAAAAAGATTTGAAAAAGAAAACGAAAAAGAATGGAATAATTATGCTAAATAAGCATGTGTTTTTGTGTTCGATTAGCTTTAGGACCATCACTTGTTTGTCACCCAAGCCACATTACAACCTTTTGAAAGACCTTGTGATTCTTTCTTTCATATTGTCGATGTGAATTTTTGGATGGACGCATGATTTAGTCTTTGTTTGCAAGATTGTTGTGTGAGTGATAAAACCTTCACTTGTGTTTTTCATCTACCGATGATTGTGTGCTAGGTGTGATTCACTTTTGAACTTGTATTGTTTTAGAATTCTTGGCATAATTGTTGTATTATGCTTTTGTTTTATGTTTATGTTGTGGTTGTAGTTTAGTGGTAAGTTTATACTTTGTGTGTACCATTTTTTGCAATTGAACTATTGCATTCGTTTTTAGTTTCAAAACTTGTCGTTTCATGATACTTTGATTTTCATTTCTTGAGTTTTAAGTTACTTGATTTTTGTTTGAGGACAAACACAACATTTGTTTTGTTTTAGTTTAGTTTAGTTTTTGTTTTGTTTTAGTTTGTGTTCTTGAATTTGTTTGGCCTTGTTTGAGGACAAACAATTTTAAGTTGTGGAGAGTTTGATAAGTGCAAATTCTCCACAACTTCTCTTGGATGGTGTGATGATTGCTAACGGAGGTTAGATATGAATGATTTATTGGGCTTGAGTTGTGGTTAGTAAAGGAGGGGTGCAAGTGAAGTAAAGTGCATAAGTACTTTTTGGGACTTGTAAGTTCATTTTCTCACTTTTCACGTAAACGCAGAATTTTGGAAATTGGGACTCAGAACGTGCGAAGAAGAGAGAAGAGGAGAACGAAGCGATTGATCGAAGGAATTGCAAAGCTGCAAATTATCCAAGGTAAGGGGGGCTAGCAACTCGAATTATCTTTGATTATGGGTTTATATGCGATTTAGTTTGGTTGATGGTAGGATAATCCCAAATTTTTGCATGTCTTAGGGATCGATAACTTTAGAGTTGAATTCTGTTAGAATTATTAGGTTCCCAAATGTTTTGAGTCGATAAGGATAAAATGTTTTATGTTTTGGGAATTTGATTTGTATTCGTATGATCGGGAGTTTCTCCCTAGATGTCCCAAGGACATAACCTTGATGTTGTCAGATTTTCTCCTAAAGAACGATTGTTGAATCCTTAAGGTTATTTTAAAATTGTTTTATATCAATGAGTTGAAAATTGGGTAAAATGAATGGTTAACAGGAATTCTTGTTTTTATCGATTTTTGAAAATAGTGACCTTATCGGATTCAATACTGTTCTTGATGTTGGAAAATGTTAAATATAGGGATAACAATATGTTCCCAATGTAGGAAATTGGTTTATGTATTTGATGTTGTTTTTGGTACCGAAATGCCATGTTGTGAGAGTATTTTCGTGCCTACTGTTGTTATGGGAATCTGCTGCAGGTGTGGTTCTGTTTTGGTTCTGTTGCTGTACAGCAGGCAGAACTGAAATTCTGGAATTCGCAGGCTTCGCGCCGCGTAGGTGAGTTCGCGCCGCGAACTGTAGTATTTCTGTCATCGCGCCGCGAAAGGATGTACGCGTCGCGTACTGCTGTGTGCATAACTGATTCTGTTTTGATTTTGCAGTTCTGTCTTGACTTATGTATATGCTGTTTGGGTTTTGGTGCATAGTATTATTTGATGGCTTGTATGAATGCCTTATGTATGTTATATACGTATACTATGTGGATCAATTACCATGCTTTTGGATTGATGTATCAAGCATGATGTTGTCATTTTAGTATGATATAAATTGAATGTGATTGTTTACCATGCTTTTGGATGGGTTTATCAAGCATGATGTTGTTGTTGTAGCATGATATGAATTGGTGATGTTATGATAACATGCTGAGTGGTTTTACATGTTGTTCATATCATGTTGCATTTGTTAATTCTCATTGTGTGGAATTAGCATGGTGGCCAATATACGTGTCCAAGATTTAATGGAACGTTGAGGTGGTAGCCGTGTCCGAGATTTAATGAAACGGTGAGTTATGTCCGTGACCCGAGATTTAATGGGGCGGTAAAATGGTACCACATGCATGGGTGTGTTGCATTGTTTGTTTGATATAACATGAATGGATGGTTTTTCCAATGTTATATCTTTGTGATTGCTTATATGCATAAAATGATTTGATTGGTTGATATTATTATACATGAAGTGTATGTAAATTTGTGAACTATGAAACATGTTTGAAATAGGGTGACGTTATGATTTTCTGAGCTTTATTGTTATAAACGTATAATCAAATGTATATTTGAGATGCTTACCCTTACTGTTGAATATTACAGATTAAGGAGACTTCGCTCAGGTGCTTGGTGAAGATGATGTGTTTCATTAGTTTTATCGTTATTTGTAATTGTCTGGGTCATGCTCTGGTAGTTGTAACCTCGGGATCGTATTATTGTTGAGCTGTATTTACAGACTCTTTATTTTCCTTAATTTTTATGTGAAGATGATATGTTGGTTTATTCAGGTGTTAATCCCTGATATTTAATATTATTAAAATATTTGAAGTTTAATACAATCGTTTTCCGCTGTGTTAAACATGTAATGTTAAAGTAATTGGGTTACTACTATTCTGCATGACAGGAACTATATTTTGTTAAAATGGAGTTGTAACATCCTTGGTGTTTTACATGTACTCTGAAAATGTTTTCTTATTTTACGAAAATTATATGAGGGGTTAGAGGGTGTTACAATATTGGTATCAGAGCATAGTCGGTCGTTGTGACCAGAGTCTTGAGTCAGTATTCCCTTTTTGTATGCGACTAGTGCAAGGTAACACTGTCGATACTGTGTGCTGATGAGAAGTGTGTTTTAATTCTCAGGAATATGGCTGGAAGAGGTAACAGAAGGAATGATGATGCTATCACGGAGGCTTTGGGGATGTTGGTTGGTGTGCTTGTTGGAAATCCAAATGGAGCTGTTATCGGTGCTAATAGGCAATTGGGGAATTTCCAAAGGAACAATCCTCCGCTGTTCAAAGGCACACATGACCCTGAAGGTGCTCATAAGTGGTTGAAGGAAATCGAAAGGATCTTCTGAGTGATTGATTGTGCTGAAGATTTGAAAGTCAGATATGGTACTCGTATGTTGGCGGAAGAGGCCGACGACTGGTGGGTAGCTACAAGGACTGAGATGGTACAGGATGGAGATGCACTGACTTGGGCTAATTTCAGAAGGGCTTTTCTGAGAAGGTACTTTCCTGAAGATGTTCGGGGAAGGAAGGAAATTGAATTTTTGGGGCTTAAGCAGGGCAATCTGACTGTGAATGAGTATGCTACTAAGTTCACTGAATTGGCAAAGTATTATGCTCATTACAACAATGATGAAGCTGGAGAATTCTCTAAGTGTATCAAGTTCGAGAATGGTCTCAGAGATGAGATTAAACAGGGAATCAGGTACCAGCGTATTCGTAGATTTTCTGATCTGGTTGATTGTAGCAGGATCTTGGAAGAAGATATTACCAAGACTAAGTCGTCTCACTCTCATGGGGCTGTTGACAAAAGAGGAAAACAACATATGGACCGTGGCAAGCCATATGGTAGAAGTAACCATAGATCAGGTGGATGGAAAAGGCCTAGTGGGGGAGATTCTAAGGCTCCTATCAAGTGCTACAAGTGTGGTGAGTTGGGTCATCATATCCGAGATTGCAAGAGTGATGAGAAGAAGTGTTACAAATGTGGAAAATCTGGTCATTTATCTATTGATTGCAAATCGAAGTCAGTTACTTGTTACAATTATGGTGAAGAGGGTCATATTCGTCCACAGTGTACTAAGCCTAGGAAGGATCAGTCGGGTGGTAAGGTGTTTGCTCTGTCTGGATCTGAGACTACTCCAGAGGATCGGTTGATTAAAGGTACGTGTTTTATTCATGGCACACCTTTAGTTGCAATTATTGATACAGGTGCAACTCATTCTTTCATTTCTTTGGATTATGCTGAGAGGTTGAAACTAGACATATCTGATATGTGAGGTAGCATGGTTATTGATACTCCTGCATCGAGTTCAGTGACAACTTCACTTGTGTGTAGGAACTGTCCTATTGAGATTTTTGGTAGAGGTTTCGGTATGGACTTAGTGTGCCTACCGCTCGAACAACTTGATATCATCCTTGGGATGAACTGGTTGTAATTCAACCGGGTTCAACTGAATTGTTTTGCGAAGACAGTGATTTTTCCAGAGGCAGTTGGTGTTGAGAATTTGACTATGACTGCTAGGCAGGTACAAGAAGCAATGGAAGACGGTGTTGCTGTGTTTATGTTACTTGCTTCGTTGGATGCAAAGGGAAAAGTCAAAGGTAGTGAATTGCCAGTGGTGTGTGAATTCCCAAAAGTCTTTCCTGATGATGTTAGTGAATTGCCTCCTGAAAGAGAAGTGGAATTTTCTATAGATTTAATTCCTGGTACGAGACCGGTGTCGATGGCACCATATCGTATGTCTGCGTCTGAATTGGCAGAACTGAAGAGTCAGTTGGAAGAGTTACTTGAAAAGAAGTTCATTCGTCCAAGTGTTTCGCCTTGGGGTGCTCCAGTGTTATTGGTTAAAAAGAAAGAAGGTTCTATGAGGCTGTGTGTTGACTACAGGCAACTGAACAAGGTGACCATTAAGAATCGGTATCCATTACCGAGGATTGATGATTTGATGGATCAGTTAGTTGGAGCCAGTGTATTCAGTAAGATTGATTTGAGGTCTGGATATCATCAGATTCGTGTGAAGGCGGAAGATATTCAGAAGACTGCTTTTCGAACGAGGTATGGGCATTATGAGTATTCTGTTATTCCGTTTGGAGTTACTAATGCACCTGGTGTTTTCAAATCCACGCATGCAAATTACCGTGTCGATGATCTCTCGACCGACACAAATAACCCGAAAGCATTAAACACAGATACAAGTGAGTATTAGCCCTAAATCCATCTCTAGAGTTCAGGAGCTAACAAATGTTATCAAAACTTAATATCAAGTTCAATCCTTCATCTCTAAAGCAATCAAACCCAACATCAAGACAACATAGATAAAGGTTTATAAAAGCAACTATATATATTAATCAACAAATGTATACATACAATGTTCAAGAAGAAATCTAGACCAAAACCCCAACAACATGAAAAACCCATAAAGAGAAGAGAAGATAAACCCGAATCTAACGGTTTGTCGGACCGATCGAAGCAAATCCACCTCCTAATCAGCAGTATGCATCATCCATGTGTTGTTATTGAGCTAAAATCTGCAAAGAATCAAAGTGATGAAGTTTGTCCGAACATTCGTGGCCCGAACTTTATGATGCGTAAGCCCAATGATGGTTGCTTGTTGTTCTTAGTTCATAACCCTTGAATTTCATTGTGTAGAGGATTTGATTCTATCAATCCTCTGATGAAGTTGCATCAAACTTGAACTTCGATACAACATTCAACCACAATTTTTTGTTTTGGTTGCCTTAAATCGGAAAATATTACTATGTATATATTATATTAAATGACCGAGGAATCAAAATTGATATTTGGTACTTGCATAATTTGAAATCAACTTGAAGATAAATCCAATGCCTTTGGAACCACCTTAATAGCCTTTTCTATGAAGAAGATACAAGCTTTGGAAGTTGGGTGATTAAGTCGATCCTCAGAAACCCTAATCCTCAAGAAGAGTATTTTGTCGATGAAGATGCTGCTGAAGATAAATCAGAAGAGTATTTTGTAGATGAAGATGCTGCTGAGACTTCACCTGCTCATAATGACATTGAAAACCTGTATAATGAGTGCAAAGTACTTCATCACAGGCTGGATCAGCAAGAAATCACTCTGCATCAAGTTCTCAGCAACCAAGAAGCATCTGCTGGATAGATGTCTGAGATAAAGAATCTACTGATGGCTTTAGTGAACAAGAAGAACTGAAGACTACTCTCTGTCCTTCTGTCTGTTTTTGACTGCTGTCTTCTTAAACTCTGTTCTATTTTTAACTCTGAACTAAAATCTTGTTTTTGATGGATATGTACTTTGATATTCTGTGTTTTCAAACTCTGTCTTTTATTTTTTGATGAATTAATTTAATTCTCTGATACCTTAAAATGCAAATTAAATCTTTCAAATCAATCATATCATTGCATGCATTATATATTACCTGTATCTTTACTGTCATCTTAAATCTTTTTGATTATGACAAAAAGGGGGAGAAAGTGTAAAAGGAAAATCTGACATAACAGTCTGTCTAGCACTGTTTCTCAGACATTTTATCTAACAAAACACAAGTGTTTCCTATGTGTTTTCTCTTTCTTCTTAAATGTTGACAGGTACATATAAGTCTGAAAGACTTATGATCTTCAATGAACATCATCAAAGTGCTGAGAAGTAAAGCTCTGATTGGAAATCATCTTTATGTCAAGCTCTGACGATCCAAAGCTCTGATATGTCTAAAAGCTCTGATAATCATAAAGCTCTGACAACATGATTCAGGATAGAAATTTGATATCAAGATCATATGGACAAAGCTCTGATTTAAAGATTAAATGGTTAATGGACAAAGCTCTGACAACTGATCTGTTGCTTAAAAGGACAAGTCATTGACGCTGATATGCTACAACTTTGTCATAAGCTCTGATCTGCTACAATTATTGATCCATAAAGCTCTGATCCATAAAGACAAACTCTAATGAAATTTGTCAAGCTCTGACTCATAAGTTTAGCTATGATTATCTCAAGCTCTGATAAGTATTTGCTGAAAGAAAGTCAAAGCTCTGAACATTGAAGATCTTCCAACGTCAAAGTTCTGCCAGAATGAAAAATCTCAGGGAAGTTATCCTTTACCCTTCTATTTAATTCAGGGGGAGATTTTTTATTGTCTTTGGCATCATATTCTGTAAAATGTTTTTAAAACCTTTTTGTTTTTGTCATCATCAAAAAGGGGGAGATTGTTAGAACATGGAATGTTGCTAGCATATCTTGGTTTTGATGATAACAAGAGTAAAATGAGGGGATCAAAGTTTACAACAGAATATGATACTCTGACTGGGTATTTAATCTTTTATGCAGATTCCAGAACTCAGAAGTTCTGTCAGAAGAAGAGTTTCTTCTGCTGACGCTGTAAGCTGCAACCTCTGTTGAGGATCACAGCAGTAAAGAAGGAAGCAAATGCTGACGCTCTCTTTAGCTGCAACCTCTGTTGAGGAAAACACAGCAGGAAAGAAGAAAGCAAATGCTGACGCTGCAACCTCTGTTGAGGAAGTCACAGCAAGAAGTAAAGAACAAGTGCTGACGCTGGAAAGCTACAAAAGAAACAAGTGTTGAAGTTGTCTACAGCATCCTCTGATGAGGAAACAGAAGCACATAAGAAAGAATGAAATGCTGAACTGTATCTCAGCATCAAAGCTCAAATGCTGACTTAATCACTGTAAGTGTATTATAGTCTATTTTATTTAAAGCTTGTCTGACTTTGCATTTAATGCAGGCACACTGCTCAAGACACTTGGCAGCACGCCATTACCTAATACAAGTCAAGTCTATCTGACAAAGGCAAAAGGCATAAAGCAGACATACTAGTTTGAGCAAAAGGCTACTTTCAACGTCTCTACCTACTGCCAAGACGCTGACCTTTGATAGTGACAAATTGTCCTTCAAACGGTAACTTATTGGAGTATAAATAGCCAAGCCTGAAGATTGAAGATGGTTACCTCTCTTGAATATTCTTAAGTGCACAAACAAAGAACAAACTTCATCTTTCACATTCTTTCTCATTCCTACAATAGGCTTTTGTCTTAGGAATTTTTTTTTAGTTTACTTATCACTTTTGTGATATTCTGTAAACATCTCAAATATTTTTATTTGATTGTAAGTTCCTTAGGAGATCCAGTTGTGATCAGAAGTCCTAAGAAGTCTAGGGTAGTTCACCTTAGAAGTTGTTGTTAGTCACACAGTTAGTGTGCAGGTTGTTAGTCACAGCAGTTGTCTGTGCAGTTGTTAGTCACACAGGTGTGTGCAGTTAGTTAGTCACAACAGTTGTTTGTGCAGATTGTAATCAGGTTGATTATAGTGGATTAAGTCCTTGAGTGATAAGGCAAATCATCTTAACGGGTGGACTGGAGGTAGTTGAGTTCAACGAACCAGGATAAAAATAAAAGTGTTATTTATTTTTAAGTTTGAGTTTTTATCTTACACACTTATTCAATCCCCCCTTTCTAAGTGTATTTTCTCACCTTCAATTGGTATCAGAGCACTAGTCTGAGTGCATACACCTTAGCAAGTGTTCAGTAAAGATCCAACCACGTATATTATGGCCGCTGCTGAAAACACAAATTATAACACTCTGGATACTTTTGCTATACCTCCTATATTTGATGGAGAAGACTTCAGCTATTGGAAGGATAGACTGGAGAGTTTCTGCTTGGGGTATGATGCTGAGTTGTGGGATGTTATAACTGATGGTTATATACATCCAGTTGATAAATCTGGAAGCAGGATTGAGAGGAAGGCAATAGTAATCCCCAGAAGAGTCGCCATCTGTCGCGGCACGATTTTTGAATGCGAGGTATTGAAGACCAAGATTCAAGAAAAGCACTGAGTTGCCACTGTCTTTTATTTACTCTAAGAAAAGAGAGGGAAAATAACGATAAAACACTTTCTCATTGGGAATCTGGGTAAGCTAGTCGGTTACATGAGGGGAAGGTGTTAGGAACCCCTCATATCCTTGGTACTCCAAGGGAGCCACTCTCATTTCCTTATTATGTGCTTGTTTATTAGGTGATAAAAGAAAAAAAGGTGGGTGATTTATTTTATTTGACTTGGAAAGATTCTTGAAGATATCTTATGCCTACGTACCACCCCTTCTGCAATGGAGGATCAAAGTCTACGTAGTTCACCTAAGATGGTTTTTGTGAGTTGTGTTGATTTTAAGGTTTCCTAGTCTATAGGCCGGTATCCCAAGTGGGAGAGGTAAGAAGTGGGAGAGAAAAGAAAAGAAAAGAGAGATTTGGTGAGTTGTTTTTTTGATTTTATTTGTCTTTTATTAAGTCATATCCATTGTTATATTGCTTTTATTATATTATTTACATGAAATGGGTTGGATATACTAGATGACGCTTGAATGGTTATCTCTGTATTTGTTTCATGCAAGAAAGTAAATTAAGTTACTCTTTGGTTGATTTTATCATTTTCCTTTTCTTGTTAAGGCGTTATTAAGAAAGCATAAAGGAATTTAAACCTATGAGGAAAATACAACCTCCCTTTCTAATACAATAAAGCATTTAAAAAAGGATAGATGGATGGATGTGGGTGAGAGCCATTGGGCCCTCACTTGGTCTTTGATGTTTCCTCCCTTTGGGATTTCCTTTTCCCACCATGTGATCTCAAACTTGTGAAATGGAAACACAAAACCAAATGTACAAGTGTACATAGATGCTAAAATGATGAAGATGAGAGAGTTACTAGACTTCAAGTATATCAAATGAATATGTACAATATATTAAAGAAATTAAAAGAAGAAGTCAAGAAGTGAAGATGAGGTATAAACAATGTATCATTCACACAAATCAAAGTAAACATTCACTATTGTCCAACAACTTGTTGATTTTTAAACTCAGACCTGGAAGCTTCAAATGAAAAATTAATTCAAAAATTAAATGTTCCAGTATGAGTGTAGAATGTTCATGAACTGTTTCAGATTTTTTAGAGTTGATTTGATCCAGGTTTGAGGTTAAAAACCAACAACTCTCAAGAAAAACAACACAAGTAAAATAGCTTGCAAATATGTAAACAAATGAAAGGCCAAAAGACTCCAAACGCAAAAAATGTCCCAAAGTGGGATGTGCATATACAAGTCAGGGATGTACACATGAAATTACAAAGCTATATGATCAACCAAATGGGAATTAAGTACAAAACATTGAGCAAACATCAAGGTGAAAACACCATACAAGAAGTAAACATGTGTAAAAGTAAATTCAAATGAAATGGGACTTAACCAAATGAATGGTGCCCAGCAAAATTCAAACACATTTGGAAGGGGGTCAGGGACCAACACAAATCAAAATCAACACAAGAAAATTAATTGAGATGAGAGAATGGAGTATGAAACTCCATCCGATTAAATGAAACCCTAGTTATGCATCAATGAACATTCAAGGTTCAAATTCAAATCAAATTTCAATGTTAAGACAAGGTAATGACTATATTGATCATATAAGACACATGTCATGTTTGTAAGCATAAATTGGGAACCATAAACAATGTGTACAAGCCATAAATGTTATAGAACAAGTGTAGTGTATGATGAATCAATGTGAAAAGTCAATTAAACCAAGTACCAAACAATTTCAAACACATATATCAAAGATGAATTGAAGTTAGAGGGTATACAATCTAAATTAAGCATGTAATGAGTTAAGTTCATAAAAATATTGGACCTCAAATGTTCATGTATGCATAGGATAACTTGCAATGCAAGTTAGATGCATCAAATTAGGGTTACACTACAAGTACCTCAATAAATCATTAAACCAGAAGAGTTTCCAAACAAACCCTACCTCAAATCACTTAAAAATGATTCACAAATTTTTTGGTAATTTTCTGAAATGTTTTAGTATTTAAAAACAATTAAAAATCACATGAAAATGGACAATTAATCACAAAATTGGGGAAAAAATCAAATGATCACATAAATGGGAAACAAAAATAGAATCATGTAATGTTCTGACTTAATTGAATTATAAATTTTTTTGGTGATTTTTCAAAATGTTTTGGTATTTTTAAACAATTAAATGAAGAAACAATTCAGAAAACAATTAATATTCACAAACAATTAGCAAAATATTTACAAACAGGGGATTAATTCCAACAAAAATATATTCTAGAAACTACATATTTTTATGAGTTTTCACAATTTTATTTGGAATTTTTATCATTTTTTGTGTATTTTAAAAGTAATTTACAAACAGAAAATAATTCAACTATCCTAATTATGCACACTTAAATGCTAAAAATAGCAAACACAAAAATTGAACTTCAAGAAAATTATCATCAATCAAACACATATCAAAGTACCACACATAATATTTCTAGAATTTTTCAAGTTGTTTTTATATTTTTTTATGCATTTTTCATTTATTCAAACAATTAAAATATCAATTAAAATGCAAAATATATAAAAAATGCTAAAACAACAAATAAAAATTCACAAAAGTCACATAAAATGAAGAAAATTAAAACAAGCATGTGAGAATTTTTATGAAATTTTTTGGATGATTTTACTATTTTTTATGAATTTTTGAAGTTTATTCAGATTAAATGAAAATAAAAGAAAATTGAATTAAAATATAAAGTGTGTGGTATTACACGTGTGTCAGCACACTGAAAACAAGGGGGAATCATGATCTCCACCATCCAATTCACAAAGTCAAACAATCTTGGCCTTTCAAATTGCATAAGAGCGAAAACAACTGTGGTACGTTGGATAAAGTCCAAGTCAACCAGATCAATGGTCTAGAAAGCAGGCTTATGAAACACATTGCACATTGAATCAAACAATATTTAAAATCTCAGAGTTCATCATAAGTGTTGGATTAAGGCGCGCAAATGAAGATCAACAACTAGAATTTAAAAATTTGGCAAAACGGAGGGAAGATAACATAATTCACCGGAGAAGAAGCAATCTCACCGGAGCACTCACCAGAATATCGTATTCCTTCATTTCTTAACCAAAGCTCACCATTAAAATCTCAAAATGAACAGAAGCAAACGATGAACATAATGAACACCTCTAAATGCATTTAGGTTTCATGAATAATTCAGATCGAAGCAATCAATTGAAGAACCCTAACCGGTATCAAGAATTATGATTATCATATCCAGAACAAATTGAAACCAATTGATGATGTAAACACACTTATATGATCATGTTCAAGCTATATCAATCATCAAATAGCATTTAAATCAATGATTATGACCTGAAGAACTCTGAAACAGAGTTAGGAGAAAAGTTTTTGTTGAATTTTGAAGTGGACGAACTTCTTCTTCTTGCAACGGAAATGCTTGATCAGATGCTCGTTTTGAAGCTTGTTACACGAATCTTTGATATTGAGGAGATGAATTGTTGAATCAAGAGGAGTAGAGAGAACTGTGATCACGAATGTTGCTTCAAATTGGAAAAGTGAGAGAAAGTTGCAGAGAAAAATTTCTTGTAATTTGTGAAATTTTGATGAATGAACGATTTGAGGAGCATCAGATATATATAGAGAATGAGTTATGACTGAGTTGGGCCATGATTCCAGTGAACTCACTGAGTTCAATCTAACTAACTTTTGGAGTTAGTTACAAAGGTGCCAGCTCAGCAAATGCCAGCTCTCAGCTTCAAATCAAGCTTCAGTCATGTTTGTCATCACTTGATACACGTGCTTAGCAAGTTTGAAGCCTTGGAATGAAGTAAAAATGAAATTCATCGTGCTATCAATTTTTATTTATAGTTGATTTTTCTAATTTTCCATGACTAGTGAAATGATGTATAGTGTATGGAAATGATTGAGCCTGGGCATTTTGGAAAGAGGATTTTGTTGGCTTTGAACTCACGTGGGCTTTTTTCAATTGGCTTCATGGATTTTAAGAAAAGTGGAATTGACCATGGTATGTTGCACACAGTTCATGCTGTAACAGAATTTTGGATTGAAAATGCCATTTTACAATTCAGGCCCAATTTGAATGCTTCAAAAGCCCACACATACCATAAATGATATATGAAACATGTTTTAGGGATTGATTATGTTGTAGAGCCTTGAAATCTCAAAATGACACTTTGAGATGAAATTGTTCAACATACCAAGTTGGTTTTAAGTGATGACCTTGAGAATTATCTTGAATTGAATGGTGAGGACCTCAAACAGATGCCACATACATTAATTGTGATGTGTTAGAAGCTTTACATCCCTCAAAATGGGCTTGGAACATGTATTTCCACATCATGCCTCTTTATAACTTATTCTCCAAGCAATCCACTCATACACCTAGAAAATGATGTTTTGAATGAGATTTGAGGGCTTGAATCATGTATACACATCATATGAAGTGTGTTTGAAGCATTGAAACTTCAAAAATATGCCTCAAGCAAAAAAGTCAATATTTCACCTTTGATCAACTTTGACTTTTTTCAACTTTCATCCATTTTGAAATACAAGTCCTCAAAATATCCATTTTTGGCCTTAACTTTCAACTACAAAGTTGAAGAGGATGAAAGAATATGGACATTGAAAAAAGAACCACCTCAATTGACCAAAGTATGAGAAAGTTATGAAGCAAAGAAGTTGGGAAATTTGTGAAATGTATGGCTTTGATTCGGCCACTTAAAAGCAAATTTGGACTTTGTTATAGTTGAATTAATTGATCCTTAAGTTGATGATATTCAATTTATGAAAATAACCACCAAAATTGGGCAAAAATGAGTGAGTTATGACCTCTTGAAGTTGGGGTCAATTTTCCAATAGGTGAAAACGACCTGAAATTTGAATTTGATGCCCAAGGATATTTAAGCAAAATCAATCTTAACAATATAAAGATCATAGATATATGATGTCAAGACTTGCATTTTGAGCTTTGGATGGGCTCCTACAACCAAAGTATGAAGAAGTTATGCCCTCCAGAAGTTCACCAAATTAGGGTTTTGGGCCTGAAATCTCCATTGAAACTTGAACCGCTTCCCTTGTGAATTTGTTTTTGAAATTTCACACACTTGAAATTGATATCATTTGGAGCATGATGAAAAAATAATTGCATCAAAATCCCAAAGGATGGCCAAGATATGGCCTCAGGAAGTTGGAAACCCTATAATTAACTTTTTTGGGACCAATTTGGGGCTTTTGCTTCAATCATGGCTTAGAAGCCAAAATTGATCTTTGATGTAGTTGAGTGATTTGAAATTGACTTGATGATGAATCCATAGATTCAATAACCATCTTCATAACATTTTTTATGAAGAAGATACAAGCCTCAGAAATTGGTAGATCCATTCAAACCTTAAAAACCCTAATTTGGGCACACTTCTTCAATAATCTTGAATTCCTGAAAACTTGAGATACAATTTCATCACATATCAATAAATCAACAGAAGTGAGGGTGTGATATCAAAGAATACCCATAAAATCTCGAGAACAAGCACCAAAAGAAGGATTCATATGACCAATCATTGACCTCCTAGCTTGTGATCTCATTTTCTTTTATTTTGAAATATGAATGAATATATGATTAGGTATCATGATGAATGAAACATTAGGGGTAAAAATGGAGTTATAACAGTTGTAGGTTAAAATAAATAGAGGAATTCAAAGATGTGACCGAAAAATAAACGAGACGAAGTGTCAGAAGGATTCCTAAAGTCAATTTTTTAGCACGTTTGACATCATGACCGACATGTAGTATTTTTCAGCATGTCTCATATCATGATGATACAAACACGTTTAGAAGGCTGGAAAACTCATATTTTCAAGGTGGATCAAGATCTTCAAGAGCTTTTCGTCATTGAAGATTAATCCATCAAAATTATCTGCAGTGTTTACCAATTTTATCATATTGTCTTTGAATTCTATGAGTAGTTAAACCCCCAACGCTAGGGGTTTCCCTGATTTGAATCTGTAATGATTATTATTTGATTGTAATGGCAATAATTTCTATTATATTCAATTTACTTTCAATTTGTGCTTAATGATTTCTCTTTCAAAAAAATTGAGATTGACTTACGGTTAATAGTTAGGAAGGATTGTCAACGTTAACGCTTAATTGAAAGCATTATATAGCAGATAACACATAGAACTGGGGGGTACCATATAAAAACCGATATGCTCTTGATTAATAATTTCTTAAATTCATATATAATTCACTACGGTGTTAGAAATTAATTTGAATGTTTAAAGATTTTCTCTCTAAGGACTTAGGGGTAAATATTCTTAAAACCAGTAATTTATAGATTAAAAATTAGTTGTTGCAAGATTAAGTAAGAATCATTAATGGATCTGATCATACAACTTCTCTAACATGTTTACTCACATCGACTTTATTCATTCAACTTCTCAGTTTAGTTCAGAATTATAAGTTTATTTTCTATTTCGAAATACCAATTTCAAAACCATAGTTTTTGTTGAATTGGACTATTCTATGAATTCTGTATCGACATATAGTCCTCGAGATCGATATTTGGGACTCTATCCCGTACTACTACTTTGGGAAAATAGTACACTTGCTATTTTACCGATTAGGTATCATCCGTAAACTTTACTTGGTCCTTCATGGCACAAATCAATGTTTTTCTCACTGTCATATGTGTAGAACATTCAGAGTCTAAATACCATTGAACAATGCATTTTTCTGCTAAACCCATAGCGAAAATTAGGTTTTGGTCATTGTGTAACTAGTTACATGATTCTGGCAACCCGTTACTCATCACTTTTTCATCCTGTATCCGGTTACAGGATCTGGGTAATCAGTTACCGACAACTTTTCTATAATGTTCTAGGCAGCCACTGGTTCATACCTCCGTACCACTACATCCAACCTCCATAGTCATGACTAAGAGCGGAGGCAATAAAAACCCTAGTCAAGGCAACCTTAGAGGCGAGAGGAAGAGGTTTGAAAAAAGCAAGTTGTAAAGCTTTAATTGTCAAAATTTTAGTCATATTGCAAGAGAGTGCAACGCGAACAAGTGGGAACCTCAAGAGTCTGAAGACAAGGTTTCAGGCACCGCAAATTCTCTTGGATGGTGTGATGATTGCTAACGAGGTGGTGGATCTTGCGAAAAAGAAGGGGAAATATTGTGTTCTTTTTAAAGTTGATTTCGAAAAAGCTTATGACAAAGTCAATTGGAATTTCTTAAGATCTCTCTTAAAAAAGACGGGCTTTGGGGAAGGGTGGAGAAAATGGATGGAGTTTTTGTTTTTCTCTAGCAAGATGTCGGTTCTTGTGAACGGTAGCCCGACTAAAAAGTTTGTGGTTGAAAGGGGGTTGAGACAAGGAGACCCATTATCTCCTTTTCTCTTCGTGTTAGTTACTCAAGCTTTGTCCATGTTGGTTAGTAGGGCGGTGGACATCGGTTTGTACAAAGGTTTTGATGTGAAGGGAAAGTGAAAGATTGAGATTCTCCAATTCGCGGATGACACGTTGTTGGTGGGCGAAGGAGGATGAAACCAAATTCGGACCATTAAATCTATTTTGAAGGCTTTTCAAGTGGTTTCCGGTTTAGAGATAAATTTTAACAAAAGCAAGCTCATTGGTGTCAATATGAACCCATTATTTTTGGACATGGCGGCTTATTCTTTACCTTGTAGGATAGAATCTTCTAGTTTCAAATTCCTCTGGATTCCGATTGGTTCCAATACGAGACGTATTTCCACTTGGTTGGAGTTAATCAATAAGATGAGAAAGAGACTTTCTAGTTGGAAACTTAGGTTTCTTAGTTTCGGAAGGGTATATCACTCTTTTAAGGTCGGTCAT
This sequence comes from Vicia faba, assembly GCA_948472305.1. NCBI lineage: Eukaryota > Viridiplantae > Streptophyta > Magnoliopsida > Fabales > Fabaceae > Vicia > Vicia faba. The sequence goes on along the minus strand of OX451737.1, from coordinate 1,110,736,714 downwards.
TTGCTCCCTTTCCATTTTCACCATGTCTTTCTATAGGATGCCCAAGAAGGTTGCTAAGGAGATTATTAATATTCAAGGTAGATTTTTATTGGGGGGGGGGGGGGGGGCAGAGGAGAGTAGGAAACTTCATTGGGTAAAATGAGACGATCTTTGTCTTCCTTTTAACAAGGGTGGTATTGGTATCAAGAGAATAGACTTGTTCAATAAGGTCGTTCTGAACAAGTGGAAATGGAATATTCTTCATGAAAGTAATGCTTTGTGGTTTCATGTTTTAAAAGCTAGATATGGATATGTTTGCTTGAAGGTTTTTGGTGGAAAGGAAGGCTTTCATGTAGATTCTTCTAAGTCTTCTTCTTGGTGGGAAGACCTCATTAACTTGGGGAAGTTCAATGCGCTTGACCATTTTGGTGAGGGCATCTCTTTTATTGTGGGAAATGGTTACAAGGCGGATTTTTGGTTTTCCAAATGGTGCAACAATTGCAGGCTTAAGGATTAATTTGTGAATGTCTTTGCGGTGACCATGTTGAAGAGGGTTTCAATAGCTTGTATGGGGACTTGGAACGCGGAGGGGAGGTTGGAGTGAGGAGACTTGGGAGTTCCTCGAGATGTTTTGAGTTTGCTGGTGGTTGGTACGGAATATATGAGGCTAAAGGATTTGTTAAGAACAGTGATAATTCATGAGGGGCATCCAGATGTGGTGTTTTGGAGGCCTCCCAATTCCTGTTTCACTATTGAGTTTGGCGCTGATCTATCCCTCGCAACCGCTGTTGGCTGTTTGAGCAATCAACATCAGTTTTTTCTAACCCCCGGTTTGTCTGTTTTGCAGGTCCATGTTCCTCTGGTTCAATTATCGGGCAATTTTGGTTCTGCTGTAGACGGTACTGTTGTGCGACAACAAATGCCTATTTCGGGTTTTTCTGTTCAGTCTGTACACAATTTTTTTGTTCCTGCTATTTTACAGAATTCGGTTGCTGAGCAGCAGTGCAGTCTGACGCCCTCCTTCAGTCTGGTTCTCCTTCCCATGTTGGAGCATGAGTCGTGCCTCGGAAAGGGCCTTGGCTATTCGGTCAGCTCGGGGTATGAGTTAATGGCGGATTCCTTCATTCAATATGGTCTGGCGCAAGCTTTTGATCATGCATTTCAAAGTGTTTGGAAAGTGGAGGTGCCATTAAAAATAAATACTTTCGGTTGGAGATGTTTTCTAAACAGACTTCCCACGAGAGATCTTCTTAGTTGTAGAGGTATCATCCCGATCTCGTCTTCTAATTTATGTGTTTAGTGTAGGGATGCTCCAGAAAGTTTGCACCATTTGTTGATTGATTGTTTGGTCTCGAAGTTGATTTGGAAAGATATTGAGGAATGGTTGGTTATCCCCGATTCTATCTCCGCCAATAGTTGCAATAGTATTCGGGAGTCGTTTGTGAGATGGTTCAAAGTTGGAAAAAATTTTAAAGTGAGAAAAGGAAAAGAAGGCATTTTTTTGTTGGCAACCTCTTGGAACATTTGGTTGTTACGTAATGGAATAATTTTTAAGGAGGCATTTTGGACTATTCTAGATTACGTGTGAAATATTAAATCCTTGATATGGCGGTGGTCCTTTATTGGCAAAATTATGCATCCCAAATGGAGTTTCTACGATTTTGTTATGGATCCGATCTTATTCCTTTCGTAGGTGTATTTGGTGGATAATTTTGTTAGTTCTTTTGGGAGCTTTGTCTCCATCCTTTTTGTAATCAGGTCGAGAACCCTTTGTTCTCTTTTCAATATATCTTGCTTACAAAAAAAAATTGAGTTTAGCGAGTCAATGTTTTGAAAAATGTTTCAGCCGAAATTTATCATGTGAGTTCATTCGAGATAAACTTTTTATTATTAAACTTAGAGTGAGTTCGGATATGCATTACCAATCTTTTTTTTTCAATAAAAAGGTTAATTTGAATATGCATTACCAAACTCTGTTTTTCTAAAAAAGATATGTTCCAGTATGTATTATTGAATTTACCTAAGGATATTTTTGGATTTTCAAGAGTGCAAATCAGGTAACAAGGAGAAGAAATTGCCAACCCTAAACTCGGTATGATGAACAAGAATCATGTTGAAAGGAAAGCCCTACCTCCAAACAGAATGAATAATCATCATTTGTTTTGGTGTTGAATCTAGATTTATCTCTCTCTATTCCTTCTCTTCCGTTGAATTTATCACGAAAAAACCTCAAATTACTCATGTAGCTCTGATATATTTGTATGTGCTTAACACAATACTTTGCAGGTGCTATATTGACATGAGTGGTCAAGTGGTCGTTGTGGTTGTCTTCTTGGTGATCTTTTGCTGGATCTGTTGTTGGCTTTGGCTTGGGTTGGGAAGGTTATGTTTTTTTTAGCTGATCTTTCTCTCATTCTATCAAGTAATTGTCTATAGTTCCTCTCTAGCTTTGGGATGGGCACAACCCCTTTCCACCCAAGGGTAACAACAACAAGTAATTCACGACCATTCATTGTGTAGCTTAAAATCACTGCTCACAAGATTTGTTTTGGGTAGTGTTTACAGCTTTTTGATACATGTTCTGTTGTTTCATATTTTCTTCTTTTTCGATCAATTACACCTGAAGCATCTTCTAGGATTCACATACTTTTTGGTGGAAAATTAATGGATAATAATAGAAAAAGGGCTATGAGCATGAGATCATTCATATAAGATATTAGCGAATTTTCTTTGAACTAGGCTACTGCACTCCAAATGTAGGTGACAATTGCATCGAATTGAACTAACAAATTATGTATTTTATTTATTAGTATGTTTAATTATTCATTTATTATTTCAGACCATCTTGTCTCACACATTGTGTGTGACATTTTACCTCTGATCCAACTTAATTATACATAAATATACATTGAATATGGTTAGTATATACAATGACATATTTGTAGGCTTTTTATAGCATAATTTTGAATTATTTAATTAAATAGACTTTGCTAAAAACCTAAATCCGGGCTTTCAAATAAGGAGGCCAAGTCTGACCAAATTTAAATAAGCCAAGTCATAGTATTTTGCTGGCCGGTCAGACATATTCTCACCTCTATTGACAAGAATGAGAATGGTGAAGTGGAAGCGTGTCTTTGTGAAAATCAATTGCTAATCTTTCTCCAAAGACGCAAGAGCATCAAGACTAGGAAATTTATGATGTTAATATTATCCACTTCAAGGTGGACAAGTAGATTGATTATCATAAAATAATTTATGATGTTAATATTATCCACTTCAAGGTGGACAAGTAGATTGATTATCATAAAATAATTTATGATTTTGTGAGTGATATTGAAAGGAGGTAAAGTTGTGGAAGTTTGAAGATAAGACTATCCACATGATGGTAATTAGACATGACAACAATACTCGTATTCGCAGTTACCCATCTGAATCCTCTATGAGTTTGACGGAGAAATTCCTTTTGATTGAGTTTAGGTTTTAATTTTTCTCGATTTAAAAATATGGGAATAAGACGGATAATGAGGATATTAGTATCCATCTCCAATCCACCCCGTTGATAATTTGGATTTTTTTATTTTTATAATTTAGAGTATTAATTGGTTGGTTAATACATTGATACTAGATTTTTACTTTATTATTTAAAATATTTGAAATTGTTTAAGATTGTTCATTAATTTATTCTAATGTTTGTAAGAGTTTGAAGCATATTACGAGTTTGTAGAAATGAACTATTCAATTTAAAAAATTGATTCATATGCGGGGATGAGACGAGCAGTGGTACTTAAACCCGTTTGGGGCGTGTTTTGGGTTCAATTAGTTATTCCTCGTTTATATTTGAGTTGGGAATTGGTATTTAAATGAAATCCGATTTTGGGTACAGGGAAGGTAAAACATGTCCTTGCCTTGCCCCGTTGGCATGCTTAATGGTGATGGAGTTGATGTTACTCGATTTTATATGACTAATGCTTATACTTTTTTAGTGGCTTTCATAACAATAGTGGCAATGATTCTTGGTATCAAGCGTGGTGCCATAAAACTCTCTTGGTAAAAAGATGGTTGAAGAGAAGCCTGCGAGAAAGACTCTACGATTTATTCTAAAGAGTTTTGACATGAATATTACTGCAATTGAGAAAGTTCAAGATGTTTCTAAAATGAAGGTTGATGAATTATTTGGCTATTTGCTCAATTTTGAGATGACTATTGTTGACAAAATTGAGAAAAATACTAAAGGAACAACGTTAAAAACCAATACAAGTGATCACGAGGACCATGTATTCAATGTCACTAATGAAAATATTGTTGAATTTATTGCTATGGTATAAAATAATTTTAGCAGAGTTATAAGATGCCTTGACCAAAGACCTGGGAACAATGTCTCTCCAAATGTCAAAGACAATCAACTGTCGAATCTAAGAAGTGGTGACTTTCATTGTCGAGGAAGAAATGATGAAAACTAAATCTCTAACTACCCTAACATGTTAAAAAGGAATCCAATATCGTGAATGTGAATGATTTGGGAATATTCAAGCTGAATGTCCTAATTTTTTGAGAAAACAAGGAAAAAGCTATAAATACCACATTTTTCAGATGATGGTGAGTTTAATGAAGGAAACAATTCTCATAAAAAAGTAATGTTTTCGCATTTAATACTCGAATCAAATATATTACTAATACTAAAATACATATTGTTAATGTTTTTTTAATAATCTTTAGCCTATAAGTTGTTAGAACATGAAATGTTGCTAGCATATCTTGGTTTTGATGATAACAAGAGTAAAATGGGGGGATCAAAGTTCTCAAAAGAATATGATACTCTGACTGGATATTTAATGTCTTATGCAGATTCCAAAATTCAGAAGATCTATCAGAAGAAGAGTTTCTTCTGCTGATGCTGTAAGCAGCAACCTCTGTTGAGGATCACAGCAGTTAAGAAAGAAGCAACTGCTGGCGCTCTCTTTAAGCTGCAACCTCTGTTGAGGAAAACACAGCAGGAAAGAAGAAAGCAAATGCTGATGCTGCAACCTCTGTTGAGGAAGTCACAGCAAGAAGTAAAGATCAAGTGCTGACGCTGAAAAGCTATAAAAGAATGAAGTGTTGATGCTGTCTACAACATCCTCTGATGAGGAAACAGAAGCACAGAAGAAGAATGAAATGCTGAACTGTATCTCAGCATCAAGCTCAAATGCTGACTTAATCACTGTAAGTGTATTATAGTCTATTTTATTATGCTTGTCTGACTTTGCATTTAATGCAGGCACACTGCTCAAGACACTTGGCAGCACGCCATTACCTAATATGTGTCAAGTCAATCTGACAAAGACAAAAAGCATAAAGCAGAAGTACTATGTTAAGCAAAAGGCTACTTTCAACGTTCTACCTACTGCCAAAAGTCTGACCAGTGAAAGTGACAGATTGTCCTTCCCAACGGTAACTTATTGGAGTATAAAAGTCAAGTCTGAAGATTGAAGAAAGTTACACATTTTGAGAACAACAAACGAAAAGAAAAGATTTCAAGAACACTTCATCTGCTGATATTCTTTATTTCCTATAATAGGCTTTTGTCTTAGGAAATCTGTTAGTTTACAGTCACTTTTGTGAACTGCTGTAAACATCAAATATATTCATTTGATTGTAAGTTCCTTAGGAGATCCAGTTGTGATCAGAAGTCCTAAGAAGTCTAGGGTTGTCAACCTTAGAAGTTATTGTTAGTCACACTGTTGTGTGCAGGTTGTAAGTCACAGCAGTTGTCTGTGCAGGTTTGTTAGTCACACAGGTGTGTGCAAGTGTTAGTCACAGCAGTTGTCTGTGCAGGATTAGTTAGCCACACAGTTTGTGTGCAGGTTGTTAGTCACAGCAGTTGTCTGTGCAGTTGTTAGTCACACAGGTGTGTGCAGTTAGTTAGTCACAACAGTTGGTTGTGCAGATTGTAATCAGGTTGATTATAGTGGATTAAGTCCTTGAGTGAAAAGGCAAATCATCCTAACGGGTGGACTGGATGTAGTTGAGTTCAACGAACCAGGATAAAAATAATTGTGTTATTTATTTTTGGGTTAAGTTTTTAAACATACACTTATTCAAACCCCCCCTTTTCTAAGTGTTTTCTCACCTTCAATTGGCATCAGAGCACTAGTCTGAGTGCATACACCCTAACAGGTGTTCAGTAAAGATCCAACCATGTATAATATGTCCGCTGCTGAAAACACAAATTATAACACTCTGGATGTTTTTGCTATGCCTCCCATATTTGATGGAGAAGACTTAAGCTATTGGAAAGATAGACTGGAGAGTTTCTGCTTGGGATATGATGCTGACTTGTGGGATGTTATAACTGATGGTTATACACATCCAGTTGACAAATCTGGAAGCAGAATTGAGAGGAAGGCTATGGATGATCAACAAAAGATAAATCTTCAAAATCATCACAGAGCCAGAAATATTATGCTGAGTGCTATATCCAGAATGGATTGTGAAAACATGAGCATGAGTATTAAAGAGTCAGCACATGACATCTTTGAGTTTCTCAGAAGGACTCATGAAGAAAAGGCTCCAACAAAAGAAGAAAACTCTGAAGAATATGACTCAGAGGAAGAGCTACTTGTTGCATGGGATGACTGTGAATCATCTGATGCTGAGAGCATAACAGAAGATGAACAAGCTGATGTGGCACTCATGGCCACTCAATCAGAAGAATTAGATTCTGACTCTGACTGTGAAGAACTCCAGGTATTTTCTGACTTCACCAGAGGAGAGCTTGAAAGCTCTTTGGCTGAACTTCTTGAAAGTTACAGCAATTTAAAAATGAAATGCAAGGTTCTTCAAAAAGAACCCACTGCTGAGATTTCAAGGCTCAAAAATGAAAACTCTGAGCTAAAAGGAAAAATTTCAAAACTGTCAGAGGATTTACAAACTCTGAAAAACCTTTCTAGCTCAGAAGATACTTCTTCTTCTAAAGACATACTCAAAGAGTATGATATTAGCTTTCAAAGATTTTTAGCTAACAACATAGATCAGAGCAAGATGGCTTCTATGATCTATGGTGCTGGCCAGAAAGGAAGAAGTGGTATTGGTTATGTTGTTGCTGCTGAAAAGCATAAACCAATATCCTGGGTCAAAGCTGTTTTCAAAGCTAAACCTCTGGGTAATAATTTTGGTTATGAGTATTCTCAAATGTATAAACATACTGCTTGCTCTAACAATGTTTTTGTTAAGCCAAGAAGCAACAGAACATTCAATCTAGACCAAAGGTAAGACAGAACTTCAAGGCTAGGCCTAAGTTCAGTCAGCAGTACCAGGCTAGACCAAAGTTCTGGAGAAATGCCCAAAAGAAAACTAATCACTCTGGACCCAAGAAAATCTGGGTACCAAAAGAGAAAATTGTCTATGTTGCAGATATATTAAACAAGAATGTCCAAACACCAGTGATGATTCCTGGAAAATGGACACTAGCAACTGCTGGAGGAAAGAAAGCATACATTCCAAAGTACTGAACTTCAAACCTCTGAAGAAAGAGGAAAGTCAACAGAAGTTGGAAGTGGAAATGCTGAGGAAATATCAGAGGATAAAACTTTTCAGAAGATCCCATGTCAGAAGATTCCTAGTCAGAGGTTCATATCATTCATCTGTTGGATGAAGAACTCTGCTGATAAAGAGGACTGACATATGCTGACAGGTATTTCTAAAATACTCTGTATTACTATCCTCTGTAAATTATCTTGATTAATTCAATTTATTATTTATTGTTGAACATCTGAACAATTGCTCTTCGCATAGTCAGAGGAGAAGTTGTGTCAGAGGATCATACACAAAGTTCTGAAATGTTTTCATTTCATTACAAGTATGTATCAGCAATTCAATACATTTCACTGTTTGCTGCATGTTGACCAAGGTAGTGGGACAGATGTTAAATCAGCTGAATAGTCACGCGTGCACTACACTGCTGAGCTGTGCCTAGGTAACTGTTCAGATTTTCTCTCACGCGTCTGACTCCCTTTGCATGTCACTGGTCATTACTGCGCTCATTATTGCAAATCACTATTTCCAAAAAGCATTAATTGTTTTATTCCCTCAAACGTTTTATGTTTCAAAACAGCATTTATTAACCAACGTATAAAAGGTTTTTTCTCTTTCATTTCAAACTTTTATCATCTTCTTCGTTTGCAAACATACTTTCATCTCTTTCTCAAAAATTTCTCTGAAAACCCTAAACTGCAAATCTTTTCAAAAACTCTTTTCTGTTCTTCCTCTTCATCCAACAATGGCTTCTTCATCTGCTGCTGCTGCTAATGCTCTGGACGCTATCAACATTGATAAGAACAAAAGGCCTCAAAACTCTGACAAGCCAACTGAGCTTCCAAGATCATTGTATGTACCAGTTAAGGAACTTGAGGTTTGTTGTGAACTGCTGGTGGATCTTCCCAACATCAAAGATAATGGATTTAACCTGGAGGAAGATATTCAAATCCAGGGTTGGGGAATGTTCTTCAACAGACTCTATGGTCCAGTCTTCAATGTGCTGGTGAAAGAGTTCTTGATACATGCACATCCTATTCCAACTAGGATAGTGTCTAGTGTGCTGGGTGTCACACTGGTCATCACAGAGGACAGAATCCGCAGACTGCTGGGCCTTACAGAGAAAGTAGGTGCTTACAAGGCTCCTGCTGGAGGACTTACTGATGAAGTGCTGACAGAGGTCTTTGCTGATGGACAGGTGTCCAACAAGATCAAGATGCTGAAAAACCATTACAAGATATGGGCTAGAATTCTGACTAGCTGTATTTATCACAGGAAGGACTCCAGTTCCCCTGATTATATAAATGCTGACCAGGTGTACATTCTGTATTGTATAGGGACAGGCAAGAAAGTTGACCTGCCATTCATTCTGTTCAACCACTTATTCAACCATGTAGTTGAGACCAGGGAAGAAAACAGAACCAAGAGTGTGAAGAATGCTAGGAAGTGGATACCTTTTGGAAGGTTACTTTCTGATATTCTGACAGAAAGTGGGATCATAGGCTACCTAAAGGAAGCTGGTATGAAGAATGAATTAAGCCACTCTGTTGGAAAATTTTTTGATGCTAAGTCTCTACTGAAGAGAAAAATTATCTCAAGAATTGCTGCACCTGCTGGACAGGTTCCTGCTGACATACCCAACAGAAGGATTCCAGTAGAAGAGTATCCAATGTTCAGTAAGGAAGAACCTCTGGAGGTTATATTGCAGTACATACTGCTGTGCAAGGAGTCTAGTGACATTATCCATCCCTCTGTCTTCACAAGAAAAGATGTGTTGAATGCCATCAGAAGAAGAGAGGAACTGAAAGGAATCCAGACAAAACTGGAGAAAGATATTCTGAATATAGGGCCAGAGGAAGAAGATATTACTGAAGCTGCTGAGACAGTGGTCAAGAGAAAAAGGAAAGCTGCTGTTGTCTCAACTATCAGAGTAGAGGATGCAGGAGAAAGTCCTGAGAAGCCTCTTCTACTGAAGAGGAGGAGAACTGTTGTACAGGCTGCTGCTGCTGATCCTGTAACTCTTGTTGAGCCTTCCACTACTGCTGCTGTTGAAGAAACTGCTGTCCCTGCTCCTCCATCAACCACTGCTCAAAGTGCTAGAGCACCTAATGCTGAAAGGAGAAAGAAGAGGAAGATGGACACAACTAATGTTGAGGTTCCTGCTGAGCCAGAAAAGACAAGGAAGCTGTCAGAGATATCTGATAAAGGCAAGGCTCCTGCTGCTGACTCAGGTAATCCTGCTTTAACTATGTCTTCTTCTGAAACTGTTTCTGCTAGTCTAGGTGGCACTAGGGAAAACCAGTCTGATAGTACCTCTAGTAGTTCCCAATCCCAATCTGAATCTCAATCATCATCATCATCATCATCCCAATCTGAATCTTCATCCTCATCCTCCACAGAAAACAATAGCACAAACTCACTCTCTACTGAACCCCAAACATCTGAAAATGTACAAACTGAAACAGAACAAACACAAACTGCTGATAATCAATCTTTTGAAAATACTGAAACTATACAAACAAACACTGTAGATAACTCAAACCAAACCACTATACCAAATACTGAAACAGATACAGCTGATAAACCTCTGACAAAACTCATAGATGAATTTGTACCTACCCCCAGACCCATTGCTGAAATTTTCAAACAATATAATCCAGATGTGGACACCACAGATGAAAATGTTATCTTAGCTATGAACTATTTTGAAAATGCTGATAATGTCCATGATCTGTTAGACCAAGTAAACACTCCTCCCAGATCTTCACATAACTCTGAAACCCAAGCTGCTGAACCCCATCAAGACCAATCTGCTGAACCAACAATTGACCAAACCTCTGAACCATCCATTAATCCTTTCCTCAGAACTGAAATTAATGTTGAAAGACTTAAGGTTCTGAGAGATTTCCGTAGCCCATCCAAAATGGCCATCCAAAATCCTAGTGCCACTGATGAAAAGTTTAAATGTTTCAAGAGTGACATGGAAGTATGGATTGATGCCCTGGATTATCAGTTGGAGCTGAGTAATGAGCCAGAGGATGTCTTTAATGGCTGGGAAACATTCAAGAAGGAGATGGAAATTCGTGCAAGCAAAGTACAGAAGCACTGTGTCAGTGTTATGGAAAAGAAAAAGGAAGCAAGGTTAAAGAAACAAAGAGAAGAAGCAGAAGATCTGAAAAGATCCAAACAAGCTCTGCACCTGGAATTTGGAGATTGGAAGCCAGAAGTGAATCTACAATTGATATGCACTGCTGAAGACAAGATAGAAGATTACTTTGTTGATGAAGATGCTGCTGAAACTTCAACTGCTCATAATGATATTGAAGAGCTGAAGAAGAAATATGAAGTTCTGCATCACAGGTTAGATCAGCAAGACAATACTCTGCACCAAGTTCTCAGCAATCAAGAAGTATCTGCTGGAGAAATGTCTGAAATCAAGAGTCTGCTGTTGGCTTTGGTCAACAAGAAGAATTGAAGACTTCTATATGTCATTCTGTCTTTCAACTGCTGTTGTTTTTAAAACTCTATTCTAGTTTTTTAAACTCTGATCTTGGTTTGATGGTTTTGTATTTTGATACTCTGTGTGTTTCAAACTCTGTGTTTCTGGATTGATGAATTTTTATGAGTTTCTGATACATTAATATTCTGTGTTTTCAAAATCATACATATCATTGCATGCATGATTTATTACCTGCATCTTTACTGTCATCTGAAATCTTTTTGATTATGACAAAAAGGGGGAGAAAGAAGTGTAAGGAAAATCTGACATAACAGTCTGCCTAGCACTGTTGCTCAGATAATGTTAACTAACAAAAACACAAGTGTTTCCTCTGTGTTTTCTCTTTCCTATTAAATGCTGACAGGTACATATAAGTCTGAAAGACTTATGATCTTCAATGATCATCATCAAAGTGCTGATGTTTCAAAGCTCTGGGAAATTAAAGCTCTGATTGGAAATCATCTTTATGTCAAGCTCTGACGTTCCAAATGCTGATATGTCAACAAGCTCTGATAATCATAAAGCTCTAACAACATGATTCAGGATAAAGCTCTGACAACATGATACAGAAATCTGATATAAAGATCATATGGACAAAGCTCTGACTTCAAGTATAAATGGTTCATGGACAAAGCTCTGACAATTGATCTGCTGCTTCAAATGACAAGTAATTGATGCTGATATGCTACTACTGTGTCAAAAAGCTCTGATCTGCTACAAATGGTGATCCATGAAGCTCTGATCCATAAAGACAAATTATGAAGAAATCTGTCAAGCTCTGACTCACAAGTTCATCTCTGATTATCCAAATGCTCTGATGAGTATCAGTTGGAAGAAAGTCAAACTCTGAACATTGAAGATCTTCCAAAGTCAAAGTTCTGCCAAAATGAAAAATCTCAGGGAAGTTACCCTTTACCCTTCTATTCAATTCAGGGGGAGATTAATAATCTCAGGGTGAGATTTATTTATTGTTTATTTTTGGCATCATATTCTGTAAAATCTTTTAAAACCTTTTTGTTTTTGTCATCATCAAAAAGGGGGATATTGTTAGAACATGAAATGTTGCTAGCATATCTTGGTTTTGATGATAACAAGAGTAAAATGAGGGGATCAAAGTTCTCAAAAGAATATGATACTCTGACTGGATATTTAATGTCTTATGCAGATTCCAGAATTCAGAAGATCTGTCAGAAGAAGAGTTTCTTCTGCTGATGCTGTAAGCAGCAACCTCTGTTGAGGATCACAGCAGTTAAGAAAGAAGCAACTGCTGGCGCTCTCTTTAAGCTGCAACCTCTGTTGAGGAAAACACAGTAGGAAAGAAGAAAGCAAATGCTGATGCTGCAACCTCTGTTGAGGAAGTCACAGCAAGAAGTAAAGATCAAGTGCTGACGCTGAAAAGCTATAAAAGAATGAAGTGCTGATGTTGTCTACAACATCCTCTGATGAGGAAACAGAAGCACAGAAGAAGAATGAAATGCTGAACTGTATCTCAGCATCAAGCTCAAATGCTGACTTAATCACTGTAAGTGTATTATAGTCTATTTTATTATGCTTGTCTGACTTTGCATTTAATGCAGGCACACTGCTCAAGACACTTGGCAGCACGCCATTACCTAATATGTGTCAAGTCAATCTGACAAAGACAAAAAGCATAAAGCAGAAGTACTATGTTAAGCAAAAGGCTACTTTCAACGTTCTACCTACTGCCAAAAGTCTGACCAGTGAAAGTGACATATTGTCCTTCCCAACGGTAACTTATTGGAGTATAAAAGTCAAGTCTGAAGATTGAAGAAAGTTACACATTTTGAGAACAACAAACGAAAAGAAAAGCTTTCAAGAACACTTCATCTGCTGATATTCTTTATTTCCTATAATAGGATTTTGTCTTAGGAAATCTGTTAGTTTACAGTCACTTTTGTGAACTGCTGTAAACATCAAATATATTCATTTGATTGTAAGTTCCTTAGGAGATCCAGTTGTGATCAGAAGTCCTAAGAAGTCTAGGGTTGTCAACCTTAGAAGTTGTTGTTAGTCACACTGTTGTGTGCAGGTTGTAAGTCACAGCAGTTGTCTGTGCAGGTTTGTTAGTCACACAGGTGTGTGCAAGTGTTAGTCACAGCAGTTGTCTGTGCAGGATTAGTTAGCCACACAGTTTGTGTGCAGGTTGTTAGTCACAGCAGTTGTTTGTGCAGTTGTTAGTCACACAGGTGTGTGCAGTTAGTTAGTCACAACAGTTGGTTGTGCAGATTGTAATCAGGTTGATTATAGTGGATTAAGTCCTTGAGTGAAAAGGCAAATCATCCTAACGGGTGGACTGGATGTAGTTGAGTTCAACGAACCAGGATAAAAATAATTGTGTTATTTATTTTTGGGTTAATTTTTTAAACATACACTTATTCAAACCCCCCCTTTCTAAGTGTTTTCTCACCTTCATAAGTGATAAAGATAAACCATCTAATGACGTTCTTACTGAATCGTATAAAACCCTCTATTTGAAGTGGATAAATAATTTCAGGTGCTTGAAAATAAGAAGGAAATAATTGAAACTATTTTTCAAAGACTCGTGCTTACTATTTTTTAGTTGAAGCGAGAAATTAAACGTCTCAATTATGAACTTGAAGGGAATTACTAAATTTGTGCGTATGCTGAATTCTATAACTGATAATCTTTGTTGTACCCCAAAATTTGCCCTCCCATATTCTTCAAGAAATTGCCAAGTCAAGTCACAAAATTCCCCAAGGGTTGTGCAGTGCAACTGTCTCCTATACAGTCAAAACTAGGGTTTGGGTTCTGATCAAAGAAATGAAGTTTTCAAAGGCCCAATCAAGTCTCATATGCTTACAAATATGGTCAAGTATCCTCATATCAAGTTTCAAGGCATTCAGCTCAAAATTGCACAGTCAAAACCCTAAATTGCACTACAGTCAACTGTAGGGGCAAAATGGTCATTTGACAGTCAAAAGTTCAAATTTTTGGTCAACATATCATTTTGAAGCCACAAACATCATTTGATCAATGCTTGATCATGATTCTCAAAATTTGGCTCAGAAATCATCAAAGATGCAAAAGTTGCTATATTTGGACAGCTGGAAAAGTCAACTGAAATTGAGCAGGGCATAACTTTCACATGGATTATCAGAAAAATTCCATCCAAAGCTCATTTTGAAGAGAAAGACATTTCCTACAATTCATCTTCATACTTAAAGTCCAAGAAATGCTCTCACAAAAAGTTATCAATTTCAACATTATAGGTCATTTTCAAAAGTCAACAAAAAGGGACTTTAAGTCAAAGACCATAACTTGAGATTGGTAAATCAAAATGACATGGGATCAAAGGCATTGGTTAGAGGACTCAAATACCCTTCCAAAATGTCCAAGAACATGTGAAAAGCTTAAAAATTGAGCAAGTTATGCCTTGTGGAAGTTGGGAAATTTTTGGATATTTTGAAAAGTCAACTTTACTTCAAATGACCTAAAATTTGCTAATGGGCCCATTTTTTTTCCATGATTCATCATTCCAAGCCTATGCACGACCACTTGGCCCAAAGGGAAGTATTTTCTCATTTTTTATTTATTTATTTGAATTATTATTTATATTAATTCATTTAAATTATTTAAATACATGAAAAATATCAAACTTGACCTAAAAAATCTTTTCATGCATGTTTTACTCTCAATATCACGTGCACATGCTAATTAGGCAAGTTTTGGTTTGATTTGAGCATGATTGAACCAAATACACATGAAAAAAGATTCAAAAAAGATCTTATAAAATCAAATATTGAAACCATTGAATTCAAAAGATTTTGTGCAATTTTCTTAACCTAATATGCTCACTACATAAACAGGAATACAAACCTAATGCGAAAACACCTTAAGCTGCGCCCAAAGACCCTTGCCAAACTTGAAAATTTCACTTAAGAACTCAATTCTGAAAACGTGGTTAGAGGTGGAGTCAAGCCTTAATTTCCATTCCAATAGCTTCCTGAAACATCACTGAGCATTCCCCAATCAAGAACAACCATCAACAAGCGTGGAATCGGTATACAGAAGTCCATTTTTTTTCATAAAAAGGCACAATCGTATTTTCAATTCTAGGCATTATCATGACATTCTAATTATGGATTCTTGTTCTTTGTGATGTTTTAAAGCTAACCATCACATTTAATTTGATTATCGTGCTGTATATACAATTTCGCCATGGCCAGTTTCTAGGGTTTGCAGGTCTTTCAATTTAGGGCTTTCCAGCCAAGGCAAAATCAGGACTCCTGAGTATCACCATTGGAATCACCATGCCCAAACGAACAAAGACCAACCCTCGCGCCTAATTTATGTTTGGAGATGAACTAATCGCTATTTTTCAATAGCCTGCCTAAGGAAACGTATCATAAACCGTTGCCATATTGTTTTGTATTACAGGGGATGTGGAGAAGATGAGCTCGTGGCCACCAACGATAGGCCGGTTTAAAAATTGGCGCGCGTTGCCCACTAACACTTTGTTTTATTTTATTATATTTAATAGCCATTATATATTAAGTTGAAATCAAGCGCTTCAGTGGCAGGTGTACCCCTTGGCAATGTCTAAGACCTGGGTTCGAACCCCAGGTCTGTATATTTCATTTACTATTTTGCAAAAAACAATTCCCATGCAGCATAAGCGTCCCAGTATACCATACATCCTCCAAGTCCAACATGACACGCCTCTATCAAGATCAAACCAAAGGTTGGGATTGAAGATACACTCTACACCCTGGTCAAGAGTGTCACAAGATGCCTGGAAAAGTCAACGAATTCAATACTAAATGGGCCAAAATTTCCTGATCCATACCTCCATATTGGGGCCTGCACCCCCCCTGGTTTGCATTTTCTTCATATTTTATTTTTTCCAATTATTGTTTTGTTTATTTTATTGCTTTAATTTACTTAATTAATTATTGTTTACAAAAATACAAAAAATACATAAAAACTCAGAAAAGATAAAAAATATAATAAATAATATTTATTTTGATATTTTCTTGTAAATAATGTATGTAAATAAATTTAGTAAAATAGGTCTTAACTTTAATTCTTTTAATAACCAAAAATCAAAAAATATAGAATTTAGGTTCAATTGTTAATATTATTCCTCTTAATTTCCCTTTTTACAATAATGATATTTATTTTATTTATTTTCATAAATTAAAAAATGCATGTAAATTAACTTAGGTTTAAATTAGTTAAAAATTCAATATTTTTCATAATAAGTTTAAAAACCATTAGAATTAGGGTTTATATTCAATTTAAATTTTGATTAATTCTCCTTTTTCATTAAATCTTAAAAACACCAAAATACCAAAAACACTTAATATTAATTTTAATTCTCATTAACTTTAAATATTTCGCAAAAGGGTCCAACGCCCATGTTTTTAATTCCTTTATTTCGCGTATTTATTTTATGTCGCTTAAATAATTTTGTACCTCTCCCAAGGCCTTGTAATTACTTTTTGCACTTTTATTTCTTTCGCTTTATTTACTTTTTGTCAAATCGGGTCCGGTCTAATTTTTGGCGATGTGGACCCGCGCCATTTGTAATAGTTGTAGATTTATTTTCCTCGCAAATATTAACTGTTAAATAAGCATGCAAGAATGAATGGACTTAAATAAAATCAAGCGTAGATCACAACAAACATGACAAGACAAATATCAATGAAAACGACACACGAATCGCACACACCACCCCTAGGGTACGCCTCACTGTTGCTTCGAAAGGTGATCGTCGAGTAGAGGATGTCTTAGTAAGTCCTCATGATCCGGGAACCTGGCATGAGGGTAGCTTCTAAGGTGTCTTCCCATTGCTCCGGTGATCACCATGTCCCTACAAACTCGAATTGACCCGAACATCTCCAACGGTGGTGCTACCTACCTCTCAATGGTGGGATGGCACTACTTTAAAGGACATTTACACAGACGAATTCCTTAGGGTAGGTAGGTTCTCAAGGATACTTGCTCTAATTTCAAAACAAACTGAAATCTTTTCACACCAACACTTTTCAAAAGCTTTCAAAGCAAATTTTTCAAACACTCTGACGTACGAGTCGAACTGAAATTTTTCAAAGAAACTTTTTTAAAACCCACATTGAAAAGCAAGCAAACATTTTGAAAACACATTGAGCAAGTATCTAAGAGCCCATGGATAACCATGGATAGAAAGGGTGCTAACACCTTCCCTTTCTATAACCTACCTCCCGAACCGAGAGCAATCTCTTTAAGGAATTTTTCTGTGCTTTTGTCCTTTCCATTTGGAGAAAATAAAAGACGGTGGCGACTCTTGCTTCCGCGACATTTCGCGAACCAGCGTTAAACAGTCAGTTCCAGATCCACCGATCACAGAACTGGCGACTCTGCTGGGGAGAACTATAAAGTGAGGTGTACCTTAGGGCTAGTTCATAACTGTGTTTTCAATTGCTTTCCTTGCTTGCTTTATTATTGTGGGTTGCTTGGGAGTTCTATAGATCCTAACCCGGATCTGGGGGATACCTTTCTTAGAAAGTAGCAACAAGGCTGTGAGGGAACTGTGCGGGGTATACCGACATGGTTGAAACAGTCTGCTACGTTGATGTGGCACTTTGGTGTGTACCGGTAACCCTTGAGTTCAGTCAAGGAGAGTACGGGGCCTCCGCGTGGTGTCGTGAAGCATCAACAGACCTTAGGAACCTTAATTGAACTATCTTGGCCTCTTTAGGGTAGTGAGATAACTGACTTTGGTGCAGTCCGAGGTTGGTTGATACTCGATACTACGCTCAATTGAGGGTTGCTTTCCTGGAATATTTCGGTCGCCAGTTCAGTGGCTAAATCGAAACGATGAACAATGAAAGCAATCCCGTGATATTGGGAACCTTAGAACCCGGTTACTTTGATTAGGACAGGTTGAACCCACCAACTTCAAGAGGGTACTACCCAGACCCCATGCTGGCCTTAAACCCTAAGGGCTTGTCTTGTGTGCCTTGTGTGCCTTACATGTTTGTCTTTATAAATATCTGTGGTGTGTTTAATCATAGCATCATGACATCATCCAGCATCATATGCATTGACTAACCATTTCAGGGGTTCGGATTTTCATCTTTGTTCTTGTTTTGTAGGACATGGAAACTGGTCGTAGAAAGACAATTCAGGTCAATCTTGTAAGGGTCCCTCCTCAGCTTAAGGAGCTTATATCCAGGATTCCCGAGAACTCTTCATTCAGTGAAAGGCATGGAAGCCTCATTAGCTTGGTCAACACCAACATTGAGGAAGATATGATAAAGGTCCTGTTCCAATTCTTTGACCCTCTGCATCACTGCTTTACCTTCTTGGACTATCAGTTGGTACCTACCTTGGAGGAGTTCTCCCGGCTCCTGAAGATCTCTATCCTTGATCAGCTACCTTTCAACGGTACAGAAAAGGAACCTAAGCTTGAAGAGATTGCTAAAGCCTTGCACCTACAGTCATCTGACCTCAAGGGACATTGGGAAGTTAGATGTGGTATCAAAGGGTTCTTAGCCAGGTTTCTGTTTGAAAAAGCTCTTGAATGTTGGAACTCCCTTGACTTGCAAGCTTTTGAAGAGGTTGTGGCCCTCCTTGTTTATGGTTTGGTGTTGTTCCCTAACCCAGATCAGCTCATTGATATCAGTGCCGTCCAGATCTTTATGTCCAGGAATCCTATACCTACGTTGCTGGGGGACATCCTTCACTCATGTTACACTCGAACCATGAGAAAAAGAGGTGTCCTTATGTGTTGCACTCCTCTCCTGGGAAGGTGGTTTATTTCGCACCTTCCGCAATCAGTCTTGAAGAATGAGCGGGGTTTGAGATGGTCACAACGTTTGATGACTCTTACACATGCAGATATACATTGGTGTCCTAGGTCCAGAGGAGATGTCACTATCATTGATCGTTGCGGGGAGTACCCTAATGTTCCTTTACTTGGAATCAAAGGAGGTATTACTTATAGCCCATGCCTGGCTTGGAGACAGTTTGGTTATGCTCGGAGGGATGGTCCTCATGACATGTTAATTCCTGACATAGTTTTTGACTTCGACAATGATACTCAAGGACTTCGCCAGAGATTTATCAGAGCCTGGAGGATGCCTAGTAGGATAGACAGCAAGACACTGGGGCATAGGAACTCCATCCCTTTGGAACCCTATCTCAAGTGGGTACGAGCTCGCTCCCAGAAGTTAGTGATGCCTTATCCTCACATGCTCCCAGTAATCAAAGAACCAGTCTCGGAAGGGGAAGTGTCCTACACTATTCAGCACCCTG
This sequence comes from Vicia faba, assembly GCA_948472305.1. Classification (NCBI taxonomy): domain Eukaryota; kingdom Viridiplantae; phylum Streptophyta; class Magnoliopsida; order Fabales; family Fabaceae; genus Vicia; species Vicia faba. The sequence goes on along the minus strand of OX451737.1, from coordinate 1,110,717,444 downwards.
ATATGCCCACATCCTGGGAAGAGATGCAGAAGAGCTGGATCCAGCTTAAGGAAGAAAGGAATTCTCTTGAGACTAATCTGCATGCCAGTAAAAAGAAGGTCTTGGAGCTCACTCGCCTGTTGCATGAGGAGAGGAATCTCAACACCTACATAGCTCCGAAGAGGATGCGCAGTGTATTTTGGGATTGACTTGATTTTTGTACTTTTTGCCCATGAGGCCTTGATGTATTAAACAATGATTTTCTTTAATGATAACGTGTGTTCCTTTTTGTCTACAACAAATTTGCACTTTCGAACCCTTGAATGCATTGCATACGCATTTCATACATCATGTGCATAGCAGGTTTTTCCACTTTTCAGGTTGCTTACAGTTCTTCGCTGTTTATTTCAGCATCATGAATCCCGAATCTGCATCAACCGAGACATCAATCAAGGCTCTTCAGGTGCAGAATGCACAATTCCAAGAATTAATCAAGGGTCTGGCTAAAGGCCAAGAAGAACTGAAGGCTATGCTCCTGAAGAAGGAGAAGAAGAAGAAGAGAAGAACTGTTCTGTTCAACTCAGGCCGAAGGTTTGGCAATACTCTGCAACATGAAGAGGCTGGTTCTTCTGTTGGCAAGAGTCCTTCTCAGGCAGAAGTAAAGGTTCCTAGTCCGGTCGTCTCCGACAACGAGACAGATTTTGATGAAGAGCAATACCCTCCTGCAGATGACAGGTACAAGCAACTGGAGGACAGGTTGAAGGCTATGGAGGTGCAACAGGCACCTGGGCTGGATTTCGGAGATCTGGGTTTGTCGACTGGTGTGATTATCCCGCATAAGTTCAAAGTACCATCCTTCTCCAAGTATGACGGGGCGTCTTGTCCCAAGCTGCATCTGAGGTCCTATGTTCGGAAAATTCAGCCGTACTCTGCGGACAAGAATTTATGGATCCACTTCTTCCAGGAGAGTCTTTCAGGGACTCATCTCGAATGGTTCTATCAGCTGGATGGGACCAAGGTTCGTAACTGGGAGGAGCTGGCTACTGCTTTCTACAAGCAGTATCAATATAATGCCGACCTTGCCCCCACACGTACCCAACTCCAGGGTATGGCGTTAGGTGCAAGCGAAGGTTTTAAGGAGTACGCTCAGAGGTGGAGAGACCTGGCTGGCAGGGTGCAGCCACCATTGACTGATCGGGAGCTGGTTGACATGTTCTTGGGGACCCTATCTGGGCCATTTTTCAACCATCTCATTGGGAATTCTTCTGCTGGGTTCACTGATTTGATCTTGACTGGAGAGAGAATTGAGGCTGGGCTGAAATCTGGGAAGATTACAAAGGGTGCATCATCTAGTTCGGAAAAGAAACCATTCAAAAAGGAGTCTAGTGTTGTGTATGGTTCTAGGAAATCAGAGAGACCTGAACACCGCCAATCTGTCAGCGCGGTGATGATTGCTAAGCCTGTTGCCGCTCCTCGGCCAAACAATTCCCAAAGGGCTGAAAGACCCCGGAGGGAGTTTACCCGGTTAAGCATGACCCTATCACAGATTCTGCCACAGTTGCTAGCCACCAACTTAGTGACTGTCAGGGAAGCCCCGAAGTTCCCCAATACAACATCTCCCAAGTACAACCCGAATGCTCGTTGTGCTTACCATTCAGAAAGCCCGGGGCACTCTACCGATGACTGTTGGGCGTTGAAGAATAAGGTGCAAGACCTTATCGATGCAAAGGAGATACAATTCGAGGCGCCTGCAAAGCCGAATGTAGTTACTGCCCCTATGCCTCAGCACGGGGTAAATGCTGTTGATGAAGACGTTTATGCTGTTTCTTTGGATGATCTAGCCACTCCTCTAAAGATCGTCAAGAAGAACCTACTGCAGGCCGGTTTATTTCCGGGTTGTAGTGAGGGTTGCCTATTCTGTGTTGTGTCCCCATCTGGTTGTCCCTTGCTAAAGTTAGGCATCCAAAGCTTAATGGATAGCAAGGAGATTCTATTCAAGAAGTCTGCTGTTCGGTTGGTTCCAATGGAAGAAGTTTCTGTGGTGACTATCTTCAATAATCCGATCCCGGCTCTCCAGAAGAAGCCCGTTCAAATTATGACCGTTGCACCCGTTATTATTACTGTTCCAGGGCCCCTGCCCTATGTATCTGATAAAGCTGTCCCTTGGCACTATGGGGCAGATGTATATATAAACGGGATTAAACAAGAGCTCAACGCTGGCGCCAGCATCTGTGACATCACTGGCCCAGCCAAAGTTACCCGCAGTGGCAGGCTCTTCTCGCCTGACATTGCACCGCCTGCTGCCCGAAGACCACTCCTGATAATTCCTACAAGTACACCTATTCCTGTTGCTGATCAAGTTGTTGTTCCTGCTGCTAACCCGATTGTTTCTCCTGCTGCCGAGTCATCCAATGCTCGGGGCAAGGGAATTGAAGTTGAGCCTGCCCAGATGGAGGCACCCATACCCATAGCTGCTGAGGCCTCCCCACAAGAGATGGAGGAGATTCTGAAGATTATAAAGAAGAGCGATTTTAATGTTGTGGAACAGCTGGGGCATACGCCCTCCAAGATCTCCATGCTCTCTTTATTACTGTGCTCTGAGGCCCATGCAAAGGCCCTAATCTCATTCCTCAAGACGGCCCATGTGCCACATGAAACCTCTGCAGTCCAGTTCACTGATTGCGTGGCAAGTCTAACGGCAGATAATGGCTTGGGTTTCTCAGATGCTGACTTGACCGCAAAGGGGAGAGACCATAACGATGCTCTGCATGTCTCAATTGAATGCAGGGGCACCACCCTGGCACATGTGTTGGTTGATACTGGGTCATCTTTGAATGTGCTACCCAAGAAGGCTCTGGATCGTCTAGATTGTGAAGGCATGGAATTGAAACCCAGCAACATCATCGTCAGGGCCTTTGATGGTTCAAAGAGGATGGTCCATGAAGAGGTTAACATTCCGATTCGTGTGGGCTCTCAGGTGTTCGACTCCACTTTTTATGTGATGGACATCCGTCCATCTTACTCTTGTCTGCTGGGTCGACCCTGGATACATAAGGCTGGGGCGGTGACCTCTACCTTGCATCAAAAGCTGAAGTACCCCGTCAGAGGGAAGATTGTCACTGTGCAAGGAGAGGAAGAATATATGGTGAGCCACCTAAACTCTTTCAGATACATTGAGATGGATGGGGAGTTTATTGAAACCCCCTTTCAGCATTTCGAGGAGGTGTTTCCCATTGCAGCAGAAACAACAGAAGCAAGTGGTCCTTTGAAGATGGCTTCCCTGAAGGATGCCAGGGCTGTGGTGCAGAAGGGTGAATGTGCCGACTGGGGCAGACTTCCAGACTTCACTCAGAAGACTGATAAACTTGGGCTGGGTTTTACTTCAGAAGGTCAGAGAGTTATGAGGAAAGCAAGGATCGGAAGACCTCCGGTATTTATTAAAAGTTCAGAAGTGAATGCTGTTGGGGAAGACCATGAAGTGGACGAAGCTGAATTCAACAGCTGGATCTATCCGACGGCCAAAGATGGATTGAACAATTGGAGTGCAAAGGACCATACCCCTGTTACCTTTGTGACGCAGTAATAAATTTCTTTGTTTCGTTATTTTGTAATAAACAATGATAAACTCTATGGCCCGGTGTCTTACCCGGCTGTTGGGGAAGACCATGAAGTGGACGAAGCTGAATTCAACAGCTGGATCTATCCGACGGCCGAAGATGGATTGAACAATTGGAGTGAAAAGGACCATACCCCTGTTACCTTTGTGACGCAGTAATAAATTTCTTTGTTTCGTTATTTTGTAATAAACAATGATAAACTCTATGGCCCGGTGTCTTACCCGAGGCACCGTGGTTCTATTTGTGAGGGCATACAAACTGTCATTTTATACATCATGAATGAAAATCTTGGACGTATTTTTCGCATTGCAAATATTGTGTTCTTTTTCTGTCTTTCTTTTCCTTTACATAATTTTCAAAAACAGCTGTATTTACACACACACTCACTCATACAGGTTTCAATCCACTCTGGATCTTACTGATAACAACTCTGCTACTGCCAATTATGACTTCGAAAATCCGATCAACTTAGCCGAAGACGAAGGTGAAGATGATTGCGAAGTGCCTGGTGAGCTTGCAAGATTGTTACTTCAGGAAGAGAGGGCAATTCAACCCCATGAAGAGCCAGTGGAAACCATAAACCTGGGTACTGAAGCAGACAGGAGAGAGGTAAAGATTGGTGCCAACCTAGAGCTCAGCGTGAAGCAACGGTTAACCAAGATGTTACATGATTATATGGAGATCTTTGCCTGGTCCTACGAAGACATGCCCGGGTTGGATACCGATATCGTTGTCCATCATTTGCCGACTAAGGAAGACTGCCCTCCAGTGAAACAAAAGGTCCGTCGGATGCGTCCAGAGATGTCCGAAAAGATTAAAGCCGAGGTCATGAAACAGTTTGATGCCGGGTTCCTTGCAGTAACTTCTTACCCTCAGTGGGTTGCTAATGTGGTGCCGGTACCTAAAAAGGACGGTAAGGTCAGAATGTGTGTCGACTACAGAGATCTGAACAGGGCCAGCCCCAAGGATGATTTCCCTCTGCCTCACATTGATGTCCTTGTTGATAATACGGCTTAGCACAAAGTATTCTCTTTCATGGATGGCTTTTCAGGTTACAATCAGATCAAGATGGCACCTGAAGACATGGAAAAGACTACATTTGTTACTCAGTGGGGCACCTTCTGTTACAAGGTCATGCCGCTCGGATTAAAGAATGCTGGGGCAACCTACCAACGTGCCATGGTTGCCTTATTTCATGACATGATCCATCACGAGATAGAAGTGTATGTGGACGACATGATCGCAAGGTCCCAGACTGAGGAAGAGCACCTAGATCATCTACAGAAGTTGTTTGACCGGTTAAGACTGTACAAGTTGAGATTGAACCCGAACAAGTGTACCTTCGGGGTAAGATCTGGGAAGTTGCTAGGCTTCGTGGTCAGTGACAAGGGAATTCAAGTGGACCCTGCTAAGGTCAAAGTTATTCAAGAGATGCCAGTTCCTAAGACAGAGAAGGAAGTCAGAGGCTTTTTAGGACGCCTGAATTACATTGCTCGCTTCATCTCTCATCTGACTGCTACCTGTGAGCCAATCTTCAAGCTGCTGAAGAAAGATCAGGTAGTACGTTGGAACGATGAATGTCAGGCTGCCTTTGACAGAATCAAAGAGTATCTCCAAGAACCACCTATCCTTATGCCACCGGTTGAAGGGAGACCTCTGATACTATACCTGACAGTGCTTGACAACTCAATGGGGTGTGTGCTGGGGCAGCATGACGAGTCCGGCCGAAAAGAGCATGCCATTTATTACCTTAGCAAAAAGTTTACCGACTGTGAGACCCGATACTCACTGCTTGAGAAAACTTGTTGCGCTTTGGTATGGGCTGCTCGCCGGCTGAGACAGTATATGCTGACTCACACTACCTTATTGATCTCAAAAATGGATCCTATAAAGTACATATTCGAAAAGCCTGCTCTGTCTGGGAGAATTGCAAGATGGCAAATGATCTTGACGGAATACGACATTCAGTACACAACCCAGAAAGCCATCAAGGGAAGTGTATTGGCAAACCACTTAGCACATCAAGCTGTAGATGACTATCAATCAATGAACTTCGAGTTTCCGGACGAAAGCATCATGATAGTAACAGATTGTGAAGTACCTGGACCGGATGAAGGACCTGAACCAGGATCTCGATGGTCTATGCACTTTGACGGAGCCTCCAATGCTTTGGGAAATGGTATCGGCGCCATCATCATATCTCCTCAAGGTACTCATACTCCACTCACTGCCCAGCTATGTTTCAACTGTACCAACAACATGGCGGAGTATGAGGCGTGTATCATGGGTCTTCAAGCTGCGATTGACCTAAGGATCAAATTTCTAAGTGTCTTCGGAGATTCCGCTCTCGTGATCAATCAGATTAAAGGAGAGTGGGATACGAAACATCCAAACCTGATTCCTTACAGAGAATGTGTGTTGACCCTGATTCCCCACTTTACAGAGATAACCTTCGAGCACTTTCCAAGAGAAGAGAATCAGCTGGCGGACGCGTTAGCTACGATGTCTTCAATGTTCAAGGTCAAATGGGATAATGAAGCTCCCCGAATCATCATCTGGAAACTGGACGAACCGGCATACTGTTGTGATCTCGAAGCTGAATTGGTGACCGAGAAGCCTTGGTACCACGAAGTGAAGAGATATCTGGAAGCTCAGGAATACCCTGAAGGTGCCTCTGTCAATGATAAGAAATTCCTGAGAAGGTTCGCAGCCAAGTTCTTCCTAAGCAACGGCATCTTGTACAAGCGAAACCATGATTCAACCTTACTGCGTTGTGTGGATAAGACTGAAGCAGAAAGGATCATGGAAGAGCTACATGAAGGGACCTTTGGTACGCATTCCAGTGGACACACTATGGCTAAGAAAATCCTACGGGCAGGATATTACTGGTCCACCATGGAAGCTGACTGTTACCAACATTCCAGGACATGCCACAAGTGCCAGATTTATGCAGATAAGGTGCATGTTCCTCCGGTTCCCCTGAATGTTCTGATTGCGCCTTGGCCGTTTGCAATGTGGGGCATAGACATGATTGGCGAGATCAAACCTACAGCATCTAATGGACATCGCTTCATCCTAGTGGCGATCGATTATTTCACGAAGTGGGTTGAGGCAGCATCCTATGCTACGGTAACCAAGACTGTTGTGGCTCGGTTCATTCGGCACAACCTGATCTGTCGATACGGCGTCCCTGAGCGGATAATTACAGACAACGGTACCAATCTGAACAACAAGATGATCGCTGAGCTCTGCGAACAGTTCAAAATACAGCACCACAATTCTTCTCCTTACAGACCGAAGATGAATGGGGCTGTAGAAGCAGCAAATAAAAACATCAAGAAAATCGTGCAGAAAATGACAGTGACCTACAAAGATTGGCACGAGATGTTACCGTTCGCTCTACATGGGTACCGTACCTCAGCTAGGACGTCAACCGGGGCAACTCCTTTCTCTCTGGTTTATGGCATGGAGGCAGTCTTGCCGATCGAAGTACAAATTCCCTCTCTCCGGATAATGAAGGATGCAAATCTGAACGAAGATGATTGGATCCAGACACGACTTGATCAACTCAACCTCATTGATGAAAAGAGACTTGCTGCTATCTGTCATGGTCAGACGTACCAAAAACGAATGATCAGGGCATTTAACAAAAAGGTCAGGCCGCAGGAATATCAAGTTGGGGATCTGGTAATCAAGAGAATCATCCTTCCTCAGAGTGATCCAAGGGGCAAATGGACCCCTACGTACGAAGGGCCATTTGTGGTTAAACATGTGTTCTCAGGAGGAGCAATGATATTAACCAATATGGATGGTGACGACCTTCCTCACCCCGCCAATGCAGACATAGTTAAAAAATACTACGCATGAAAAAGACCCGCTAGGCTGACATGCCTAGGCAAAAATTAGGGCTTCCCGTCGGACCAAAAGGGTTCGGGCAAAATGAAGGGATGAAAATGAAAAATCTGTACACCCGGCAAGTCGAAAACCTGAAAAGGCGGCTTGGGCAAAAATGGGTATCCCGGTGGACTGAAAACCCGAAAGGGCGGTCCAAGCAAAAATAAGGGATAAAAGCGTAATACTATGTCTCATTGGATCACTTTGCATCCAGAATCCGGTATCTACATCAAGTTCAGACGGCATCGATCAGTCAGCTTCACCCTCAACCAAGGTCATCAAGTGATGAGACGCTCGGAGTTATAAAGACAATAGCAGAGTTGAAACCCAGTGGATCATTCATATTTCACACAGCTGTTTATTTTCTTTTGTACAAAATTTGTATAAACTCTCTTATTCGGCGGCGTTCCTCTTACTAGGACGTCAGCCTCTTGTACACAAAACGCCTATTCAGGCTATTCAAAATCAATACAAATATACTTTCAGTTAAACGTACCAAGTGTTTTTCTTTTTCTGTTTTGTTTTGCGAAGAACGTCCAAGGTTCAATTTGTGATATATGCATTGACAATAATTTGCTAACTCATAAATATTTGCATACGAAACAAAGGAATTAATTGCAGGTGACATTAGAAACAGGGGCAATAAAAGAGTTGTCTGAGCAGTCTAATTGTTCTATCCTCTAAGGTACCAAGATAGGTTCAGCTAAAGAACGCGACCAGTACATCCTAATTCCCCAGGGAGTGAGCCAACAACAATGCATTCTTCTCCAAGCAAAATTACAAACCTCAAGGAAGTTGGGTATCCTCCCGTAGATCTCAACATTCCCCAGCAGCAGCATATATGTTCTTAACAAGCATCCCCGGCAGTCTTGGCCTAAAGATTGTTCCCCGGCGGTATCTCAGACATTCAAAGGAATCACTTCCCCAGCATATCAAAACTTCCCCAGGAAAGTCCAATCCAGCTTCCCCAGGAAGGTTGGGATTCATATCCCCAAGCAGTAAGCTTATCCCCAGTAGATTCTGGAAGCTTACCCCCTCGCAGAGCACGAACGCGTCGTCCGACTTGATTTAAAGAGTTATTTCCTTAACAGGATATAACTGGGTTATCCTCAGCCAAAAGCCACGGAAAGGTCGTCGTCAACACAGTTCTTTCTTATCCCCAGTGAAGTCATCAACTACTTCCTATACAACAAGGATATCCTCAGCATGTAGCTATCAATAATTCAGCAAAGCATCTCTATCCCCACAGAGTATTGCTTCCCAGCATGGTCGTTAGGGTATCTTTTCTCCCCGCAGAATCTTCCATTCGCCAAGTTCATTCCGCAACGGAGTCATCTTCTCCTACCGGTATTCTTGCAACTATCATCCCCAGCGGAAGAGAAATCTATTCTTCAACATCAGCCCAGGATACGACTTCCCGGCACCCGTCAAGGATTTACTTTCCTGGACAAAAACATACATTCATAAAACATCACATATCACCATAGCATGCATAGATGCATCATATCATACAAATCTCATTTATGTTGAGAACATCATTGCTTGATCCATATCATGCATTGCATATGACTGACCTTTACCTTTCAGGAAAGACGCAGTTAAAATGCTCAAACATATTTCAAAGTCTTCTCTAGTCCAGCTAAATCGACTCTCAACAGATTTTTCTGATAAAGACTCAGCAGAACCTATGGTCCCCTCTCCGGCAAGTGCGTGAGGTGGTAATTCCTTTTTTCAGATGTTTCCCTCTCTGACGATGAGTGTGAGGTGATAGTCTCTTATGGTCCCCTCTCCGGCAAGTGCGTGAGGTGGTAATTCCTTTTTTTCAGATGTTTCCCTCTCCGACGATGAGTGTGAGGTGATAGTCTCTTATGGTCCCCTCTCCGGCAAGTGCGTGAGGTGGTAATTCCTTCTTCAGATGTTTCCCTCTCCGACGATGAGTGTGAGGTGATAGTCTCCTATGGTTCCCTCTCCGACGGTGTGTGAGGTGGTAAGTCCTTTTCAGATGTTTCCCTCTCCGACGATGAGTGTGAGGTGATAGTCTCTTATGGTCCCCTCTCCGGCAAGTGCGTGAGGTGGTAAGTCCTTTTCAGATGTTTCCCTCTCCGACGATGAGTGTGAGGTGATAGTCTCTTATGGTCCCCTCTCCGGCAAGTGCGTGAGGTGGTAAGTCCTTTTCAGATGTTTCCCTCTCCGACGATGAGTGTGAGGTGATAGTCTTATGGTCCCCTCTCCGACAAGTGCGTGAGGTGGTAATTCCTTTTTCAGATGTTTCCCTCTCCGACGATGAGTGTGAGGTGATAGTCCCCTATGGTCCCCTCTCCGACGGTGTGTGAGGTGACAATTCCTTTTCCTATGATTCCCCTCTCCGACGGCGAGTGAGGTGATTCCCTTTCAGATTATAATGGTCTATTGGTTCTCTTCCTGATACTGCAAAGATGGTAATTCCCACCAAGATTTTCTCAACGAGCGTTGTTGAAGTTAAAATCACCCAAGGTTCTTTTACCATTCATGCTGAGGCAGTAACCATACCTGGTTCATTCATCAGCATTTGAAGCTCCAGACTCAGCTCCTGTAACCAGTCAGGACGCATCTATACCAAACATCTAAAAATCAGCTCCTGCAACGTGTCAGGTACTCATTTTCTGTTTTGCAGGTATGTAGGTTCTAGCTAAGGAATCTCTTACGCGATCAACATCCAGATGGCATCTATAATCCCATCACCCTATCCAGCAATCTCCAAATGGCATCTATAAGCCCATTCCCATCATACTGCTAACATGTGAGCGCAAATTTCTGGGCACTCTAGTGTTCAATCATCTTCTACCCTCGGATTACGAAAGGCACGTCAGCCAATCTGCATCCTCAGGTCTAAGAAGATTGAACAGGGGCAACTGTTGTACCCCAAAATTTGCCCTCCCATATTCTTCAAGAAATTGCCAAGTCAAGTCACAAAATTCCCCAAGGGTTGTGCAGTGCAACTGTCTCCTATACAGTCAAAAATAGGGTTTGGGTTCTGATCAAAGAAATGAAGTTTTCAAAGGCCCAATCAAGTCTCATATGCTTACAAATATGGTCAAGTATCCTCATATCAAGTTTCAAGGCATTCAGCTCAAAATTGCACAGTCAAAACCCTAAATTGCACTACAGTCAACTGTAGGGGCAAAATGGTCATTTGACAGTCAAAAGTTCAAATTTTTGGTCAACATATCATTTTGAAGCCACAAACATCATTTGATCAATCCTTGATCATGATTCTCAAAATTTGGCTCAGAAATCATCAAAGATGCAAAAGTTGCTATATTTGGACAGCTGGAAAAGTCAACTGAAATTGACCAGGGCATAACTTTCACATGGATTATCAGAAAAATTCCATCCAAAGCTCATTTTGAAGAGAAAGACATTTCCTACAATTCATCTTCATACTTCAAGTCCAAGAAATGCTCTCACAAAAAGTTATCAATTTCAACATTATAGGTCATTTTCAAAAGTCAACAAAAAGGGACTTTAAGTCAAAGACCATAACTTGAGATTGGTAAATCAAAATGACATGTGATCAAAGGCATTGGTTAGAGGACTCAAATACCCTTCCAAAATGTCCAAGAACATGTGAAAATCTTAAAAATTGAGCAAGTTATGCCTTGTGGAAGTTGGGAAATTTTTGGATATTTTGAAAAGTCAACTTTACTTCAAATGACCTAAAATTTGCTAATGGGCCCATTTTTTTTCCATGATTCATCATTCCAAGCCTATGCACGACCACTTGGCCCAAAGGGAAGTATTTTCTCATTTTTTATTTATTTATTTGAATTATTATTTATATTAATTCATTTAAATTATTTAAATACATGAAAAATATCAAACTTGACCTAAAAAATCTTTTCATGCATGTTTTACTCTCAATATCACGTGCACATGCTAATTAGGCAAGTTTTGGTTTGATTTGAGCATGATTGAACCAAATACACATGAAAAAAGATTCAAAAAAGATCTTATAAAATCAAATATTGAAACCATTGAATTCAAAAGATTTTGTGCAATTTTCTTAACCTAATATGCTCACTACATAAACAGGAATACAAACCTAATGCAAAAACACCTTAAGCTGCGCCCAAAGACCCTTGCCAAACTTGAAAATTTCACTTAAGAACTCAATTCTGAAAACGTGGTTAGAGGTGGAGTCAAGCCTTAATTTCCATTCCAATAGCTTCCTGAAACATCACTGAGCATTCCCCAATCAAGAACAACCATCAACAAGCGTGGAATCGGTATACAGAAGTCCATTTTTTTTCATAAAAAGGCACAATCGTATTTTCAATTCTAGGCATTATCATGACATTCTAATTATGGATTCTTGTTCTTTGTGATGTTTTAAAGCTAACCATCACATTTAATTTGATTATCGTGCTGTATATACAATTTCGCCATGGCCAGTTTCTAGGGTTTGCAGGTCTTTCAATTTAGGGCTTTCCAGCCAAGGCAAAATCAGGACTCCTGAGTATCACCATTGGAATCACCATGCCCAAACGAACAAAGACCAACCCTCGCGCCTAATTTATGTTTGGAGATGAACTAATCGCTATTTTTCAATAGCCTGCCTAAGGAAACGTATCATAAACCGTTGCCATATTGTTTTGTATTACAGGGGATGTGGAGAAGATGAGCTCGTGGCCACCAACGATAGGCCGGTTTAAAAATTGGCGCGCGTTGCCCACTAACACTTTGTTTTATTTTATTATATTTAATAGCCATTATATATTAAGTTGAAATCAAGCGCTTCAGTGGCAGGTGTACCCCTTGGCAATGTCTAAGACCTGGGTTCGAACCCCAGGTCTGTATATTTCATTTACTATTTTGCAAAAAACAATTCCCATGCAGCATAAGCGTCCCAGTATACCATACATCCTCCAAGTCCAACATGACACGCCTCTATCAAGATCAAACCAAAGGTTGGGATTGAAGATACACTCTACACCCTGGTCAAGAGTGTCACAAGATGCCTGGAAAAGTCAACGAATTCAATACTAAATGGGCCAAAATTTCCTGAGCCATACCTCCATATTGGGGCCTGCACCCCCCCTGGTTTGCATTTTCTTCATATTTTATTTTTTCCAATTATTGTTTTGTTTATTTTATTGCTTTAATTTACTTAATTAATTATTGTTTACAAAAATACAAAAAATACATAAAAACTCAGAAAAGATAAAAAATATAATAAATAATATTTATTTTGATATTTTCTTGTAAATAATGTATGTAAATAAATTTAGTAAAATAGGTCTTAACTTTAATTCTTTTAATAACCAAAAATCAAAAAATATAGAATTTAGGTTCAATTGTTAATATTATTCCTCTTAATTTCCCTTTTTACAATAATGATATTTATTTTATTTATTTTCATAAATTAAAAAATGCATGTAAATTAACTTAGGTTTAAATTAGTTAAAAATTCAATATTTTTCATAATAAGTTTAAAAACCATTAGAATTAGGGTTTATATTCAATTTAAATTTTGATTAATTCTCCTTTTTCATTAAATCTTAAAAACACCAAAATACCAAAAACACTTAATATTAATTTTAATTCTCATTAACTTTAAATATTTCGCAAAAGGGTCCAACGCCCATGTTTTTAATTCCTTTATTTCGCGTATTTATTTTATGTCGCTTAAATAATTTTGTACCTCTCCCAAGGCCTTGTAATTACTTTTTGCACTTTTATTTCTTTCGCTTTATTTACTTTTTGTCAAATCGGGTCCGGTCTAATTTTTGGCGATGTGGACCCGCGCCATTTGTAATAGTTGTAGATTTATTTTCCTCGCAAATATTAACTGTTAAATAAGCATGCAAGAATGAATGGACTTAAATAAAATCAAGCGTAGATCACAACAAACATGACAAGACAAATATCAATGAAAACGACACACGAATCGCACACACCACCCCTAGGGTACGCCTCACTGTTGCTTCGAAAGGTGATCGTCGAGTAGAGGACGTCTTAGTAAGTCCTCATGATCCGGGAACCTGGCATGAGGGTAGCTTCTAAGGTGTCTTCCCATTGCTCTGGTGATCACCATGTCCCTACAAACTCGAATTGACCCGAACATCTCCAACGGTGGTGCTACCTACCTCTCAATGGTGGGATGGCACTACTTTAAAGGACATTTACACAGACGAATTCCTTAGGGTAGGTAGGTTCTCAAGGATACTTGCTCTAATTTCAAAACAAACTGAAATCTTTTCACACCAACACTTTTCAAAAGCTTTCAAAGCAAATTTTTCAAACACTCTGACGTACGAGTCGAACTGAAATTTTTCAAAGAAACTTTTTTAAAACCCACATTGAAAAGCAAGCAAACATTTTGAAAACACATTGAGCAAGTATCTAAGAGCCCATGGATAACCATGGATAGAAAGGGTGCTAACACCTTCCCTTTCTATAACCTACCTCCCGAACCGAGAGCAATCTCTTTAAGGAATTTTTCTGTGCTTTTGTCCTTTCCATTTGGAGAAAATAAAAGACGGTGGCGACTCTTGCTTCCGCGACATTTCGCGAACCAGCGTTAAACAGTCAGTTCCAGATCCACCGATCACAATCTTGATGTTATTTTAAGTTTTGGTAAACTTGTGAAGAACATGAAAAAACTTGATTATACTGGCAGTCCATCCATACTTGAGACTACCTTTGTATCATACTTCTATTTTTACCCCTAATATTTCATTCATCTTAGGCATTCATTCATTCATTGGTTTTTGAACTTTTGAGAAAATGTCACAAGCATGGGCTCTCTTATGTGATTGGTTCTACATCATCTCAATGGTACTCAAGGTGTTCTTGTATCTCATGGTACCATGTTTTAATTTGTATTGCTAACCTTGGTATATCATGATTGATCTCTCAATTTGATATGTTTACTTGATTGTTAAGAAGAATCCCTCAAGTTAGGGTTTGCAAGGTTGATGTTACTATTTGAACTTCAAATGGATGTATCTCCTTCATGGAGAATGTTATGATAGTGGTTCTTGTGGATATGGATCCCTAATCAAGTCATATTCAATTCATTCAATTATGTCAAGGCTCAAATTTGGCTTCAAAGCCATGTTTGATAATAATTACTCAAGATGGTCCCTATGGATGCTTGACCTAGTGGCTCTGAACTTCCAAAAGTCGTATCTTGGTCATCCTTCACTCAAATAAAGCCATTATTTTTGTTATGCACTCTAAATGGATTCATCTTCAAGTGATTTCAGTTTCAATACAAGAGTCCCAAGGGAAGTGTCCCAAGTCTCAATGAACTTTACAAGTCCAAACCCTAATTTTCACGAACTTCAACTAGGCATAACTTTCTCATACTTTGGCCTATGGAGCCCATCTAAAGTTCAAAATTCAATTCAAGTCATTCTCTACAAGTTTTCTATTCATTGTTAAGCTTTATTTTTCCTCTTTGCCCATTTATTTTGGGTTGACATTATAGGTCCATTTTTACCTATTGAGACTGGGACTCCAACTTCAAAAGGTCACAACTCCTTCATTCTTTGGCCAAATTGAGTGGTTCTTTGAATAATGCGACTCTAATTACCTCAATCTGCATTTCATTCAACTACATCAAAGTCCAATTTTGCTTCTAATTAGCTCAATGAAATCCATACATTTCATACAATTTTGCAACTTCTTTGCTTCATAAAATTTTCATCTTTTACTCAATTGAGGTGGTTCCTTTTGCATTTTTCTTAGAATTTCCTCCTCTTCAACTTTTCTCTTTTGATTTAAGGCCAAAAATGGATATTTTGAGGACTTGTAGTTCAAAATTGGCTTGAATTCAAAGTGAGGTCAAATGAAAAGATGACTTTTTGTGTTAAAGATATTTTGATGATTTTTATGGTTTGAACACATCATATATGACTTGTATGAATGGTGTATACCATTGGTTTGAGGTCAATACCTCATTTTCTTAGTTTGGCACATTGTTACTTCGTTTATAAGTCATTAAAGAGGCATAGTCCAAAATTGAATCTCCAAGCCATTTCCAAGTGAGTCAAAGGGCTTCACACATCACAATAAGCATGAGAAACATCTGTATGAGGTCCTCACACCTCAAAAGGGCCTAAATCCAAAAATGGCATGTATGCTTGTTTGCATCAAAAGAAAGAATGAGGTTTCAACATGTGATTTTGCAAATTAACTCAATTCGAGAGCAAATGAGTGCCCACACACGTGTAATAACACATTTGAGATGTGTTAGTTCCATCTCAAGCAACTGAATCAGGCCCACACTTCAATTCACTCTTCACATGCAAAATCTGAATTAAGGGAAAATTAGGCACGTGTAGTTACTTTGCACACATGGTTGGCACTCCACAAGAAGAAGTAAGCCACGAATATTTGCACTCACCACTGAAATTCTGGTGTAGTCAGGGTTCAGATGTGCCACTTCATGTCTTGACATCTGAGCTGACATTATAAAAACTCCAGCAAGGTAGGTACCCAATTTTAAAGTTATGTACTGAATACACATCAAATTCACAGATTTCACAACATCTGCTACTACATCACCACATATTGACAGAACACCCAATTCAGTCTATCTGGTACAATTAACCACAACTGAGATCTAACAAACCACTTAGTTCTGTTAAACCTGCACACATAGCATGATGTCTCAACGTTGGTTGTAACATCATCTATCACATATCATGAAACAAACAGACCATCAATTATGTTTATCATGCACACAAATCAGCATGATGTCTAAGCATCTTATTTGACATCATCTGTAAAAGTCACACAGTTTTTACCTAAGTTACAACAGAGATAATTTAAAGTGCAGAAGGTAAAAAACACAAGGAAATTGTTAACCCAGTTCGGTGAAACACACCTACTATAGGGGCATACCAAGCTAGGAAGAAGATACACTATCAACAGTGTTAATTCAGAGCTAAACTCTCCTAGTTCACACTCCTCACTTAATTCCTACCCAATGCAACCTATACCTAGGAACTCCTAGATAGAAACCTCCAGTTTCCATTCTTATTGCCGCAACAACAGAAGTCTTACTCCTACTCAAGGAGCATTGCCTTCCCACTTTGTTTCCTACATTACAATTAACATGAAGTAATGCAAAATACTTAGACTTGCTTCAAAGCTTCATCTAATAACACAATCTCTTGCCTACAGGCTTCAAGATACACACATGGTAACCTTCCCACAGACTGGGAGGTTTACCTCACACACACCTCTAATTTTACATTATTTGAGGCTTACAAAACCTAGGTTACAATATGATATTTATAACCTATTACCCAATTGGATTTGGGCCTTCAAAATCGCAGCAAGCTTTTCTTCTTACTGTTACAAATCAACATCTAACTACTGCTACAATCAAGGTCTTCAATCTTTTAGTTCCTAAAATATCTCCATATTTAGAAACTGTATCTTCTTCAAGTCTTCTGATTGATTCTTCAAGACTTCTGATTGATTCTTCAAGACCTCCACAAATAATGCCACATATGATTACTAAATATTCTCAGAATATTCAGCTCAATTTAAGTACCAGAACTGTAACTGAATTAACAGTTCTGTTGGCGTGATGTCTGATGTCAGATGTCGTGACATCGCATCCAACACATTGTCCCAGATGTTGACTTTTTCAACACAACAAGTTTACAATCTTCAATAGGATTAGTGGTTGATTATAATCCTACTGAACCATACATTGTTATTGCTATTAATTATTTTATTAAAATTAACCCAATACATACAAAGTCTTCTTCCAAAATTAGACAGTCTTCTCCAAATTTAGAATGTTTTCTCCAAATTTAGAATGTCTCCATTCAAACATATTTTGATTGAGTCTTAAAAAATAGAAACAACTTTTTAAATATATCCTAAAAAGTCTCAATAATCCTTTTTATGATATAAATCAAATCATTAGTTGTTCCAAATAAATCTTCTTGACTTGTGCAAGCTAGTGAGTAATATTCCAAAAATATCTCATCAAATCAAATTAAATCTGTCAAGAGATATACACCAACAACATCTGTTGTACAAAGACTAAGATGTCACGACTTTTGGTTTGACATCTTGAAGACACACATAACAGTATCTGCTGTAATGACATTTGATTAAGATGTTACAACATCTTACTCACTACAAGAAAAAAAGAGATTTACGACACATAAATTGCGACAGTTCCCACAAAACCGTCCTTATTCCTGAATTGCGACAGTTGTCACGACGGTTAGGCTCAACCGTCGTAGATTTTCAAGCATTATGAGTAACATAATTGCGACAGTTACCAAAAAACCGCCCTCTTTTCACATCCGCGACAATTAGGTGAACTGTCGTAACTACATTAGCCAATCATAATCGCTACTTTTTTTTATTCTTTTACTTTCCCACTTTTTTTCTTTCATTTCCCCTTCTTTTTCTCTTTTATTATTATTAATAATAATAATAATAATAATAATAATAATAATAATAATAATAATAATAATAATAATAATAATAATAATAATAATAATAATAAAATAAATTACCAACAAAATAAATTTTCACACCCATCAATATTATTTTAAGATTTTCATAATTTTATTTATTAAATTACAATTTCCTTTATATTTTTCTTCTTTATTTATTTAAGATTTTAATTCCATCCACATTTCTAATTTTAAGAAAGAAGTTTTATCTTTTTATCTTTTATTTTATTATTTTAAGTTAACAAATAATATATATATATATATGATATCACAAAATGTTAGTAATTCATTTTTAAACAAAATATCAATTTACTTTTACAGTATCCTTCGTCCAAAATGTCACCTGAACCCTAGCGCAGCCGTCCCAAAATCAAGACTCGTCTTGCTTCTCCGTCGTTGAAGGTCCACCGTCCGGAAACCATCAAACATTCAACCGCAAATCATGTCTCTCACTTCCTTTTATTTCTCTATCTTCTGAAGGACGCCCCGTCGATTACTCTTGTGTCTTACCCTGTTCGGGTAGCTCCACTCCCGGAAGATAAGGGTCCGGCTGAAAATGATGAAATGGAGAAGGAGAGGAAGAGAATTAAGGCGAAGGATCAGTTGAGGAAGAAGATTCTTAAAGCTACATAAGATGAAAAGTTGAAGGTACCTCTCCAAACCCTAACCGCACCAATTGGGTCAAATGCGATGAAGACAGTAAGTTGAAGCGCAATTCATGACGAGGGCATGGCTTAGGCTAAAAAAATGTACACGGCTTGTTAAAAGACTCGTCAGAATTAAGTGGCTATGAACTTTCCGGTGGGATTACCCAGATTTCAGCGAGGTCTCACTGATTCTGGCAGCTTCAAAAGGTAATCTTTTAAATTGTGATGGCCTTGTTTCTTTCTCTAATCTTCTCCTTCTTCTTTCTTTTTGAATTCTCGAGACTTTGCTTTTATTTTTTGATGTTCTTTGTTGCTTCTGTGTGTTCTTCTGTATGATTGTAATTACTCTGCTTATTTTCCTTTTCTTTGTTGTATTTCTGTTGTGTGTACTAATTGAGTGAGAGCTGAAAGAATGATGATGATAATTGAGAATGAGTACGAGAGTTACATGGTGTTGTGTGATTCAGAGAATTGTTGTTGAATCATGAACTGAGAGGGTAGTGATATGTTGCAAGGTGGTGGGGGTTGATAGTTTCAGGTCCTCTTAGTTATCGGAATGTTTCAAATATTATTCTACTCATTTCAAATTTTGTACAATTTATTAGGATGATGTTTCTACATTGTACTTGTGGTTACACTGCGAGCTTATGAAAACTAATGTGGATGATGTTGTTGCATTTGCGGTTGTGATATTGTTCAAGGACATGTGAAACCTTTATATTGTGAAAGAAATTAGGAGCTGAATACATAACTCAGTTGAAAAGTTTCTAGAAGTTAGAAGTTTGTTTAAACTTGCCCTAAGATATTGCCTATGTGAAAGAAATTGTATAGTGTAATTTTGAGACTTCGAAAAAACACACTTTTTTTATATTATATTAAATGGTTAAACCTTAGTTGGTTATATATGTTATCCATAATATACTACTACACCTTCTATATTTTAGGGACTGAAAATGAATCCCGCAACTCTTCTTGAAAAGAAATACATATTACAATGAAGTTCTAAAAATGCAGCCACAAGTTGAAGATATATTGATGGAAAACAAATGATCTTTTTGTTTGAGGAATCAATTTAGAGAGTATAAAAGTTAACATCATGTTTTTCCCTTCGATTATGTATATGTACTATGTAGGTATATCATATATATTTTGTGCTGCTGTTATTGATGTACTCCGACTCTCTAAGACAGTTTCTATATGTTGCACTTTGAAGTTTGAATTTCAAATATTCATTGCTGAACCTTTTCGTTAGGGTTTGTTTTCATCCTCCAATTTTGTGATGGGGTTGAAACCGTGGCTACATCCTGCTCCAACTTATAGACCTATAGAAAGATTTTGGGATAGTGATGAAGAAGCTCCTGGTCCTCATTGTGGACATAGTCTAACCATTGTTGCCGCTACTTGAAGGAGAGAAACCACTTATAAAGGGGGGTTTGAATAAGTTTGGTTTCAAAAATTTTAAGACAGTAAACAACAACACAAGTACTTTTATCCTGGTTCGTTGAACTCAACTACTCCAGTCCACCCGTCAAGGTGATTTTCCTTATCACTTAAGGACTTAATCCACTATAATCCAAGCTGATTAGAAGCTGCACAACTACAGTTGTGACTAACTACAATCATTAAGATTAAACTAACCTTAAACTTCTCAGGAATACAGATCTACCTAGATCTCCTAAGGAACTTACAACAAATAAAATATTTGATAGTTGTTTACACAGAAGATCACAAAAGTGATGTGTAAAAAATTAATTCCTACGACAAAAGCCTATTTTAGGAAGTAGAATGAAGTTTGTAATAGATTGTTCGTTCGTGTGAATATTTTGTAGTGAGTTTGGAACATATGTGTAATGTTTCTTCATGGCTGAAGTCTTGTTTAAATACTCCAAGAAATGATCGTTGAAAGGACACCTGTCGCTTTCACATGTCAGAGGTTGGCAGTTCATAGAGGAACGTTGAGCTTGTCCTCTTTCCAAAAATGGAATGCTAGCTTTATCCTTTTTGCAATGTCAAAAGACTTGACTCTTTTAAGGAAAGCAACGTGCAAGCTATGTCTTGAGCAGTATGCCACATACTCAGTTGTTTGTGCGTGCATTAAATGCAAAGTCAAACACTTTGGAATAATAGAGACTTTAAATTAACTTACAGTGATTCAGTCAGCAGATGAAGGTTTGTTGTTGAGAATGTTCAGCACTTCATTCTTTTTTTCAAGAGCTTATCCTTTTCAGAGGTTGCAACCCTTGCAAATGTTAGAGGAAGCCTTGATTGGCAGAATTTCTGAGTTCTGGGATCTGCACAAAGATAAATTCTACATCAGAGTATCATATTCTTAATGTAAAATTTAATACCTATATTTTACTTATGTTATCATCAAAACTAATATATGCTAGCAACATTCCATGTTCTAACAATCTCCCCCTTTTTATGATGACAAAAACAAAAAGTTTTGAAAAAACAGTTTTATAGAATATGATAAAAAATCTCCCCCTGAGATTAATAATCTCCCCCTAAAATAAATAAAGGGTGAAAGATAATTTCCCTGAGATTTTATAATTCTGGATCAGAGCTTTGACTTTGAGGTCCTTCAAGGTTCATAGCTTTATGATCAAATCTTTGTAGCAGAGCTTTGTAATTGAATATTTTGACTAGCAGATCTTTACTTTAGAGCTATGTCAGAGCTTCAATATATCTTTGTATCAGAGCTTACTGCATTTTAGTATCAGATCTTTTGAGAAGGTCATTTGATGTCAGAGTTAAGGATTTTCAGAGCTTGACTCGTAGTGACTTCTTATCAGAGATTTTATATCTTCTTATAGGAATGTAAGAGATTTGTTGATCTTTCTTTGTACAGAGCTTTGATGTACCTGTAAACACTCAGAGAAACACAAAAACATAAGGAAACACTTTTGTTCCATTAGAAAAATGTCTGAGATCATTGTGTTAGGCAAACTGTTATGTCAGACTATCCATTTCACGTGTTCTCCCCCTTTTTGTCATAATAAAAAAATATTAAAAACAGTAAAGATACAGGTAAAAATACTAATGAATAGAAAGGAGAAACTTCATTGAAAATTAATCAAAAAAATTAATGTAAACAGAGTTTCAGCATTTTAAAATAAAACAACAAAGACTTAATTGAACAAAACATAGAACAGAGTTTTAAAAACAGATGAAATCAGAAGAAAAAAATCTTCATTTCTTTGAAGATAAGGCCAAAATTAGTGATTTAAGCTCCTCATGAGCATATTGTTGAGACTTGACAAACTCTGTGAAGTTTGCTTCATGCTGGTCCAGACGTTGGTGAATTAGCTGATTTTCTCTTCTAAGGTCAACCAACTGATTTTGAGCATTAGATGACTCAGCAGCATCCAAGTCAACGATGTAGTTGTCAGCAGGTTCTTCCACAATTATTTCTTCTTCTTCTTCAACAGTTTTCTGTTTGTCTCCAGCAGCAGAATCTTCAGCAGTTGAGATGCCAGCAGAAACCAATTGCATTATGGACTCAGGTGCTGGTGGTCTCCAAATTCTAGCATATTAGCATTCTTAGAATCCCATAATTCCTGCGAAGCAGCTTTAACCTTCTGCAAGAATTCTTCTGCCTTATCAGCAACATGTTGGTGACAGAAGTTCTGCATCCTTGTTGATTTCTTGGCAAACATAGAATTGAAAGCATTCCAGCAGTCATCAACTTCCACTGACTCATACTTGACTGCAGTTGATTCTCCAAATCATCAAACCAGTCATTAACCTCTGACCTGAAACTGTGAAGCTTATCGAAGACAACTGAGGTTCTAGGGATAACTCTCTTAGTAGGTTTGGTCAGGTCAATTAGAACTTGAAATGACCGAGGGTCAATTTCAGTTCTGTAAAAGACAGAGTTTTGTGCTACAAGGTTCAGATGTTCAGGTGACTTTGGGTCTTGGGAAGTTTCAGAGGATTCATGTGCTGGTGAGGTTTCAGTTGTTTCATGTGCTGGTGAGTGGGGTGGAGTTGGTATTTTCTCAGTAACTTGGGTTTGAACAATTTCTAAGTTATTTGAGGTAGGTTTGGGAATGGAAAAAATGTTTTGGTCAGGTAAAGGAATTGTGCGTAAGGGACAGTTGATTCCAGGAATCTCAAAACGAGATAATATTTGGTGAAAATCTGGATCAGTTACAAGAGTGTTTGAGGTATCATATGTTGATGGTTCAGCATCTGATGTGGTTGTTATTGCAAGATTATGTATGGTTGTATCAGCGGCTGGATTTTCTATATGAGTTTCAGAGGTTTGTGGATTTTGTATAGTATGGTCAGAATTTTGTTGAGAGGTTGAAGTATTTTGTGTTATCTACAAGTGAGGTTTGTTATATAGTATTATCATCAGAGGATGAAGAGTTCTCATCAAAAGAGTTTTCGGGGGCTTCAAATTCTACTCTTAATTTATCTAAAGGATCACTCTCTGAAGATTCTACAGGTTCAGGGGATTGAGGAATGATATATTTTCTAGGTATTCTTTTCAGCATGCCTTCGATATCCTTAGACTCAGTTTCAGAATCAGTAAATGACAAAGTAGTTGGAGTGATAGCTGATTTAGCAGTAGTTACAGGCACAACAGAGACAATGGATTTTCCTTTTAGAGTAGACGCTTTCACCAGTGTCCTTTTCTTCCTTGGCACGGGAGAGGCAAGAATGGATGCTTCATCAACTTCTTTCCTCTTTTGGATATTTGTAGTTGGGGCTGGAACAGAGAGTTGAACTGCAGCAGTAGTATGTTGAACCAGAGGTATGGTTGGAACAAAAGCAACAGGGTTTTGAACATCAGGAGTTTGAACAGCAGGAGGCACATCATCAGCTTTATTTCTTTTCTTCAGCACTGGTTGCTCTTGAGTTGCAGCAGCAGTTGAAGCAGAGGTTGCAAACGCTCCATCAGTAGTAGCAGCAGCAGAAGATTGAATAACTTTAGCAGCAACAACAAGAGTTGAAATAACTTCCCTCTTCTTCTTATCCAACTGAACATGTACTTGTACAATTTCTTCAGGCTCCTGACCTTGTTGCATAAGGTCATGTTCAAGCTCTGTGACAATGCCAGCAAGTTATTTCCTCTTTCTCAATGCATTTATCACATCTTGTCTTGTCAGCATAGAGGGATCTATCTTTTCACATTTTTCTTTACAAAGTTGAATGTAGCTGAGGATCACTTCCAGAGGTTCCTCTTCATTGAACATGGGATACTCCTCCACTGGAATTCTTCTGGTACTGATGTCAGTAGGAGCAGATCCAATTGGAGCAATCTTCTTCCCTAGAATTCTTTGTTCTAGCTTCTTCCCTGGTCTCTTTCACATGGGTGAAAAGATGATTAAACAGTAAAAATGGGAGATAAATCTTCTTAACAATCCCAGTGCAATACATCAAGTAGACTTGGTCATCATTTATGTAGTATGGGGAACTTGAATCCTTCTTGTGATGGATGCATCCTGTGATGATCCTAGCCCAGACTTTGTAATGGTTTTTGAGATTCTTGATTTTGTTTGACATGACTCCATCTGTAAACACTTCATTGAGCACTCTTTGAGACAATCCTCTAGCAGGTGCCATGTAAACACCTTCCTTTTTGGTCAGACCCATTAACCTTTTGATCCTGTCTTCAGTGATTACAATGATCTTCCCCAAAACGCATGAGACTATTCTTGTAGGAATAGGGTGAGCAAAAATCCAGAGTTCTTTAACAAGAGTGTTGTAGACTGGTCCATACAGACGATTGAAGAACATTTCCCAACCTTGGTGATTGATTTCCAGTTCAAGATCAAATCCATTGTCTTTGAGATTTTGAACATCAACCATCAGTTCACAACAAACTTCAAGTTCTTCAACTAGGATGTAAGTAGCCCTAGGGATAGCGGTTAACTTGTATTAATTTTGAGGCCTTTGAGCATCGTTGATGTTCTCAACATCCATCAACTGGGTTGCTTTTGAAGATGAAGCCATTTGAGAAGAAGGAGAAGAGAGATTGAAAAGGGTTTTGAAAATGGGTTTCGAAAAGGGTTTTGAGAGCAAGAGAGTTTTTGTTTGCAGAAAAGATTGTAAAAGTGTGAAAAATAATTTAAATAGGTTTAGCAATAAATACGTTGAGTGGAAAAAGATGAATAATAAACAATTAAAAATAAAATTTGAAAATTGCAACGCAATGATGATTTTCATTTAATGAGTGTTGTACCCCAAAATTTGCCCTCCCATATTCATCAAGAATTGCCAAGTCAAGGTCACAAAAGTCCCCAGGGTTGTGCAGCTCAACTGTCTCCTAGACAGTCAAAACTAGGGTTTGAGTTCTGATCAAGAAAATGAACTTTTCAAAGGCCTAATCAAGTCTCATATGCTTAAAAAGATGGTCAAGTGTCTTCATGTCAAGTTTCAAGGCATTCAGCTCAAAATTGCACAGTCAAAACCCTAGATTGCACTACAGTCAACTGTAGGGGCAAAATGGTCATTTGACAGTCAAAAATTCAAATTTTTGGTCAACATATCATTTTGAAGCCACAAACATCATTTGATCAATGCTTGATCATGATTCTCAAAATTTGGCTCAGAAATCATCAAAGATGCAAAAGTTGCTATATTTGGACAGCTGAAAAAGTCAACTGAAATTGACCAGGGCATAACTTTCACATGGATTATCATAAAAATTCCATCCAAAGCTCATTTTGAAGAGAAAGACATTTCCTACAATTCATCTTCATGTTCCAAGTCCAAGAAATGCTCTCACAAAAAGTTATCAATTTCAACATTATAGGTCATTTTCAAAAGTCAACAAAAAGTGACTTTAAGTCAAAGGCCATAACTTGAGATTGGTAAATCAAAATGACATGGGACCAAAGGCATTGGTTAAAGGACTCAAAGACCTTTCCAAAATGTCCAAGAACATGTGAAAAGCTTAAAAATTGACCAAGTTATGCCTTGTGGAAGTTGGGAAATTTTTGGAAATTTTTGAAAGTCAACAAGGATGCAAAAGGCCTAAAAATGCAAATGGGCCCAATTATCTTCCAAATTTCTTCATGCCAAGCCTATGCACGACCACTAGGCCCAAGGGGAAGTATTCTCATATTTTTTAATTATTTATTTGAATTAATATTAATGTAGATTACTTAGTTTAATTAGGTTTTAATATTAATTTCTTTTTAATAAAAATCCAAAAAATGTAGAATTAGGTTAATTGCTATTTTTTATTCCTTTTAATATTTTTTCCTTTTTTTTCCACCATAATAATACTTATTTATTTATTTATTTTCCTATTTAAATTGTACATAAGAAATTTTAGGTTTAATTTAGATCTTATTTTAATTCTTTCTTAAATAACTAAAAAATATTAGAATTAGGGTTTGCTTCTTAATTTAATTTTTATCAACTCCTTTTTTTTTTCTTTTAAATCTAAAAAACACAAAATACCAAAAAAACATTTAGTCACTTAATTTTAATTTTCTTATTAATTTTAATTGTTTGTAAAAGGGTCCAACGCCCTATTTTTGTTTTAATTTCCTTAATTTGCGCATTTATCTTATGTCGTTTAATTATAATTATGTAATTGTCCCTAAGCCATGTAATTTACTTTTCGCACTTTATTTCTTCGCATTATTTATTTTCCGCTAAATCGGGTCCGGTTTAATTTTGGCGATGTGGACCCGCGCCTTTGTAATAATCTTAGATTTATTTTTCCGCAACTTTATAACTGTTAAATATGCCTGTAAGAATGAATGGACAAATAAAAACAAGCGTAGATCACCATAACATGAAAAGACAAAAATATCTGAAACGACACACAAAATCACACACCACCCCCAGGGTACGCCTCACTGTTGCCTTTCGAAAGGTGATCGTCGAGTAGAGGATGTCTTAGTAAGTCCTCATGATCCGGGAACCTGGCATGAGGGTAGCTTCTAAGGTGTCTTCCTATTGCTCCGGTGATCACCATGTCCCGAACCTTCGAATTGACCCGAATACCTCCAACGGTGGTGCTACCTACCTCTCAATGGTGGGATGGCACTACTTTAAAGGACTCTTACACAGACGAATTCCTTAGGGTAGGTAGGTTCTCAAGGATACTTGCTCTAATTTCAAACAAATCAAAAGGCTTTTCACATTGACACATTTTCAAAAGCTTTCCAAAGCAAACTTTTCAAACACTCTGACGTATGAGTCGATCTGAAAATTTTCAAAGAAACTTTTTAAACCCACATTGAAAAGCAAGCAAACAATTTTGAAAACACATTGAGCAAGTATCTAAGAGCCCATGGATAACCATGGATAGAAAGGGTGCTAACACCTTCCCTTTCTATAACCTACCTCCCGAACCGAGAGCAATCTCTTAAGAGGAATTTTTCTGTGCTTTTGTCCTTTCCATTTGGAGAAAATAAAAGACGGTGGCGACTCTTGCTTCCGCGACATTTCGCGAACCAGCGTTAAACAGTCAGTTCCAGATCCACCGATCACAGAACTGGCGACTCTGCTGGGGACTATCTTATAAAGTGAGGTGTACCTTAGGGCTTAGTTCATAACTGTGTTTTCAATTGTATTGATTTGCTTGCTTTACTATTGTGGGTTGCATGGGAGTTACATAGATCCTAACCCGGATCTGGGGGTACCCTGTTTAGGTAGCATAAGCTGTGAGGGACCTGTCCGGCGTATACCGACATGGGTGAAGCAGTGGCTACGTTGGTGTGGCGCCTTGGTCTGTACCGATATCCCTCGTGTTGAAACGGGGAGAATATGGGTCTTCCAAGGAGTCATTAAGCACCAACAGACCTTAGAACCTTAAATGACCCAACTTGGCCAATAGAAACAGTAGCAGTATGCTACGCCCATTGAGGCTAAACTCTCGTGATGGTTCTGGCCGCAAGAAAAGATTGCGATGCTGGAGTTATGACCGATTGAGGGTAGTCAGTGATATTGGGATCCTCTAGAACCCGGTTACTTCTGATAGGACAGGTCTTAACCAACAAACTGAAAGAGGGTATTACCCAGACCTCATGCTGGCCTAAACCTTAAGGGCTCTTTTGTGTGACTTGTGTGCCTTCGTACTTGACTATCTGCGTGCTTGTTACCTAACACTTGTTTCTTGCAGGTTTTGTTCATAGTCCTTAATTGGGACTTATAACAGGGTGTACTAACCATTTGCAGGTTCTGTTTATAGTCCTTAACTAGGACTCATGACAGGGTTTACCTAATTTCTTGCAGGTCTTGTGTATAGTCCTTAACTAGGACTCATGACAGGGTTTACCTAATTTCTTGCAGGTGTTGTTTATAGTCCTTAACTGGGACTCATAACAGGATACTGAATTCCTTGCAGGGTCTGTTTATAGTCCTCAATTGGGACTCATAACAGGGTTACTCACATTACCCCACGCATAGCATAACATCATACCATTGCATACATCCTAACCCATTTCAAGGATCTCAAGGGCTTGTGATGCAGGTCATGATGGACAATTATCCCAGCAAGGGGCAAAGAGGATTTATTTTCCTCTAGCCAAGGTTGTCAGGGGCTATGACCCACTTGATATGGTGAGCTCTGACTCCTGAAGAAGGCTCCCAGGTTGCTGGGAAATCAAAATTAAACTTGATGACTAAAGTCAGGGGCTATGACCCACTGGATATGGTGAGCCTTTGACCCTTGAAGAAGGACTCTCAACAACATGAAGTACCTTCAATCAAGTTACCGGCTTTCAACTCTAACAAGTTTCTCTGTTTACCCTGCGAGGTTCTTGAAAACATTGCATGCATATCATACACATCATCGCATTACAGGTATCCCTTTTGCAGGTCACTTACCTTTCTCGCTGTTTATTTCAGCAATGGCCTCACAACAAGATAACCAGGACCTCCACGCTCAAGAGTCTCAGTTCAAGGAAATCTTCTTAGGTCTAGCCAAGGGGCAGGAAGAGTTGAGGGCACTCCTCATGGGGAATCTGATCAGAAAGAGTCCTGAAGATGACAAGGACGAACAGCTGAAACGTCTACAAGCTGAGGTAGACACACTGAAAACCCAGATGCTGGGGCAAAGGGCACTCATTCAAGGTCTAGCTCAGGAGCAAGGAGAGCTGAGGGCCATGATCAGTCAGCTTCATCAAGACATGAAGCAACCAGCCCAAGTCAGGGACCCAGTCATTAATCAACTTCCAAGAAATCAAAGGTTTGGGCCTCCCCAAGCTGCTATTACTTCACAGGTCCAACAGCGACCTCGCCCAGAACAACGGGCTGATCAGAGCAAACCAGACAAGCCTAAAAGGCAGTACACCAAACTCAACATGTCGTTGGGTCAAGCACTACAACAAATGTTGAAGGCAGGGTTGATCACCTTAAGGGCTCCTCTTCGGAATCCGAACACTTCTGCTCCTAACTATCATCCCAACGATAGGTGCGCATACCATTCTGATAGCCCGGGACATACTACGGACAACTGCTGGTCTCTCAAAAACAAGATTCAAGACATGATCGACACTGGAGAGATTCAGTTTGAAGTACCTGAGACTCCGAACATAATCACTGCTCCCTTGCCGAATCATGGCTAGGATTGAGAAATTTTTGTTCATTCAAATATTCGAGTTGCAATTTTCTTTTGTTTAAACATTTATTCATGTTAAAACATTGTTATTCCATTAATGCATCGCTTATGTCTATTTTGAATCAATATATTCGTATTCACTATACGTAAATTATTTTCATATTTTTTCTGATGTCAACTCCCAATCAATAATTCTAAGCCTCTTGAGGGAGGATGACGAAAACGATACCGCTATCTTTACAGTATGCTTTTGAACAGACCCCGCTGATGAGGTACAGGCATTGTTTCAAATCCTAAACACTGGAGTTATAAGGAAGATAATCCCTCGTCAACCCATCTGAGCCAAAGAAGTAGGAGTTTTATTTTCGAAAATTGAAACCCTTAATCATAACCTGGGGCAGGGTAGGCTTCTCAGTTGATCCAAGTGCACAATGAATGGCACCAAATGAGTCTTTCCAAAAACAAAAGACAGTGACGGTTCAGAACAATCATAAGGACAGGAAGTCATTATCAAAATTATCATAAACGAAAAGCCCAAAAAATCTAAACCTACAAAGGGGACTTATGAAGCTGGGGCATCCCGCTGACTGTAATTCCAAAAAAGGAAACAGTTCAGGCAAAAAAAGAAAGGGATAACAAAATCAAAAGGAAAGAGGTCTTATAAACCCTCAACAAAAAAATGACTGCCCATTCAAATGAATTGTCAACATCTGAACCATTATTGGAACATCAAAGCAAAGACTCAATTGCATATTGGAACATTAAAAGGTCTAAACGCACGATCAACTGAGTTTAGGTTTGGAGAACATCACGAAGAGCGGGTGGGTACAAATAAAATTTGAGCCTTTATCCTTTGTTTCTTAAACCGTGAACCAGGCCACGTTATAACCCTCAAAAGTCCTAGCTGAAGCATGGGTTAGTTCGAAAGCATACTGTTACGAAGGTATCCTGACTCCTTAAGGCTACGGTAAATACAGAGTTGACATCATGTTTTACAAACATTCACATATTTTATGAAAAAAAAGGCATTTTCAAAATCTTCAAGACAGACATAAGCTTTGCATTTTTGATATAACATTGTTTGCATATGACTTTTTGTTTGAACAGCAGAAGTTCGCACGACGAATGCCTAATGAGCAGAAGTACCTCCAATCAAGGGGCAGACCTGACAATGGTCCATCATCTGGGGCAGTCCAGTCAAGATTCGGAGAATCTCTCAAAGGCCAGATAGCCTGGGGCAAACCCCCACCTGAGTCACTTGGGGCATTCCAGCAACGAATCTTGCCCGGTCAGACATCTTTTGGTGACATGACAAAACACTTCTAAACAGGGGCGACTCCCTACATTCTAAAAGCGTGGACATAGTCGAAAAAATACTACGCATAATCAAAGACCCGCTAGGTTGACACACCTAGGCAAAAATAAGGGCTTCCCGGCGAACCAAAAGGGTTCGGGCAAAAATAAGGGATGAAATGAAAAATCTGTACACCCGGCAAGTCGAAAACCTGAAAAGGCGGCTTGGGCAAAAATGGGTATCCCGGTGGACTGAAAACCCGAAAGGGCGGTCCAGGCAAAAGTTAGGGATTAAAAGCGTACGACTATGTCCCGCCATCTGTCTACCAGAAGAAGGTTTGTCCGCCAACAATTATCAGCACCCCATAGACACAGGGGCAATAACGGGCGGTCTGAGCAGTCTGATTGTTCTATCCTCCAAGGTACTAAGGTAGGTTCAGCTAAAGAACATGACCGAGGATCTTAATTCCCCAGAGAGTAGTTCAGCAAAACAGTACATCTCTCTCCAAGCAAAATTGTCAAATATCAAGGGAATTGAGTATCCTCCAGCCGATCTCAAACATTCCTCAGCAGCAGTACATATATCCTTAACAAGTATCCCCGGCAGTCTTGGTCTAAAGATTGTTCCCCGGCGGTATACCACCATTCAAAGGAATCATTCCCTGCAATTCAAACCTCCCTCAGAAGAGTCCAATCCAGTTTCCCCAGGAAAGTTGGAATTCATATCTCCCCAAGCAGCAAGCTTATCCCCAGTAGATTCTGGAAGCTTATCCCTCGCAGAACACGAACGCGTCGTCCCGGCTTGATTTAAAGAGTTATTTCCGTAACAGGATATAACTGGGTTATCCTCAGCCAAAAGCCACGGAAAGAGCGTCCTCGGCAAAATATCTTCCTACCCCCAGCGAAGTCTATCAACACTTCCAGCACAACAAAGATATCCCCAGCATAACTTATCAACGGTATCCCCAGCGGAGTTATCTTCATCAACTCAGCAAAGCATCACTATCCCCACAGAGTAGCACTCCCCAGCATGATCGTTAGAGTATCTTTTCTCCCGCAGAATTATTTCATTTGCCAAGTTTATTCCTCAACGGAGCTATCTCCTCCTACCGGCATTCTTGCAACGATCATCCACAGCGGAAGCAAAATCTCTTCCTCAACATCAGCCCAGGATATGACTTCCCGGCACCCGTCAAGGATTTATTTTCCTAGACGAAAACATACATAAAACATCACATACATCATTATAGCATGCATAACGTATTGCATCATACGAATCTCATTTATGTTGAGAACATCATTGCTTGATCCATATCATGCATTGCATATAACTGACCTTTACCTTTCAGGAAAGATGCGGTTGAAATTCTCAAACATATTTCAAGGATTTCTCTAGTCCAGTTAAATCGACTCCAAACAGATTTTTCTGATAAAGACTCAGTAGATTTTCTCTCATGGTCCCCTCTCCAACGGCGTGTGAGGTGGTAATTCCTTCTTCAGATGTTCCCCTCTCCGGCATGAGCGTGAGGTGATAGTCTCTTATGGTCCCCTCTCCAACGGCGTGTGAGGTGGTAATTCCTTCTTCAGATGTTCCCCTCTCCGGCATGAGCGTGAGGTGATAGTCTCTTATGGTCCCCTCTCCAACGGCGTGTGAGGTGGTAATTCCTTCTTCAGATGTTCCCCTCTCCGGCATGAGCGTGAGGTGATAGTCTCTTATGGTCCCCTCTCCAACGGCGTGTGAGGTGGTAATTCCTTCTTCAGATGTTCCCCTCTCCGGCATGAGCGTGAGGTGATAGTCTCTTATGGTCCCCTCTCCAACGGCGTGTGAGGTGGTAATTCCTTCTTCAGATGTTCCCCTCTCCGGCATGAGCGTGAGGTGATATTCTCTTATGGTCCCCTCTCCAACGGCGTGTGAGGTGGTAATTCCTTCTTCAGATGTTCCCCTCTCCGGCATGAGCGTGAGGTGATAGTCTCTTATGGTCCCCTCTCCAACGGCGTGTGAGGTGGTAATTCCTTCTTCAGATGTTCCCCTCTCCGGCATGAGCGTGAGGTGATATTCTCTTATGGTCCCCTCTCCAACGGCGCGTGAGGTGGTAATTCCTTCTTCAGATGTTTCCCTCTCCGGCATGAGCGTGAGGTGATATCTCCTTTCAGATTATAATTTCCTATAGTTCCCTCTCCAACGGCGAGTGAGGCTACTCCCTTTGAGATTATAATGTCCTTTGGTTCTCTTCCTGACACTACGAAGATGGTAATCCTCACCAAGATTTTCTCAACAAGCGTTGTTGAAGTTAAAATCATCCAAGGTGCACTTATCATTCAGGCTAAGGCAGTAACCATCCCTGGTTCATTCATCAGCGTTTGAAGCTCCAGATTCAGTTCCTGTAACCAGTCAGGACATATCTATGTCAAGCATCTAAAATCAGCTCCTGCGACGTGTCAGGCACTCATTTTTCTGTTTTGCAGGTATGCAGGTTCTCGCTAAGGAATCTCCTACGCGATCAACGTCCAGATGGCATCTATAAGCCCATCACCCTATCCAGCAATCTCTAAATGGCATCTATAAGCCCATTCCCCCATCACCGTCACTATGTGAGCGCAAATTTCTGGGCACTCTAGTGTCCAATCATCTTCTACCCTCGGATTACGAAAGGCACATCAGCCAATCTGCATCCTCAGGTCTAAGAAGATTGAACAGGGGCAACTGTTGTACCCCAAAATTTGCCCTCCCATATTCATCAAGAATTGCCAAGTCAAGGTCACAAAAGTCCCCAGGGTTGTGCAGCTCAACTGTCTCCTAGACAGTCAAAACTAGGGTTTGAGTTCTGATCAAGAAAATGAACTTTTCAAAGGCCTAATCAAGTCTCATATGCTTAAAAAGATGGTCAAGTGTCTTCATGTCAAGTTTCAAGGCATTCAGCTCAAAATTGCACAGTCAAAACCCTAGATTGCACTACAGTCAACTGTAGGGGCAAAATGGTCATTTGACAGTCAAAAATTCAAATTTTTGGTCAACATATCATTTTGAAGCCACAAACATCATTTGATCAATGCTTGATCATGATTCTCAAAATTTGGCTCAGAAATCATCAAAGATGCAAAAGTTGCTATATTTGGACAGCTGAAAAAGTCAACTGAAATTGACCAGGGCATAACTTTCACATGGATTATCAGAAAAATTCCATCCAAAGCTCATTTTGAAGAGAAAGACATTTCCTACAATTCATCTTCATGTTCCAAGTCCAAGAAATGCTCTCACAAAAAGTTATCAATTTCAACATTATAGGTCATTTTCAAAAGTCAACAAAAAGTGACTTTAAGTCAAAGGCCATAACTTGAGATTGGTAAATCAAAATGACATGGGACCAAAGGCATTGGTTAAAGGACTCAAAGACCTTTCCAAAATGTCCAAGAACATGTGAAAAGCTTAAAAATTGACCAAGTTATGCCTTGTGGAAGTTGGGAAATTTTTGGAAATTTTTGAAAGTCAACAAGGATGCAAAAGGCCTAAAAATGCAAATGGGCCCAATTATCTTCCAAATTTCTTCATGCCAAGCCTATGCACGACCACTAGGCCCAAGGGGAAGTATTCTCATATTTTTTAATTATTTATTTGAATTAATATTAATGTAGATTACTTAGTTTAATTAGGTTTTAATATTAATTTCTTTTTAATAAAAATCCAAAAAATGTAGAATTAGGTTAATTGCTATTTTTTATTCCTTTTAATATTTTTTCCTTTTTTTTCCACCATAATAATACTTATTTATTTATTTATTTTCCTATTTAAATTGTACATAAGAAATTTTAGGTTTAATTTAGATCTTATTTTAATTCTTTCTTAAATAACTAAAAAATATTAGAATTAGGGTTTGCTTCTTAATTTAATTTTTATCAACTCCTTTTTTTTTTCTTTTAAATCTAAAAAACACAAAATACCAAAAAAACATTTAGTCACTTAATTTTAATTTTCTTATTAATTTTAATTGTTTGTAAAAGGGTCCAACGCCCTATTTTTGTTTTAATTTCCTTAATTTGCGCATTTATCTTATGTCGTTTAATTATAATTATGTAATTGTCCCTAAGCCATGTAATTTACTTTTCGCACTTTATTTCTTCGCATTATTTATTTTCCGCTAAATCGGGTCCGGTTTAATTTTGGCGATGTGGACCCGCGCCTTTGTAATAATCTTAGATTTATTTTTCCGCAACTTTATAACTGTTAAATATGCCTGTAAGAATGAATGGACAAATAAAAACAAGCGTAGATCACCATAACATGAAAAGACAAAAATATCTGAAACGACACACAAAATCACACACCACCCCCAGGGTACGCCTCACTGTTGCCTTTCGAAAGGTGATCGTCGAGTAGAGGATGTCTTAGTAAGTCCTCATGATCCGGGAACCTGGCATGAGGGTAGCTTCTAAGGTGTCTTCCTATTGCTCCGGTGATCACCATGTTCCGAACCTTCGAATTGACCCGAATACCTCCAACGGTGGTGCTACCTACCTCTCAATGGTGGGATGGCACTACTTTAAAGGACTCTTACACAGACGAATTCCTTAGGGTAGGTAGGTTCTCAAGGATACTTGCTCTAATTTCAAACAAATCAAAAGGCTTTTCACATTGACACATTTTCAAAAGCTTTCCAAAGCAAACTTTTCAAACACTCTGACGTATGAGTCGATCTGAAAATTTTCAAAGAAACTTTTTAAACCCACATTGAAAAGCAAGCAAACAATTTTGAAAACACATTGAGCAAGTATCTAAGAGCCCATGGATAACCATGGATAGAAAGGGTGCTAACACCTTCCCTTTCTATAACCTACCTCCCGAACCGAGAGCAATCTCTTAAGAGGAATTTTTCTGTGCTTTTGTCCTTTCCATTTGGAGAAAATAAAAGACGGTGGCGACTCTTGCTTCCGCGACATTTCGCGAACCAGCGTTAAACAGTCAGTTCCAGATCCACCGATCACAATGAGTTATGACACGTTATAGGGGTAGCGCGTGAATGAGGTGATCTGAACAGTTACCTAGACATATCTCATCAGTGATGTGCACGCGTGACTCTTTAGAGTTTTGACAGATGTCCCACTAACTCTGTCAACATGAAATCATTCAAATTAGTTTATTGAACTGCTGATGCATACTTGTAATGAAATGTAAACATTTTAGAACTTTGTGTATAATCTGACACAACTTCTCTTCTGACTTCTGAAGAGCAATTGCTCAGAACGTTCAAGATAAAAAAAATAATAAATAAATATAAAACATTTAAAAAATTTCAGAGGATAAATTTTCATTTCACTCTGGACAAAGTTTCATGTTGATGTTATTCACTATGAACTTAAATCTATCTTCAGACAGAGGTTTTGTAAAAATATCAGCCCACTGATGTTCTGTGTAAAAAAATATTAACAGAGAACTCTCTTCTGAACATAGTCCCTAATGAAATGATGTTTTATCTCAATATGCTTTGACTTGGAGTGTAAAATATGATTTTTGGTCAAGCATATGGCAGAGGTATTATCACAGAAGATTGAAATATACCTTCCAGAATATGATACTCCTCAAGTTAACTTTTCATCCAAAGAAACTGAGTACTACATCCAGCAGCAACTATGTATTTTGCCTCTATGGTTGAAAGTGTTATTGTGGCTTGCTTCTTGCTATACCAGGATATCAGATTATCACCTAGAAACTGACAGCTTCCATATGTGCTTTTTCTTTCAATTCTGTCTCCAACGTAGTCAGCATCATAATAACCTACTAACTTGAAATCTTCTGATTTTCTATAAAATATACCAAGATTAGTAGTACCTTTCAGATACCTCATAATTCTCTTAACAGCAGTTAAGTGAGATTCTCTTGGATCTGATTGGAATCTAGCACACAAGCAAACACTGAATAGAATATCAGGCCTAGATGCAGTTAAGTAAAGAAGAGATCTTATCATACCTCTGTATAGTTTTTGATCCACCTTCTTACTTACCTCGTCCTTACCCATTATGCAAGTTGGATGCATATGTGTTTTAGCCTCTTTGCATTTTGACAGGTTGAACTTCTTCAGCAGTTCCTTCACATATTTACTCTGATGAACATAAGTTCCTTCAGAGGTTTGATTAATCTGAATTTCAAGAAAAAACTTGAGCTTTCCCATACTCTGATGAACATAAGTTCCTTCAGAGGTTTGATTCATCTGCTAAAGTCATCTATGATGACCAACCCATACTTCTTTCCTCTGATGGATGCAGTTTTCACTGGTCCAAACAGATCTATATGAAGCAACTCCAAAGGTCTGGAGGAAGAGACAATATTCTTTGATTTGAAAGATGGTTTATAACATTTTCCCTTCTGACAAGCTTCACAAAGAGCCTCTGAGTTGAACTTCAGGTTAGGCAGTCCTCTGACAAGATTCAGCTTGTTAAGCTGAGAAATTCTTCTCATGCTGACATGCCCTAACCTTCTGTGTCAAACTCATTGCTCTTCGCTTACTGACAAAATACATTTAACATTATGGCTTTTTAGCTCAGAGAGATTGATTTTATAAATATTGATCTTTATCTTTCCAGTAAAAAGGATTGACCCATCCTTCTGACTCACAACCTTGAAGGATTTTTTATTGAAGATAATGTCATACCCGTTGTCACTTAATTGACATATGGGCAACAGATTATGAGCTAATCCTTATACTAATAAAACATTAGAAATAGAGGAGAGATTACCATTACCAATGGTTCCAGAGCCAATGATTTTTCCCTTTTGATCTCTTTCAAACTTTACATCACCACCTGCTTTAAGCTCCAGGCTTTGGAACATAGACTTTCTTCCCGTCATATGTCGCGAGCATCTAGAGTCCAGGTACCATGATTGGTGTTTGGACTTTGTTGTTAAGGACATCTGCAACAAATATAATTTTGGCCTTAGGTACCCATAATCTTCTAGGTCCTGCTTTGTTAGTTTTGGTAAAGTTCCTTCTGAACTGAGGTCTAGCCTTATAGTTCTGACTGAACCTAGGCTTAGCCTGGAAGTTATGTCTTAACTTAGGTCTAGCCTGGAAGTTCTGGTTACCTCTAGGCTTAACATAAAAGTTATCAGTATAAGCAGTGTATTTAATATCATGTGAATGACCATAGACAAAGTTATTTTCCAGAGGTTTGAACTTAAAAATCATTTTAGCCACTGGCGTTGGTTTATATGTTTTCTTTCCAACAGGAGTAACATAACCAATGCCATCTATTCCGCTATGGCCAACACCATAGATCATCGAAGCCATCTTGCTTCTATCTATGCTGTTTGCTAGTAACTTTTGAAAGCTTATGTCATACTCTTTAAGAATGTCTTTAGAATTTGAGACATCCCTGAACTTGAGGAGTTTTTCAAAGATTTAAGTTCCTCAGAAAGTTTGGAAAACTTTTCTTTTAGTTCAGAGTTTTCAATTTTTAGTTTAGACATTTCAGAGGAAGGTCCCTTTTGAAGAACCTTACATTTCAGTTTAAGTTTTTTGTAGCTTTCAAGAAGTTCAGCTAATGAGCTTTCAAGCTCAACTCTAGAAAAATCATAAAATACCTGGATATTTTTGCAGTCAGAGTCTGAGTCTGAATCATCTGACAGTGCGGCCATGAATGCCACATTAGCTTGTTCATCCTCTGACTGACTCTCAGCATCAGATGAGTCAGAGTCATCCCAAGTAGCCAACATGCCCTTTTTCTTCTTTCCAAAATGCTTCCTGGGTTTTTCCTTCTGAAGCTTTGGACAGGCATTTTTGTAGTGGCCTAGTTCCTTGCATTCATAGCAAATAACCTCTTTCTTTCCAAATTATTTGTGACCAGAGGATTCTCCTCTTTCAATTTGTCTTTTGGAAGGTTTGAACTTCCTTTGTCTGTTCTTCCAGAGTCTGTTGATTCTTCTGGATAACAGTGACAACTCATCTTCTTCAGAAGACGAATCTTCTGAGTCTTCTTCTTGCACAAAGTTAGTTTCTAAAATATTTACAGATTTTTGAGCAATAGATTCACCTCTCTCTTTCTTCAGAGGTTCATATTCATTGAGCTTTATTTCATGGCTCCTTAGAGCGCTGATCAACTCTTCCATGGTGATTTTATTCAAATCCTTTGACACCTTCAGTGTTGTAACCATAGGAGCCCATCTTCTGGGTAGACTTCTGATTATCTTCTTGACGTGATCAAAGTGAGTGTATCTTTTATCCAGCACCCTCAACCCAACAGTCAGCACTTGAAACCTAGAAAACATTACTTCAATGGATTCATTATCTTCCACCTTGAATGCTTCATACTTCTGGATAAGAGTCAGAGCTTTAGTTTCCTTGACTTGAGTGTTTCCCTCATGAGTCATCTTGAGAGACTCAAAGATGTCATGTGCTGACTCTTTATTGGTTATCTTTTCATACTCCATTTTAGAAATGGCATTCAGCAGAATAGTTCTAGCTTTGTGATGATTCTGAAAATCAGTCTTCTGATGTATGCTCATAGCTCTTCTTTCTATCTTGACCCCTTGGTCATTCAGAGGATGTGTGTAGCCATCCAACACAACATCCCATAAGTCAGCATCATAACCTAAGAAGAAGCTTTCCAATTTGCCTTTCCAGTAATTGAAGTCTTCTCCATCAAATATTGGAGGTTTGGTGAAGTTGTTATTGGTGTTGATATTGTTGTTTTCATTTGCAGCGGCCATTATGTTCTTTGGATCTTTACTGAACATGTTGTAATGTGTATGCACTCAGACTAGTGCTCTGATGCCAATTGAAGGAGAGAAAGCACTTAGAAATGGGGATTTGAATAAGTTAGGTTTCAAAACTTTTAAGACAGTAAACAACAACACAAGTATTTTTATCCTGGTTCGTTGAACTCAGCTACTCCAGTCCACCCGTCAATGTGATTTGCCTTATCACTTAAGGACTTAATCCACTATAATCCAAGTTGATTACAAGATGCACAACTACAGTTGTGACTAACTACAATCTTTAAGATTAAACTAACCTTAAACTTCTCAAGAATACAGATTAAACTAACCTTAAACTTCTCATGAATTAGGATCTTTAAAATTTTCTAGTTTATCTCAATGAAGGTTCTAATTTTTTCCAAGTTTTTGAATGGTTGTGAAAGCAATAAAGTGCAGAAATAAATGAACACAAGTATTTATCATGGTTCCCCTCATAGATCGGGAGTACATCCAGTCCCTTTTCCAACAAGAAAGAGATTTCACTATGGTCATAATGATTGTATAGCCTATTCACACAAAAGTGATGTTTACTATCTAACCTATAGGGAGATCAAAGGCTCTTAACACCTTTAAGATCAAAACCACTAAGTGCAAGAAGAACAATCCTCTTCAATGCACACACTTGCTTCCAACAATCCTGAACATCAAGGGAAATAGAATAATGTTTGATTTGTAATGAATTTGATAGATTGTATACAATGTTTATCAATCCTATTGATTGATATTCTCTTTCAATGATAACTTTCACACAATATAAAGACTTAATTGCTCAAGATTTTTCTGTAAAACATATGAAGTTTAATGCAGAAAAATCACACTTAGAAATGTTATGAAATTTCTCAAAGTAGTGAAAGTTTTGAAAATTATGAAAGAGGTGTTTTTAAAATTTGAATGATTTTGAATATCTACAACCACATGCATCCTTTGAAACAACGTGAGAAATATGTACAAAAAGTAATGAACAATTACCATGTTTCATTTGGGATCATTTGTGAAAGGGTGCATGAAGATGTATAAGTTTGAAAATCAATTTTTCAAAAACCGTGCAGTGAGCAATCAATTGCTCAAAAACACCAATCAATTGCACTGTTTGAAAAATTGTTAAATTTTGAATTTTTTAGACTGAGCAATCAATTGCTCTATAATGCTAATTGATTGCACTGCTGAGCAGAGGCAAAACAACTTAAAAATTTAAGCATGCAATTGATTGCTTCAAAACACCAATCGATTGCACTAAGTTGAAAATGATTTTTTTGCTAAAATAAAGTTTGTGCAAGTATGAACATGTGATGCAAATGGTTTCATTAGGCCTTGAGAAATTAAGACTTAATATTCTATGAATATTATCATTGTACCTTCTAAAGACACTAATCTTCAATAAAATTCTTGTCTTTGAAATTTTGATGAAACATTTGTCTTGATCATGTAGTCCTTGAACTTGAATGAAACATCTTTGCCTTCTTTGTAAAATGGTTTGTCTTCATCAAAACATACGTTGAACTTGAGAATCTTGATTCCACAATCTCCCCCTTTTTTATGATGACAAAGTATTATCGTTCTTTGCGATGTTTTTCCAGAAGGTTCATATTTCTCCCGCTAAGCTTATGAAGCTCCCCCTCAATGTGTTAAGTCTTGACAGTTTGATTTTGAGGAGTATCTTGTTTATGTACCTTATAATGTTTAACAAAAACAAGCAAGGAGAGTATAACATCCTTCTCCCCCTTTTGACATTATCAAAAAGAAGGGAAAGATGGGTGATAATACGAGTAAAAATGAAAAGATAATATCATTCGAGAAATAGAGACTTATAAAATCGCGTACAATAATTGAAAAACATGGCTAAAAAAATTAGTGCGTGAAAGCAAATAGAAACTTAATGCTGAATTTTTAAAAGACTAGAAACTAGTACAGACTTATAAAAGCTAGAAACAAGTAAAGAACACTTAGATAATTCAAGGTTGATCCATGAAAGTGTTGAAGGGGTCTTGATCGGGATAATGTGTTTGGATAAGTTGATGTCTTGGTGGAGGAGCAGCCGGGTTATTGGGATCATAAGGTGGGATGTAAGATAAGAGTACGAATATGAAAATTGTTGATTGAATTCTCCCTGAAACTCATTGATTCTTGCAGTTGTTGACTGATCTATGACAGTGTATTGATCGGTCATGGAGGTTTGAGAGAGAAGAACTGCTGAGACATATAATTCATAATATCTTGATTACTTTGACCATTTGGATGTTGTTATTGAGGAGAGTTGTTATTTTCTGGATTTTCTTGCTCGTTTTCTTCATTCAGAATCACATCTTCACCAATGTAAGTGATTGTCTTGTTGACATGGTTGAAAACAACGCCCATTCTAGCATCACATTGTGGACGATGATTTTGTTGACATGTGAATCCATAAGACATCTTTCAAAACCTGTGAAATCCACCTCAGTGTTCCAAAATCCTAGTAATAATCCAAGCATACACTACAACAAAACTCACTTTTGGCAGCACTGCAAAGACAACGCTTTTACCAAAAAGCGCTGCTATAGCCTTTACTTAAAAATTCGCTAAAAATGCATTGACTTATGACAACGCTTTCTTGAAAAGCGCTGCTAAAAGGTGGAGTTACGAAAGCGCTTTTAAAAAGCGCTGTTATAGATGGACCTATGAAAGCGCTTTTAAAAGCGCTATTATAGCTGGACCTATGAAAGCGCTTTTACCCTAAAAAGCGTTGGTAAAAGCCCCCCTATGAAAGCGCTTTCAAAAGCGCTGTTATAGATAAAATAAAAAAAATAAAAAATAAAATTAAAAGCCCTAAAATTTGTTGTGAATTGAAAGCTCCAAATCCAGATATTTTTGTTATTTATTTTTTTTGTTAAGAATTTTTTTTTGTTGTTAATAGGTTGATTATATTTAAGTTGTTGTTAAGATTTGTTGATTAAATATTATTGTTGTTGTTTA
Organism: Vicia faba; assembly: GCA_948472305.1. Lineage (NCBI taxonomy): Eukaryota > Viridiplantae > Streptophyta > Magnoliopsida > Fabales > Fabaceae > Vicia > Vicia faba. Next base: position 1,110,675,316 of record OX451737.1, on the reverse strand, counting down.
TAGAAAGATTAAATATTTTTGTTGTTAAATAGAAATTGTTGGTTTAAAAATATATATGGTATATGTTGTTTTATAAATATAGGTTTATTTGAAATATATATTATATGTTATATGTTGTTAATAGATTTATTTCAAAATATAATATTTTTGTTAATATAGGGTTACAAATATGTTTAATATGTTTAATAAATTTATTTTAAAAAAAAGTTTAAAAATATGTTTAATATGTTTATTTAAAAATAAGTTTAAAAATATATGTTCAAAATATATTTAATTTTAAAAATAGATTTAAAAATATGTTTATTTAAAAATATGTTCAAAATAGATTTATTTAAAAATAGGTTTAAAAATATGTTTAAAATAGATTTATTTTTAAAAATAAGTTTATTTAAAAAATAAGTTTAAAAATATGTTAAATAGGTTTATTTAAAAATAGGTTTAAAAATATGTTCAAAATAGATTTATTTTTAAAAATAGATTTAAAAATATGTTTAATAGGTTTATTTAAAAATAGGTTTAAAAATATGTTCAAAATAGATTTATTTTAAAAAATAGGTTTAAAAATATATTTAATAGGTTTATTTAAATATAGGTTTAAAAATATGTTCAAAATAGGTTTATTTTAAAAAATAGGTTTAAAAATATGTTTAATAGGTTTAAAAAATAGGTTCAAAAAATTTGCTGTAACCTACAAAAGCGCTTTTAGAAAGCGCTGTTAAAAGGATGTCTTTAGAAGCGCTTTTAAAAGTGTTGCTATACACTATCCTACGAAAGCGCTTTTAAGCCAAAAGCGCTGCTATAGGGTTGCTTTTAAAAGCGCTTTCAAAAGCACTGTCATAGCTTATATTATTTTTAATTTAATAAATTAAAACATCAAAATAACATTATTCATTCTTTTCTCTTCTTCAAACGCACAGTACAATAGCTCTTCTTCTCTTCCACAAACACGATTTCGTAGAAAACCCTAACCCCAACCTTCTTCCTCCGTCTTCGTCCGTCCTCCGGCCGTCGTCGCAAGTCTTCGTCTTCCTCCGTGAAACTGTCTCTGTCTTCGTCCGTCCTCACTGTCGTCGCAAGTCTTCGTCTTCCTCCGTGAAACTGTCTTCGTCTTCGTCTACTTCCTCAAAGAATACAGAGTAAGTTCATTTACTCAGATTTTTTGTTAATGCAACTATTAGAACTAGGTACTGGAAGTAGCTATTGTTTTTTTTTTGTTCTATTAAAATGTATATTGTCTGGTGTTGGAAGGGAGAACACTGTTGAACATTGTGTTCATTCTCATCATTGATAAACTTCATCTAGCTTCAGTTTTATCATATTTCAAATTATGGTTCATTGGTTATTTGTTTTTGTTTTTGTTTTCTTCAAGAACACAAGTTCAATAGCATAAGCACAATGCCTTTAATTGATCGTAGCTGATGGAATTTAGAACAATGCTTGTTTTTTCTGTTAGTCTAGAGAACCTAACAAATATGAATTTACATAGGATTTAATTTATCAATGCCTTTGACAACAAAGCAAACAGGATAATCAAGAGATGCAAGTATACTGTATACAATTTCATAAACAAAGAGTCTGAAGTTTGCAATCACTAACCTTGCTTTCTCTAATTTTTCAACCACATCACGCATAGCATGGATGATAATTTTCTTCACCTGATACCAAAGAAGCAGCCATCAGGAAAAAAAAACAGTACACAAAATCCCAATAAGAAACTGTTAACAATATGATATGAAATAGGAGAATAGAATTGAAATAGGTTGATGATCAAGATTTTAAACATTCAACAAGGATTGAAACAATCAATTTAGAAGTTAGAACCTTACTAGTATTACTGATTTGTAAGCATACTCACTTGCCCTCGAATGTGTGAGAATATATATACGAAAAGAATCTTACATTACTCTACTATTAATGTTAGAATATCTTAGTTTATCTCATAGGATCATTTTCTTACATTGGGGTATTTGTTTTCTACAGTTTGGCTACAACCTTCAGTTTTAATTCATAGGATCAAGTTCATTGTATTTGTTTTCAACAGTTTTACTATTTGTTTTTTACAATTTGGCTACAACAAAATTCTATTTAAGATCAGGATCGTTGGGGTGAGTAAGATTGCAAAATAATAAGATTTTAAGATATAGATTGAGATCTTGACAACCTTGATTAAAACACTTTTCTGTATAGAACGGTCCCTCAAGACAGTTAACTAAATCGATTCAATATAACTAGCTTATCTCCCTCAATGCTCAGTCTAGCTCAATAAATATTAACCTTTTTATATTGATATATTTATTTTCTTTTGTGGTAGATTTCTTACTGGAAACCTTCTCACTGGACCAATACCGCCTACTTGGAGGAAGAATACCTATGTGTGAGTTATCTTAGAATTTTTTGTTATAAGTGAATGTTGGTCTAAGGTTATTTCACGCACTTTTGTATCATCGACATGACTATAGTGTAGACTAATGTAGTTTTACATATGACCTTGTAGTTTGAATAATAGCTTAGCTTCTAATGTCATTGTTCTTGTTGACACCGTTAGCATAGTCTTGTAGTTTGAATAATGGCTTAGCTTCTAATGTTATTGTTCTTGTTGACATCATTAGCATATTCCGAGATGTCCACACTTCCCTTGCACTAGGACAAATAGTTTGACAATGTAAGATGACATTACCAATGTATTTCTATATAATGGTTGTGTCAAATGAGACCAAACATAATGTACATTATTGTATAGTTTGAAGAGCATATAACAAGTAAAATTGCTGCAAAATATTAAAATGGATGCAAATTGGATGTAAAACAACAATCAAGGTTAGATTTGTAACATACATGATAGCATTGGATGTATATTTTAATTGGACTTCATCTCAATGCTATCAGGAAAGTTAGTTAGTTTTGGTCAAATGATTGTTAACATTTTATTAGTTGATTATTTACTGGTTCTGATGTGGAAGGGTGGCTCACAACAGGAAATTTGAAATAGGTAGTTCGTGGTGGGAGTGATACTTGTTTTTGGTTAGATCCATGGGTTTTATGAGCTACGTTAGGGCTTTGACTGTATTCGAAGCAAGTTATTTTTACTCATTCTTATGTTTTGGTGCTAGTGTGAGCCTACTGTTTTTAGTGTTGTGGCAGATTGTTAAGGGTGTTGGGTTGTGTTTGAGTATATCCATTCTATTGGATTTATTTGTGTATTTTTCAGAGTTTATGAATAATATGAGAGAAATGCATTTAACATGTTGCTTTGCTTTGCGAGATAGCCTTTAGGGACTTCAAATTCCTTGGTAGATCCTTGGGTTATGAAAAATGACGTTCTTCTAATAATAATGTGGAAACCCATTATTTTGTTTATGTTAAAGGATTGGATGAGAAATAGATATTGAGTTGTTATGTTTTAGGATGTAAAAGGCTTATATTACTTGTGAAACGAATGAGTAGTGTATATATATTTGCTAAGGGTTTTTACTAAACAATTACCCAATTAGTATAATTTGATGTATTGTAATAAGGCCTAGTGAGGGAGAAAAGATCAAATAGTTTGTCTAATAGGAAGTTATTTGAAATATAATTCATATACATACCTTACCTTTTGATATGATACCAACATATAACCTACTTGAAATTAAGACATTCAAATGGTGAAAGAAACCTGATGTATGTTGTTACATTTTGTTGAAGTTAACCCAATGGTAGACATGTTTTAGACATCTCACATCATAAGTTTCTTCAAATTGACAACAGAGTTAATATACATCTAATAGCTAAATATATATCGGATTTATATGCAATATGTGTAGGACCTTATTGATATCAATCATAAATAATGTTTTGAGACCATTATAAACAATATTGAACACAAGATCATGAGTCATTTATGAAATATGCATACCATAACAGACTTCGTGGTCCTTGCCTTGCTAAATAAGTTACAAGGTCAATTAATGATACTTGGGATTTTGTTCCCTTACCTTAGGAAAAAACCGACTCTTAACTAACAAACTCATCAAGAGTATTAATTATAATATACTTTAATATATTCGCTTTAAAGTGCTTAGCCAAGTGACAAATTTGGAGTTTACAGAATCTGGTGGGATCACAGATTTATATATTAGAAAAACAATGATATAAACTATTTCCATGCTCTGGCAATGTAAGAGATTATACTTTATAACCATCAAATAAAGCAACAGATTGATACTTGAAACAAAAAACATTTTTACAGATTTTTTTTCTGTGAATCATAAAAGCTTGAGCATTTTCAGGTGACTTTCATGTTCTGGGTCTAACTTTGGTGGGACGTAACAGCCCTGTAGATCCTCTACTATGTATTCCTGTAAATATTTATATCAAATTCAGTACGTATGTTGTACATCATATTCAAAGAGAGTATCAAATGAAATAGGAAATACTATTTCAGGAGAAATTTTATTTAGCAGCAGAGGATATATAACAACAAAGACATTCAACTAAGCATCGTCACATTACCTTTGTAAGCTCCCTCTCGGTTAGGATATGGTAATGCCTCTGCCAAATTCTCTGAATTCCCATGGTGGTTGCAAGAAAACCATAAGCTACACCAAGAATTGCAAAGATGACAACAAAAACAACCACAAGGGCAAAGCATGCCTCCATTGATGCCGGAAAGCAATCCAAGATGCCCCATCCGTAACAACAGTTTTGATAACCGGCCATCCTGGGGTCATTGCTATTGAGGGAAGAGCAATGAAGTATGACGCTAAAAAATCCAATAAGTACAAAGAAGGCCACCACTCCTGGAATATGGATATTAAGTGTGAGAGGGAGAAGCCATAACTTTTCAAATAATTATATCACAACGATAATTATCAAAACATTGAAGAATTGATGAATGAAATATGATATAGATAATTAAAATATTTTGATATATATTTCATGGTAAACTTAAGAACCATGGGGAAAAAAAAAGCTAAGCTAGGGGAATTAGTAATTCAAGTTAAAAATTACTTCTCATTTATAGTAACACTGAGTAATGCTGGTAAAATAGAAGACATTGTTTTCATTTATTGTGTAAGAATCCTTGCATTTGTGTTCATTTTCTTGCAAACTTTGAACCTTCCTGATACACTATCTTCTCTAATATCTCGGGAACTTGTTTTCTACCTCATGGACACGCAATGACATGTAAGTTGGATATTATAAATACTAGGAAATAAAACACACGCTTTGACGTACGACCCTCACTCTCTGCGGTAATCTTCTTCCTCAAATTACTTAGTAAAACCATGGATAAGACATGGATGGATTCCAATTTATTGTCGAAAGAGTACAAGAATGGGGTATCAGAGTTCGTTAAGTTTGTTGTTGCACATGCCAAAGACGCCCGTCAAATTATATGTCCTTGCTTGGATTGTTGTTATGGGAGTCGGGTTGACGCGAGCCAGTTGGCATCGCATTTAATATGGTATGGAATTGATAGAAGTTATAGATGGAATGATGAATCGGGGGGTAGTACGACCTATGCCTCAAACGCCAATTGCACAGACACATACGATTATGATCGAGTCGAAGAGATTGCAAAAGCGCTTGAAGAAGATCTTAATGATTGTCCAGAAATGTTCGAGAGGTTGGTAAGCGATGCAGAGAAACCATTGTATAATGGTTGTACAAAATTCACAAGATTGTTTGTGGTATTAAAGTTGTACAACTTAAAGGTGGGTAATGGATGGTCAAACAAAAGTTTCACAGAGTTATTAGCCCTTTTGAAAGATATGCTACCAGAGGATAATGTTCTTCCCAATCGAACGTATGGGGCCAAAAAGATGTTGCACTCTATTGGCATGAGCTATGATAAGATACACGTCTGTCCAAAAGATTGTGTTTTGTTTCGAAACGAGTATGCATCGTTAAATGAGTGTCCCAAGTGCGGTGCCCCTCGCTATAAGAAAAAGTTGTCTCCGACCAAAGTCTTGTGGTATTTTCCTATAATTCCAAGATTTAGATGCTTGTATCGTAGTGAGACCGATTCAAGACACTTGACTTGGCATGCAGATGAAAGAATTATTGATGGAAAGTTCCGACATCCGGCAGATTCACCACAGTGGGTGAAAATTGACGATGATTATCCTGAATTTGGAAAAGAAGCAAGAAACCTTCCCTTGGCATTGTCTACTGATGGAATGAACCCACACGGTATTCAAAGTATCTCGCATAGCACATGGCCGGTAATTCTTATGATTTATAACCTACCTACGTGGCTATGTATGAAGCGTAAGTACATGATGTTATCTATGTTAATTTCTGGGCCTAAACAACCAGGGAATGACATAGACGTATACTTGGAACCTTTAATTGAAGATTTGAAGATTTTGTGGGAGAACGACGTGGAGGTGTATGATGGGTATAGAAAATAAAGTTTCAACTTGAGGGAGATGTTGTTTGGAACAATTAAAAATTTTCCAGTATAAGGAAATCTATCCGGGTATAGCATTAAAGGTGAAAAAGCGTATCCTGTATGTGAAGATGATACTGATACGACACGATTGAAAGCTTGTGGGAATAATGTGTTTCTCGGTCATCGTAGATTCTTAAATTCTAAACATTAATATATTGGTTGGAAAAAAGTATTCAACGGAGATACCGAACAATGTAGAGCTCCGTCTAAATTGACAGGTGATGAAATTTTTGAAAAGGTGAAAGATGTGAGTATTCAGTTTGGCAAGCCTTTTGCATATAAAGTTGTCACAGGTGGGTGGAAGAAGAGGTCGATTTTTTTTTAATTGACATATTGGAAATCTTTATACGTGAGACATTTTCTTGATGTTATGCATAGTGAGAAAAATGTATTTGACAGTGTTATTGGTACGTTGCTCAATATAAAAGGGAAGTCTAAGGATGACCTTAAAGCAAGGGAGGCAATGGTAGAGATGGGAATAAGAGCTGAATTGGGACCCGTGAAGAAAGGAACACGAACATATCTACCACCTGCAGTTTACACTCTATATAGAAAGGAGAAAAAAATATTGTGTAAGTTCCTAAGTGAAGTTAAAGTTCCAGAAGGCTACTCATCAGATATTAGAAGACTTGTGTCTATGAAAGACCTCAAGTTAAAGAGTTTAAAGACGCGTGATTGCCATGTTATAATGGAACATTTTCTACCAATAGGTATGCGTTCTATTTTGCCAGAAAAAGTAAGAAGTGCAATAACTAAACTGTGTTTTTTCTTCAAGTCAATTTGCAGCAAGGTGATTGATCCTGGGATCTTACCAACATTGAAAAAAGAAATAGTTGTTACTTTGTGTGATCTTGAAATGTATTTTCCTCCCTCGTTTTTTGACATAATGGTTCATCTGGTCGTTCATCTTGTGAAAGAGACACAATTGTGCGGACCAGCTTATATGAGATGGATGTACCCTGTTGAACGTTATATGAAAATATTAAAAGGGTATGTGAAAAACCGAAGTCGACCAGAGGGTTGTATTGCCGAACGATACATTGTTGAAGAAGCGGTTGAGTTTTGTACTGAATATATGTCAAACGTTCAATCAATTGGACTCCCCAAATCTCATATTGTTGAAAAAAAGAAGGTAAGAAGCTAATTGGTAATAAAGTTGTGACAGTATCAAGGGTCGAACGGGATAAAGTGCATTTGTATGTTCTGCACAATGATATTGAGGTTGAGTCATATGTTGAAGTGCACAAGGGTGTTCTCCGAGGTTTAAATCCCACTAGAAATGAGAGTTGGATAGTAAGGGAGCACAATCGAAGTTTCATACCATGGTTCAAAGAGCATATTTATTCAAAGTATCATTCAGATCTCGCTTCAGTAACAGAAAGGTTGAGATGCTTAGCATATGGTCCAAGTTTGGTCGTGTTTTCTTATAGCGCGTATGCAGTTAATGGATACACATTTTATACCAAAGAACAGGATGATAAAAGTACCATGCAAAATAGTGGTGTCACTTTGATATCTGAAGCAATGCACATATCAAGTGTGAAGGACTTAAACCCGAAATTTACAAACCTGTCATATTTTGGGGTTATCGAGCGCATTTGGGTGTTTGATTACAAGAAGTTTCAGATTCCCATATTTGGTTGCAAGTGGGTTGAAAATAATAATGGCATACGAATGGATAAGTCAGGATTTTTGCAAGTGGATCTTAATAGGGTGAGGTACAAAGATGAGCCTTTCATTCTAGCCTCTCAAGCTAAACAAGTGTTATATGTCACTGATCTGACAAGTACAAAATGGTCTATAGTGCTTTTCTCTAACAAAGTAATCGATGAAAACATTGGAGACCAAGGTGATATTGGTGTTGACATTGAATCTTTTACCACAAATGATCAAAATGAGAATAAATCATGTATTATAAATGATCATAATGAGGGTATTTGGATCAATCCAACCGTCCGCGTTGTTAAGAGACGAGTAGAACATATTCCTACCAAGAAAAGAAAAAGGTAATAGTATAATTATGGTTTTTTATAATTGTCATTTCATTTTTATTTTGATCATTTCTATAAGACATGCTTATTGTGTAAGTATCCTAAAAGAAGAAAATAAGCATACAAACTATTAAGTAACTTAAAACTATCTAACCTAAATCTCTTCATTTCAGCTTCTAATTCATCATATAATTCGAAACACGCATTTATTAAATTTGATCTTCCTCGACACATAGGTTTGTAACCACAATATGAACAGTTGACAAGTTAGACTAAGAATAAGCTTACCGAGTGTGCTATCTTTGTTTGTTGTGACATTGACATTCCACTGTCTTGTGAACATAATAAATAGTCCATAAGCCATTTCCTCCTTCTCATTAACTATAGATTTTTGATCTATTTTCTCTTTGATATCAACTACATCTCCAACTTTACCCCAAAGCACAATATACAAACCAATTATCACTCCAATTGCACCTATCAAGCTGACAGATTTAATATTTATTAACATCATTTAGTTAGAATAATAATTCATATGCATTTATAGAAGTAATCTTCATTATCATAACTTAATTATCATTACCTTTCAGTATATATTTCTTCATGAAGTTGCAAAGCATCCAATATGTTATTCTTCTTATAGTATAATTGCGTTTTAATTTTCTCTCTCTTTATTACAGGTCTAATAGCTAGTGATCAAGAAAACACACAACATTCAAATGCTCCAGATGAAACCTCAGAAAAAGATATTTCAAGAGGCATAACGATTATGTGTGGAATCATCAGAGATAGAGACAAAGGAATTAAATATGATGTACAATGGAATGAAAAAAAGCAAGTCATTGGGAAGCATGCCGCAAAGTTGAAAAGTTACATTGGTACACTTGTTCGTATGAACATTCCGATCACCGCTATATGGAAATTAAAAAGTGAGGCGTTGGAAAGTTGGAAAGTTAAAAAGTGAGGCGTTGGAAGCATGCCGCAAAGTTGAAAAGTTACATTGGTAAATATGTTGTTATTTTCTTTATCTTATATTTGTTATATACTTATAATAACACACTTTATGCGTATGTTTTTTCGCAGAGGTCTTTTAATATTGAAGATATCTATAAAAAACATATACTTAGTGTGGCCGGACTTAGACACCAAGGGTGGAGAACTTTCTTAACCAACAAGTATCTGAAGGATGAGAATAAAAAATTTGTTGAAGAGGATCCCGAGCGTCCAAAAAAGTATGAGACCTTCATTTCAGCTGAGGAATGGGTTGCTTTTGTAGCCCAAAGAAGAGATGAGAATTTCAAAAAATTGAGTACCATAAATCAGGAGAGAGCGTCAGATCCCAAATATCCATACAAAAAAGGGCGTTTGGGGGTATGCACGCTTGGAGGAACAAATTGTAAGTAAATATAAATGCTAAGAACTTATTAATTCTCTATATTTGTTATAATTGATGATCTTATTATTTGTGTCAATGTGTAGTTAGAAGAGACGAAAAGTGACGCAACATCGTTACCTGCACATGTGTTGTGGAAGGAAGCTCGCGTGGGCAAGAATCGAGTTGTTGATCCCGAAATTCAACATGTTTACGATGAACGTGTAAGTACAATTCTCTCTCAATTTGTTATAATTTATGATTTAATTCTCTCAATTTGTTATAATTGATGATTTATCTTCACTAATAATTTTTGATGTGTAAATGAATTACATGAGACACTATCGCAATCCGTATCCACATCTGAGGACCAGGAAATCAGGAGCGTGCTTAGTCGAGCACTAAATGTTAAAGAGTGTCCTGGTCAGGTGGGTGAAGGTTACGGTGTGACTCAAACCTCATTGTATAACAGTTCAAGGAAAAGAAATCCTAGCAATGAAAAAGTGATGAAAACATTGCTGGATTTACAAGCACAAGTCCGTGAACTGCAACAGGATAAAGAGAGATCTATGGCGGAAAAGTGCAGTTCACAGGCGAAAGAAACTAGTGACAAAGCTAGTATCAACTTTCAAAAAAAAATTTCCGAGGTAATTATATATGTTATTGTGAAATTAAATTAACACGTTTATGTAAATTGACATATATACACATTAACAGTAAAATATTTATTATTGGTTTAGGGTGTTTCACCTTGTCAACTATATCTATCATCTCCGACTTATCGCCTAGTTGGCAAGGGAAAAGTGCACAACACATAAGGAAATTTACTACACAACCGACCGCTTCCGGAAGGACACTTGAAAGTGTCTGTTGATGTTGCAGTTGATAAGGAAGCTTTGCTACCGGTTCCTGACGCTGCTTCAAATATCACATTGGTCCGAGAAACAATAGGATGTTTTGTTGCATGACCATCAGACCTCGTTTTCGTAGATACTCAGGTATGTTGAAAACCATTATGAATCTTTTAAGTATTCAACTGTATATTCTGACCTCGTTTTTTTACATGGTAATTTTAGGCACCTACAAAATTACCTGCATCTAAGGATAAAGGGATTTTGCAGCACGGCGAGTCTGTTGCATCACAAAATGAGGTACGTATAAAGTGTTAATTATATGATCCGAATAATTTATATGATTTATATGTACCTGCTCAAAGCTTGATGTGATTCCTAATTTAGACTCCTAATTTATATTATTTTTAGGTACTTGCTCAAAGGACACAACAAGTGACCGAGGAAATTGGTAGCGTACCACCCAAAAAAAGGGCTCCTCCAAAGGGCGTGCCAAGAAAAGGTTCCTTTGTGCCTCGATACCGGGTGTGCCTTGAAACTCTTGTTTCAACGTCAGATTTAATGGATGGTAATGTTCGTCAATTCGATATGGATGAAAATATCTTTGGTTTTGCATACAACGAAACAATTGCACTAGAGGAGATGGAAGAGATATTTTAGCATAAATAATTAGGCGTCGGTGTTATGCACTTATACATCCGGTAATCCGACCTTGCATATTATTTAATTAGTTGAAAAATTTATTTACACATTTCACTGAAAATAGTCTAATGTTTATTATGTTTTATTTAAGGTTGTTATATGACACTTTGATGCGCGGGAATCAATTGTCAGACAGATTCCATTTCGTGTCTTCCTCCATGGTCAGCGGAGCGACAATTCATAGGGAACCAGATGTAGTAAGAGAGCATTTGGTCCAGAGATTCATGGCCACCGGCAATACAGATAGCTTGTTTCTTTGGGCGTATAATATTATTCCTATCGGGTTAGATTTTCATTCTAAGTTTATTTTAATATTTGTTTCTTTTTGCGTAAAAAATTTCCATATAAACTTTTGTTTTAATTTATAGACGCCACGCCACTGGTTGTTGATTGCTATGGATCATATCAAAGAAGTGGTGTATTATCTGAATTCGGTAGATGGTGATTGGACGAATTATTCGGATACGAAGAAATTGATTGATGAGTAAGTGAGATTGTTCTAAATATTCGTGTATACTTATATATTTAATTATTTATGTGAGATTTTTCTAAATATATGTTTTTATTTTATTAGATCGATACAAATATTCTGAAGTCAAAGAGACGCTCGAGTACCACGGTCTAGATCCAGCAACATTAAATGGATCAAAGTGCAAGTACAATAAATTTCACTATTTTGCTTATAATAGTGATGCTACTAGATAAAACAAGACAACTATACATTCTTATTTTTGTTTTTCTATGTAGTGTGCTCTACAGCGAAACAGTATAGATTGCGGATACTTTGTTTTGAGGTTTATCAAAGAAATACTTCATATGAATCAAATAGAAATTCCAATCACGGTATGGATTTATAAATTAGGATTAATTTGTTATATTATTTATCAGATATTTCATATAATTTATTTCTTTTAACTAAATCATGCATATTATGTTTTGTTATGTAGTACTTCGATGAGCACAAATGTGCAAATTACACGAGACTTTAGTTAGAAGAAATTAAAGAGGAATTGTGTAAATATTTAATTGAGAAAAGAATCGTATAAGGTATGTATATTATTTTGGTGAAAATGATCATGAATACGTTCTTATGTGAATACAATATTGATCGTGTTATTATTTTCATATCTTGCAGGACTAGGACGTTGATTGACCGTGTTTTGTTCATACGTTATGACAGATTTAGTTATTATATAGCTGAACAATGTTATATTATTTTGGTGTAAATATAATGGTGTAAATATATATATATATATATATATATATATATATATATATATATATATATATATATATATATATATATATATATATATATATATATATATATATATATATATATATATATATATATATATATATATATATATATATATATATTGTTCATACAATCGTGTAAATATATTTTGGTGTAAATATAATGGTGTAAATATATATATATATATATATTGTTCATACAACTGTGTTAATATATTTTGGAGAACAATATTATTATGAATTACAGGGCAATGAAATACAGGTTTATGAAATACTGCTGCAAAAAAGCGGGTTTATGAATTATTTAAAAATTTTAATTTTTTAGTTAAGACCCTATGAGAGCGCTTTTTCACAAAAAGCGCTGCCAAAGGTGACCTAAGACGACGCTTTTTGTGAAAAAGCGCTCTCATATAGTCCATAGGAAAGAAAAAAAATAAATAAAAAGACCTATAGCAACGCTTTTTATGAAAAAGCGTTCTCATAGGGTCCTTAGGAAAGAAAAAAAATAATAATAAAAAGACCTTTAGCAGCGCTTTTTGTGAAAAAGCGCTGTCATAGGGTTCCTAGGAAAGAAAAAAAAATAATAAAAAGATCTTTAGCAGCGTTTTTTGTAAAAAAGCGCTGTCATAGGGTTCCTAGAAAAGAAAAGAAAAATAATAAAATGACCTTTAGCAGCGCTTTTTGTGAAAAAGCGTTGTCATAGGGTTCCTAGAAAAGAAAAAATAAATAATAATAAAATGACCTTTAGCTGCGCTTTTTGTGAAAAAGCGCTGTCATAGGGTTCCTAGAAAAGAAAAAATAAATAATAATAAAATGACCTTTAGCAGCGCTTTTATGGTAAAAAGCGCTTTTATAGGACCACCTACGAGAGCGCTTTTTGTCTAAAAAGCGCTGTTAATAGGCCACCTACAACAGCACTTTTTCCTAAACAAAAAGCGCTGCTAAAACCTATAGCAGCGCCACCTACAGCAGCGCTTTTAAGCGCTATTAAAGGCAAAAAAAAAAACGCCGTCGTAGGTCTTTTTTGGCATAGTGATAAGGTAAAAACTTTGATTTTTCATTGAATTTGGTCATATACACCATAATCAACCAAGCCCAATTGATTCTAAGACCTTTCTTAACCGTGTACAAAACCCGCATTTCTAGGTCAGTGACAATACAATGGTTTCCTGCATGGGGAAACACAATATACACCAAAAATTAGTGAAACAATCTGTCATCAATATTAAAGATACCCGCTGACCAAGAGTTGCGAGAAGGTTCCACACCGCCTAATGATTTCTTGCGTTTAGCATGAAATTCTGTTTTTGACATCCTACCAAGGCTGAAGTAGAAGTTCTTCTTGTTGTAATTGTTCCAGCTTTCTTCTCTCGTAGAGCATATCTCCGAAATGAGGAATATTCAAGATTCAACCAAGAGTTGGAGGGGAAATACAAAATGTCTTATTTCTAACGGAAGTGACGAATCTTCCCTCTTCCAAGTGCAGATTGCTAAAAAACAGCCTTACCAAGTCCGAATAATATGGCCTGAAAGATGAAATTAGAGGTTCCAAGCCACATTCAATTAAAGTACACTGAAAAGTAAAGCAATCTTCGTAAAAGGATGAAAGAATACCGAATTTTGGTGTTTGAACAACCTTTTTCTGAAAATATTTTGTGAATCTTTCTTGTTGAGCATCAGAGAGATATTCAAGTATCAATGGATTTTCCAAGGAAGATGATGCTACTGATTTTCCTTTGGATTTTAAATAAGAATTTCTTTTAGGTTGGGAAGCCATTGGAGAAAGCTTGAGGAAAATGGGTTATGGATGCTTTGATGAAGAAGGTTGTGCGTTAGGTTTTGGATTATGTAGTGAGGAATGATGAGATGTAGTGTGTTTAAATAGATACAAATTTTATGTAGAGATAAGGTTGGGTAGGAAAGTAAATGATGGTAGTAAATGTATTCAATATTGGGAAGAGGTATTATCAATATGGGGAAAAGATGTGATTACTATTTGGAAGAGTGCGCATGGGGAAAGTGTAAAAAGTGTAAGACTAGGGTAAAGTTTTGGTCAAAGAATAGTTAATGATGTATTCTAGGTATTTGATAGTTGGTAAGGTGGATAGGGAATCCAATGGACCATTTAAAATAACAAAAAAACTGAAAACGCATGGGTGCAATTGATTGCACAACAAAATCGAGAGGAAAAATTGAAAAGCTTCAGTGAGAAATCGATTGCTGCAGGGGTGCAATCGATTGCTTGCTTAAAAATTTATTATTTTTATAAAAATAACAGTGAGCAATCGATTGGTGCCTGATTGCAATCGATTGCAAGCTGTAGAAAATTGAAAAATACTTTAAAAAAATGTTCAAACATGAATGTAATGACATAGAGTCTTTCATATATGTATGTAACATTTGAGATACTTAAAAACATGTGCTAATATGATATTATAAGTGAGGAATAATAGCATGTACCTTAATGGATGATCAATATTATTTAGAAATCTTTTTCGTCCAAAATTCTGAGTTCTCTTCGAATTTTGAAGAATGGATCATTTGCCAAAGGCTTTGTGAATATATCGGCAAGCTGATTATGTGTATCCATAAAGGTTACCTCGACATCTCCATTTTGTACATGATCTCGTAGGAAGTGATGTCGTATGTCGATGTGCTTGGTTCTTGAATGCATGATCGAATTTTTGGTGATGTTGATCGCACTAGTATTGTCGCAATGTAGGGGAATGCATCCTATATCTAGTATGAAGTCGCGAAGTTGTTGCTTAAGCCACAAAATTTGTGCACAACAACTACCTGTTTCTATGTACTCTGCTTCGGCTGTGCTAAGAGAAACACATGCTTGTTTCTTACAAGCCCATGATACTAAGGCATTTCCAAGTATGTGACATGTACCACTTGTGCTTTTTCTATCAGTTTTATAGCCTGCATAATCCGCGTCAGAATAACCAATTAAATTGCAAATACTACCTTTTGGATACCATATACCGACATTTGTTGTTCCTTTGAGATACTTTATGATCCTCTTGACCTCCATGAGATGAGATTCTTTTGGATTTGCTTGAAAGCGAGCATATAAACATAAACTGAACATTATGTCAGGATGACTTGCCGTCAAATACAATAAGGAACCAATCATACATCGATATTTTGTAATGTCAACCGAGACATCGGATTCATCTTGGTCAACATAAGTACCGGATCCCATAGGAGTAGATAATGTTTTGCAATTGTCCATATCTAATCTCTTCAATAATTCTTTACAATACTTGGATTGATTGATGAAGATCCCGTCTTTGAGTTGCTTGATTTGCAATCATATAAAGTAATTCATTTTTCCCATCTTGGACATCTCAAATTCTCCTTGCATTATGGATGAGAATTCTTGACATAGTTCTACATTGGTTGATCCGAATATTATATCGTCAACATACACTTGCACCAAAAAAGTATCTTCTTTGATTTTCTTAATGAACAAGGTTTTGTCTACTTTTCCTTTTTCAAAGCCTTTGTCACACAAGAAGTTACTAAGACGATCATACCATGCTCTTGGTGTTTGTTTTAGTCCATAGAGCGCTTTCTTCAATTTGAACACATGAGAGGGATTCTTGTAATCTTCAAATCCCGGGAGTTGCTTGACGTACACTTCTTCATTTATGAATCCATTCAATAAAGCACTCTTGTCGTCCATTTGGAAAAGCTGAAAATTCATAGAACATGCATAAGCTAATAATAATCTTATTGCTTCTAACCTTGCAACTGGAGCGAAAGTCTCGTCAAAATTGATTCCTTCTTCTTGGTTGTATCCTTGAGCGACTAATCTTGCCTTATTGCGAACTATAATTCCATTTTCATCGAGTTTGTTTTTGAAGACCCATCTTGTTCCTATGATGTGCTTGTTACTTGGCCTAGGGACGAGATTCCAATCTTGATTTCTTTCAAATTGGTCTAGTTCCTCTTGCATGGATATAATCCATTTATCATCACCTAAGGCTTCATCAACTTTGGCTGGTTCAATTTGAGAAACAAACGCCATATTTAGACAAGCATCATTAAGATTCAATCCTGTTGTGATACCTTGACTAATATCACCAATGACTTTATCGATCGGGTGATCTCTATGAGTCCTTCATTCTTTAGGTAGATCATTGTTTTCTTCTTGTTGGGAATCCTCTTGTTGTTTTGGTTGATCTTGTGAAGTTTTATTTGAAATATCTTCTTGAGAGGTTTCTAATACATCATCATCATTATCAACAAAAACATTATCCTCCTTGGAGGGGTTAGATTCATCAAAAGATACATGCATTGATTCTTCAATTGTTAAAATTCTTTTATTATAAATTCTAAATGCCTTACTAGAGAGAGAGAGTAGCCGAGAAATATACCTTAATCGGATTTCTCGTCAAACTCATTGAGGTTGTCCTTGTCATTGTTTAAGACAAAGCATTTACATCCGAAAATGTGAAAGTAAGATATGTTTGGCTTTCTTCCTTTAAGAAGTTCATAGGGAGTCTTTTTGAGAATCGGTCGAATGTTGACGCGGTTACTTACATTGGAGGGAACACAACTTCTAGTAGTGCATAAATACTCCAACTTGGACACTTGGGTTGGGCCCCAAGGGGCACCCCAATTTTGTTAAGGAGTGAGGACACACCACTAAGTCATCTAGACACACGCGCGCGTGCGCCGCCGCCGCCGTCCGTCCGACCGGCCGGCTCGGCTCGGTTCGGTTCGGTTCGGTCTAGATGAATTAACTTTTTGAACCGGATTTTGGTGAAAAATTAATTATTAATGATTATTAATAATTAATTAATTCGGTGGAATTAATTAGCATTAATTAATTAAAAATAGTGGAAATTAATTAATATTTAATATTAATTAATTATGGAATTAGTGACGTGTCAATTACTTGCCTTCCAAGAGTCAAAACGCATGACTGCATGACTGTCTGACCAAGCAATAACGGTCACTTTTGACTGGGCCAATTCCACCCTCTCCCACGTTCTTCCTACTTTTTCGAACCGTTTTGTTGGATCCGTGCTTATTTCATTTGCAAATAACTCCAGAATTCCAGATCTCGAATTCTCTCTTCTCTCTCTCTACTCTGATTCATCTCAAGTTTACGATTTATCACAGTGCAAGTGATAATCGTATTTTATTCGAACGGGCTGTTTTATCCTGGAGACGTCGCCTATTATCGACTGCCTTGCACTTTGTTGGCATCCGGCGAAACGTCTTAAAGAAAGCGTACTGAACCGCGACTCGACCCGATAAAATTCTCAGTGGCTATTCTTGTTTTCACTAATCCGTGATCAACAATTTTAAGACGTTCGCCTTAACTGCCATGGCTACTGAGGAAATTATCGGTAATAATGCGGTTGCTGCTGTCACTGACAAACCATTTAAGTTTGAGGGTTCTCATTTCAAACGTTTGCAAGCTAAGATGAAATTTTTCTTAACTATCAAGAAGTGTGCCCACGTTCTGACTGAGGATATCCCTGTTGTTCCTTCTGGATCAACCGAACAAACTGATGCTGCAACAATTGTAACTTCTGACAAAGCTCCCAGCTCTGCTGAAGCACAAGCTGCTGCAAAAGCCAAAGCCGCAACAGATGATTTACAGCTTCGAAAAGAAATTGCCATATGGCAAGAGAATGACTACCTATGCAAAAATCACATTCTGAACGGTCTTGCTGATGACCTGTACGATTACTACAGTAATTACAACAGTGCTAAAGAAGTGTGGGAAGCTCTGCAAAAGAAATATGATACTGAAGAAGCAGGTGCAAAGAAATATGCTGTCAGCCGCTACTTGAATTACAAGATGGTGGATGAAAAGTCTGTGGAAACTCAAAGCCACGAAATTCAGAAAATTGCTCATGAAATCATAACTGAAGGTATGCCCCTGAATGAACAATTTCAAATTGCTGTTATTATTGACAAACTGCCCCCTGGTTGGAAAGATTTCAAAAATATGCTTCGCCATAAAACCAAATAGTTTTCAATCGAAAGTTTGATTACTCGCCTCCGAATTGAAGAGGAAGCTCGAAGACAAGATCAGAAAGATGAAGTCTTAGTTGTTTCTAACAACAAAAAGAGATTCGGTGCGGTTCTGAAGCCTACGGGCAAACCATTAAAGAATCAGAACCGCAATGCTGTGAACCGAATTAAGAATGGGAATCCCTCTAGGGCCCCAAATGCTCCACTTGCTAGGCAGCAACCACCACCACAGAGAAATGATGCTCCGGTTTTCACTTGCTACAATTGTGGGAAACCGGGTCACATGGCAAAAAGGTGTAAGAGCAGGCCTAAACCTGTTGTTGGCTCAAATGCTCAGGTTAACCTGACTGATGAGCAATTCATTTCTATGATCACTGAAGTCAACATGGTTGGTGGAAGTGATGGTTGGTGGATAGACACTGGCGCCTCTCGTCATGTCTGCTACGATCGTGCTATGTTCAAAACATACATGAATGCTGAAGATAAGAAAGTGTTGTTGGGAGATGCTCACACCACTAAGGTTGCTGGAATTGGGGATGTTGAGCTGAAATTCACCTCAGGAAAGACTTTGATCTTGAAGGACGTCATGCACGTTCCTGAAATTAGGAAGAATCTTGTTTCTGGTTTTCTTTTAAATAAGGCAGGGTTTAGTCAAACTTTAGGGGCAGATTTGTACACCATCACTAAGAATGGTATTTTTGTTGGGAAAGGGTACGCCACTGATGGCATGTTTAAGTTGAATGTTGATTTTAATAAGATTTCTCCTTCTGTTTACTCTTTGTGTGATTTTAATATTTGGCATACTAGACTTTGTCACGTTAATAAGCGAATTATGCATAATGCAAGCAACTTGGGCCTAATCCCTAAATTAAGTATTAATGATACAAATAAATGTGAATATTGTAGTCAAGCAAAAATAATCAAGACTTCGCATAAATCAATTAATAAGGAATTTGATCCCCTAGATCTTATACATTCTGATATATGTGAATTAGATGGAAGTTTAACTAGAAACAATAAACGTTATTTTATCACTTTTATTGATGATTATTCAGATTATACTTATGTATACTTAATGAAGAATAAAAGTGAAGCGCTTGAAATGTTTAAGATATATGTAACTGAAATTGAGAATCAACTTAGTAAGAAGATTAAGAGACTTCGTAGTGATAGGGGAACTGAATATGATTCTGGTTTATTTAATGATTTTTATAAAGAACGTGGAATTGTACATGAAACGACTGCTCCATATTCTCCTGAAATGAATGGTAAAGCAGAAAGAAAGAATAGGACTCTTACCGAACTTGTTGTTGCAATTATGATAAATTCTGGTGCTGCTCCTCACTGGTGGGGGGAAATTTTATTGACTGTTTGCTACGTCCTGAATAGAATCCCCAAGTCAAAAAGTAAGATCTCACCATATGAGATATTAAAGAAAAGACAACCAAACTTGTCTTATTTGAGAACTTGGGGCTGCCTGGCTTATGTCAGAATTCTGGATCCGAAACGAGTTAAACTCGCTAGTAGAGCATATGAATGTGTATTCATTGGGTATGCAGCAAACAGTAAGGCATTTAGGTTCTATGACCTAAATGCAAAAGTAATCATAGAATCAAATGATGTTGAATTCTATGAAGACAAATTTCCTTTCAAACTGAGAAATAGTGGGGGCACCCAATCGAGTCACATTCCTGTGATAAGAAGTACAGAAAACAACAACGAAGTAGAAACAAAACTTCGGAGAAGTAAAAGAGTAAGAGTCGCTAAAGACTATGGGCCTGATTATGCGGCTTATAATATAGAAGAAGATCCAATAAATCTTCAAGCAGCATTGTCATCTCTAGATGCAGATTTATGGCAAGAAGCTATAAATGATGAGATAGAATCCCTAGATTCTAACAAGACATGGCACTTAGTAGACTTGCCTCCTGGTTGCAAACCGATCGGTTGTAAATGGGTTCTGAAAAAGAAACTAAAACCTGATGGAACTATTGATAAATACAAGGCTCGCCTTGTAGCCAAGGGTTTTAGACAAAGAGAAAATATAGATTTCTTCGACACTTTCTCTCCAGTCACTAGAATCACATCCATTAGGGTACTTATTTCAATTGCTGCTATTTATAACTTAATAGTACACCAAATGGATGTTAAAACAGCCTTTTTAAATGGTGACTTAGAGGAAGAAATCTATATGGAACAACCAGAAGGGTTTGTGATCCATGGACAAGAAAACAAGGTTTGTAAGTTAGACAAGTCTCTATATGGACTAAAACAAGCCCCTAAGCAATGGCATGAAAAATTTGATAACTTAATGATATCAAATGGATATAAAGTGAATGAAAGTGACAAATGCGTTTATTACAAATCTGAGAATCGCATTTGCACTATCATATGTCTTTATGTAGATGATCTACTTATATTTGGATCAAACATTCAGACTATTAATGATGTGAAATCTTTGTTGTGCAACAACTTTGATATGAAAGACCTGGGAGAAGAAAATTTAATCCTCGGCATCAAGATCACGAGATCCAAACAAGGAATTTCTTTGGATCAATCACACTATGTGGAAAAGATCTTAAAGAAATATAATTACTTTGATTGTAAACCTGCTAGCACTCCATACGATCCAAGCATGAAACTGTTTAAGAACACTGGTGAAAGTGTTAAACAGACAGAATATGCAAGTATCATTAGAAGTCTTAGATATGCTACTGACTGTACTAGACCTGACATTGCATATGTCGTGGGATTATTGTGCAGGTTTACTAGTAGACCAAGTAATGAACATTGGCAAGCTATTGAGCGAGTCATGAGATATCTTAAAAAGACTGTGAACCTCGGTTTACATTATCAGAGATTTCCTGCTGTACTTGAAGGATACAGTGATGCTGATTGGAATACTTTGTCAGATGATTCCAAAGCTACTAGTGGCTATATATTTAGTATAGCCGGATGAGCTGTATCTTGGAAATCAAAGAAACAGACCATTCTGGCTCAGTCCACAATGGAGTCTGAAATGATAGCACTAGCCACAGCTAGTGAAGAAGCAAGTTGGTTAAGATGCTTGCTAGCTGAGATTCCCGTATGGGAAAAACCTATGCCAGCTGTGTTGATCCACTGCGATAGTACCGCGGCTATTGCAAAAATTGAGAACCGTTATTATAATGGTAAAAGACGTCAAATAAGAAGAAAGCACAGCACCATTAGAGACTGTATCTCTAAAGGAGCTGTAAGAGTGGATCATGTACGCACTGATGAAAACTTAGCAGATCCTTTGATGAAAGGATTAGCTAGAGAGAAAGTCTATAACACATCATATAAGATGGGACTAATGCCTATATGAATATGAGTTGCTCACAATGGTAACCCGACCTAAATGACTGGAGATCCCAAGAAATGGGTTCAATGGGTAATAACAAGTTGTGAGTGATATGAGATGATCATGCAAGAGAAGCATGATTCCTGAAGTAATAAGAGGTTGAGATAATAGAAACTCTTAATGAGATCTATACTCTGTATAAGGGAGTACCTAGACTACAGGAGTACTCTTGATAGACTCACCTTGGTGATTGTGGAACTTGGGTCGGTTCCTATGGAATTGCGAGGCAAAATTCCTAGAGCCTTCACTAAACCGGGATACACGTGCAGGGCCATTAAAGCACGGGCTATTAGAATACACCTTAAAGAAAAGGTTGTGTGCGGGTCTGATGTCTGAGATAGAGTTCAAGACAATTGTGTCACTCTTGTTGAATCAGAATCCTACTTGCTACGCAAAGGTTCAAGTCATAGACACCTTTGCTTATGCACAATCTTAGAAACGTCTGACGTTACCTCTAAAATCACCTTTTAAATTCAAGTGGGGGATTGTTGGAAATCTTGGAATGATGATAACTTGGATTGGGAATCGGAATGATTCATTGACATTAAATGGGCAATAAATGAGCACATGAATGAACTAGTTTGTGAGTGAATTTGAAAGGATTCATTTTAGTCCCACATTGGAGGGAACACAACTTCTAGTAGTGCATAAATACTCCAACTTGGACACTTGGGTTGGGCCCCAAGGGGCACCCCAATTTTGTTAAGGAGTGAGGACACACCACTAAGTCATCTAGACACACGCGCGCGTGCGCCGCCGCCGCCGTCCGTCCGACCGGCCGGCCGGCTCGGCTCGGTTCGGTTCGGTTCGGTCTAGATGAATTAACTTTTTGAACCGGATTTTGGTGAAAAATTAATTATTAATGATTATTAATAATTAATTAATTCGGTGGAATTAATTAGCATTAATTAATTAAAAATAGTGGAAATTAATTAATATTTAATATTAATTAATTACGGAATTAGTGACGTGTCAATTACTTGCCTTCCAAGAGTCAAAACGCATGACTGCATGACTGTCTGACCAAGCAATAACGGTCACTTTTGACTGGGCCAATTCCACCCTCTCCCACGTTCTTCCTACTTTTTCGAACCGTTTTGTTGGATCCGTGCTTATTTCATTTGCAAATAACTCCAGAATTCCAGATCTCGAATTCTCTCTTCTCTCTCTCTACTCTGATTCATCTCAAGTTTACGATTTATCACAGTGCAAGTGATAATCGTATTTTATTCGAACGGGCTATTTTATCCTGGAGACGTCGCCTATTATCGACTGCCTTGCACTTTGTTGGCATCCGGCGAAACGTCTTAAAGAAAGCGTACTGAACCGCGACTCGACCCGATAAAATTCTCAGTGGCTATTCTTGTTTTCACTAATCTGTGATCAACAATTTTAAGACGTTCGCCTTAACTGCCATGGCTACTGAGGAAATTATCGGTAATAATGCGGTCGCTGCTGTCACTGACAAACCATTTAAGTTTGAGGGTTCTCATTTCAAACGTTGGCAAGCTAAGATGAAATTTTTCTTAACTATCAAGAAGTGTGCCCACGTTCTGACTGAGGATATCCCTGTTGTTCCTTCTGGATCAACCGAACAAACTGATGCTGCAACAATTGTAACTTCTGACAAAGCTCCCAGCTCTGCTGAAGCACAAGCTGCTGCAAAAGCCAAAACCGCAGCAGATGATTTACAGCTTCGAAAAGAAATTGCCATATGGCAAGAGAATGACTACCTATGCAAAAATCACATTCTGAACGGTCTTGCTGATGACCTGTACGATTACTACAGTAATTATAACAGTGCTAAAGAAGTGTGGGAAGCTCTGCAAAAGAAATATGATACTGAAGAAGCAGGTGCAAAGAAATATGCTGTCAGCCGCTACTTGAATTACAAGATGGTGGATGAAAAGTCTGTGGAAACTCAAAGCCACGAAATTCAGAAAATTGCTCATGAAATCATAACTGAAGGTATGCCCCTGAATGAACAATTTCAAATTGCTGTTATTATTGACAAACTGCCCCCTGGTTGGAAAGATTTCAAAAATATGCTTCGCCATAAAACCAAAGAGTTTTCAATCGAAAGTTTGATTACTCGCCTCCGAATTGAAGAGGAAGCTCGAAGACAAGATCAGAAAGATGAAGTCTTAGTTGTTTCTAACAACAAAAAGAGATTCGGTGCGGTTCTGAAGCCTACGGGCAAACCATTAAAGAATCAGAACCGCAATGCTGTGAACCGAATTAAGAATGGGAATCCCTCTAGGGCCCCAAATGCTCCACTTGCTAGGCAGCAACCACCACCACAGAGAAATGATGCTCCGGTTTTCACTTGCTACAATTGTGGGAAACCGGGTCACATGGCAAAAAGGTGTAAGAGCAGGCCTAAACCTGTTGTTGGCTCAAATGCTCAGGTTAACCTGACTGATGAGCAATTCATTGCTATGATCACTGAAGTCAACATGGTTGGTGGAAGTGATGGTTGGTGGATAGACATTGGCGCCTCTCGTCATGTCTGCTACGATCGTGCTATGTTCAAAACATACATGAATGCTGAAGATAAGAAAGTGTTGTTGGGAGATGCTCACACCACTAAGGTTGCTGGAATTGGGGATGTTGAGCTGAAATTCACCTCAGGAAAGACTTTGATCTTGAAGGACGTCATGCACGTTCCTGAAATTAGGAAGAATCTTGTTTCTGGTTTTCTTTTAAATAAGGCAGGGTTTAGTCAAACTTTAGGGGCAGATTTGTACACCATCACTAAGAATGGTATTTTTGTTGGGAAAGGGTACGCCACTGATGGCATGTTTAAGTTGAAAGTTGATTTTAATAAGATTTCTCCTTCTGTTTACTCTTTGTGTGATTTTAATATTTGGCATACTAGACTTTGTCACGTTAATAAGCGAATTATGCATAATGCAAGCAACTTGGGCCTAATCCCTAAATTAAGTATTAATGATACAAATAAATGTGAATATTGTAGTCAAGCAAAAATAATCAAGACTTCGCATAAATCAATTAATAAGGAATCTGATCCCCTAGATCTTATACATTCTGATATATGCGAATTAGATGGAAGTTTAACTAGAAACAATAAACGTTATTTTATCACTTTTATTGATGATTATTCAGATTATACTTATGTATACTTAATGAAGAATAAAAGTGAAGCGCTTGAAATGTTTAAGATATATGTAACTGAAATTGAGAATCAACTTAGTAAGAAGATTAAGAGACTTCGTAGTGATAGGGGGACTGAATATGATTCTGGTTTATTTAATGATTTTTATAAAGAACATGGAATTGTACATGAAACGACTGCTCCATATTCTCCTGAAATGAATGGTAAAGCAGAAAGAAAGAATAGGACTCTTACCGAACTTGTTGTTGCAATTATGATAAATTCTGGTGCTGCTCCTCACTGGTGGGGGGAAATTTTATTGACTGTTTGCTACGTCCTGAATAGAATCCCCAAGTCAAAAAGTAAGATCTCACCATATGAGATATTAAAGAAAAGACAACCAAACTTGTCTTATTTGAGAACTTGGGGCTGCCTGGCTTATGTCAGAATTCCGGATCCGAAACGAGTTAAACTCGCTAGTAGAGCATATGAATGTGTATTCATTGGGTATGCAGCAAACAGTAAGGCATATAGGTTCTATGACCTAAATGCAAAAGTAATCATAGAATCAAATGATGTTGAATTCTATGAAGACAAATTTCCTTTCAAACTGAGAAATAGTGGGGGCACCCAATCGAGTCACATTCCTGTGATAAGAAGTACAGAAAACAACAACGAAGTAGAAACAAAACTTCGGAGAAGTAAAAGAGTAAGAGTCGCTAAAGACTATGGGCCTGATTATGCGGCTTATAATATAGAAGAAGATCCAATAAATCTTCAAGCAGCATTGTCATCTCTAGATGCAGATTTATGGCAAGAAGCTATAAATGATGAGATAGAATCCCTAGATTCTAACAAGACATGGCACTTAGTAGACTTGCCTCCTGGTTGCAAACCGATCGGTTGTAAATGGGTTCTGAAAAAGAAACTAAAACCTGATGGAACTATTGATAAATACAAGGCTCGCCTTGTAGCCAAGGGTTTTAGACAAAGAGAAAATATAGATTTCTTCGACACTTTCTCTCAAGTCACTAGAATCACATCCATTAGGGTACTTATTTCAATTGCTGCTATTTATAACTTAATAGTACACCAAATGGATGTTAAAACAACCTTTTTAAATGGTGACTTAGAGGAAGAAATCTATATGGAACAACCAGAAGGGTTTGTGATCCATGGACAAGAAAACAAGGTTTGTAAGTTAGACAAGTCTCTATATGGACTAAAACAAGCCCCTAAGCAATGGCATGAAAAATTTGATAACTTAATGATATCAAATGGATATAAAGTGAATGAAAGTGACAAATGCGTTTATTACAAATCTGAGAATCGCATTTGCACTATCATATGTCTTTATGTAGATGATCTACTTATATTTGGATCAAACATTCAGACTATTAATGATGTGAAATCTTTGTTGTGCAACAACTTTGATATGAAAGACCTGGGAGAAGCAAATTTAATCCTCGGTATCAAGATCACGAGATCCAAACAAGGAATTTCTTTGGATCAATCACACTATGTGGAAAAGATCTTAAAGAAATATAATTACTTTGATTGTAAACCTGCTAGCACTCCATACGATCCAAGCATGAAACTGTTTAAGAACACTGGTGAAAGTGTTAAACAGACAGAATATGCAAGTATCATTGGAAGTCTTAGATATGCTACTGACTGTACTAGACCTGACATTGCATATGTCGTGGGATCATTGTGCAGGTTTACTAGTAGACCAAGTAATGAACATTGGCAAGCTATTGAGCGAGTCATGAGATATCTTAAAAAGACTGTGAACCTCGGTTTACATTATCAGAGATTTCCTGCTGTACTTGAAGGATACAGTGATGCTGATTGGAATACTTTGTCAGATGATTCCAAAGCTACTAGTGGCTATATATTTAGTATAGCCGGAGGAGCTGTATCTTGGAAATCAAAGAAACAGACCATTCTGGCTCAGTCCACAATGGAGTCTGAAATGATAGCACTAGCCACAGCTAGTGAAGAAGCAAGTTGGTTAAGATGCTTGCTAGCTGAGATTCCCGTATGGGAAAAACCTATGCCAGCTGTGTTGATCCACTGCGATAGTACCGCGGCTATTGCAAAAATTGAGAACCGTTATTATAATGGTAAAAGACGTCAAATAAGAAGAAAGCACAGCACCATTAGAGACTGTATCTCTAAAGGAGCTGTAAGAGTGGATCATGTACGCACTGATGAAAACTTAGCAGATCCTTTGACGAAAGGATTAGCTAGAGAGAAAGTCTATAACACATCATATAAGATGGGACTAATGCCTATATGAATATGAGTTGCTCACAATGGTAACCCGACCTAAATGACTGGAGATCCCAAGAAATGGGTTCAATGGGTAATAACAAGTTGTGAGTGATATGAGATGATCATGCAAGAGAAGCATGATTCCTGAAGTAATAAGAGGTTGAGATAATAGAAACTCTTAATGAGATCTATACTCTGTATGAGGGAGTACCTAGACTACAGGAGTACTCTTGATAGACTCACCTTGGTGATTGTGGAACTTGGGTCGGTTCCTATGGAATTGCGAGGCAAAATTCCTAGAGCCTTCACTAAACCGGGATACACGTGCAGGGCCATTAAAGCACGGGCTATTAGAATACACCTTAAAGAAAAGGTTGTGTGCGGGTCTGATGTCTGAGATAGAGTTCAAGACAATTGTGTCACTCTTGTTGAATCAGAATCCTACTTGCTACGCAAAGGTTCAAGTCATAGACACCTTTGCTTATGCACAATCTTAGAAACGTCTGACGTTACCTCTAAAATCACCTTTTAAATTCAAGTGGGGGATTGTTGGAAATCTTGGAATGATGATAACTTGGATTGGGAATTGGAATGATTCATTGACATTAAATGGGCAATAAATGAGCACATGAATGAACTAGTTTGTGAGTGAATTTGAAAGGATTCATTTTAGTCCCACATTGGAGGGAACACAACTTCTAGTAGTGCATAAATACTCCAACTTGGACACTTGGGTTGGGCCCCAAGGGGCACCCCAATTTTGTTAAGGAGTGAGGACACACCACTAAGTCATCTAGACACACACGCGCGTGCGCCGCCGCCGCCGTCCGTCCGACCGGCCGGCCGGCTCGGCTCGGTTCGGTTCGGTTCGGTTCGGTCTAGATGAATTAACTTTTTGAACCGGATTTTGGTGAAAAATTAATTATTAATGATTATTAATAATTAATTAATTCGGTGGAATTAATTAGCATTAATTAATTAAAAATAGTGGAAATTAATTAATATTTAATATTAATTAATTACGGAATTAGTGACGTGTCAATTACTTGCCTTCCAAGAGTCAAAACGCATGACTGCATGACTGTCTGACCAAGCAATAACGGTCACTTTTGACTGGGCCAATTCCACCCTCTCCCACGTTCTTCCTACTTTTTCGAACCGTTTTGTTGGATCCGTGCTTATTTCATTTGCAAATAACTCCAGAATTCCAGATCTCGAATTCTCTCTTCTCTCTCTCTACTCTGATTCATCTCAAGTTTACGATTTATCACAGTGCAAGTGATAATCGTATTTTATTCGAACGGGCTGTTTTATCCTGGAGACGTCGCCTATTATCGACTGCCTTGCACTTTGTTGGCATCCGGCGAAACGTCTTAAAGAAAGCGTACTGAACCGCGACTCGACCCGATAAAATTCTCAGTGGCTATTCTTGTTTTCACTAATCCGTGATCAACAATTTTAAGACGTTCGCCTTAACTGCCATGGCTACTGAGGAAATTATCGGTAATAATGTGGTCGCTGCTGTCACTGACAAACCATTTAAGTTTGAGGGTTCTCATTTCAAACGTTGGCAAGCTAAGATGAAAATTTTCTTAACTATCAAGAAGTGTGCCCACGTTCTGACTGAGGATATCCCTGTTGTTCCTTCTGGATCAACCGAACAAACTGATGCTGCAACAATTGTAACTTCTGACAAAGCTCCCAGCTCTGCTGAAGCACAAGCTGCTGCAAAAGCCAAAGCCGCAGCAGATGATTTACAGCTTCGAAAAGAAATTGCCATATGGCAAGAGAATGACTACCTATGCAAGAATCACATTCTAAACGGTCTTGCTGATGACCTGTACGATTACTACAGTAATTACAACAGTGCTAAAGAAGTGTGGGAAGCTCTGCAAAAGAAATATGATACTGAAGAAGCAGGTGCAAAGAAATATGCTGTCAGCCGCTACTTGAATTACAAGATGGTGGATGAAAAGTCTGCGGAAACTCAAAGCCACGAAATTCAGAAAATTGCTCATGAAATCATAACTGAAGGTATGCCCCTGAATGAACAATTTCAAATTGCTGTTATTATTGACAAACTGCCCCCTGGTTGGAAAGATTTCAAAAATATGCTTCGCCATAAAACCAAAGAGTTTTCAATCGAAAGTTTGATTACTCGCCTCCGAATTGAAGAGGAAGCTCGAAGACAAGATCAGAAAGATGAAGTCTTAGTTGTTTCTAACAACAAAAAGAGATTCGGTGCGGTTCTGAAGCCTACGGGCAAACCATTAAAGAATCAGAACCGCAATGCTGTGAACCGAATTAAGAATGGGAATCCCTCTAGGGCCCCAAATGCTCCACTTGCTAGGCAGCAACCACCACCACAGAGAAATGATGCTCCGGTTTTCACTTGCTACAATTGTGGGAAACCGGGTCACATGGCAAAAAGGTGTAAGAGCAGGCCTAAACCTGTTGTTGGCTCAAATGCTCAGGTTAACCTGACTGATGAGCAATTCATTGCTATGATCACTGAAGTCAACATGGTTGGTGGAAGTGATGGTTGGTGGATAGACACTGGCGCCTCTCGTCATGTCTGCTACGATCGTGCTATGTTCAAAACATACATGAATGCTGAAGATAAGAAAGTGTTGTTGGGAGATGCTCACACCACTAAGGTTGCTGGAATTGGGGATGTTGAGCTGAAATTCACCTCAGGAAAGACTTTGATCTTGAAGGACGTCATGCACGTTCCTGAAATTAGGAAGAATCTTGTTTCTGGTTTTCTTTTAAATAAGGCAGGGTTTAGTCAAACTTTAGGGGCAGATTTGTACACCATCACTAAGAATGGTATTTTTGTTGGGAAAGGGTACGCCACTGATGGCATGTTTAAGTTGAAAGTTGATTTTAATAAGATTTCTCCTTCTGTTTACTCTTTGTGTGATTTTAATATTTGGCATACTAGACTTTGTCACGTTAATAAGCGAATTATGCATAATGCAAGCAACTTGGGCCTAATCCCTAAATTAAGTATTAATGATACAAATAAATGTGAATATTGTAGTCAAGCAAAAATAATCAAGACTTCGCATAAATCAATTAATAAGGAATCTGATCCCCTAGATCTTATACATTCTGATATATGCGAATTAGATGGAAGTTTAACTAGAAACAATAAACGTTATTTTATCACTTTTATTGATGATTATTCAGATTATACTTATGTATACTTAATGAAGAATAAAAGTGAAGCGCTTGAAATGTTTAAGATATATGTAACTGAAATTGAGAATCAACTTAGTAAGAAGATTAAGAGACTTCGTAGTGATAGGGGGACTGAATATGATTCTGGTTTATTTAATGATTTTTATAAAGAACATGGAATTGTACATGAAACGACTGCTCCATATTCTCCTGAAATGAATGGTAAAGCAGAAAGAAAGAATAGGACTCTTACCGAACTTGTTGTTGCAATTATGATAAATTCTGGTGCTGCTCCTCACTGGTGGGGGGAAATTTTATTGACTGTTTGCTACGTCCTGAATAGAATCCCCAAGTCAAAAAGTAAGATCTCACCATATGAGATATTAAAGAAAAGACAACCAAACTTGTCTTATTTGAGAACTTGGGGCTGCCTGGCTTATGTCAGAATTCCGGATCCGAAACGAGTTAAACTCGCTAGTAGAGCATATGAATGTGTATTCATTGGGTATGCAGCAAACAGTAAGGCATATAGGTTCTATGACCTAAATGCAAAAGTAATCATAGAATCAAATGATGTTGAATTCTATGAAGACAAATTTCCTTTCAAACTGAGAAATAGTGGGGGCACCCAATCGAGTCACATTCCTGTGATAAGAAGTACAGAAAACAACAACGAAGTAGAAACAAAACTTCGGAGAAGTAAAAGAGTAAGAGTCGCTAAAGACTATGGGCCTGATTATGCGGCTTATAATATAGAAGAAGATCCAATAAATCTTCAAGCAGCATTGTCATCTCTAGATGCAGATTTATGGCAAGAAGCTATAAATGATGAGATAGAATCCCTAGATTCTAACAAGACATGGCACTTAGTAGACTTGCCTCCTGGTTGCAAACCGATCGGTTGTAAATGGGTTCTGAAAAAGAAACTAAAACCTGATGGAACTATTGATAAATACAAGGCTCGCCTTGTAGCCAAGGGTTTTAGACAAAGAGAAAATATAGATTTCTTCGACACTTTCTCTCCAATCACTAGAATCACATCCATTAGGGTACTTATTTCAATTGCTGCTATTTATAACTTAATAGTACACCAAATGGATGTTAAAACAGCCTTTTTAAATGGTGACTTAGAGGAAGAAATCTATATGGAACAACCAGAAGGGTTTGTGATCCATGGACAAGAAAACAAGGTTTGTAAGTTAGACAAGTCTCTATATGGACTAAAACAAGCCCCTAAGCAATGGCATGAAAAATTTGATAACTTAATGATATCAAATGGATATAAAGTGAATGAAAGTGACAAATGCGTTTATTACAAATCTGAGAATCGCATTTGCACTATCATATGTCTTTATGTAGATGATCTACTTATATTTGGATCAAACATTCAGACTATTAATGATGTGAAATCTTTGTTGTGCAACAACTTTGATATGAAAGACCTGGGAGAAGCAAATTTAATCCTCGGTATCAAGATCACGAGATCCAAACAAGGAATTTCTTTGGATCAATCACACTATGTGGAAAAGATCTTAAAGAAATATAATTACTTTGATTGTAAACCTGCTAGCACTCCATACGATCCAAGCATGAAACTGTTTAAGAACACTGGTGAAAGTGTTAAACAGACAGAATATGCAAGTATCATTGGAAGTCTTAGATATGCTACTGACTGTACTAGACCTGACATTGCATATGTCGTGGGATTATTGTGCAGGTTTACTAGTAGACCAAGTAATGAACATTGGCAAGCTATTGAGCGAGTCATGAGATATCTTAAAAAGACTGTGAACCTCGGTTTACATTATCAGAGATTTCCTGTTGTACTTGAAGGATACAGTGATGCTGATTGGAATACTTTTTCAGATGATTCCAAAGCTACTAGTGGCTATATATTTAGTATAGCCGGAGGAGCTGTATCTTGGAAATCAAAGAAACAGACCATTCTGGCTCAGTCCACAATGGAGTCTGAAATGATAGCACTAGCCACAGCTAGTGAAGAAGCAAGTTGGTTAAGATGCTTGCTAGCTGAGATTCCCGTATGGGAAAAACCTATGCCAGCTGTGTTGATCCACTGCGATAGTACCGCGGCTATTGCAAAAATTGAGAACCGTTATTATAATGGTAAAAGACGTCAAATAAGAAGAAAGCACAACACCATTAGAGACTGTATCTCTAAAGGAGCTGTAAGAGTGGATCATGTACGCACTGATGAAAACTTAGCAGATCCTTTGACGAAAGGATTAGCTAGAGAGAAAGTCTATAACACATCATATAAGATGGGACTAATGCCTATATGAATATGAGTTGCTCACAATGGTAACCCGACCTAAATGACTGGAGATCCCAAGAAATGGGTTCAATGGGTAATAACAAGTTGTGAGTGATATGAGATGATCATGCAAGAGAAGCATGATTCCTGAAGTAATAAGAGGTTGAGATAATAAAAACTCTTAATGAGATCTATACTCTGTATGAGGGAGTACCTAGACTACAGGAGTACTCTTGATAGACTCACCTTGGTGATTGTGGAACTTGGGTCGGTTCCTATGGAATTGCGAGGCAAAATTCCTAGAGCCTTCACTAAACCGGGATACACGTGCAGGGCCATTAAAGCACGGGCTATTAGAATACACCTTAAAGAAAAGGTTGTGTGCGGGTCTGATGTCTGAGATAAAGTTCAAGACAATTGTGTCACTCTTGTTGAATCAGAATCCTACTTGCTACGCAAAGGTTCAAGTCATAGACACCTTTGCTTATGCACAATCTTAGAAACGTCTGACGTTACCTCTAAAATCACCTTTTAAATTCAAGTGGGGGATTGTTGGAAATCTTGGAATGATGATAACTTGGATTGGGAATTGGAATGATTCATTGACATTAAATGGGCAATAAATGAGCACATGAATGAACTAGTTTGTGAGTGAATTTGAAAGGATTCATTTTAGTCCCACATTGGAGGGAACACAACTTCTAGTAGTGCATAAATACTCCAACTTGGACACTTGGGTTGGGCCCCAAGGGGCACCCCAATTTTGTTAAGGAGTGAGGACACACCACTAAGTCATCTAGACACACACGCGCGTGCGCCGCCGCCGCCGTCCGTCCGACCGGCCGGCCGGCTCGGCTCGGTTCGGTTCGGTTCGGTCTAGATGAATTAACTTTTTGAACCGGATTTTGGTGAAAAATTAATTATTAATGATTATTAATAATTAATTAATTCGGTGGAATTAATTAGCATTAATTAATTAAAAACAGTGGAAATTAATTAATATTTAATATTAATTAATTACGGAATTAGTGACGTGTCAATTACTTGCCTTCCAAGAGTCAAAACGCATGACTGTATGACTGTCTGACCAAGCAATAACGGTCACTTTTGACTGGGCCAATTCCACCCTCTCCCACGTTCTTCCTACTTTTTCGAACCGTTTTGTTGGATCCGTGCTTATTTCATTTGCAAATAACTCCAGAATTCCAGATCTCGAATTCTCTCTTCTCTCTCTCTACTCTGATTCATCTCAAGTTTACGATTTATCACAGTGCAAGTGATAATCGTATTTTATTCGAACGGGCTGTTTTATCCTGGAGACGTCGCCTATTATCGACTGCCTTGCACTTTGTTGGCATCCGGCGAAACGTCTTAAAGAAAGCGTACTGAACCGCGACTCGACCCGATAAAATTCTCAGTGGCTATTCTTGTTTTCACTGATCCGTGATCAACAATGACTATAGTGAACCATAACATATATCACTTATACATGTTGTTTAAGAATGGAGTAATACATTATCGCATTATGACAATAATACCTTATCACATTAATACATTATCACATCATTACAGACCACTACAGACCACCGCCTACGGGCGTCGCTAATTGCCTTCTTCCATAACCTACGTAAACCTGATAAATGGAATTCAAATGATAGTAAGATTATTATGCTAAATCATTCACATGAATCGGTAAAAATAGAACCACTCAATTTGGTTCTTTGATACATGACCCTCAATAACTTGCAGCTTCTATTCAGAACAATGACAGAAAAAGAAACCCACAAATTCCAGCTTTAATATAAAAGAACAATTACGTGATCGGCTTAAGCAATATCACATATACATGACCATAAAAATCGTTCATTAACTACCAATACCACGTATTTGTGGAATCCATTAAATTGAAAAACATAGACTAATAAAATTGGATATCAAATCAGATTATAGAAAAACGTTTTTCTATTTAACGGGACTTTCATCGACCATGTGAAATGCATTGTTATTCAAAAACAATAATAAAGACAGCATACCCCTATGAAATCTTGAATATAGTATAAAAGCATTTAAAGCATATTTGTTCACATGCAGTATAAAGCATTAGAGGTCCTGCATTTTCATAAAACAAATGTTTGATTTTCAATTTGAGAAGATTCTGATGATTGTAGTGAATCCTCAACTTTACTTGATGAACATTCCAAATCACTTTGCCACAATGAAGCTCCATTTTCAAAAACTTTCAGGTCCACAACCTTTGTTTATGACTTCCCTGTAAATAAGACAATTATATTTCAGCTTGGTGTTGCCAAAATCACACACATAACCACTAAAAAATTCAGACCAAGATGAAACACATACTGTTTTCAATGGGTTGAGCCAAAGGAATTTCCTGACAAAACCAACAATGATTGAGCATACAAATAAATAAAATCTACGTATATTTATGGTAAGGGTAGAACTGATGGTACCACACGACCAGTGCTGCCATTTCTCCTCCATCGCTGCCATATGGATCACGATTTAGTGAAGATGCCATCTAGGTTGAAATAAAAAAGATTTAAAATCCTCCTTAATGCCCTTACACACCGATCTGATACACACAGTAAAGTGAAACATAAACCAAATTTTCCACGACCTTAATACAACCATAAACCTTCAATTGAAACCATTAAAGCAAACGATGAAGGAAAATCGAAATTGAAAGAAGAAAAGAGCGACAACGACGTCACCCCGAACGACATCCATATGTCTCCATCAATGCATAATTTTCGGCAGGAATAATATCTTCCGTCAGTGATTTTCTTGTTGAATCAATTTTATTTTCTTGCATTTTTGGTTGTTTGTTTGTAATGAAAAGTAAAGAAGAAGTGGTGGAGAGTGTAACACCCTCTAAAACCCCAAGTAATTTTCGCAAATAATTAAAATTATAATTTCAGAGTACATGTATAATTCGAGGATGCTACAATTCTCTTTTAATAAAACAATTCCTGTCATGTATAATCTTAGTAGTAACTCATACATGTTTACACAGCGGAATAATTTATTTAATAAAACCAAAGTTATAATATTTTCAATCATCAGGGATTAACACCTGGAATATATCAACATTATATTATAATCAAATACTAAGGAAATAAACGAGTCTGATTAAAGCAGCTCGACAAACAAACGTTCCCGGAGTTACAACTATCAGAGCATGACCCGGACAATACTAAAACGAAAATAAACGAGAACGGCAAGCCTTCGCCAAGCACCTGAACGAAGCTCCTCAATCTGAAATATTCAACAGTAAGGGTGAGCATCTCAATTATACATTTGATTATACGTTCATAACAATCAATTCAGGAATCATAAGCATCACCCAATAATTAGCATATTTCATAGTTTACAAAAACCTTTACAATTCATACACCATAATATATTGCTTTTCATATTTGCAATTAACATCAAATATCGTCAACCATTTAGCAACCATACGTGCATACAAACAATCACATACAACATTGGATAAATCATCCATTCATGTTATATTCAAGGTAATGCAACACACCCATGCATGTGGTACCACTTTACCGCCCCATTAAATCTCGGGTCACGGATAACTCACCGTTCCATTATATCGCGGACACGGCTACCACCTCAACGTTCCATTAAATCGCGGACACGTATATTGGCCACCATGTTAATTCCACACAATGGGAATTAACAAATGCAACATGATATGTAAGTATGTAACACTCAGCATACTATAAACATCAATCAACATATCATGCAACATCAACAACATCAAATCATAACAAGATATGGATAGCATGCAATCACTCAGCATACTATTTAAACATCAATCATACCAAGTCATATCATAATTCATGCTCGATAACATTATCCAAAAGCATGGCAATAAAATCCCAAAATCAAGCACTGAAACAAAGTTCAGAAAAATCAACACAGTAACCTCAACACGGGTGCCCGTGTCGTACAACACGGCCCGTGTTGGGCAATACGTCCAAAAACACAATTTTTCCTCATCAATACAGGGACTCAACACGGGTGCCCGTGTTGTGCAACACGGCCCGTGTTGTAACATATCCAGAAGCACACATTTTTCTCATTACAGGGGACCTAACACGGGTACCCGTGTTGTGCAACACGGCCCGTGTTGTGCAACCAGAAGCACACCATCTCCCAACACAGAAGAGCAACACGGGTGCCCGTGTTGTGCAACACGGCCCGTGTTGCTGAGCGCGTACATGATTTACCTGAACCTGCAGCAGCTCAGAAACAGCAGCTAAACGCGGGAAAATGTCGGCTAAACGCGCATTTCGGTACCTAACGACATCGATGTTTCACAACTCAAAACAACACGTTCATTTCATAATTACCAACAATTGTTATAGTAACCTTAACAGCGATTACTCGTCTCTTTTTGGGGAATTTTTGACAACATTAAGGTTAGCCCTACAACCTCCAAGGTAAATTCACGATCATACAGATATACTCCCAATTCACCATTTGGAACCTAAAATTCCTAATCGATTCATAAAAATTGGGAACCTAACCATTTTCTACAAGGTTCAATCTTAAGGGTATCGATTCCTACTAACATCTAACAATTGAGGTTTTTCCCTACGATTACCCAAATCAACCGTACATAAACCCATAAACAAAGGTAAACCGAGTAATAACCCCCCTTACCTTATCAATTAGCAGCTTTGAATTCTTGAGCGATGTTCTTCGTTCTTCGTACCTTCAGAGTTCTGCTTCCCAAAATCCCAACTTCTGTTTATCGTGAAATGAGAAAAATAACTTGAGTTCCAAAACATAACTTTATTTCTCCTGCACCCCCACTCTTACTAACAACATCTAAGCCCAATAACTTAAAAACTCAGCATTTTCTTATTTCTTTTATTTTCCTCCATATTTCAAAATAAATAATTCCTTTTTATTTTATTAATCCTAATAAAATAATTTCCCAAATTTAAATAATTCAAATAATTGAAACTGGGGTGTTACAACTCTCCCTCACTAAAAGAGTTTTCGTCCTCGAAAACATACCTTAGACGAACAGTTCCGGATAAGCCTCTTTCATCTGGCTCTCCAGCTCCCAAGTGATATTTCCATCTGCTGGACCTCCCCAAGCAACCTTCACTAATGCTATCTCTTTACCTCTTAACTGTTTCACTTCCCGATCTTCTATCCTCATAGGCAATGTTTCTACTGTCAGGTTATCTCTCACCTGTACATCATCTATTTGGATTACATGAGATGGGTCTGGAATGTATCTCCTCAACTGAGAAACATGAAAAACATCGTGCAAATTCGCAAGTCTCGGAGGTAAAGCAATACGATAAGCAACTTCTCCAACTCTTTCCGTAATCTGAAACGGACCAATAAAATGCGGAGTCAACTTCTTAGATTTCAACGCTCGACCAATACCCGTCATCGGAGTGACTCTCATAAACACATGATCTCCAGCACTGAATTCTAAATTCTTTCTCCTCTTATCATGATAACTTTTCTGACGACTCTGAGAAGCTCTCATCTTCTCTTGAATCAATTTGATCTTTTCAGTAGTCTGCTGAACAATCTCTGGCCCAACTACCGAACTCTCTCCAGATTCATACCAACACAAAGGTGTTCTACACCGTCTACCATACAATGCCTCGAACGGAGCCATACCAATACTCGAATGGTAACTATTGTTATAAGTAAATTCAATCAATGGCAAATAGCTATCCCAAGCTCCACCCTGCTCTAAAACACAAGCACGCAATAAATCTTCTAACGATTGAATCGTCCTCTCCGTCTGTCCATCAGTCTGAGGATGGTAAGCTGAACTCAACCTCAATTTAGTACCCAAAGCTTTCTGCAATCCTTCCCAAAATTTCGAAGTGAATCTCGGATCTCTATCCGACACAATACTAGAAGGAACTCCATGCAAACTCACTATTTTCTCAATATATAACTGTGCCAATCTCTCCATTGAGTAATCCATTCGCACCGGTATAAAATGAGCAGACTTAGTCAACCTATCTACAACGACCCATATCGCTTCACAATTCATTGGAGTCCTCGGCAACCCAGATACAAAATCCATCGAAATGCTATCCCACTTCCATTCTGGAATAAACATTGGTTGCATAAATCCAGACGGCTTCTGATGCTCAATCTTCGATTTCTGACAGATTAAACATGCATACACAAATTCAGCTATTTCCTTTTTCATTCCCGGCCACCAAAACAATTTCTTCAAATCATGATACATTTTCGTGGCACCCGGATGAATACTCATCCCACTGCGATGTCCTTCCTCTAATATACTCTTCTTGATCTCCGCGACATTAGGAACACAAACTCTATCGCCAAATCTCATAACATCATTCTCATCAATTCTAAACTCACCACCTTGACCTTGGTTGATCAATGTCAATTTATCAACTAAATTAACATCAGATTTCTGCCCGATCCTGATCTCTTCTAGAATACCACTAGTAAGTTTCAACATACCCAAACGAACACACTTCGGAGTACTTTCACAAACTAAACTCAAATCTCGGAATTGTTCAATTAAATCCAATTCACGAACCATCATCATAGACATATGCAAGGATTTCCTGCTCAAAGCATCTGCAACCACATTTGCCTTACCAGGATGGTAATTCAAACCAAAATCATAATCTTTGAGAAATTCCAACCACCTTCTTTGCCTCATATTGAGCTCTTTCTGATCGAAAAGATACTTCAAACTCTTATGATCACTATACACTTCAAATCTCGAACCGTACAGATAATGTCTCCACAATTTCAAGACAAACACAACCGCTGCCAATTCTAAGTCATGAGTAGGATAGTTCCTTTCATGAACCTTCAACTGTCTCGAAGCATACGCAACTAC
Source organism: Vicia faba (assembly GCA_948472305.1). Taxonomy (NCBI): domain Eukaryota; kingdom Viridiplantae; phylum Streptophyta; class Magnoliopsida; order Fabales; family Fabaceae; genus Vicia; species Vicia faba. Next base: position 1,110,635,583 of record OX451737.1, on the reverse strand, counting down.
CTGTTGATTCTGCATTAAAACACCACCTAGACCCAACAGAGATGCATCACAATAGACTACAAAAGATTCCGCCGGATTCGGCAAAATCAGAACAGGAGCACTAGTCAATCTCCGTTTCAATTCTTGGAAACCTTTCTCACAATAAGAATCCCAAATAAACGCTTGTCCTTTACGAGTCAATTTCGTCAACGGCAAAGCTAGCTTTGAGAATCCTTCGATAAACTTTCTGTAATAACCTGCAAGACCAAGAAAACTTCTGATTTCAGAAACAGTCTTCGGCGCTTCCCACTGAGATACCGCTTCTACTTTTGTAGGATCCACTGCAATACCATTCTTAGAAATCACATGTCCAAGAAAACTAACTTCATTCAGCCAAAACTCACATTTGGACAACTTAGCATACAACTTCCTATCTTTCAACAATTCTAACACAATTCTGAGATGTTCCGCATGCTCTTTGTCGTTCTTGGAATAAATCAGAATGTCATCAATAAAAACCACAACAAACTTATCCAGATACGGATGAAAAATCCTGTTCATATATTCCATGAAAACACCAGGTGCATTAGTAACTCCGAACGGCATAACAGAGTATTCATAATGCCCATACCTCGTCCGAAAAGCAGTCTTTTGAATGTCTTCCGCTTTCACACGAATCTGATGATATCCCGATCTCAAGTCAATCTTACTGAATACACTGGCTCCAATTAGTTGATCCATTAAATCATCAATCCTCGGTAATGGATACCGATTCTTAATGGTTACCTTGTTCAATTGCCTGTAATCAACACACAGTCTCATAGAACCTTCTTTCTTCTTAACCAACAATACCGGAGCACCCCAAGGCGAAACACTTGGACGAATAAACTTCTTCTCCAGTAAATCTTCCAACTGACTCTTCAATTCAGCCAACTCAGACGCAGACATACGATATGGCGCCATCGACACCGGTCTCGTACCAGGAATCAAATCTATAGAAAATTCCACTTCTCTCTCTGGAGGTAACTCACCGACATCATCAGGAAAGACTTCTGGGAAATCACACACCACTGGCAATTCACCACTCCTGACCTTTCCTGTTGCATCTAACGAAGCAAGTAACATAAACACATTAGCACCGTCTCCCATTGCTTCTTGTACCTGCCTAGCAGTCATAGTCAAATTCTCGACGCCAACTGCTTCCGGAAAAATCACCGTCTTAGCAAAGCAGTTCAGATGAACCCGGTTGAATTCCAACCAGTTCATCCCAAGGATAATATCAATTTGTTCAAGCGGTAGGCACACTAAATCCATACCGAAACCTCTACCAAAAATCTCAATAGGACAATTCCTACATACAAGTGAAGTTGTCACTGAACCCGATGCAGGAGTATCAACAACCATGTTACCTCGCATATCAGATATGTCCAGTTTCAACCTCTCAGCACAATCCAAAGAAATGAAAGAATGAGTTGCACCAGTATCAATAATTGCAACTAAAGGTGTGCCATGAATAAAACACGTACCTTTAATCAATCGATCCTCTGGAGTAGTCTCAGATCCAGACAAAGCGAACACTTTTTCCACCTGATTGATCCTTCCTAGGCTTAGGACACTGCGGACGAATGTGACCTTCTTCGCCACAATTATAACAAGTAACAGACTTCCCTTTGCAATCACTAGACAAATGACCAGTCTTTCCACTTTTATAGCACTTCTTCTCATCACTCTTGCAATCTCGAATGTGATGACCAGACTCACCACACCTGTAGCATCTGATAGGAGCCTTAGAATCTCCTCCACTAGGCCTTTTCCAACCGCCTGATCTCTGGTTATCTCTACCATATGGCTTGCCACGGTCCATATGTTGCTTTCCTCTTTTGTCAACAGCCCCACGAGAGTGAGACGACCTATTCTTGGTAATATCTTCTTCCAAGATCCTGCTACAATCCACCAGATCAGAAAATCTACGAATACGCTGGTACCTGATTCCCTGCTTAATCTCATCTCGGAGACCATTCTCAAATTTGATACATTTAGAGAATTCTCCAGCCTCATCATTGTTGTAGTGTGCATAATACTTTGCCAGCTCAGTGAACTTAGTAGCATATTCACTGACAGTCAGATTGCCCTGCTTAAGCTCCAAAAATTCAATTTCCTTTCTTCCCCGAACATCTTCAGGAAAGTACCTCCTCAGAAAAGCCCTTCTGAAGTTAGCCCAAGTCAGTGCCTCTCCATCCTGAACCATTTCAGTCCTTGTGGCAACCCACCAGTCGTCGGCCTCTTCTGCCAACATATGCGTACCATATCTGACTTTCAGATCTTCAGCACAATCGATCACACGGAAAATCCTTTCAATTTCCTTCAGCCACTTCTGAGCACCTTCAGGGTCATGTGTACCTTTGAACAACGGAGGATTGTTCCTTTGGAAATTTCCCAATTGCCTATCAGCACCAATCACGCCTCCAGTTGGGTTTCCAGCAAGTACACCAGCTAACATCCCCAAAGCCTCAGCGAGTGCAGCATCATTTCGTCCGTTACCTCCTCCAGCCATATTCCTGAGAATCAAAACATACTCTTCATTAGAATACAGTATCGACAGTGTTACCTTGCACTAGTCGCATACAAAGGAATGACTGACTCAAGACTCTGGTCGCAACGACCGACTATGCTCTGATACCACTATTGTAACACCCTCTAAAACCCCAAGTAATTTTCGCAAATAATTAAAATTATAATTTCAGAGTACATGTATAATTCGAGGATGCTACAATTCTCTTTTAATAAAACAATTCCTGTCATGCATAATCTTAGTAGTAACTCATACATGTTTACACAGCGGAATAATTTATTTAATAAAACCAAAGTTATAATATTTTCAATCATCAGGGATTAACACCTGGAATATATCAACATTATATTATGACCAAATACTAAGGAAATAAACGAGTCTGACTAAAGCAGCTCGACAAACAAACGTTCCCGGAGTTACAACTATCAGAGCATGACCCGGACAATACTAAAACGAAAATAAACGAGAACGGCAAGCCTTCGCCAAGCACCTGAACGAAGCTCCTCAATCTGAAATATTCAACAGTAAGGGTGAGCATCTCAATTATACATTTGATTATACGTTCATAACAATCAATTCAGGAATCATAAGCATCACCCAATAATTAGCATATTTCATAGTTTACAAAAACCTTTACAATTCATACACCATAATATATTGCTTTTCATATTTGCAATTAACATCAAATATCGTCAACCATTTAGCAACCATACGTGCATACAAACAATCACATACAACATTGGATAAATCATCCATTCATGTTATATTCAAGGTAATGCAACACACCCATGCATGTGGTACCACTTTACCGCCCCATTAAATCTCGGGTCACGGATAACTCACCGTTCCATTATATCGCGGACACGGCTACCACCTCAACGTTCCATTAAATCGCGGACACGTATATTGGCCACTGTTGTACCCCAAAATTTGCCCTCCCATTTCCTCAACATTTTCTCATCACAAGACCTTTGAAGATCAAGATCCAATTAGGGTTTCCTCTGCTCAAGACTTCTCCTTGCACTGTGGACTCAAATTAGGGTTTGTGTTTGCCTAAAGATGTTTTGACCTAAAATGCCTAAGATGACTTTCATGCTTCATGTTGGACTCCCAAGTTTATCCATACCAAGTTTCAAGTCTTGATTCCAAGTGTTGCCCAGTCAATTGGACAGTTGACCTAGAAATCAGCTGTATTGGGGAAAAAGTCAACTGTGGCCAATTGACAGTCAAACCTCATGAAATTTGATCCACATCAACATTATGAACTCATATGAACCATTTGATCAAGTTTGGATCACAATTCCATAAGAAATTTGATCAGATCATCAAAAGGGCAAAATGGTCATTTTTTAGGGTTTTGACTGCACAAGGGCAATTTTTGACTGTTTGACCTAGCCAATGGCAAACCAAGCTCACATATGGCCTCAAGGACTCAATGTAATTATCTTGACATGTTCATCAAGCTCAAAAGATCCCAAGTACACAAGATTGACAGTTGAATTTCCCAGTCAATTGATCCATTTTTGACTGTATACTGAAAAGTCAAACTTTGACTTTTTGGTCAAAATCAAGAGTCAAGATTCATTTTTCATCAAAACATGCCAAATCATGAAACTTGTTCACCAAGAAATCACAAAATGCAAATTAGGGTTTGAAAATGGAATTTTTTATAACTTAGAATTTTTCTAAGTTATGGAAAACCCTAATTTTTTCCCAACTTTGCCCCATCTTTTCACCATGATCCATTTGGATTCAAACAAAAGTCAAAACATGAAAGTTGTAGCTTGTTGCAAAATCTACAACTTTGATTCACAAAGTTTTCTCATTTGAAGCTTGTATCTCAAGTTATGATTTTTTGAATAAGGGCACTAAACCATCTTTTAACTTAGTGAAATTTGACCTATTTTTGACAAGGTTTTCTACCCTACTTCAAGGCCACTTTTCATACCCTTCCACTTGGAATTTCAAATTGCATTTCAAAGATGGATTGTAGTACACATTACAAGCTTTCCAAAATGTCCAAGAACTCATCAAACAACCTCATAACTTGAGAGATTCGAATTTCACAAGTTGGCAAAAATTCACTTTTGTTCTTCATCAAAGCATGTTCATAAACTTGGCAAATTTGAATTCAGCATGCTTAAGCTACATTGCAGGCCTCTAATCCCATCCATACTCAATAATTTAATGCATATTCAATGTGTTAAGGTCATGTTCTTTGTGTTCTAACATTGCATAATGGTTTAACCCTAAACTAGATAAAGTGGAATTTCCATTTTTGAAAAGTTTAGCTTTATGTCAAGTTTGTAATCCAACAAGTACAAAGAAGATCTGGTTAACACAAGATTATGGGCATAACACACTGATCAAGAGGAGTTGATGCAGCACATTAGGGGGTCCTATACTGACCTAGAACACCAATTTGCTTTTGGTAGCTTAAGTGTGAAGAAAGGTCCATAACATATGCTATCTCTCATATCAGCAAAAGAACACAACACAAAAGATATCAAACACATTCCATAGACCACATTGAAGCTTTTGCTCGAGCCATTTGCCTTTCAAACCCTCTCCATCTCAGAATCATCCTCAAACTGCACAAACAGGGGTGCCCCTGCAGTTTGAGTGCAATCTCTCAATCCCTTCAAGCATTTCTGTCCAAACCTGTTCCTCTACCTTCCTTACAACATATGCAAGCTATCCAGAAGCTAAGGCACGATCTGTAGTTGCTCTAACCACTTCCACCATTTTCACATCTTTAGCTTGCAGGTGAAGTTCTATAGCTTGGTACAAGAAGCTTCAAGACAAAGTGAGCATTGAAAAAGCATCCCTGGACTTCAAGGAAGCTTTTCCAATCATTACATTGCACTGAAAGTCTCTCATTCTCCACATAGAAGTTCAACTGCACAGGTAAAAGTTTGAATTCGTATCTCTCTTATTAGGCATATTTAGTCTTAAGTTTGTGAAGAAACAAAGTCCTACTCATAGCCCTGAACATGTACATAGCTTTACTTTTCATTTCTTTTGTCTGAGTGAAGAGAATTTTAGCTCTGAAAATGGTAGAAAAATTAGGTCAGAAAAGAGGGGGAGAGAAATTCTCCCTCATCTTGGAGAGATAGGTCATGTTCTTTATATGGTTAGAACCGTCTCTTCATGCTGAACATTTCTTGTGTTATGAGTTTTTGCTAAAAAGCCAGGAATCAAGAGTTAGAAGGGACTGAACATTGGCGCGCGTTTTTCAAATAACATGTGCTGGAGGTTGAAGAAGGAGTGAAGTGGGCTGGGCTTGGATTTGTGTTGCTTTTCACACCCCATTTTTTGGTTTACACCCCCCTGAGCCCATTTGTTTATTTTTCAACATTTTTGACTTTTTCTTTTTAGGTTGACTTTGTTTATTTTTTCTCATGCCATTAAAATTTTTAAAATATTTTTTCCATCATTTTTTGTATTTATGGCATATTTGTTTGTTCATTTCTTTTATTTATATACAAATATATATATACACTATTATTAAAATAAATAGAAAACAATGTAAATACATTTTTATTTTTATTTTTACTTTCTGAAAATATTCACACCAAAAAAATACTTTTATTTATTTTATTAAAATATTAAATAAATATTTATTTTGTATAATACTCATTTAGGGTTTAGTATATATATATACATGTTTATTAATATATTTAAGATAAAAAATATAAAATGCTTGATTTTCTTCATTTTTATCAATATTTGATACAAAAACACTTTTTTCACAAAATACCCCATTTTATTTTATTTTTGTACATAATAAATAAATAGTAGAATTAAATTAAATAATAATACTTTTTATATAAAATTAGGGTTTCTTACCCTAAGTTTCAAAATACTAAAAATAAATACATTTTTATTTCTTTTTCCTTTTACATAACTATTTTCTCATACACATAAAAAACTTTCACTTTTTTTACATTTTACATATTTATTTTATTTACATTTAAATTATGCAATTTATTTACCATGCAAATATCCAATTGTTGTAATAATTTAGATTTAAATTCTTGTCAATATCCCCATTTGAACATTTGTACCCCCCTTCCCATATTTGGTTGTGTAATAGCTTAGTAATTTTAATTTCGCACTTTATTGCTTTCTAAATAATAACATGCTAGAATTAGGGTTTGTATGCGAAAAAACGATAAAAAAATAGTTTGACCTAATACAAGACAAACAAGCATGAAAATGGACACACAAATCACACTTGCACCTCCTAGGGTATTCCACTTGTTGCCTTCAAATAAATGGGCCATATTGTATGTTGAACATCTTTGGGCAAAGCAAACAGTTTGAATGATCATAGTCCCTCGATAAAACTTTTCAAAACAAACAAAACAAATGATCAAGTCCCTTAGAGAAATTGCCCAAAGACATTTAACGTTGTTACAATTATGGTCTAAACGATGACCCGCGCCTGTCCCTTTCACATCCTAACACAAGGTTGCCCACCAAATACAATGGGGGTGCAAACTTGTTAAAAGGGTTAAAATATAGCAATAATCTTTTGAGAAATTTAGGAGTAGATAACCTCTTAGTTACTTGAATCAACTTGCAAAACAAAACACTTGCCTGATTTCAAACCACACCTCACTACACTTTCAAAACAACTTTCAAAAACAAATGAAAACCTTTTCAAAAGACATACATCTTTGTATACATCCCCACATGGATCATTACAAAGGTTGCCACCACATTGGCCTCTTTTCAAAATATTTTCAAACCCACTCACACTCAAGCACCATTTAAAACAATTGAAAACAAAAGGCAAGTGATCTAAGCAAGTAACTAAGAGCCCATGGATAACCATGGATAGAAAGGGTGCTAATACCTTCCCTTTCTATAATCTACTCCCCGAACCCAAGAACACCATCTCAAAAGGTTTTTGCTGTGCTTTTTAACCTTTCCTTAGGATAAAATAAAAAGTCGGTGGCGACTCTTGCTAACCGCAACATTTGCGAATACAAACGCAAACCTCAAGTCAGTTCTCCCACCGTATCACAGAACTGGCGACTCTGCTGGGGATAACTTAAAAGTGGAGTAACCTTAGGGTTTTTTAGATCATCTTTGTTTTCAATTGTTTGCTTTGTTTGCTTTTATATTTGTGGGCTTTGCATCGGAGTTTCATAGATCCTAACCCGGATTTGGGAAATACCTTTTTAGGTAGCATAATCTGTGAGGGACCTGTCCGGCGTAGACCGACATGGGTGAAGCAGTGGCTACGTTGGTGTGGCATCTTAGTCTGTACCTATATCCCTTGTGTTGTAACGGGGAGAATATAGGTCTTCTAAGGGGTCATTAAACACCAACCAACCTTAGAACCCTAAATTGACCAACTTGGCTATTAGGACAGTAGCAGCATGCTACACTCATTGAGGCTAAACTCTCGAGATGGTTCTGGCCGCGAGAAAAGATTGCGATGCTGGAGTTATGACCGATTGAGGGTAGCCAATGATGTGAGATCCTCTAGAACCCGGTTACTTTTGATAGGACAGGTTTTAACCAACAAAACCAAAAGAGGGTAATACCTGAAACTCATGCTGGCCTGAAACCTAAGGGTGTCTTGTGTGACTTGTGTGCCTTATTTGCCTATGTGAATACTTGTGATGTGCTTCATCATAGCATCATGCCATCATACCATTGCATACATAAAAAGCTAACCCATTTCAAAGACAAAAAGGTTTCATCTTTGCTCTGTTTTGCAGGACATCATGATGCCCGTGCGTAGAAATACTGTCCGGCTCAACTTTGTTCAACCACCAGTGTTACTCAAAGATCTGGTTGAAAGAATTCCAAACACTACCTCCTTCATCAACAAACATGGTTCCCTCCTTGGCTTGATCACTGCAAAATGGGACCAACAACTGATAAGTGTTCTGACCCAGTTTTATGACCCTCTGCATCATTGTTTCACCTTTCAAGACTTCCAGCTAGTTCCTACCCTGGAAGAGTTCTCTTACTTGCTTGGGATTCCTGTCTTGGAACAAACTCCTTTCACTGGTTTGGAAAAGACTCCTAGGCCTGAAGAGATTGCTGCAATTCTCCCCTTGACCAAAGAAGAGGTATTGTCCAACTGGGAAACTAGAAATGGGATCAAGGGCTTTTTGGTCAAATTTCTGGTCGGCAAGGCTAACGATTTCTGGGAAGACTTGGACTTCAAAGCATATGAAGATGTTCTGGCTCTCTTGATCTATGGTCTGGTATTGTTTCCCAACCCTGACACCTTCATCAGTATCCATGTCATAAGAATCTTCATGTCTCGAAATCCGGTACCCACTCTCTTGGGTGACATTCTACAACAACTCCATGCTCGTACTGCTCGAAAACGGGGAACTCCGTGGTGTTGTGCTCCTTTGCTGGTAAGGTGGTTTATTTCGCACCTTCCTAAGTCCGTGCTGAAGAATGAAGAAGGAAAAGGTTGGGCTCGGAGGTTAATGTCTCTCACAGATAAGGATATCACTTGGACTCTCAGAGGCTTGGATGAGGTAGCTGTTATCGACCGTTGCGGAGAATACCCTAATGTCCCGTTGATCGGTATCCAAGGAGGAATCTCTTACAATCCATGTTTAGCTCTCCGTCAGTTTGGAAGAGCCAGAGGAGATGGGCCCCATGAAATGCTGGTTCCTCACTTCCATTTTGAGTTCCAGGCAGGCAGTGACAAACTACGCCAGGGATTCATTAGAGCTTGGGACAGAATCCACAAAGCTGACCCACGTGAGTTAGGACCAAAGACTTCTTTACCATTGGAGCCCTATTGCAAATGGGTCCGCATCCGCGCCCAGAAGTTAGGTATGCCGTACGAAGCTGTCAGACCAATCATCCTTGAATCTCCCGATGAAGATGGGGTTCCTCCAACTATCCTCCCTCCTCAGATACCTACTGATTTTGACACCATGAAGAGGTCTTGGGCACAGCTAAAGGAAGAACGGGATTTCTATCGAGAGAAGTTCAACGAGCAGGAAAGGAAGGTCCAAAGACTGACTAAGCAATTGGAGGAAGAACGTGTCCTGAACAACTACATCAGCACTGAGAGGAGGAGGCCATGGGAGCATTGATGAGCTTTGATTATTCCCTTTTGTAGTTTTATTTCCTTTTCCGTATTTTTCATTCCTGTAATGCCTAAGGACAAATTGTTGAACAATTGAAAAATTTTAATCTAATGAAGTGTGTTTCCCTTTTTGTCTACAAAGTTGAATCTTATTTGTCTTTGAAAACATAAAACATACGCATTCCATTACACCATATGCATAGCAGGTACCCTATTTCACAGGTTGCTTAATTTTCTTCGCTGTTTATGTGCACAGTCATCATGAATTCGGAGTCATCCAGTGAACAAGCAATCAAGGCCCTTCAGGCCCAAAGTGCACAGTTTCAAGAGATGGTCCTAAGCCTAGCCCAGGGACAGCAAGAGTTGAAGACTCTACTCCTGAAGAAGAAGAAGAAAAAGAGGACGGCAATGTTCAACACCGGACGCAGATTTGGGAACACACTCCACAATGAAGCTGATCCAACCACTTCTTCTGCTGAGAAAAACAGTCCCCAAGGGGGAGAAGCACCTAGTCCCGCAGTCTCCGACAACGAGACGGACTATAACGAGGAACAATACCCACCTGCTGCTGACAGATACAAACAATTGGAGGACCGCTTGAGCGCTATGGAAATTCAGAACGTGCCGGGACTGGATTTCGGGGATTTGGGATTATCTTCCGGAGTAGTAATTCCACACAAGTTTAAGGCGCCTGCCTTCGCCAAGTATGATGGAGTCTCCTGCCCAAAGCTGCATCTGAGGTCGTATGTAAGGAAAATCCAACCTTACACGGCAGATAAAAACCTCTGGATTCACTTCTTCCAAGACAGCCTCTCGGGGTCTCAGCTTGAATGGTTCTACCAATTAGACGGAGCTAGCATCCGGCACTGGGAGGATTTGGCGACTGCTTTCTACAGACAATACCAATATAATTCTGATCTCGCTCCTACGCGTACCCAACTTCAGGGTATGTCTCTAGGGACGGGTGAAGGATTCAAGGAGTACGCTCAAAAATGGAGAGATTTGGCTGGCAGGGTGCAGCCTCCATTAACCGATCGAGAGCTGGTTGATATGTTTCTGGGAACGTTATCTGGTCCGTTTTTTAATCATTTGGTTGGTAACTCCTCCGCTGGGTTCACAGATCTGATATTAACGGGAGAGAGAATTGAGGCTGGTATCAGGTCAGGCAAGATACAGAAAGCTGCCTCTACAAGTGCTGAGAAGAGGCCATTTAAGAAAGAAGCAAGCGCCGTCTATGGCCCTAGAAGACAAGTCAAGCCCGAAGGACGCCAAGCCGTTAATGCTTTGGTCATCTCTAAACCTGTTGCTGCTCCTCAGCAGTACAATCAGCAAAGAAGTGAAAGGCCCAAGAGGCAGTATACCCGATTGAGTATGACATTATCTCAAATTTTACCCCAACTGTTATCCACCAACCTGGTGACCCTCAAAGAAGCTCCTAAGGTCGTCAACACTGCGTCCCCTAAATACAACCCGAATGCCCGGTGTGCTTATCATTCTGATAGTCCCGGGCACACTACTGATGATTGTTGGGCCTTGAGAAACAAAGTACAAGATCTAATTGACGCAAAAGAAATTCAGTTTGAAGCGCCGGAAAGACCGAATGTTGTAACGGCTCCTATGCCCCAGCATAGGGTAAGTGCCATTGAGGAAGAAGTGTATGCTGTTTCGTTAGATGAAGTTGTTACCCCTTTGAAGACTGTTAAGAAGAACCTACTGCGGGCCGGTTTATTTCCGGGTTGCGGCGAAGGTTGCCCATTCTGTGCTATTTCCCTATCCGATTGTCCCTTGCTAAGGTTAGGTATCCAAGGCCTAATGGATAGCAAGGAGATTTTATTCAAAAAGACTGCTGTTCAATTGGTTCCAATGAAAGAAGTTTCCGTGATTACCATCTTCAAAAATCCAATCAAGGCTCCCCCAAAGAAGCCTATTCAAATCTTGACAGTTGCGCCTGTGATCATTACTGTTCCAGGACCCCTCTCCTACGTATCTGATAAAGCTGTCCCCTGGCATTATGGGGCAGACGTATATGTAAATGGAATCAAGCAAGAATTTGATGCTAGTGCCAGTATCTGCGATATCACCGGTCCGGCTAAAGTCACCCGCAGTGGCAGGCTCTTCTCGCCTGACATTGCGCCTCCCGCTATTCGAAAACCCCTCCTCATAAAACCTGCAAGTTTACCAAGTCCTGTTGCTGATCAAATTGTGTCCCCTGCTGCCGAGTCATCAAATGCTCGGGGCAAAGGGATTGAAGAAGAGCCTGCCCGGATGGAGGCACCAATACCCGTGAATGCTGAGGCCTCCCGACAAGAAATGGAGGAGATTCTGAAAATAATAAAGAAAAGTGATTTTAATGTTGTCGAACAGTTAGGGCATACACCCTCCAAGATCTCCCTGCTTTCCTTATTACTATGTTCCGAGGCCCATGCAAAAGCCTTGATCTCATTTCTCAAGACGGCCCATGTGCCGCAGGAGACGTCTGCAGTTCAGTTCACTGACTGCATAGCAAATTTGACGGCGGACAACGGCTTGGGCTTTTCAGATGCTGACCTAACCGCAAAAGGGAGAAACCACAATGATGCCCTGCATGTCTCTATTGAATGCAGGGGCACTACTCTGGCACATGTATTGGTGGACACTGGTTCTTCTTTGAATGTTCTTCCGAAAAAGGCTTTGGATCGTCTGGATTATGAAGGCCTGGAGTTGAAACCCAGCAATATCATCGTCAGAGCCTTTGACGGCTCCAAGAGGATGGTTCATGGAGAGGTTAACATCCCAATTCGTGTGGGCTCTCAAGTGTTTGACTCTACCTTTTACGTGATGGATATACGTCCATCGTACTCCTGTCTGTTGGGTAGACCTTGGATCCACAAAGCTGGGGCAGTGACCTCCACCTTACACCAAAAGTTGAAGTATCCCGTCAGGGGGAAAATTGTCACTGTGCAAGGAGAGGAGGAGTATATGGTGAGCCATTTGAATTCCTCCAGGTACATCGAGATGGACGGAGAATTTATTGAAACTCCCTTCCAACATTTCGAGGAGGTACATCCAATTTCAGCAGCTGCAGAGACAATGGCCGAAGAGAATGATTCCTTGAAGATGGTTTCCCTAAGGGATGCCCGGGCTGTGGTTCAGAAAGGCAATGGTGCACACTGGGGTCAGCTTCCTGACTTCACTCAGAAGAACGACAAGTTTGGGCTAGGCTTTACTACAGAGGCTCAGAAGGCAATGCGCAAAGAGAAGATTGGAAAGGCTCCGGTGTTTATTTCCAGCTCAAGGGTGAATGCTATCGAGGAGGATGTGGAGGAAGCTGAGTTTGATAATTGGATCTACCCGACTGCTAGCGACGGACCAAGCAACTGGACAGCAAAGGATTTTACCCCTATCACATTTGTCACGCAGTAATTGATTTCTTTTGATTGCCAAATTTGTAACAAACAATATGTTAAAACTCTGTTGGCTCGGTGTCCTGCCCGGGGCATCGTAGCTCCATTTGTGAGGGCTTTTTGTATGACATTTTCATATATCATCAATCAAAACATTGGACGTTTGTTGCATTTCAAATCTTGTGCTCCTTTTCTTTCTGTGTTATACATATTGCAAAACAGCTATATTTACACACACTCACTTATACAGGTTTCAATCCACTCTGGATCTCACTGGCAACAGCTCTGCTACCGCCAGTTATGACTTCGAAAATCCGATCAACTTGGCCGAAGACGAAGGTGAAGATGATTGCGAAGTGCCTGGTGAACTCGCAAGACTGCTACTACAGGAAGAGAGGGCTATTCAACCACATGAAGAGCCTGTGGAGACAATTAACCTGGGTACTGAGACAGATAGGAAAGAGGTCAAAATTGGTGCCAATCTAGAGCTCAGCGTGAAGCAACGATTGATCCAGATGCTGCAAGACTACATGGAGATCTTTGCCTGGTCTTATGAAGATATGCCTGGTTTGGATGCCGACATTGTAGTTCACCATTTGCCAACCAAGGAAGATTGCCCTCCAGTAAAGCAAAAAGTTCGACGAATGCGTCCAGAGATGTCTGAGAAGATTAAAGCTGAGGTGATGAAACAGTTTGATGCAGGTTTCCTTGCAGTAACTTCTTACCCTCAGTGGGTTGCCAACGTTGTGCCAGTGCCGAAGAAGGACGGTAAGGTCAGAATGTGTGTCGACTACAGGGATCTGAACAGGGCCAGCCCCAAGGATGACTTCCCCTACCTCACATCGATGTCCTTGTTGATAATACAGCTCAACACAAGGTGTTCTCCTTCATGGATGGCTTCTCAGGGTATAATCAGATCAAGATGGCTCCGGAAGATATGGAGAAGACTACATTTGTAACTCAGTGGGGGACCTTCTGTTATAAGGTCATGCCATTCGGATTGAAAAATGCTGGGGCAACCTATCAGCGTGCCATGGTTGCTTTATTTCATGATATGATCCATCATGAGATTGAAGTATACGTTGATGACATGATTGCAAGGTCTCAAACTGAGGAGGAACACCTTGATCATCTGAGGAAGTTGTTTGACCGACTCAAGTTGTACAAGCTGAGATTGAATCCCAACAAATGCACCTTCGGGGTGAGGTCCGGAAAATTGCTAGGTTTCATTGTAAGTGATAAAGGTATCCAGGTGGACCCTGCCAAGGTTAAAGCTATTCAAGAGATGCCGACCCCAAAAACAGAGAAAGAAGTCAGAGGTTTCCTGGGACGATTGAATTACATTGCCCGATTCATCTCACATCTGACTGCTACTTGTGAGCCAATCTTCAAATTACTGAAGAAAGATCAAGTGGTACGCTGGAATGATGAATGTCAGGCCGCCTTTGAAAGAATAAAGGAATACCTCCAAGAGCCACCCATTCTTATGCCACCAGTGGAAGGAAGACCTCTGATACTATACTTGACAGTGCTTGATAATTCAATGGGGTGTGTGCTGGGGCAGCATGACGAGTCTGGCCGAAAAGAGCACGCTATTTATTACTTGAGCAAAAAGTTTACCGACTGTGAGTCTCGTTACTCACTGCTTGAGAAAACTTGCTGCGCTCTTGTATGGGCTGCTCGCCGGCTGAGACAGTATATGCTGACTCACACTACTTTATTGATTTCAAAGATGGATCCCATCAAGTACATATTTGAAAAGCCCGCTCTGTCTGGGAGAATAGCGAGATGGCAAATGATCTTAACAGAATATGAAATCCAGTATACAACTCAGAAAGCAATTAAGGGAAGTGTACTGGCTGATCATTTGGCACACCAACCTGTGGACGATTATCAATCGTTGAACTTTGATTTTCCGGACGAAGACATCATGGTGGTAACTGACTGTGAAGTACCTGGACCGGATGAAGGACCTGAGGAAGGATCCCGATGGTCTATGCATTTTGACGGAGCCTCCAATGCTTTGGGTAACGGCGTCGGTGCTGTAATCATATCTCCCAAGGGGACTCATACTCCACTCACCGCCCGATTATGTTTCAGCTGCACCAACAACATGGCAGAATATGAGGCATGTATCATGGGTTTACAAGCTGCGATCGATTTAAGGATCAAGTTTCTAAGTGTCTTCGGAGATTCCGCTCTCGTGATTAATCAGATCAAGGGCGAGTGGGATACGAAACACCCGAATCTTATTCCTTACAAGGAGTATGTGTCGACCTTGCTCCCTCACTTTGAAGAAATAACGTTTGAGCATTTCCCCAGAGAGGAGAATCAGCTAGCGGACGCACTAGCCACGATGTCTTCAATGTTCAAAGTTAAATGGGACAATGAGGCTCCCCAAATCATAATCTGGAAGTTGGATGAACCGGCGTACTGCTGTGAGCTCGAGGCTGAGAAGGTGACTGAGAAACCCTGGTATCACGAGGTGAAGAGGTACTTGGAAGCTCAGGAATACCCTGAAGGCGCATCCGTCAATGATAAGAAGTTCACGAGGAGATTTGCTGCAAAATTCTTCCTCAGCAACGGCATTCTCTACAAACGGAATCACGATTCAACTCTGCTACGTTGTGTGGATAAGGCTGAAGCAGAGAAAATCATGATGGAACTGCACGAAGGTACGTTTGGGACCCACTCCAGTGGACACACCATGGCTAAGAAAATCCTTCGGGCAGGATATTTCTGGTCCACGATGGAAGCCGATTGTTACCAACACTCCCGAACTTGTCATAAGTGCCAGATCTATGCTGACAAGGTGCATATCCCTCCGGTTCCTTTGAATGTCCTGACGGCACCTTGGCCTTTCGCAATGTGGGGCATCGATATGATCGGTGAAATCCGACCGACGGCATCCAATGGACACCGCTTCATCTTGGTGGCAATCGATTACTTCACGAAATGGGTCGAGGCAGCTTCATATGCCACGGTAACCAAGAGCGTCGTGGCGCGTTTCATCCGGCATAATCTGATATGCCGGTACGGTGTCCCGGAAAGAATCATTACGGACAACGGTACCAATCTCAATAACAAAATGATCACTGAACTCTGTGAACAATTCAAGATACAGCACCACAATTCTTCCCCCTATCGGCCGAAGATGAATGGGGCTGTAGAGGCAGCCAATAAAAATATCAAGAAAATTGTGCAGAAGATGACAGTGACTTATAAAGATTGGCACGAAATGTTACCGTTCGCTCTTCATGGGTACCGCACCTCAGCAAGGACATCAACCGGGGCAACTCCTTTCTCCTTGGTCTACGGCATGGAGGCAGTCTTGCCGATTGAAATCCAGATACCCTCTCTCCGAATAATGAAGGATGCAGACTTGAATGAAGATGATTGGATCCAGACTCGACTTGATCAACTAAATCTGATTGACGAAAAGAGGCTCACTGCTATCTGTCACGGTCAAACGTATCAGAAACGGATGATCAGGGCATTTAACAAGAAAGTCAGACCGCAAGAGTATCAAGTTGGGGACCTGGTGATCAAACGCATCATCCTTCCTCAAAGTGATCCCCGGGGCAAATGGACCCCTACTTATGAAGGGCCATTTGTGGTTAAACGTGTGTTCTCAGGAGGAGCCATGATCCTAACCACCATGGATGGTGACGACCTTCCTCACCCCGCCAATGCAGACATAGTGAAAAAATACTACGCATAAATAAAAGACCCGCTAGGTTGACATACCTAGGCAAAAATAAGGGCTTCCCGGCGAACCAAAAGGGTTCGGGCAAAAATAAGGGATGAAATAAATAAAAATCTGTACACCCGGCAAGTCGAAAACCTGAAAAGGCGGCTTGGGCAAAAAAGGGTATCCCGTTGGACCGAAAACCCGAAAGGGCGGTCCAGGCAAAAGTTAGGGATAAGAGCGTAACACTATGTCTCATTGGATCACTTCGCACCCGGAATTCGGCATCAACTATCTGGCCCAAATTTCGGCATTGACCAATCAGCTTCATCTTCAGATTAGGCAGTAAGGCGATGAGACGTTCGAAAACATAAAGGCGATAGCAGAGTTGGAACCCAGTGGGATTGTTCACGTAGCTGTTTTGTTTTCTTTTTCAAAATGTAAACTCTATACTATTTGGCGATGTCCTCTTACTAGGATGTCAGTCTCTTGTACAAAAAACGCCTATTTACAGGCAAAGTTTAAATCAATGAAAATTCACTTGTCCATACAAATTGCCATTATTTTTCTTTTGTTGTTTTGTCTTGCGAAGAACGTCCAATGTTCATTTTTGATATATGCATTTGACATTAAATTGCCGATTCATAAATGTTTGCATATGAAAAGAGATTAATTACAAGTGACATCAAAGACAGGGACAACGTGGAGTTGTCTAAAGCGGTCTAGTTGTTTTGTCCGCCAAAGCACCAAGGCAGGTTCAACTGAAAATGTGACCAAATCATCTCAACTCCCCGCAGAGTAAAGCAATTCAGCAGTACTTTCCCCAAGCAGGAGTCGACTCCCCGTCGATCCTGAAAAAGGCACAACATCCCCCGGCAGGTCTTAAAAGCTCATCCCCAGTAGATTCTGCAAGCTCATCCCCGGCGAAGTACGAACGTCTTGCCCAAGTTTTATTTAGAGTTATTTCCTCACAAAGACTTATAACTGGGTTATCCTCAGCTAAAAGCCACGGAAGACCGTTCCCGGCAAAAGTTCCTTCAATCCCCAGCGAAATCTACCTTTGGTTTTCCCCAGCGGAGTTTATCATCATTATCCTCAGCGGAATCCATTGTTAAAGTCCTCAGCAGGCCTCTCATCAGAGCTTTGGTCAAGCATCTCTTCCGCAGAACAGCTTCCCGGTCATACGTCAAGGATTTATTTTCCTAAAATGAAATTACACTCATAAACATTTCACATTTTCATACATCTTGCTTACATACATGATGAGACACATACAATATCAAATGTTGAACATCATGACATCATGCATATCATACATCATGACATTGCATACAGCTTACGTCTTTGCCTTTTCAGGAAAAAAGACAATCCCAAAAAAAAAAAAAAAAAAAAGACTACTTTCAACTGTCACAATTCCAGACTCGATTCCTGTATCTAGCCAGAGCACGTCTGAAGAGTTCAAGATTCGACTCCTGTATCCAGCCAGGGCACATCTATCAACTACAACATTTCCAGATTCGACTCCTGTATCCAGCCAGGGCATATCTATTGACGACTATTCCCAGATTCGACTCCTGTATCCAGCCAGGGCACATCTGTGAGCAACCGATTGAAGATTCGATACCTGTATCCATCCAGGGCATATCTGCATAAGGAGACTGAAGATCAAACATCTGTAACAAGCCAGGAAAACATCTGTCTTTCTTAAACACACAAGTTCTCGCTAAGGAACCTCTTATGCGATCAACACTTCCAAATGGCATCTGTAAGCCCATTCCCGACAAAGTTCTGTCACTTTTCCAGATGGCATCTACAAAGCCCATCTCCCTATCCGCCATCTCTCCAAATGGCATCTATAAGCCCATTCCCGACACCACGTTGTTGAGACTCCAGCATGCGAGTGCAATTTTCCGGGCACTCTAGTGTCCAATCTCCTTTTACCCTCGAGTCACGAAAGGCAAACTTGCCAATCTAACTCTTCAGGTCCAAGAAGATTGAACAGGGGCAA
Organism: Vicia faba; assembly: GCA_948472305.1. Classification (NCBI taxonomy): domain Eukaryota; kingdom Viridiplantae; phylum Streptophyta; class Magnoliopsida; order Fabales; family Fabaceae; genus Vicia; species Vicia faba. Next base: position 1,110,616,875 of record OX451737.1, on the reverse strand, counting down.
CTGTTGTACCCCAAAATTTGCCCTCCCATTTCCTCAACATTTTCTCATCACAAGACCTTTGAAGATCAAGATCCAATTAGGGTTTCCTCTGCTCAAGACTTCTCCTTGCACTGTGGACTCAAATTAGGGTTTGTGTTTGCCTAAAGATGTTTTGACCTAAAATGCCTAAGATGACTTTCATGCTTCATGTTGGACTCCCAAGTTTATCCATACCAAGTTTCAAGTCTTGATTCCAAGTGTTGCCCAGTCAATTGGACAGTTGACCTAGAAATCAGCTGTATTGGGGAAAAAGTCAACTGTGGCCAATTGACAGTCAAACCTCATGAAATTTGATCCACATCAACATTATGAACTCATATGAACCATTTGATCAAGTTTGGATCACAATTCCATAAGAAATTTGATCAGATCATCAAAAGGGCAAAATGGTCATTTTTTAGGGTTTTGACTGCACAAGGGCAATTTTTGACTGTTTGACCTAGCCAATGGCAAACCAAGCTCACATATGGCCTCAAGGACTCAATGGAATTATCTTGACATGTTCATCAAGCTCAAAAGATCCCAAGTACACAAGATTGACAGTTGAATTTCCCAGTCAATTGATCCATTTTTGACTGTATACTGAAAAGTCAAACTTTGACTTTTTGGTCAAAATCAAGAGTCAAGATTCATTTTTCATCAAAACATGCCAAATCATGAAACTTGTTCACCAAGAAATCACAAAATGCAAATTAGGGTTTGAAAATGGAATTTTTTATAACTTAGAATTTTTCTAAGTTATGGAAAACCCTAATTTTTTCCCAACTTTGCCCCATCTTTTCACCATGATCCATTTGGATTCAAACAAAAGTCAAAACATGAAAGTTGTAGCTTGTTGCAAAATCTACAACTTTGATTCACAAAGTTTTCTCATTTGAAGCTTGTATCTCAAGTTATGATTTTTTGAATAAGGGCACTAAACCATCTTTTAACTTAGTGAAATTTGACCTATTTTTGACAAGGTTTTCTACCCTACTTCAAGGCCACTTTTCATACCCTTCCACTTGGAATTTCAAATTGCATTTCAAAGATGGATTGTAGTACACATTACAAGCTTTCCAAAATGTCCAAGAACTCATCAAACAACCTCATAACTTGAGAGATTCGAATTTCACAAGTTGGCAAAAATTCACTTTTGTTCTTCATCAAAGCATGTTCATAAACTTGGCAAATTTGAATTCAGCATGCTTAAGCTACATTGCAGGCCTCTAATCCCATCCATACTCAATAATTTAATGCATATTCAATGTGTTAAGGTCATGTTCTTTGTGTTCTAACATTGCATAATGGTTTAACCCTAAACTAGATAAAGTGGAATTTCCATTTTTGAAAAGTTTAGCTTTATGTCAAGTTTGTAATCCAACAAGTACAAAGAAGATCTGGTTAACACAAGATTATGGGCATAACACACTGATCAAGAGGAGTTGATGCAGCACATTAGGGGGTCCTATACTGACCTAGAACACCAATTTGCTTTTGGTAGCTTAAGTGTGAAGAAAGGTCCATAACATATGCTATCTCTCATATCAGCAAAAGAACACAACACAAAAGATATCAAACACATTCCATAGACCACATTGAAGCTTTTGCTCGAGCCATTTGCCTTTCAAACCCTCTCCATCTCAGAATCATCCTCAAACTGCACAAACAGGGGTGCCCCTGCAGTTTGAGTGCAATCTCTCAATCCCTTCAAGCATTTCTGTCCAAACCTGTTCCTCTACCTTCCTTACAACATATGCAAGCTATCCAGAAGCTAAGGCACGATCTGTAGTTGCTCTAACCACTTCCACCATTTTCACATCTTTAGCTTGCAGGTGAAGTTCTATAGCTTGGTACAAGAAGCTTCAAGACAAAGTGAGCATTGAAAAAGCATCCCTGGACTTCAAGGAAGCTTTTCCAATCATTACATTGCACTGAAAGTCTCTCATTCTCCACATAGAAGTTCAACTGCACAGGTAAAAGTTTGAATTCGTATCTCTCTTATTAGGCATATTTAGTCTTAAGTTTGTGAAGAAACAAAGTCCTACTCATAGCCCTGAACATGTACATAGCTTTACTTTTCATTTCTTTTGTCTGAGTGAAGAGAATTTTAGCTCTGAAAATGGTAGAAAAATTAGGTCAGAAAAGAGGGGGAGAGAAATTCTCCCTCATCTTGGAGAGATAGGTCATGTTCTTTATATGGTTAGAACCGTCTCTTCATGCTGAACATTTCTTGTGTTATGAGTTTTTGCTAAAAAGCCAGGAATCAAGAGTTAGAAGGGACTGAACATTGGCGCGCGTTTTTCAAATAACATGTGCTGGAGGTTGAAGAAGGAGTGAAGTGGGCTGGGCTTGGATTTGTGTTGCTTTTCACACCCCATTTTTTGGTTTACACCCCCCTGAGCCCATTTGTTTATTTTTCAACATTTTTGACTTTTTCTTTTTAGGTTGACTTTGTTTATTTTTTCTCATGCCATTAAAATTTTTAAAATATTTTTTCCATCATTTTTTGTATTTATGGCATATTTGTTTGTTCATTTCTTTTATTTATATACAAATATATATATACACTATTATTAAAATAAATAGAAAACAATGTAAATACATTTTTATTTTTATTTTTACTTTCTGAAAATATTCACACCAAAAAAATACTTTTATTTATTTTATTAAAATATTAAATAAATATTTATTTTGTATAATACTCATTTAGGGTTTAGTATATATATATACATGTTTATTAATATATTTAAGATAAAAAATATAAAATGCTTGATTTTCTTCATTTTTATCAATATTTGATACAAAAACACTTTTTTCACAAAATACCCCATTTTATTTTATTTTTGTACATAATAAATAAATAGTAGAATTAAATTAAATAATAATACTTTTTATATAAAATTAGGGTTTCTTACCCTAAGTTTCAAAATACTAAAAATAAATACATTTTTATTTCTTTTTCCTTTTACATAACTATTTTCTCATACACATAAAAAACTTTCACTTTTTTTACATTTTACATATTTATTTTATTTACATTTAAATTATGCAATTTATTTACCATGCAAATATCCAATTGTTGTAATAATTTAGATTTAAATTCTTGTCAATATCCCCATTTGAACATTTGTACCCCCCTTCCCATATTTGGTTGTGTAATAGCTTAGTAATTTTAATTTCGCACTTTATTGCTTTCTAAATAATAACATGCTAGAATTAGGGTTTGTATGCGAAAAAACGATAAAAAAATAGTTTGACCTAATACAAGACAAACAAGCATGAAAATGGACACACAAATCACACTTGCACCTCCTAGGGTATTCCACTTGTTGCCTTCAAATAAATGGGCCATATTGTATGTTGAACATCTTTGGGCAAAGCAAACAGTTTGAATGATCATAGTCCCTCGATAAAACTTTTCAAAACAAACAAAACAAATGATCAAGTCCCTTAGAGAAATTGCCCAAAGACATTTAACGTTGTTACAATTATGGTCTAAACGATGACCCGCGCCTGTCCCTTTCACATCCTAACACAAGGTTGCCCACCAAATACAATGGGGGTGCAAACTTGTTAAAAGGGTTAAAATATAGCAATAATCTTTTGAGAAATTTAGGAGTAGATAACCTCTTAGTTACTTGAATCAACTTGCAAAACAAAACACTTGCCTGATTTCAAACCACACCTCACTACACTTTCAAAACAACTTTCAAAAACAAATGAAAACCTTTTCAAAAGACATACATCTTTGTATACATCCCCACATGGATCATTACAAAGGTTGCCACCACATTGGCCTCTTTTCAAAATATTTTCAAACCCACTCACACTCAAGCACCATTTAAAACAATTGAAAACAAAAGGCAAGTGATCTAAGCAAGTAACTAAGAGCCCATGGATAACCATGGATAGAAAGGGTGCTAATACCTTCCCTTTCTATAATCTACTCCCCGAACCCAAGAACACCATCTCAAAAGGTTTTTGCTGTGCTTTTTAACCTTTCCTTAGGATAAAATAAAAAGTCGGTGGCGACTCTTGCTAACCGCAACATTTGCGAATACAAACGCAAACCTCAAGTCAGTTCTCCCACCGTATCACAGCCACCATGTTAATTCCATACAATGGGAATTAACAAATGCAACATGATATGTAAGTATGTAACACTCAGCATACTATAAACATCAATCAACATATCATGCAACATCAACAACATCAAATCATAACAAGATATGGATAGCATGCAATCACTCATCATACTATTTAAACATCAATCATACCAAGTCATATCATAATTCATGCTCGATAACATTATCCAAAAGCATGGCAATAAAATCCCAAAATCAAGCACTGAAACAAAGTTCAGAAAAATCAACACAGTAACCTCAACACGGGTGCCCGTGTCGTACAACACGGCCCGTGTTGGGCAATACGTCCAAAAACACAATTTTTCCTCATCAATACAGGGACTCAACACGGGTGCCCGTGTTGTGCAACACGGCCCGTGTTGTAACATATCCAGAAGCACACATTTTTCTCATTACAGGGGACCTAACACGGGTACCCGTGTTGTGCAACACGGCCCGTGTTGTGCAACCAGAAGCACACCATCTCCCAACACAGAAGAGCAACACGGGTGCCCGTGTTGTGCAACACGGCCCGTGTTGCTGAGCGCGTACAGGATTTACCTGAACCTGCAGCAGCTCAGAAACAGCAGCTAAACGCGGGAAAATGTCGGCTAAACGCGCATTTCGGTACCTAACGACATCGATGTTTCACAACTCAAAACAACACGTTCATTTCATAATTACCAACAATTGTTATAGTAACCTTAACAGCGATTACTCGTCTCTTTTTGGGGAATTTTTGACAACATTAAGGTTAGCCCTACAACCTCCAAGGTAAATTCACGATCATACAGATATACTCCCAATTCACCATTTGGAACCTAAAATTCCTAATCGATTCATAAAAATTGGGAACCTAACCATTTTCTACAAGGTTCAATCTTAAGGGTATCGATTCCTACTAACATCTAACAATTGGGGTTTTTCCCTACGATTACCCAAATCAACCGTACATAAACCCATAAACAAAGGTAAACCGAGTAATAACCCCCCTTACCTTATCAATTAGCAGCTTTGAATTCTTGAGCGATGTTCTTCGTTCTTCGTACCTTCAGAGTTCTGCTTCCCAAAATCCAAACTTCTGTTTATCGTGAAATGAGAAAAATAACTTGAGTTCCAAAACATAACTTTATTTCTCCTGCACCCCCACTCTTACTAACAACATCTAAGCCCAATAACTTAAAAACTCAGCATTTTCTTATTTCTTTTATTTTCCTCCATATTTCAAAATAAATAATTCCTTTTTATTTTATTAATCCTAATAAAATAATTTCCCAAATTTAAATAATTCAAATAATTGAAACTAGGGTGTTACAGAGAGAAGAAGATAGCATTTGTTCATATATCAAATATATTAACACTTATTATATTGTTTTACATCAAAATAGCACATTAATTTTTTCCACCTCACTAAAATTTATCTATATTCTATTCAATTATGATCTTTTAAATATTATATATTAATACAATGAATATTTTTTCCTCGTGTTCTATTATTTTCTCTTATGTTAAATATTCAAGTATTATTTTATACAATTTAGACATGTATCGAATTTAAAAACATAAATAATTTTTTTTAAAAGTAATATACCTCTGTTCTGTGCCTTTCAATACTTTACTCACATAATACACTGACCTTTCTCCCTCTGCACCATCTTGAACAAGAACCGAGCTCATGGCATTGTCGGATACTGATAGGTATAATACCAGGGGGGAGTTTTCCTTGGGTCTGGTCAGAATTGGTGGAGAAGATATGAACTTTTTCACAGTCAGGAATGCTTCTTCACAAGCAGGTGTCCATTCAAACTTTTTAGCCTTCCGAATTGCTACAAAGAAGTGAATGACCTTGTCGCCTGCACATGATAAGAATCGGGATAGAGTCACCAACCTTCTCGTCAACTGTTGAACCTCGGTTTTGGACGAAGGACTTCTCATGTCAAGGACTGCCTGGCACTTATCCGAATTGGCTTCGATTCCCCGGCTTATGAGCATGAATCTAAGGAACTTGCCTGCCTGTACCCCAAAGGTACATTTTTTCGGGTTCAGCCTCATATCCGTGGTGTATTTTCCCGGATCTTGAGATTGTGCCTTCTTGTTCAGTTTCAGGCTGTTTTTATAACACTTTCTTGCCAGACCTTGGAATCCCTTTACGATCCCTACCTGACCGCCTCCAAGCGGATACTTCCTGGTAAGGTACAACGTTAATAGAGCAGCTGCAAGGGCGTTGAATGAAGGCCTGCCGATGATGGCGTTATAAGATGATGCTGAATTAATCACCAGGTATCTGACTTTGATGGTCTTTGCATTCTCGCCGCTTCCAAAGGTTGTGAGAACGGGTAGGTGCCCCATTATCTGTACCTGTTCGCCAGCGAATTCGACGAGTGTGCCTCGAAAAGGGAGCAACTCAGCCATGTCGAACTCTATTCCACGGAATGCTTCCCAATAGAGTATGTCAGCGGAGCTGTCCGAATCCACCAGGACTCGATTGACGTTCCAATCACGAATTTGTGTTTTGATAACCATGTGATCATCTTCATGGGACATGACACCCATAACATCCTGTTTAGAGAAGTCGACCGGCTCTAGCTCCTGATCAACCTTAGGTACCATAGTTTCAGATATGTGCATGACATTTCAAGAGTATTTCTTTCGTGAAGAACTTGTTTCTCCGCCGCCAACGAACCCGCCAGCAATGGTGTTGATGGTGTGATGGACGCCAGTGACTTTCTGGGCAGTTTCAACCTCATTTTCTTCCCTGGACCAACTTCTTGGTAAGGTCCTGGTAGCTCAAGATGAAATGCCGAGGAAGACTCATGTACCATCTGAGGGCTACATCTTTTAGTGTGCCAACCATAAGCTTGCATTTCAAGGACTCGGTGGGGGAGATTTTTTCCATTTGATTGTTAACAGTGATGATGTGCTTTTGAGAATTTGACTTCCCGTCATAAGAGGCTAGCGACGGTGGTCGGAAATTTTCAGGAACCACATCATCCCAAATTTATTGAGAAAGTGGTTGAGTATCGAAAGGCTCCTCCTCAGGAGTAGGTTGGTCAGCCTGACTCTGCAGCTTTCTTCGTGAAGTCGTCGGAGGACAAGTCTATGCCTTCAGTATCGTGGATGGTCAGGGCAACCTCCCCGATTGCAGATCTGATGGTTTTCGGCGCTTTCTCGACGACCAGATCAGTTTCGATGGATTTGCCGTTGTTGATGGCCGGATCCTTCACGCCGGAGGTTTCTGGAATGCCAGACATCGTTTGGATGGAATGTAGCTTCTGTGTTAGGATCGCAGAGGGATTGATTTAACACGGGGAAACTGGTTTCCCACAGACGGTGCCACTGATCTCACCTGATCAGAAGGGGACGACGTCCGACTGGCAGTTGGCTCCGACGACGAGATTGGAGAAGGAGGTGGGGGGTACCTGCAAAACCCTCTGATGCTCAAGTCAGAAAGAGGAGAGAGATCAGAGAGAGAGGTAGAATTTAGGGTAAGGAATTGTGTACCTTGGTCTCAAGTGATGAGACCTTTTTATAGACCCCTCAACGATGGGCCGGGTGGCAAGTTCATGGGCAAATTGGGAGGCCCAATACTGGCTGCCACGTAAGGGTGACATGGGGGATAAAGTTTGATCTTATCCGTAGGGGAGACAGTCAATGAGCCCTCCGAGAATCTCGCCGGGCAGAATTCCCTTGTCTCTAAGGGAACGTGGCCCTTCGTAGGGGACAATTCCCGTCTTTCGTAGGGCATTCCGGGCAAGTGTCCCTCTAGAGGGCTAGGTCCCCTACGCTCAGGAGGGTAGACCTCCAATGCTTATTAGACCTAGTTTTCTGCGCTCTGGATTGAGCCTCGAATGAGCATTTTACTTGAGTGGCGGTCCAGTCCAGAACAATTATTTTAACCCAACTCTAAAAAGCCCGCTATCAAATATATTAACACTTATTATATTGTTTTACATCAAAATAACACATTAATTTTTTCCACCTCACTAAAATTTATCTCTATTCTATTCAATTATGATCTTTTAAATATTATATATTAATATAATGAATATTTTTTTCTTGTGTTCTATTATTTTCTCTTAGGTTAAATATTCAAGTATTATTTTATATAATTTAGACATGTATCGAATTTAAAAACATATTATAAAATTTTTAAAAGGTAATATAGTATTTTAAAATGTGCTATATTTAAATTAATATAATTTTTAATTTTATTTATAATAAATATTATAAAAATAATATTTTAATATTTTTAATAAAAAAAGTCCATTTAAATCGGATAGCTCTGACTAGATTTGGATAATAATTTTTGAGTGGATCGTATAATTAAAAAGCCTAAATCCATGGTAACAGATCCGTTTTTTATCGGGTATCTAATTTTAATAGCTTTATATGTTAGCATTTAGGTCAGTATTTATTAGTATTTCAATTACTTTTGGCATTCTCTAAAAGCTAAGCTAAAGTGATTCCTCAACCCCAATTCACGATAGAAAAGGAGGGAACAAAGCATATCTCCCCAAACCCTAAAATGGACGACAGAGACAAATCCGATAGGCGAAACAGAGATCGACACTCCGAACGTGACCGCGATCACAAGCATCATCGGACCCGCCACGATTCCGATGACCACCGTCATCATCGATTGGACCGGAATGCCAAACACGAACACAAAACTAAGGACCGAGAGGGAAGCAGATATAGGTCTAAAGTGAAGCGCGATGAAGAGATGGAAGATTCAGTGGAGCCGCGACACTCTCCGCATTCTCACAAACGGAAGTATAGGGAACACAGTGACGATCGGGATTTGGAGGATAAGAGAATTAGGGTTTCTGAAGAGAAGAGGGAAGTGAAGAAGGAGCTTAGGAAGTTTGGTGATAAAGTGAAGAAAGATGAAGATTATGATAGTGAGCCCAAGATCAAGGAGGAAGTCACTAATGGTGCCCATGGCTTTGCCTCTTCCAAAGACAACGCTTCTGTGCATAATGTGAGTTTCTTTTAAGCCCCTCGACTTGGTTTAAATTCCCTAATTCTCTGGTTTTGTGGTTATATTTACTATGTATGAATCTTTACTTCTATAGTATTGTCTATGGTTTAGAATATCACTTCAAATTGTAGGTTTTCTTTTATGTGTTTTTGTCTTACTGAATTAGAATAGGAATTCTGATATACTTGATTGGGAAATATGTATGACAATTGACAGTATATATGTCCATTGCTGTGATTTATTTTGTTTCTGTTCAACTTCATTACTAGCTTTTGGAATATTTGGAGAGAAATACATTCATTGGTGTTTGTTCTGTGATGTTGCAGGGCGTTGCGGCCGGATCTCCTGCCGTGGTGCATGCTAGTGTGCCACAGACATCTTTGCCCCCTCCTCCTCCCATTCCTATTAAGGTATCTTCAATTTCTACCACAAATGAAAATAAGGGCGTTAGTATTACCATGTCTCATGAGGTTACTGGAAAATCTAGTACAGATGGGTCTTCTTCAACTGCTGGGAAACCTGGAAGCCTCTCTATTGATGCCTTAGCTAAGGCTAAGAAGGCTTTACAAATGCAGAAAGAGTTGCCAGAAAAGCTCAAGAGAATTCCTCAGGTAAATTGTCTATTGTTTCTACTAATGGTTATCATTTGTTAGCTCTATAGTTTTCTGACAGCCTCCGTCACGATCCACAATTTGATCCTCTAATAAATATGCTTCCTGGCCAGATTGTAACACCAGATGGTGCTATCCCTCGGAAACCAACCAAGGCTCCTGTTCTTCGTCTTGATGCCCAGGGACGGGAAATTGATGAGCATGGAAATGTTGTTAATGTAACTAAGCCAAGCAACCTTAGCACATTAAAGGTGTGTAGTTTTCTCATTTGTCTCTATCATTTATATTTTTCTATGTACGATTGTATTGTCTTTAACCCTACATTCCTTGTCCGATGATTCCAGGTCAATATTAATAAACAGAAGAAGGATGCATTTGAAATACTAAAACCTGTATTGGAAGTTGATCCTGAATCTAATCCTCATTTTGATGAAAGGATGGGTATCGACAAAACAAAGCTCCTGCGGCCCAAGAGGATGAATATTCTGTTTGTGGAGGAAGGAAAATGGTCAAGAGATGCTGAATCAATAAAATTGAAGGTTTCTTTATGTTCTTCCATTTTCTCTCGTTCTAGTTACTTGCACTTTTACTTATTTCTTTCCAATTGTCTTATGTGTGCTTTGCGATTGTTATTTTCCTCCTGCAGAGTAAATATGGAGAAGCTCAAGCAAAAGAGCAGAAGGCCAAGCAAGCACAACTAGCAAAGGCAAAGGCTGCTCCTGATATAAATCCGAACTTAATAGAGATAACAGAGAGAGTTGTATTTAAAGAAAAACTGAAGGACCAAATCCCTGAAATTGAGTGGTGGTAAGTTCTTGTTTTACTTGACTACTGGTTTTCATTTAAGTTTTGTGTTTGTTAAGGTCAAGGATTGTTTTGAAGTTCAGCTAGCGTGCATGTTAGGTTATGACTGTATGCTAAATGGTGATTAAAATCATGTTAAATGAAAGTTCAATGTGATAAATAGTAATTGGCCTGCCAGGCTGTTTGAAAAAAATTCCAACTGTGCAACAATGCTGTTTGACTAGAAATTACAAAGACTTTTTGATGTCTTGTAACTACATTGAGTGGGTCGTTTTGCATGTTGGTGGCGAATCAGAGACGTAGAGCACGCTGTGGGCGATGTGTTGAACTAGGTCCTAGGAAGCAAAATGCTGTTTGACTAGAAATTACAAGGACTTTTTGATGTCTCGTTACTCCATTGAGTGGGTCATTTTGCATGTTGGTGATCGATCAGAGACGTAGAGCATGTTATGGTCGACGCGTTGAACTCGGTCCTAGGAAGTCTAATGTATGAAGTGTATTCTATAACAAGGAAGAAGTAATTGCTGTTTGGAGATAGGGAGGTGTATGGGAAGAGTAAATATAGGTGGGGCTGTTTTGGGTTGGGTTAGACATTTGATTGGTGTGTGAGTTAGGCGGGGATCTATAATCTCTTTATGGTTCTAGAATTTCTGGTCTGATAGGGTGAGGTGATTTCCCAGAAATTTAGCAATCCATGCTACCCAAGGTGTGACAGAGGGGACTTGTAGGAAGGCCTTTTGGTTGTAGTGGAAGGTGGCATGAGGGTTGTTCACTTGATGCTTATAGAAATACATTAATCATCGTAGGAACGAATGCATAGGTTTAGACAAAGGAGTAGAAGAGTGGACAAGAGATCAGGAGGAGGAATATATTTGTGTGGTACATTAGTGTATCAGTTTGGTGACATCCGATTGTATAGGCTATCCGTTTGGAAGGTGGAGCTGCGGTGGTTTTTCCTGTCCATCACAATATAGAGTCATTGGGAAATTCACAACACTTTGGATGAATAGTATTCAGAAAATCTCAAGTCCTACATTAGTTAGACATAGTCTCTTAAGAGTTTATATATAGTGACACCCCTCACTTTACAAGTTAGTTTTGTAGGGATGAATTAGGCCAACTCTAATTTTATTAAGCTATCAGAGCCTATCAATCAGACCACGGGCCACCCACCGTTTATATCCGGGCACCAAGCCCTACTGTGTTGGGTATATTGAGAAAATACACAACACGTCAACACCTGTACATCATTTTAAGTGCTTCCCTCCATTTTATATAGTTGTATAACATATACTTGGATATGGCTGCAAAATGAATATGACATGAATGACTACTAAATATAGTATTGCTTGTCTTGAGAATATGGTTTTGTTATTTAAATAGTATTAAAATTAGAATCAGAAAATGTATTCAAAATATTTGTCAATCCATGTCTCTGAATGTTTATAAGTCTTAAATTAACTTTTATAATTTGTCAGGGACGTGGCACTTCTGCATTCTGGAAATTATGGTGACATCGCTAACGGAACTATAGGTGAAGACAAGCTTAAAATGGAAAAAATCACCTTTTATGTGGAGCATCCTCGTCCCATTGAACCACCTGCTGAGCCTGCCCCTCCACCACCTCAACCCCTCAAGCTAACCAAACAGGAGCAGAAGAAACTCAGGACCCAAAGGCGAATAGCTAAGGAGAAAGAGCGGCAGGAGTTGATTAAACAGGGTGTCATTGAACCGCCAAAACCAAAAGTCAAGATGAGCAATTTAATGAAAGTACTAGGGACTGAAGCAACTCAAGATCCCACTAGGCTTGAAAAGGAAGTACGTAATGCAGCTGCTGAGCGTGAGCAGGCTCACATAGATAGGAATATTGCACGCAAGCTTACTCCTGCTGAGCTGCGTGAGAAGAAGGAAAGGAGGCTATTTGATGACCCAAACACATTAGACACACTGGTCTCACTTTACAGGATTAATGACCTCTCTCATCCAAAAGCCCGCTTTAAACTCGATGTTAATGCTCAAGAAAACCGTTTGACTGGATGTTCTGTGATTTGTGATGGTATTAGTGTTGTTGTGGTTGAAGGTGGAAGCAAGTCAATTAAGAGGTATGGGAAACTTATGCTTAGACGTATAAATTGGAGTGATTTTTCTAAAGAGAAAGAAGAAGACGAAGATTCAGATGATGACAAGCCTGTCAATAAATGTGTTCTGGTATGGCAAGGGAGTATTGCCAAACCAAGCTTCAATAGGTTCAGTGTTCATGATTGCATCCCTGAAGCAGCTGCTCGGAAAGTTTTTGTGGATGCTGGAGTTCCTCATTATTGGGACCAAGCTGTCAACTACGTAGATGACGAAGCTTCTTCAATTGTCTTCTAATGTTTTTGGTCATATTATTAGCATGCCTAAGCTGTCTTTTGGTGAGTGACTCAGTTATGCAATTTACAATCAGAATTTTGAACAAAATTAGCTGTTGTTACTATCTCGTTTCCTATGGTCAATGATGTCTACAATCACTATGGATTTGGTACATCATTTAGTGGCCCTTCAATATGCCTGATGATTGTGAGCGATGTCGCATGGTTAAAAATCCTAGGCTTTCATGTTAATTTGTTTTCAGTTGAGATATTAATTTATTTTTAATATAAATAAATTAGAAAGTTGGATATAAAACTACCATTGAAATTTGAATATGTAATATAAAGTATGAGATTCGAAAAATATGATGTTGAGAAAGTGTAATGTTATCCTCAACTCCGTTTATTTCTTGTCATTTTTGGATAAATAACTAAAAAAGAGTTTATCGAATACTACCATTTAACTATTTATGTATAACTTGTCTCTATATCTATGATAAAAAATAAAATAAAAATTACTTTTCGTCTAATTCAAGTTGTTTGTATAAGTCATTATAAATAGTTTGTAGTTAACTATTTATGTATAACTTGTCTCTATATCTATGATAAAAAATAAAATAAAAATTACTTTTCGTCTAATTCAAGTTGTTTGTATAAGTCATTATAAATAGTTTGTAGAAATAAGTTGAAGGTAACATTAACTAAATTAATTTATATAGTTTAATTCACTAGTTATTGTTTTGTTTTCGTTTCTCATAAAATTTCTCTTAATGTAATTACATTTAAGGCATGCTAGTCTAGTTTGAATGTGTTAGAATATTTGGGTTTATTATAATTTCTGCAATATTAAAAAGACATGAAAAAGTGAAAATTTATAGAATTGAAAATTAGCTCAAGACTACAGTGCTACGCCGGAAGAAAATCAAGAGAAAGGGTCAGAAGAAAATCAAGAGAAAGGGTCATGGATGGAACATGAAATATAACATTTAATTTATTAAAATTCTGGCATATCATACTCGAGATGTCATATGACATCTGATGCGACATTTTTAATACTTACAACAAGATAAATATATTTATTAAAATCAATATTTTAAAAATCGAATTGGAGATCTAATTGATGAAGCTTTCAATTTAATGTTCAATTGGTTAAACCGGTTAAACCTACAGTCGAATCGTTTGTTAAATAAACTTAATACAACAATATTGATAATACATATAATAACACAACATAGTCACATACTTCATTTTAAATTTCATTTAAGAATAATTTAGACAAATTAAAAAATTACAATAAAATAAGTTAAGCTTATTCAAACCAAAATTAAAATAATAGAAAATAATAATTAAAATAAAGTTTAAATAATTAAGAATATTAAAATTAAATAAGATAGAATACAAAAACAAATAATATAATATACTTAATTAAATCATGAAAAACAAATTCGAATGGAATTACAACAAATAAATCATAATTGACAATAAAAACAAAATTAAATTAAACGACAATCAATAGTGAACTCGATAATATGACTATGTTTGAAATAGACAATCTGATGATGATTGAACATGGTTGAAAGAAAAACTATAACGGAGTGACAAAACTTAAAAGTTTTTATGGTTGTAAAAAGAATAAGTAATTATTTTTTTTTGTAATTGGAGAATGTATGATACGTTTTGATATTGACATGTTGGGGAAATGGTCAATTTGATGCATTTTTTTGAACTGAGCGGTTTTATAAATCCGGTTTCGGTTCTTTGGTTCAATTGGTTTTGAACGGTTCAATCAAGTTTTTCCGATTTTACGTTTTCACCCACTGACGGTTTTTAAAGGTTGACCCAATCAGATTCATCTCTGATTTTCGATCCAACCGGTTGAACCGACCGATTCAGTCTGGTTTTTAAAACATTGATTAAAATCCAACACTGGTTACATAAACAATTCACAGATGTTACCACATCAACAAATACAACACACAGACAAATGGACCACACAGTTCTGTTTATCATGTACAATCACAACATGATGTCTTAACATCTTTCACGACATCATGTGGTACAAAAACATATTTGCTCATTAGACATCAGTTATGAAAGTAAAGTGCAAAAGGTAAAATACACAGTCAAGTGTTAACCTAGTTCGGTGCAACATCACCTACTTTGGAGGCATACCAAGACAAGAAGAAGATCCAATATTAGCAGTATTAATTCAGAGTTAAACTCCCGCGTTTTAAACTCTTCACTTAATTCTTACCCAATGCAATCTATACCCAAGAACTCCTAAATATAAAACCTACCAGTTTCACTTTCTATTACTCAAGTAAACGATAACGATTTCCAGCATAAAACCTTTTGGATTTACTTCACAGCTTCATCCAAGAACAATAATGCTCAACTCATTACTTCAAAACTTCTGAGTGAGGACATACTGACCATCCCACAACCCGAGTGGTTCACTTTAACTAACTCCTAATTCTACATTGTTTGAGGCGTTGAAAAACTAGGTTACAAATATTACTTTTTATAACCTATTAACCAAATGGATTTGGGCTACAAATCACAACAAATATGTTGTTACAAATCTGCAGAAGATTATGTTAGAAAATAAGTCTTCAATCATATCCTCCTAATTTATCTCCATAATTAGAAAGTCCATAATCTTCATGATTCTGATTGATTTTTTATATCTTTGATTATTTTAATCTTCCTGATCTTTCTTTGCTCCACATAGGATTGCATTATATTCTCTGAATATTTTGCATCTATTAAATTATACTGAATCTCAGTTCAGCAGGTGTGATGTCCTATCTACCATGTTGGGATATATTATTTGTCATGTTGTTCCAAATGATGAAATACTTCAACTCAACATGTTTCAACATTCCACAGGACTTCTTGTTTTAACCTGATCCTAATTTCAAGTTAACGTGTCCTATCTAATATATTGTTGTTTCATTTGTTTTACAAAAGTGGTGTCAACCCTAAAAATAAGGAACTAACAATCTTCCCCTTTGACAATTTTTGGCTAAAACAAATAAATACAAATTACAACCCAAAATACAATAATATACACAAATAAAATACCAGTAGTCATCAGTGACTACTGCACCTAGCAGCAACAATATGGAGTTATACTTCAATTAAGATGTCATGACATCTTCTTCAACATTCAGAGTCATCTCCATAGCACCAAGGTCTTTGACACCAACACAAGCACTTTCAAGAGAAGGGGAAGAAAGTCTTGTTGGTGTATATGAGGAAAAAGGTGTACACCTATCTGATAAAGTTGTACACATATCTGAAAAAGGTGTACAAGAATCCGCTATAGCGCAATCCTCCCCCTTAATCTTTGAACTACTTCTTGTCAATTAGGGCACAAGAGGATTCTATGAAAGAACTACCTGCATAGTATGTAATACTAATTACATTGACCATGTAACTCAGATCATAAGACACAATTAGCTCTCTTAACTCAGATCATAAGACACAATCAGAGTCCAAACAGACACATGTTAGAACATTTCATTCGACATGTTTGGACAACACTTGTAGACGCTAACTCTTGTCTGAACATCTGAGCACAAAAACCAAAACCTTTCTCCCCCTTTTTGGCCAAAACTTGACAAAGTAGTCCTTCACAAAACCTTATCCAAACACATCTTACCTGTTGCACCCCAAAATTTGCCCTCTCATTTTTAAGTTCAAGATATTTCTCCATATCCAACTGGTTCTCAACAATTCAAGATGCTTCAAAAATTAATCCACAAGCCTCCTCCTAAGCAGTCAGCTTCAGCTAGGGTTTCACCATTCTCAGTGAAAAATGAAATTTCAATGTCTCGAATGGACTTCATATATTCTCATATGTTCTTAAACATCTCCATGTCAAGTTTCAAGCCTCATAGCTCAGGATTGCTCATTCAATTAGTCAGATGATTAAAAATCAGTTGTATTGGGTTGAAAGTCAACTGTGGCCAAAATACAGTCAAACTTCATAATTTTTTGTCATCATCAAGGATTTGACATCATATTATTTATATGATCAAGTATTGGCCATGATTCATCAAGAAAATCCAAGCATGCTTCAGAAAATTGAAAGTCCAAGCTAGGGTTTTTATTTTGAGAAGTCAACCCAACTTTGACCAAGGCTATTTTCCTCATACTTCATTAGAAATTCTTCAAACAAAGCTCATTTTGAAGAGAATTAAATTCTATACAACTTTGTCACTTATAAAATTTTCCCAAAAAGTGCTTCATTTGAGAGATATAGGCCAATACATTACAGGTCGTTTTCAAAGTCCCCAAATAAGACACCTTTTTGCAAAGAAGCATAAATGAACATGGAAACTTAAATGAAGATGAAACCAACAGGGTTGATTATAGGACATCTTGTGCTTTCTAAAAAGTCAAAGAACACTAAAAAATGTGGAAAATTGAGCAAGATACAAGTTGTGCAAGTTGGGCATTTTTGAGGAGATGCACAAGGAAAAATACTTGTCAAATCCAAAAAAAATCCAAATGGGCCTAACTTTTTTTGATTCAAACTTGTTTCTAATACAAGTTAGAACATCTAAGAAAAATGCCACGCCCTCATATTTTTTATTTTATTTATTTTTGATTTTTAATCATTAAAATTCAGTTTAATTAAAATAAAAGATATAAAATAAAAGATATAAAATCAAAGATATAAAATCAAAGATTAAAAGCAAAGATTGATTTTTTATTATTCTTGGAGCCCAAGCAAGCCAAAATAAATGATAATTTCGAAATTAGGCAAGAGATTGAATGAGAATGAATCAAAAATGACAATACTTGGTACAAATTTTCAATCAAATATCTCTACATGAATACCATATATTTTTTCATTATTTCTTGACCTGACTGTGTTATACCCCAAAATAACTGTTATACCCCAAAATTTGCCCTCCCATATTCTTCAAGAAATTGCCAAGCCAAGTCACAAAATTCCCCAAGGGTTGTGCAGGTCAACTGTCTCCTATACAGTCAAAACTAGGGTTTTGAGTCTGATCAAGAAAAGGAAGTTTTCAAGGGCTCAATCAAGTCTCATATGCTTACAAACATGGTCAAGCACCCTCATATCAAGTTTCAAGGCATTCAGCTTAAGATTGCACAGTCAAAACCCTAAATTGCACTACAGTCAACTGTAGGGGCAAAATGGTCATTTGGCAGTCAAAAGTTCAAATTTTTGGTCAACATATCATTTTGAAGCCACAAACATCATTTGATCAATGCTTGATCATGATTCTCAAAATTTGGCTCAGAAATCATCAAAGATGCAAAAGTTGCTATATTTGGACAGCTGAAAAAGTCAACTGAAATTGACCAGGGCATAACTTTCACATGGATTATCAGAAAAATTCCATCCAAAGCTCATTTTGAAGAGAAAGACATTTCCTACAACTCATCTTCATACTTCAAGTCCAAGAAATGCTCTCACAAAAAGTTATCAATTTCTACATTACAGGTCATTTTCAAAAGTCAACAAAAAGGGACTTTAAGTCAAAGGCCATAACTTGAGATTGGTAAATCAAAATGACATGGGACCAAAGGCATTGGTTAAAGGACTCAAAGACCTTTCCAAAATGTCCAAGAACATGTGAAAATCTTAAAAATTGAGCAAGTTATGCCTTGTAGAAGTTGGGAAATATTTGTGAAATGGCAAAAGTCAACTATCCTTGAAAATCCAATTTTTGACAAAAGGGCCCCATTTTTTCCACTTGGTCCATCCTTGTCATGCCACACACGTGGCCCATGATTAGTTTCAAGACCAAATATTGATTTTTTATTTTATTTAATTTTTGATGATTTAATTCATTTTAATTCTTTGAAAATTCAAATAAAATTTAAAAACCAATGGAATAGTGTCATATGAACTTGGACAATTTCTATGTACCATGAACCAACTCAAGAAATCAGGCTAGGGTTCATTTGCACACTAGGTCTAGGTTTTGGCTAAAAAAGAGGAAAAATGGTTAATGGAAAGAACCCTAGGACTAATTCCCTCCTAAGCATGGATTAAGGTCAAATAGCAAGCCAAGTCTATTCCATGATGATCATTGAGTCAAACCCTAACCATAAGAGACCATAGGATGCGCTGAAAAGCCAATGGACATTTGGAAATTTTTGACATAAAAAGACAATTCTGAAATCACTACAGGAGGATCTTTCAAGCCTTAATTTTTGTTCCATAAGCATCCTTAGACATTCCTGAAGGCACTCCAACCCCTAACCTCAATCAAAACGCGAAGGAGCAGTAACAACAACTCAAACTGTACAGAAAATTCTTTGAAATCGTATTCTCAATTCTAAGCATGATCATTGCATTTTAATTACATATTCATGTTCCTTACCAAGTTTCCAAACTATTCATGGTGTTTAATTTCATTTTTGTTAATCATACGCTAATCCACCATTTTCGAATCCTAGGGTTACAGTTTTCTTAAATTAGGGATTTTGCATAGAGGAAAAATTAGGGCCCATGACCACCATGGTTGAACTCAGTGTTTAGAGACGAAGAAGAAGATATGGTCGCGAACAATTTATGAAGCTTGTGGACCTAATCGCTATTTTTTGAAAGCTAGCTTCAGACCACGCATGAAAAACCGTGGCCAATGTGTTTTCTTTTTACAGGGATGAAGATGATGATGTCGTGTCATCCAGGGACAGGCCAGTTCAAATCTCGCGCGCAGTTCAAATAGCACTAACCATTTTCTTTTATAATGTTTGTTGATTAATATATATTAAATGAATTCAAAGTGGCTCAGTGGACAAGTATCAGCGCGTTAACCTCAATGACCTGGGTTCAAGTCCCAGGTCTGGCCAATTTCCACATTATTTTTCTATTCAAGTTCCTGTGCAGGTTTCTCATTAAGGCGCACCATGCTCCTTCATCCTCCCACCATCCACGCGTCCATCCCACTCAGATCAAGGGCATAAGATCAAGGAACACCATGAATCCCAGTCAAAGCATCACACAAGATTGGAAAAGTCAACCAATTCAATGCAAATGGGCCTGATTTGCTAGGCCTGCACCTCACAATTTTGGAGTCTACCCCCCTGGTTTGCCTTATTAATTTTTATTCTTTCTTTAACTTTTCTTTTTTTATTTCTTTTATTTGCTATTTATTTAATTAATTATTTTTTACATAAATATAATAAAAACATCATAAAAATCAAAAAATGCCAAAATATATAATTTATATTATAATTATTTTCATAAATAATAACATGTAAATATTTAGTTTTAATTAGGTTTTCAACTTTAATTCCTTTTAATAAAAATCAAAACAAAAACATAGAATTAGGTTAATGACTTTTTCCTTTTAACTTTCCTTGTTTTTTGCCATAGTATTAGTATTTTTCATAATTAAACTAGGGTTGCATTTTAGGTTAGATTTTAATACTTTCTTAATAACTAAAAATCCAAAAAAATAGAGTTTAGGTTTAATAACTTTTATTTTCTTTTTTAATTTTCCTTTTATTTCAGAATAATAATATTATTTATTTATTTTCATAAATTAAAAATTGTACATAAATTAATTTAGAGTTAAATTAGGTTAAAAGTCAATATTTTCATAATAAACTTAAAAAACATTAGAATTAGCATTTTAATTTTAATTAATTTTTTCCTTTTTCTTTTAAAATCTAAAAAACACAAAAATACCATTTTTCATTTAATTTTAATTTTAGATAACTTAATTATTTTAATTCCTTTAAAGGGTTCAACGCCCTCGCATTTGATTATTTTCTTTTTTTTCGCGCGTTTCATTTATTTCTTTTGCGAATATAATGTACTTGTACCAAAGCCATGTAATAGCTATTAGACATTTCTTTTCTGCAATTTATCTTAAAACGGGTCTGGATTAATTTGGCGTTGTAGACCCTCGCCCTTTGTAATAGCGTAGGACTTTTATCTTTTCCGCACTTTAAATTCCCGCACTTTTAACTGTTAAACAATAACATGAAAGAATGAATGCCCAAAAATAAAATCGAATCGTTAGATCACCAAGGCATGACAAGACAAACAATAAACTGAAAATGACACACAATTCACACACCACCCCTAGGGTACGCCTCACTGTTGCCTTTCGAAAGGTGGTCGTCGAGTAGAGGACGTCTTAGTAAGTCCTCATGATCCGGGAACCTGGCATGAGGGTAGCTTCTAAGGTGTCTTCCCATTACTCCGGTGATCACCATGTCCCTAAACCTCGAATTGACCCGAACACCTCCAACGGTGGTGCTACCTACCTCTCAATGGTGGGATGGCACTACTTTAAAGGACACTTACACAGACGAATTCCTTAGGGTAGGTAGACGACTCATGGATACTTGCTCTCTTCAAAACAAACTGAAATCTTTTCACACCAACATTTTCAAAAGCTTTCGAAGCAAATTTTTTCAAACACTCTGACGTACGAGTCGAACTGAAATTTTTCAAAGAAACTTTTAAAACCCACAGTTGAAAAGCAAACAAACAATTTTGAAAACACATTGAGCAAGTACCTAAGAGCCCATGGATAACCATGGATAGAAAGGGTGCTAACACCTTCCCTTTCTATAATCTACCTCCCGAACCGAGAGCAATCTCTTTAAAGGAATTTTTCTGTGCTTTTGTCCTTTCCTATCGGAGAAAATAAAAGACGGTGGCGACTCTTGCTTCCGCGACATTTTCGCGAACCAGCGTTAAACAGTCAGTTCCGGATCCACCGATCACAGAACTGGCGACTCTGCTGGGGATAAACTTAAAGTGAGGTGTACCTTAGGACTAAGATCATAACTGTGTTTTCAATTGCTTTCCTTGTTTGCTTTATTATTGTGGGACTGTCTTGGGAGTTCTATAGATCCTAACCCGGATCTGGGGGATACCCTTTAGAAAGTAGCAACAAGGCTGTGAGGGAACTGTGCGGGGTATACCGACATGGTTGAAACAGTCTGCTACGTTGATGTGGCACTTTGGTGTGTACCGGTAACCCTTGAGTCAGTCAAGGAGAGTACGGGGCCTCCATGTGGTGTCATGAAGCATCAACAGACCTTAGGAACCTTAATTGAACAATCTTGGCCTCTTTAGGGTAGTGAGATAACTGACTTTGGTGCAGTCCGAGGTTGGTTGATACTCGATACTACACTCAATTGAGGGTTGCTTTCCTGGAATATTTCGGTCGCCAGTTCAGTGGCTAAATCGAAACGATGAACAATGAAAGCAATCCCGTGATATTGGGAACCTTAGAACCCGGTTACTTTGATTAGGACAGGTTGAACCCACCAACTTCAAGAGGGTACCACCCAGGTCCCATGCCGGCCTAAACCCTAAGGGCTCTTTTGTGTGACTTGTGTGCCTTCCTACTTGAACTACTTGCATACTTATTACCTGACATTTGTCTCTTGCAGGTTGTGTTTGTAGTCCTTAGTTAGGACTCATAACAGGGTATCCTAAGTTTCTTGCAGGTTTTTGCAGTCCTTAATTGGGACTCATAACAGGGTTACTCACATTACCCCATGCATATCATGACATCATACCATTGCATACATCTTAACCCATTTCAAGGATCTCAAGGGCTTGTGATGCAGGTCATGATGAACCAACTGCCCAGCAAGGGGCAAAGAGGATTTACTTTCCTCTAGCCAATGTTGTCAGAGGCTATGACCCACTTGATATGGTGAGCTCTGACTCCTGAAGAAGGTTCCCTAACCAAGGTTGTTTGGAAATCAAAATCAGACATGATGACTAAAGTCAGGGGCTATGACCCACTTGATATGGTGAGCCTTTGACTCTTGAAGAAGAGTTCTTAATAACTTGGGTGTCCTTCAATCAAGCTCTAAATTCAAATGCTAACAAATTTCCTTGTTTACCCCGCGAGGTCCTTGAAAACATTGCATGCATATCATACTCATCATTGCATTACAGGTATCCCTTTTGCAGGTCACTCACCTTTCCCGCTGTTTATTTCAGCCATGGCTTCCCAACAAGACAATCAGGACTTTCTTGCTCAAGAGACCCGGTTCGGGAAAATCCTCCTGAATCTATCCAAGGGGCAGGAAGAGCTAAGGACACTTATCATGGAGACTTTTGTCAGGAACAGTGCTGAGGATGAAAGGCTGGAACACCTACAAGCTGAGGTGGATGCATTGAAAGCCCAGATGCTGGGGCAGATGACTGCCATTCAGGGTTTAACTCAAAGACAAGATGAGCTCGGGGTTCTCATCAACAAACTGCTTCAGGGCAACCAACTGGGGCAAACATCTAAGGGTAAAAAGCCAATCATCGTTCCACCACCTTTGAGACAAAGAGGCAAGGAGAAAGCTCCTCATATGGCTCCAGTATCACCAATTCAGCAGCAACTTCACCAACTTCAGACAGACAAGCCCAGGAGGCAGTTCACCCCGCTCAATATGTCGCCGTTTCAAGCTTTACAACGCCTGTTGAGATTGAACCTGATCACATTAAGGGATCATCCCCAGAACCCCAACACAGCACATCCTGCTTATGATCCCAATAAAAGGTGTGCCTACCACTCTGCCTGTCCAGGACATAATGCAAACGAGTGTTGGGCTTTGAAAAACAAGATCCAGGATCTGATTGATGAAGGAGCACTGGAATTCACACAAGATGGTCAGGCTGAATTTTTCTACCATCCCTCCAAGGCTCACCATTTGAAGTGACAAGCCCTGAGACTAGAAAATTTTGTTCATTCGAATGTTCAAGTTGCAATTTTCTTTTGTTCAAACATTTACTCATTGTTAAAACATTGTTATTTCATTAATGCATCGCTTATGTCTATTTTGAATCAATATATTCGTATTCACTATACGCAAATTATTTTCATATTTGTTCTGATGTCAACTCTCTCAATCAATAATTCTAAGCCTCTTGAGGAAGGATGACGAAAACGATACCGCAATCTTTACAGTATGCTTTTGAACAGACCCCGCTGATGAGGTACAGGCATTGTTTCAATTCCTAAACACTGGAGTAATAAGGAAGATAATCCCTCGTCAACCCCTTTGAGCCAAAGAAGTAGGAGTTTTTCTTTTCGAAAATCAAAACCCTTTATCATAACCTGGGGCAGGGTAGTCTCTCAGTTGATCCAAGTACATAACGAATGGCACCAAAAAGGTCCTTACAAAACAAAAGATAGTGATAATTCCAAACAATCATACAGATAGGCAGTCATTATGTCTCAAAAAATAAAAACCCATTAAGTCAAAACCTATGAAGGAGACTTACAAAACTGGGGCATCCCGCTGACTGTAATCACAAAAGAAACAGTTCAGGCAAAAAATAGGGATCACAAAATCAAAAAAGGAGGTCACACAAACCCTCGACAAAAAAGGAATGACTGCCTATTCAAAATAAGTTATCCATCACCAGAAAATTAGAGCAAAGACTCAAACAAGGTCTAATGTGTGATCAACTGAGTTTAGGTTTGGAGAACATCACGAAGAGAGGGTGGGTACAAATAAAATTTGAACCTTTATACTTTGTTTCTTAAACCATGAACCAAGCCACGTTACAACCCTTAAAAGTCCTAGCTGAAGCATGGGTTAGTTCGAAAGCATACTGTTACGAAAGGTATCCTGACTCCTGAAGGCCTACGGTAAATACGGAGTTGACATTATGTTTTACAAACATTCACTTGTTTTATGAAAAAAGAATGCATTTTCAAAATCTTTGAGACAGACATAAGCCTTGTATTTTTAACATAACTTTGTTTGCATATGACTTTTTGTTTGAACAGCATAGAAATTCGCATGACGAAAGTCTAATGAACAAGAGTATCTCCAATCAAGGGGCACGACATGATCATGGTCTATCATCTGGGGCAGTTCAGTCAAGATTCGGAGAATCTCTCAAAGGCCAAATAGCCTGGGGCAAACCTCCGCTTGAGTCACTTGGGGCATTTCAACAACGAATTTGGCCTGATCAAACACCTTCTGGTGGCATGACAAAACAATTTCTAACAGGGGCAATTCCCTACATGCTGAAAGCACGGACATAGTCGAAAAATACTACGCACAATCAAAGACCCGCTAGGTTGACACACCTAGGCAAAAATAAGGGCTTCCCGGCGAACCAAAAGGGTTCGGGCAAAAACAAGGGATGAATATAAAAAAAAACTGTACACCCGGCAAGTCGAAAACCTGAAAAGGCAGCTTGGGCAAAAATGGGTATCCCGGTGGACTGAAAACCCGAAAGGGCGGTCCAGGCAAAAGTTAGGGATCGAAGCGTACGGCTATGTTCCGGTATCTCGTCACTTGCCTACCCGAAGATTTGTCGATCACCCGCACAGGTATCCTCTTCCCTCACCTCCGAAGCAGGGGCAATAATGAGCTATCCAGGCGATCCAATTGCTCTGTCAACCAAATTACAAAGGACAGATCAACATAAAAATGATTACCATCTACCTTTACAAATTCCAGATCGTGGGCTAACGTCCGAGACCAAACAGGACAATTATCCACTTAATCAAAATCATGCAACCCAACACCGGTTTCTGCTCAACCTTCAGACAAAGTCATACACAGACTCCTCCTCTATAAGATGACCTAACCCCGGTTCATCAAGAAGTTTTACACAAACTTATCCTGCCGTAACCTAACCCCGGTTCCTCCAGAGTCTCACATGGACCTATCTCAAGATGACCTAACCCCGGTTCATCAAGAAGTTTTACACAAACTTATCCTGCCGTAACCTAACCCCGGTTCCTCCAAGAGTCTCACATGGACCTATCTCAAGATGACCTTACCACGGTTCGTCAAGAAGTTTTACACGAACTTATCCTGCCGTAACCTAACCCTGGTTCCCCCCAGAGCTCAAGATAACCTCACCCCGGTTCATCAAGAAGTTTTACATGAACTTACCTCACCAAGCAACCCTACATCGGTTCCCTCTCTTCAAGATGCAGTTTTACATGGACTCGTCACCCAGAAACCCTACACAGGTTCTCCCTTTCCAAAAAAAACGAAGTTTTACACGAACTCATCATCAAAGCAACCCTACCCAGGTTCCTTCTCCATTTCAGATATAGTTTTACACAAACTCATCAGCATGCAACCCTACATAGATTCCCCCTTTCAACTTACAAAATTACATTCCAAAACTCCCCAGAAGAGTCCAATCCAGTTTCCCCAAGAAAATTGGAATTCATCTCTTCAAGCAGTAAGCTTATCCCCAGTAGATTCTGGAAGCTTATCCCCTCGCAGAGCACGAACGCGTCGTCCGGCTTTATTCAAAGAGTTATTTCCTTAACAGGATATAACTGGGTTATCCTCAGCCGAAAGCCACGGAAAGGTCGTCGTCAACATAGTTCTTTCCTATCCCCAGCGAAGTCCGTTAACACTTCCAACAACAAAGACATCCTCAGCAAATTATTGCTATCAACACTCAGCAAAGCATCTCTATCCCCACAGAGTATTGCTTCCCAGCATGATCGCTAGAATATCTTTTCTCCCCGCAGAATCTTCCATTCGCCAAGTTTATTCCGCAACGGAGTCATCTTCTCCTACCGGTATCCTTGCAGTTATCATCCCCAGCGGAAGCAAAATCTATTCTTCGACATCAGCCCAGGATACGACTTCCCGGCACCCGTCAAGGATTCATTTTCCTAGACAAAAACATACATAAAACATCACATACATCATTATAGCATACATAACGCACTGCATCATACAAATCTCATTTATGTTGAGAACATCATTGCTTGATCCATATCATGCAGTGCATATGACTGAGTTTTACCTTTCAGGAAAGATCCAGTTAAGTTCTCAAGCTACACTTCAAGACCTAGACCGGTTCAGTTAAATCGTCCCAAGATTTTTCTGATTGCTTATCCAGTCAAAGGCCTTCTCTGGTTCAGTTAAATCGTCCCAAGATTTTCCTGATTGCTTATCCAGTTGAAGACATTTCAAGACCTAGACCGGTTCAGTTAAATCGTCCCAAGATTTTTCTGATTGCTTATCCAGTCAAAGGCCTTCTCTGGTTCAGTTAAATCGTCCCAAGATTTTCCTGATTGCTTATCCAGTTGAAGACACTTCAAGACCTAGACCGGTTCAGTTAAATCGTCCCAAGATTTTTCTGATTGCTTATCCAGTCAAAGGCCTTCTCTGGTTCAGTTAAATCGTCCCAAGATTTTCCTGATTGCTTATCCAGTTGAAGACATTTCAAGACCTAGACCGGTTCAGTTAAATCGTCCCAAGATTTTCCTGATTGCTTATCCAGTTGAAGACATTTCAAGACCTAGACCGGTTCAGTTAAATCGTCCCAAGATTTTCCTGATTGCTTATCCAGTCAAAGGCCTTCTCTGGTTCAGTTAAATCGTCCCAAGATTTTCCTGATTGCTTATCCAGTTGAAGACATTTCAAGACCTAGAATGGTTCAGTTAAATCGTCCCAAGATTTTCCTGATTGCTTATCCAGTCAAAGGCCTTCTCTGGTTCAGTTAAATCGTCCCAAGATTTTCCTGATTGCTTATCCAGTTGAAGACATTTCAAGACCTAGACCGGTTCAGTTAAATCGTCCCAAGATTTTCCTGATTGCTTATCCAGTCAAAGGCCTTCTCTGGTTCAGTTAAATCGTCCCAAGATTTTCCTGATTGCTTACCCAGTTGAAGACATTTCAAGACCTAGACCGGTTCAGTTAAATCGTCCCAAGATTTTTCTGATCGCTTATCCAGTCAAAGGCCTTCTCTGGTTCAGTTAAATCGTCCCAAGATTTTCCTGATTGCTTATCCAGTTGAAGACATTTCAAGACCTAGACCGGTTCAGTTAAATCGTCCCAAGATTTTCCTGATTGCTTATCCAGTCAAAGGCCTTCTCTGGTTCAGTTAAATCGTCCCAAGATTTTCCTGATTGCTTATCCAGTTGAAGACATTTCAAGACCTAGACCGGTTCAGTTAAATCGTCCCAAGATTTTCCTGATTGCTTACCCAGTCAAAGGCCTTCTCTGGTTCAGTCAGATCAACCCTAAGATCTCCCTGATTCTTATCCCAGTAGAAGACACCCCAGATTTTTCTCAACGAGCGTTGTTGAAGTTAAAGTCGCCCAAGGCTCTCTTATCATTCATGCTAAGGAAGTAATCATCCCTGGTTCTTTCATCGCCATTTGAAGCTCCAGACTCAGCTCCTGTAACTAGTCAGGACACATCAATACCAAGCATCTAATAATCAGTTCCTGCAACGTGTCAGGTACTCATTTTTCGTTTTGCAGGTATGCAAGATCTCGCTAAGGAATCTCCTACGCGATCAACATCCAGATGGCACCTATAAGCCCATCATCCAATCCAGCAATCTCCAAATGGCATCTATAAGCCCATTCCACCATCATTGCTAACATGTGAGCGCAAATTTCCGGGCACTCTAGTGTCCAATCATCTTTTACCCTCGGATTACGAAAGGCACGTCAGCCAATCTGCATCCTCAGGTCTAAGAAGATTGAACAGGGGCAACTGTTATACCCCAAAATTTGCCCTCCCATATTCTTCAAGAAATTGCCAAGCCAAGTCACAAAATTCCCCAAGGGTTGTGCAGGTCAACTGTCTCCTATACAGTCAAAACTAGGGTTTTGAGTCTGATCAAGAAAAGGAAGTTTTCAAGGGCTCAATCAAGTCTCATATGCTTACAAACATGGTCAAGCACCCTCATATCAAGTTTCAAGGCATTCAGCTCAAGATTGCACAGTCAAAACCCTAAATTGCACTACAGTCAACTGTAGGGGCAAAATGGTCATTTGGCAGTCAAAAGTTCAAATTTTTGGTCAACATATCATTTTGAAGCCACAAACATCATTTGATCAATGCTTGATCATGATTCTCAAAATTTGGCTCAGAAATCATCAAAGATGCAAAAGTTGCTATATTTGGACAGTTGAAAAAGTCAACTGAAATTGACCAGGGCATAACTTTCACATGGATTATCAGAAAAATTCCATCCAAAGCTCATTTTGAAGAGAAAGACATTTCCTACAACTCATCTTCATACTTCAAGTCCAAGAAATGCTCTCACAAAAAGTTATCAATTTCTACATTACAGGTCATTTTCAAAAGTCAACAAAAAGGGACTTTAAGTCAAAGGCCATAACTTGAGATTGGTAAATAAAAATGACATGGGACCAAAGGCATTGGTTAAAGGACTCAAATACCTTTCCAAAATGTCCAAGAACATGTGAAAATCTTAAAAATTGAGCAAGTTATGCCTTGTAGAAGTTGGGAAATATTTGTGAAATGGCAAAAGTCAACTATCCTTGAAAATCCAATTTTTGACAAAAGGGCCCCATTTTTTCCACTTGGTCCATCCTTGTCATGCCACACACGTGGCCCATGATTAGTTTCAAGACCAAATATTGATTTTTTATTTTATTTAATTTTTGATGATTTAATTCATTTTAATTCTTTGAAAATTCAAATAAAATTTAAAAACCAATGGAATAGTGTCATATGAACTTGGACAATTTCTATGTACCATGAACCAACTCAAGAAATCAGGCTAGGGTTCATTTGCACACTAGGTCTAGGTTTTGGCTAAAAAAGAGGAAAAATGGTTAATGGAAAGAACCCTAGGACTAATTCCCTCCTAAGCATGGATTAAGGTCAAATAGCAAGCCAAGTCTATTCCATGATGATCATTGAGTCAAACCCTAACCATAAGAGACCATAGGATGCGCTGAAAAGCCAATGGACATTTGGAAATTTTTGACATAAAAAGACAATTCTGAAATCACTACAGGAGGATCTTTCAAGCCTTAATTTTTGTTCCATAAGCATCCTTAGACATTCCTGAAGGCACTCCAACCCCTAACCTCAATCAAAACGCGAAGGAGCAGTAACAACAACTCAAACTGTACAGAAAATTCTTTGAAATCGTATTCTCAATTCTAAGCATGATCATTGCATTTTAATTACATATTCATGTTCCTTACCAAGTTTCCAAACTATTCATGGTGTTTAATTTCATTTTTGTTAATCATACGCTAATCCACCATTTTCGAATCCTAGGGTTACAGTTTTCTTAAATTAGGGATTTTGCATAGAGGAAAAATTAGGGCCCATGACCACCATGGTTGAACTCAGTGTTTAGAGACGAAGAAGAAGATATGGTCGCGAACAATTTATGAAGCTTGTGGACCTAATCGCTATTTTTTGAAAGCTAGCTTCAGACCACGCATGAAAAACCGTGGCCAATGTGTTTTCTTTTTACAGGGATGAAGATGATGATGTCGTGTCATCCAGGGACAGGCCAGTTCAAATCTCGCGCGCAGTTCAAATAGCACTAACCATTTTCTTTTATAATGTTTGTTGATTAATATATATTAAATGAATTCAAAGTGGCTCAGTGGACAAGTATCAGCGCGTTAACCTCAATGACCTGGGTTCAAGTCCCAGGTCTGGCCAATTTCCACATTATTTTTCTATTCAAGTTCCTGTGCAGGTTTCTCATTAAGGCGCACCATGCTCCTTCATCCTCCCACCATCCACGCGTCCATCCCACTCAGATCAAGGGCATAAGATCAAGGAACACCATGAATCCCAGTCAAAGCATCACACAAGATTGGAAAAGTCAACCAATTCAATGCAAATGGGCCTGATTTGCTAGGCCTGCACCTCACAATTTTGGAGTCTACCCCCCTGGTTTGCCTTATTAATTTTTATTCTTTCTTTAACTTTTCTTTTTTTATTTCTTTTATTTGCTATTTATTTAATTAATTATTTTTTACATAAATATAATAAAAACATCATAAAAATCAAAAAATGCCAAAATATATAATTTATATTATAATTATTTTCATAAATAATAACATGTAAATATTTAGTTTTAATTAGGTTTTCAACTTTAATTCCTTTTAATAAAAATCAAAACAAAAACATAGAATTAGGTTAATGACTTTTTCCTTTTAACTTTCCTTGTTTTTTGCCATAGTATTAGTATTTTTCATAATTAAACTAGGGTTGCATTTTAGGTTAGATTTTAATACTTTCTTAATAACTAAAAATCCAAAAAAATAGAGTTTAGGTTTAATAACTTTTATTTTCTTTTTTAATTTTCCTTTTATTTCAGAATAATAATATTATTTATTTATTTTCATAAATTAAAAATTGTACATAAATTAATTTAGAGTTAAATTAGGTTAAAAGTCAATATTTTCATAATAAACTTAAAAAACATTAGAATTAGCATTTTAATTTTAATTAATTTTTTCCTTTTTCTTTTAAAATCTAAAAAACACAAAAATACCATTTTTCATTTAATTTTAATTTTAGATAACTTAATTATTTTAATTCCTTTAAAGGGTTCAACGCCCTCGCATTTGATTATTTTCTTTTTTTTCGCGCGTTTCATTTATTTCTTTTGCGAATATAATGTACTTGTACCAAAGCCATGTAATAGCTATTAGACATTTCTTTTCTGCAATTTATCTTAAAACGGGTCTGGATTAATTTGGCGTTGTAGACCCTCGCCCTTTGTAATAGCGTAGGACTTTTATCTTTTCCGCACTTTAAATTCCCGCACTTTTAACTGTTAAACAATAACATGAAAGAATGAATGCCCAAAAATAAAATCGAATCGTTAGATCACCAAGGCATGACAAGACAAACAATAAACTGAAAATGACACACAATTCACACACCACCCCTAGGGTACGCCTCACTGTTGCCTTTCGAAAGGTGGTCGTCGAGTAGAGGACGTCTTAGTAAGTCCTCATGATCCGGGAACCTGGCATGAGGGTAGCTTCTAAGGTGTCTTCCCATTACTCCGGTGATCACCATGTCCCTAAACCTCGAATTGACCCGAACACCTCCAACGGTGGTGCTACCTACCTCTCAATGGTGGGATGGCACTACTTTAAAGGACACTTACACAGACGAATTCCTTAGGGTAGGTAGACGACTCATGGATACTTGCTCTCTTCAAAACAAACTGAAATCTTTTCACACCAACATTTTCAAAAGCTTTCGAAGCAAATTTTTTCAAACACTCTGACGTACGAGTCGAACTGAAATTTTTCAAAGAAACTTTTAAAACCCACAGTTGAAAAGCAAACAAACAATTTTGAAAACACATTGAGCAAGTACCTAAGAGCCCATGGATAACCATGGATAGAAAGGGTGCTAACACCTTCCCTTTCTATAATCTACCTCCCGAACCGAGAGCAATCTCTTTAAAGGAATTTTTCTGTGCTTTTGTCCTTTCCTATCGGAGAAAATAAAAGACGGTGGCGACTCTTGCTTCCGCGACATTTTCGCGAACCAGCGTTAAACAGTCAGTTCCGGATCCACCGATCACAGACTGCTTCCTCTATAAATACACAAGAGCCTCATATGCAAAAGAGAGAAAAAAATTAGCCATAGAAGATCACCACAAACTCTCAAAAATATCACATTTGTCAAAATTGCAAAAAAACTATTTCAACCATTTTCAAAGGAATGACAGCCATCAAAACCATATTCCCACATCAAATTTCATTCAAAGAATACTTTTTTTGAATTCATTCGTGCAGCTTCTTTCAAGCCTTTTCCATCATCAAATCTTGTTCTACAGGTAAGAAAGAGTAAGAATCGTCTCTCACGTGTAGTCCATGTCGTGGGGAAAGCTCCATATTCATTCACCATCTTTATTTTAATTTAGAATTCGTGTTTTGTTTTCCAATACACTTTGACACAAACTAACCATTCTAATATATTTATATGGTGTTATAGAACGGTGTTGACTATTTACAGGTGATATTTGATGCTAGAATGAAGATCCACCATTGCTAGGTGGTCCAAAATGTTGAAACTCAAATCTCCAAATCTAGGAACTTCCAGTCAAAATGAATACCATTTTTAATTACTAATTCTTATTTTCATTAAAATTAATCTTTTTTTTAATTAAAAATATAAAAAAAAAACATTTTCTTAAATAAAATTAATTGATTAGATTTTTGTTAGGTTAATTGAAATTCAATTCTCTTTAAAGACTTAATTATTTTTTTTTAATTATAAAACAAAAATCCAAAAAATATTTAATTAGTTTTGGACATAATAACATTTTTATGTTCCCTTTAATTTAAAATTATCTAATATATAATTGACATCTAATTCAAATAAAATCAATTTTAAAAATATTAAAAAACTAATATTTTCTTCTTAGGTTTAGAATGCTTTCATATTTTATTTGTCTCTTCATTTATTTATGATTTCTATTTAAATTATAGAAAGAATGTATAGGTCGCACAGTTTACTTTGTAATAGCGTATATTCAATTTTCTCGCATTTTTTTTAATTATGTAATTGTTAATAGGTTGTAATAGACTTAGCTTTATTTTCCGCAAATTTCATTATTATGTATCTGCCCTTAAGCCATGTAATAGTGTAGGACTTGTCTTTACTTTTTCAGCACTTTATTTTTCCGTATTTTATTAGTAAGTAGGTGTGTGTGGCAAGATTGAATAAAAATAAACGTTAGATCACCTAATCCAAGATTAAATAACTAAAAATAACACTTGCACACTCACACTCTCTAGGGTAACCCTCTCTGTTGCCTTCGGAATAATCGGTCATGTCCCTCGAAATGTAGGGGTGTCTTAATAAAAGTCCCGCGATACAATAAAATCATCATCGTCCCTCGGTTTTAAAGATCATAGACCCTTCGAGTTGCCTACGATAAAAAAAAATGATCTTTCTCCCTCGGTTGTTGCCTCGGTTAAATGATGATAGTCCCTCGGAAATTAAGACATTCCTACAATGTTGCCTTTGATGACCAAAAGCGATGACCCTTAGATGTCCCGTTATGTCTAATAAATGGGACCACCTATCAATTAATGATATGGATGGCCCTATCCTTTAAGGAATCAAAGAACAAGAAAATACTAGCGTAGGGTATATACCTCTGAATTGCTAAAGCTCACAATCTTTAAAAATCTCTTTTCAAACTTCAAATTCAAATCAACTTTCAAATCAAATTTTCCAACACTTAGCATTTTAAACATTTTCTTAAGGACCGACATAAGAATGTTTCTGCTAATTACACCTTTTTTTCAAACATTTCAAACAAGCAAATAAAGTGAGCTTAAGCAATTAAGAGCTCATGGATAACCATGAATACGAAGGGCGCTTACACCTTCCCTTTGTATAATATACCCCCCAAACCCAAATCTTTCAAAAGGGTCTTTTCCTGTTCTTTTTACCCTTCCTTTATTTTGGATAAATTAAAAGTCGGTGGCGACTCTAGCTATCCGCACATTTTCAAAAAAATCCAGTTCACCCTATTACAGAACTGGCGACTCTGCTGGGGATAAAAAAAGAGGGGTTACCTTAAAGTTTAAGATCACTATAAATATTTCATTTGTTTACTTTGCTTGCTTTATATTTATGGGTTTTGTTTAGGATTTACTTGGGGAAAAGGTCCTACAGCCGGACCTAGGGATACCTTAGGTAAGTGACAATAGATCATGTAAACTGCCCGACATTTACCGAAACGGTTGAAATGATGGTCGCAATCTTTAGAACCTTAGTTGGCTGAATCTTTGGCCCTTAGAAATGGTAGTGATATGACCGACTTCACATGAATGGATATTGGTTGATACTCGATGCTTCCCTCATTGAGATTGGACCTCTAAGACGTTTTGGCTGGCTGATTGAATGTCGCGTTGAAGTATGCCTCTCTGGAAGGTCGATGATATTGAGATCCTTAGGAACCCAGTTACTATTGTTAGGACAGGTTGAACCAACTTACCCGGTAAAGGGAGGGTATCTACCCTTGGACTCCATGCAAGCCTTAAAACTTAAGGTTCTTGTGTGACTTGTTTATCTTTATCATCTAACAAACATGATTTCCTTTGCAGGACTTGTACCCTAAACAATATGAATTCCCTTGCAGGTTTTCCCATACCCTAATGGTTTGAACCCCTTGCAGGATTCACTTACTCTCATCTCCGCTCATATGACTCATTTGCATTCATTATTCGACAATGTAAATTTCTTTGCGGGATTTGTTCATCATCTAACAACTCACACTCTTTACTTACTTGCCTTAATGCATTTTACTTGCTTTCGTACTCTAACCAATTGAATTCACTTGCAGGATCTGTCTATACTTTAACATTTTTGAATGAAATTTGCTTCTGTTTTGAGTCTAAAAACCAACAGCATGTCTAAAGAGAATGTGCACAAATCAAGCCTAGAAAGATGTAATCAAATGGGGCATGAGAATGCTTCAAAGTCAGAATATGTTTCAAAGTAGAATGATCAATTATAAGTCAAGAAAACACACATCAAATTTCAAATCAAAACCATGTACCAATTGGAAAATGTGTACAAAACGGTGAACACACAAAAGATGCGAAAAACACCAAAAACGATAAGTTAAAAAGTCGAACGGAACAAGTTCAAAGGTTCGACGCAAAATTTAAAACGAAGAAAAATTGAACGACATAAGTTCAAAGGTTCGACTCCATGGTGAGGAGATCAAAAAACCTCGCACAAAATGCGTTCGACCTAGGTTCAAAATGACGCCACCCAAATGGGCAAAATAAAAATCCAAGGTGACCAAAACGGTACCCACGAGACAAACGGAAGATCAACACAACAAAAAAACGGTATATTTACAATGATATCAACAATATAATCACAAGAAATATAGTATAATGAAAGTATAATAAAGGAGTATAAGGTGCAAGAAGAAAATATAAAATATAATAGTATAATGTATACATAGTAATATTTTCCGATTAAAAGGCAACAAAACGAACAATAGTGGTTAGGTGTGGTATCGAGGTTCAAATATGACTAAATTCCATCAGAGGATTGATAGAATCAAAGCCTATACACAATGAAATTCTCAATTATGAACCAAGAACAACAAGCAACCGACATTGGGCTTACGCAACATAAATGTTCGGGCCACGAATGTTCATTTTCCGATTCGGGTCAAATGTCGCGCTATGTTAAGCAATCGCCAAGTAACTTATATAGAAGTCACCCTACAACGAGACCGGTCTTGACTATGTGTGCTAATTCATGCTTGAGTAATGGTAGATACCATGCTCAAAAGAAGCAATACCGCACAAAAAGAATAATGGTGAATAGTCTCGTTTCGATCGCGATTCAAAGCGGAATCGTGCAATCCATAAACGTCATCGACCAAAATAAAAGAGAAATAAAGATGGAAATGGAAGTATAAGTATGAGGACTTCACATTTCAGAAGGGGTGGACTCAAAATGACTAAAAAATACCAAAATAAACAACGAGAAATAATCGATAAAAAGTGAAAATCGGCCATATTTACATGATTTTAAAAAGTTGGTGAAAACAATTTTGAAAAAATCCAGAAAAAATATAATCAAATACTACATAATATTATGAACTTAAAATAATTTTTTTGGAATTTTTTGATGTAGTATGAGGCAGATACGAAATAAAGCTCAAATAAGCCAATAAATCGACTAAAAATAAAGTCGAAAAATCAAAATCAGAAAATATATACAATATTTATATTTTTGGAAAGAGGAAAAAAAATGCAATTAAAGTCCCAACATGCTCAAAGTCCAAATATCAACCAATTGAGAGAGAAAAAATAAAACCTCAGGGGGGTGAAATCTGAAATTGGGAGGTATACAGAAATTAATTGGGCTTTATCTTTAGTCTCAAAATCCAGTCTGCAAGGTGGTGTATGAGGAATCAGGGGGTGTGTCTCAGCAAAACGTGTTTGGGCTTAGAAAATTGATCCAAATTCCATCTTCCTTTGAGTGGTGTCATTAGCCATTAGGAAGGGTGCAAGAAGTATGTGTGTGGGCTTAACAAGAACTGGGCCTAATGAATAGTGACAGTTAGTCAAAAAACAAAAGAAACAAAATACAAAGGGGGAATAGCTTCTCAGGATAAGCGTTTTTTTCTTCACTCTCTTCTGCGAATCCTTTCCCTACGACCGCCGCTACATCTCTGTACCGATCTCTTCATCACATCACCGTCTAATTCTTTCTCTCTTCTTCAACAGTTCTACCGTCTCCGGAGATTTCCCAGCCGTTTGATGTCATTCGTTCGTCTTTATCGTCCCTGGAACCATCACGCCTACTCTCACCATCCGGATCCATCTAGCGTTGTTGAAGGTTGGATGTTAAATTCGTGCAAGCTTTGAATCGTTGTTGTTGTTGAGTTGATGCTGCTTCCATGAAATTCGTTGTCACACGTCACATATGTGATGCGTTAGGAGCTTCACGTTGCCGTTTTGAAACTCGCCCCTAACATGTTTGATGAATTTTCTGCACCATATTCTTTTTCTTTCAACTTCTTTCAACTCTGGATTCTGAGAAATGAAACAATGTTGTTCTGCTTTGATTGGGTATTGATATTATCGTTGGGTAGCCTCAGAAAGGTTTTGAGGTTCAGGTTTGTCGTTTGAAGCTGAGTTGAATGTTGTGAGTTACAGGTTCAAGAAGAAGGTTGTTTGAATGCTTGTGTTGAATCATTGTTGAAACCACAGATTTCGAATCCCATTTTCTCTGCCTCTGTGTTCTTTTTTACAGGTTATTTATGTTAATGATGATGGAGGTTAAAGGTGATGAAGATTGAGGAGTTGTATGGAGGTTATGGTGATGGATCACGGTTGAGGGAAGAGGATGGTTTGAGTAGTGATGATGATTAAAAAAAAAGATGAAGATGGTGGTTAGGGGAGCAGGGTACGTGAGGTTTGAGAGAGTGGTTTTTGCTGTTTAATTTTTTTGGTCCCCCTTGCTCCACGAATTGAAAACCAACTTATATAGGGATGTGACTCTGATAAAAAGTGTGAAGGAAGTGGTAAAAAAACGTGATATATGGGAGAAGAAGAAATGAAACTTGGACCAACATTACCAATTAATTTCTCAATTTTCTCTTTAAATGAATAATAATAAAAAACAAATAAAACAAATTTTTTGGATTTTTTTAATTGACTGAAATAAGAAGTAAAATAAAAATACTAATTAAAATATATTATTATTTTTTTTGCAATTTTTGTAATAAGTGAAATTGACCGAAAATTGAAAACAAATTAAATCGGACGAACAATGAGCCAAAAATGAAAATCAACCACTCTGACCTGACACACGTGCCACGAAGACCACAAAAAGTCTCCGAAATTTATTAAAAGCAAAAATAAAATACCCGCTAAAAACAGACACAGACAGAATGAAAACGACTGAAATAAAGTCAAAAAATTCTAACGAGCAAACCAAAATAACCTACGCGCAATATCGATTCAAGAAATGTGAAATTTGGTTTGAAAACTCGAAAGAAATATTCGCTGCATTTTTGTGAAATCGGCCAATAAAATAACCGGGTCTTTTATTTGACTGAAAAATTATTTTGAACGCACTGACACAAACTACGCGACCGGAAGTCTCGTAAAATGGTCGTTTTCAGGCGTAAACCGAAAAGAAATATTTTTAACTTTTGCACGCAGTCGAATAAAAATTCGACTGGTCAGTTTATGAAACTGAAATTTTATTTTAAAGACCGTGAATTGGTTCAAACAGACGCGTGAGCTATGAAAATTCATGAAATGCAATTAACTCGATCTTATTTGTTTTGAAATGCTATGCAAATTTAATCGGGAACCCGATTTTACCGTTGCTGGATGCAGACGAATGCGAAATGCGACTGTATTTTTGTTGTTTTATGCACAATGATTATTTTTACTGAATATGAATCGTAACATGCTTATGATGCAAATGATGAAGCGAAATCAAAGCACGACTCGAGTTTGAACCAATCCACGATTATGCAAGACTCGAAACAGACACGACACAAAATGCAAGACACGAAATAATATTAAATGCAACAAACTGCCTCAAAAACAGGCAACAAGAAATTGTGAGGGAAATCACCAGTAAATGAGATAGCAAAAACCCTAGGCTAAGCAACCACTGAACAAAGGTAAACCCGATTAAACCAGAGGCTCATGCTTGTGATCGTTTCTCAGAACTTGAATTATGCATGAATGGATATCATGATGAATGAAATATTAGGGGTCAAAAATAGGGTTATGACACCAGGTGCTCCAGAAATGGTCTCTCATCTTCTAATAGCTCTAGAACAAACTGTCGAGGATCTCCTGACTGATGAAACGTTTACTTCTGCACTTGATGAAGTCACATAAAGGAATCCTTTGTAAACTAGTCCAAGCTATTCCAATAAAGATGAACTCTATTTGGGAATCCCGAACGAAATGAGTAGGTCTACTTCAAAGAGATGATAAACTAGGGGAATTTGAAGTCCATTAAAAGAGAAAAGTACATCTCCAACTAATTGTGTTAACAAATCCAACTGCTTCTGTGAAGTCAAAAGATAATAGTCAGGGGCAATGATTTAAATTCTATATCCTAGTCTAGATTCTTGTCATCTCCTACGGCCCGCTTTCACCATCAAGATTAAGATTGAAGATAAACAAGTTGATCAGACGAAATCCATGCGCATATTCATGCTAAAAGACTAAGAGGTTTATACTGGAATTGTGTCACTCCTACATTTGCATTCCGACACTTTTCGTCAGCAGAATTGATTACATCAAGTATCCTCCTCAGAATGTCAACACTTCCTCTCATTGTTACGACCCCAATGCAAAATATGCTTGTCACTATGACTCTCCTAGACATGATACTGATAATTGTGGGGCATTGAAGAACGAAATTCAAGATATGACTGATGTCGAGGAGATTATGTTCGGTCCTCCTGAAACTCTTAATGTGATTATTGTCCACAGTTTTGATCATAACAAGATGTTATAGAAGGATGTATCATAGATCATCAGTTCTTCATCCGCTTTGCAATTTCTCTTATGTGCTAAATCTTGGTCGTATGGCAGACTCTTTTGTTTCTGATGTTATTTATGTTTGTCATGAATTAATCATTTTGTTATCACTATTTTCAAATTATTGTTTTCACTTTTGTTTTTATGATATCCAACTCCTGATGAAGCTGTAAACCTTTAGAGGGAGGATGATGAAAACGATACCATCATCTCTTACAGTATGCTTTTGAACAGACTAAGCTGACAATGTACATGCATTGTTTCAATTCCTAAACAACGGAGATATAAGGAAGATAATCCTTTGCTAGCCCTTTCGAGCCTAAGGAGTAGAAGTTTCTTTCTCATTGAAAAAATCAAAACCATTAATCATAACCTGGGGCAGGGTAGTTCTCAGTTTACTTGGCTAGATTTTTTCTTTCAATAAAAATACACATCAAAGAAGTATCAGATAATTCAATCAACGTGATGACATGGTTTTTCTCATCAGATATTCACAAGACAATCACTATCCTTCGAAAAATGATGAGCCGAGTCCCTTTCAAAAGCTACGAAAGATGGGAAGCTCATAATCAAAAGAATGGCAAGCAACAGAGGTTAAACAAATACCTCCACAAAAGACCTTTTGCAAGTATAAAAGAGGAGGATATATGCTCATCCAAATCATTGTTGCTATCAAACCATCATCGTTAATTACTACTGTTACTTCCAAAAGTCTCTCAAAATTGAAAGTGTAAGTTAAGTTAACTGAGCATAGGACTGAAGAACATCACGGAGAATGGGGATGGTACAAATAAATTTTGAGCCTTTATCCTTTGTTTTTGAAACCGTGAACCAAGCCACGATACAACCCTTAAAAGTCCTAACTGAAGCATTGGTTAGTTCGAAAGCATACTGTTACCGAAAGGTATCCTGACTCCTGCAAGACTTACAGTAAATCCCGAGTTGATTTTCTTACAAAATTTGTTTTACTAAACATGCATTTTTCTAAAATTTCAAGACGAACATAGCTTTGCATTCTAACATCAATTTTGCATATGACTAAGTGTTTAACCACAGAGAAATTCGCATAACGGATATCCGAACAATGAGGACCCTCTCAACAAGCAGAATCAATAAAGATGACGCATCAAGGCACTTCTAGGAACGAGCCTTCTCAATGAAGGGGCACGATTATTATCTCTCAATGAAGGGGCATTCCCATTATTTTTCAAGGGGCATTCTAACTGTCCTCCACTCAAGGGGAATTCCCATTTTTCACTCATAAGGCATTGTCATTATCTCTTCACTCAAGGGGCATGACCAATATCCTTGTTGTACCCCAAAATTTGCCCTCCCACATTCTTCAAGAAATTGCCAAGTCATGCTTCAAAGTTCTCCAAGGGTTGCACAGTGCAAGAGCCTCCTAAACAGTCAAGATTAGGGTTTGTGTTCTGATCAAGAAAATGAAGTTTCCAAAGTTCCAATCAAGTCTCATATGCCTACAAATATGGTCAAGCATCCTCATATCAAGTTTCAAGACATTCAGCTCAAAATTGCACAGTCAGAAACCCTAATTGCACTACAATCAACTGTAGGGGCAAAATGGTCATTTGGCAGTCAAAAGTTCAAATTTTTGGTCAACATATCATTTTGAAGCCACAAACATAATTTGATCAATGCTTGATCATGATTCTCAAAATTTGGCTCAGAAATCATCAAGATGCAAAAGTTTCCTTATTTGGACAGCTGAAAAAGTCAACTGAAATTGACCAGGGCATAACTTTCACATGGATTATCAGAAAAATTCCATCCAAAGCTCATTTTGAAGAGAAATACATTTCCTACAACTCATCTTCATACTTCAAGTCCAAGAAATGCCCTCACAAAAGTTATCAATTTCAACATTATAGGTCATTTTCAAAAGTCAACAAAAAGGGACTTTAAGTCAAAGGCCATAACTTGAGATTGGTAAATCAAAATGACATGGGACCAAAGGCATTGGTTAGAGGACTCAAAGACCTTTCCAAAATGTCCAAGAACATGAGAAAAGCTTAAAAATGGAGCAAGTTATGCCTTGTGGAAGTTGGGAAATTTTTGGATATTTTGAAAAGTCAACATTGATTCAAATGGTCTAAAATTGCTAATGGGCCCATTTTTCTTCCACAATTCATCATTCCAAGCATGTGCACGACCACTTGGCCCAAAGGGAAGTATTTTTTCATTTTTTATTTATTTATTTGAATTTTTATTTATAATAATTCACTTAAATCAATTAAATATGTGAAAAATATTTAACTTAACCTAACAAATCTTTTTGTACATGTTTTATTCTCAATAATTTGTGCATATCCCAATATAGAAAGATTTGGAGAGATTGGAGTTGATTTGTATCAAAAAGCACATGGAAAATATTTGAAAAATAAAGCTTGGAAATCAAATCTCAAAATCATGAATACAAGAGATTCTGATCAAATTTGTTAACCTAATTGATTCATTACATAAGCCTAAACATAACCCTAATGCTGGAGACCATAAAGCTGCGCAGAAGCCACTGATCAAACTTGGAAAAATTGGCAAAAAAACTCAATACTGAAAACTGACTTGCATGGCGATTCAAGGCAGAATTTTTGTTTCAATAGCTTGCTCAAGCATCACTGAACGTTTCCCAATCAAGAACATCCATCAAAACCTCAGGAATTGGTATACAGAACTTGAAATATCTCATGAAAAATTCATAATCGTGTTTTCCAATCTATGCATTTTCATGACATTTTAATTATTGATTCATGTTCCTGGTATGATTCTAAAGCTAACCCATGCGTTTAATTGGATTATTACGTGCTATAGGTGATTTCACCATTGTTAAATGTTAGGGTTTACAGGACCTTAAATTGGGGATTTTGAAACAAAGAAAAATTAGAACCCCTGACCACCACCATTCAAACCAGCGCATTTGGACGAAGACAATGGAAATCTCGCGCTCAATTTATGAGCACTTAATGGCTAATCGCTATTTTCTCAAAGGACCCATTCTGAAACGGTGAAAAAACCGTGGCTTATGATTTGTGTTTCAGGAACATGAAGAAGACGACGTCGTGGCTGCCAACGATTGGCTGGTTTGAAAACTCGCGCGCGAAGATTCATTAACGTTGTTGTTTCTTTTATAATATTTGTTGTTGGTTTAATATTAATAACGCGTTAGTTGGCACAGTTGGTAAGCGAGAGCGTTGGCAATGTATATGACCTGGGTTCGAGCCCCAGGTCTTCATTCTTTCTATATATTTTTTCCTCTAATGTTCATATGCAGCGCAAGCGTTATGGATCACCATACACTTCCAAGATCCAGTCGTCCACGCGTTGGTTACATCAATCTAAAGGCTCATATTTAAGGCATAGGGTAGGCCCTGGTCAAAGGTGCCACATAGTGTCTGGAAAATTCAACGAACCTGAAGGTCATTGGGCTCAAATTCATGGGCTATACCTCCTATTTGGGGTATGAACCCCCAGGTTTGCAAATTCCTCTTTATTTTTTTTTCTTTATATTTTTTACTTTCAATTATTATATTTATTTAATTCTGTCAATTTAATTATATTTTCACAAAAATACAAAATATCATAAAAATCAGAAAAGAATTAAAATAATAAATATTTTTATTTCTAGTATTTTCATAAATAAATTGTATATAATTATTTAGTTTTAAATTAGGTTGCAATTTTAATTCTCTTTAACAAAAATCTAAAAAATGTAGAACTAGGGTTTTATTAGTAATTTTTTTCATCTTTTATTTTTCTTTTCATGATAACCAAATATTATTATTTTATTTATTTTCATAATTAAAATTGTATATAAAAATTAGGTTTAATTTAGGTTAAAAACTTCAATATTTTCTTAATAAATTAAAAGCCATTAGAATTAGGGTTAGTATTAATTTCAATTAATTAATTCCTTTTCTATTAAATCCTAAAATACTAAAAAACACCAAAAACAAGTCCTTTCTTTCTTTTAACTTTAATTAACTAATTAATTTCATCATGTAATTTAATTTTGCAAAAGGGTCCAACGCCCTCGTTCTTAACTTCTTATTAATTCGCGTTTTTATGTTATTTCAATTAAATATTTATGTATCTCTCCCGAAGCCGTGTAAATAATTGCTCGCACTTTTAATTCTTTATTTACTT
Source organism: Vicia faba (assembly GCA_948472305.1). NCBI lineage: Eukaryota > Viridiplantae > Streptophyta > Magnoliopsida > Fabales > Fabaceae > Vicia > Vicia faba. The sequence continues at coordinate 1,110,573,057 of OX451737.1, read as the reverse complement.
TGTTTATTTATTTTTTGTCAAATCGGGTTCGAGAAACTTTTGGCGATGTGGACCCGCGCCTTTTGTAATAGCTTAGATTTTTTTTTACGTTCCCGCAACTTTTTTAACTGTTAATCAAAAGCATGAAAGAATGTATGGACAAAATAAAAAAACAAGCGTAGAACACCAATAACATGACAAGATAAATGCAAATGAAAACGACACACGAATCGCACACACCACCCCTAGGGTACGCCTCACTGTTGCCTTGCCTCGAAAGGTGATCGTCGAGTAGAGGATGTCTTAGTAAGTCCTCATGATCCGGGAACCTGGCATGAGGGTAGCTTCTAAGGTGTCTTCCCATTGCTCTGGTGATCACCATGTCCCGAACCTCGAATTGACCCGAACACCTCCAACGGTGGTGCTACCTACCTCTCAATGGCGGGATGGCACTACTTTAAAGGACATTTACACAGACGAATTCCTTAGGGTAGGTAGACGACTCTAGATACTTGCTCTAAATTTCAAAACAAATCAAAATACTTTTCACACCAACACATTTTCAAAAAAGCTTTCGAAAGCATTTTTCAAACACTCTTGAGGACCGATACAAGAGTCGAACTGGAATTTTCAAAGAAACTTTTTTAAAACCCACATTGAAAAGCAAACAAACCATTTTTGAAAACACAAGTGAGCAAGTATCTAAGAGCCCATGGATAACCATGGATAGAAAGGGTGCTAACACCTTTCCTTTCTGTAACCTACCTCCCGAACCGAGAGCAATCTCTTTAAGGAATTTTTCTGTGCTTTTGTCCTTTCCATTTGGAGAAAATAAAAGACGGTGGCGACTCTTGCTTCCGCGACATTTCGCGAACCAGCATTAAACAGTCAGTTCCAGATCCACCGATCACAATCCTCATATCAAAGGCATGACATGCTGTTATCCAACTCGTATGGGGAAGTCAATTCGAGATTCAGAATCTCTCATAAGGCACTAAATATCCAAGGGGCAAGTTTATATCACTTGGGGCATACCACAGTTACAAATCTCACCAAAAGTCGACAAAAATTGCTTGTTTGTGCCAGCAATATCAGATGGCGTCAGTATCAGGTCTTCAGATCCTTCTGTGACAGTTCTTAGGAAGTTGCTTAGGAAGGTTGAGATTATCAGAAATTTTAGATCCGGTGACGGACCAGTAAGCACAAATGTAAAATATGCCAAGATGTTGATACCAGGGGCAGGTAAATCCCCACAGGCGCGTCTGTCATAACCCCGTTTTTACCCCTAAGATTTCATTCATCATGATACCTATTCATTCATTCATACATTGTTTCAATTTCAAGAAAATGAGATCACAAGCGTGAGTCTCTGGTTGGATTTGATTTAACTCTCCTCAGTGGCAACTTGATTCAGGATCTGGCGTCTCACTCGCGTGTGACACCTGTGGTTTTTGTGTATATATCTGCTCATGTGTTGTTGCCTAATTTTTACGGAAGTTGGTCACATTTAATAATAGTTTGTGTCTTGCATTTCGCCTTGCATCAGTTTCGAGTCTCGCATAACTGTGAATTGGTTCAGAATCGAGTCTCGTATTACTGTCTGTCTGATCATTTGCATCATAAGCATGATGCGCTTCATGAACAGTAAGCATACTCATTGCGCATTGAGAAAATATTAAAATATAGTTACATTGCATGTACTGTCAATCATATTTGTATTCAACATCAATAAATCGGGTTTCCGATTAATGTGCATATCAGTTCAAAACAATAAGATCGAGTTAATTGCATCTCATGCATTTTGGTGTTTCATGCGTCTGTTTGAACCAATCCACGGTCTTTAAAGTAAAATTTCAGTCTTTTAAACAGACCAGTCGAATTTTTATTCGACTGCGTGCAAAAGTTAAAAATATTTCTTTCCAGTTTACGCCTGAAAACGACCATTCTATGAGACTTCCGGTCGCGTAGTTTGTGTCAGTGCGTTCAAAATAAATTTTCAGTAAGAGAAATGAATCAGTTATTTTATTGGCCGATTTCACAAAAATACTGCGAATATTTCTTTCGAGTTTTAAAACCAAACTACACATTTCTTGAATCAATATTCCGCGTAGTTTATTTTGGTATACTCATTGGATTTTTTCGACTTCATTTCAGTCGTTTTCGAACTGTCTGCGCCCATTTTTAGCGGGTATTTTATTTTCGATTTTGACCATTTCCGGAGACTTTTTATAGTCGTCAGTGCATGTGAATCATGTCAGTATGTTTGCTTTGAATTTACGATTTGTTGTTTGTTCGATTTAATTCGTTTTCAATTAATTTCGATCATTTTCCACTTAATTCAAAAATTCAAGAAAAAGTATTTTTAGTTAGTATCGTTTCTATACATGTGTATATTAGCAAATTTAAATTAAATTCTCTCTATTGATTTTTTTTCCCATAACTGTAACAAACACTTGATGTATCTAAATGTAAAATTAAAACCAGATTGATTTTCTTGTGGGGGAAGCACTGACCCACATGACATAAACTTTGTAGTTTCTGATTCTCATTGGCATTGCTAATTTTACAATATTTTTTATGACATGCAATTCTGCATTTACTAGGGTCATCATTATAGTTTATAGTTCCATGCATCAAAAGTAATATTATAAAAAAAAGGGAAATATCAGTTGGGTGCATTTGATGGTTAAATAATAATCATAGAACTAATCAACTTCCAAGGATTACATACTTCACGGGTAAGGTAAGGCACTGCTAAAAACTTTGGTGTAGACAGAAACAAAACGTCACATAACTTCACCTCACCCTTCTTCCTCTCAAGAGAACCCTCTGCAAGCTCCATCTCCATAACAAAATCCATAACCGTTTCTCTCCTCCTCTAACCACCACGACTTCATCTTCTTCAATTCAACAGTTCACCATTAACCTTCAACCGTGAGCTTCTTCCACCTCACTCATCATAGTAACAACCTCACCTCACCATAACGATACCTTCCCTCACTTTCAAGAATAAAAAAAACCGCTTCTTCTTATCCAGATTCGATTCTCGTTCAACCACCACTTCTACACCATCGCTTCACCTTTACCACAATCTTCTCCATTACCTTCATCCACCAAACTCCATAGCTTCACCGTAACAACCTACTTTCACCATAACGCCACCTCCATATTCCTTCATCAACCTTCACTATTAACCTCCATCAAGTACCATCAATAATCGATTCACATAACCTGTAGAACATAATCGCTAATTCAGAAAGAAAAAAAGAAGAAAAAGAACGCAACATTCAATGCATCTTCATCGCCATCAATGATTTCGCTTCAAACGATCTCTCAACTCCTCCAAAGCAACTCCAGTTTCATTGGTTACTGCACCAAAGAGGAAGAGGTCAAGATTGGTAAAGCATGAGGGTGAAAATCCAGCGATTTTGAGTGTTCGCAGCAGCTCCGTTTCTTCAATTTCGAAGGCTGAGAATGATCAACCATCAAAGACAGAAAATTTTTCATCAAATTCAGATAAGTATAATTAGGGATCTGGTTTCTTGTTGTTGTGTGAATTGATTTCGATTTAAAGGAGAAACAACGGAAGAATTGAGACGAGGATAGAGATTTGAGACCGACCGGAAGTGGCGACGGCGGTGACAACGATGAAAGACGGCGGATTGGCTTGACGATGAGAGGCGGTCAGCGGCGGCTCGTCTCCTACGACACTGAAATCTCAAGGAAATGATGAGGATGAAGATGAGAATATCGATCCTTATGGTGGTTTGTCCGATGATGAACAGAAGAAAATTCTTTGTTGGAGTTACTGCAAAAATATGGTGGATATTGATGTTACATTCCAAGAGTTGAAGGAAACTGACATTGGGAAGAAGAAGAGAGATTCCGTTTCATTTGAGTTTGTGTGGGAATTTGAAGTAGGAGGAAGATCTTAACGAAAAAAGTGATTTTGAAGTTTTTCAGCTTAACTAAGACAATTCCCAAGGTCCATGGGCTGATATGGTGATAGGCCCGAATATAGTGAATTTCTACACCTCCCCAAGATTACCAATGCACACCCTGAGGGAGGATTGGATTCATACTCACACTAAGGCCCAACGGGTCTTACAGCGTATGTTGAGTGCAAAATTGGTGTTGTTTTACAAGTGTAAATAGTTGGCACTCAACGACTTAATTGTATAGTTTTTGGTGATAATTCCCCCACTTTTGTATAGTTTTTGTTTAGTTTTAATATTTGTTAATTCGTTGTGTAATTGTATAAATTTGGTTGAGTTTGATTCATTTCCATTCATTTTGCAGGTATTAAGTCACTTTTGGAGCATGAACAATAAAGTGTCGAAGACACGGTTTCAAACGTGCGATTTTGAGCAACGAAACCAATGCATCAACAAATAAATCTCAAAATCAAATAATAATGAATCATCAATTTGGTTTGCATTAATTCATTTTTAGATAGGAAATTGAATAATCTTTCCAACGCTTCGAACCGGGCGCAAATCGGAGTTACGGTTCTCAAGATACGGCTGAAACAGTTTTGCATACTGTCATGCTCGCTAGACCCACGCTAGGTGTGGCTTCTAGCGAAGGTTCCAGTGAAATTTTGATGTTTTGGCTTGTGCTCGCTGGAGAGCTCGCCTAGGCGAGTAGCTCGCTATGCATGGAAACCCACGATGTGCGTGGGTGTAAAAATATCATCTCACATATTCTTGGTCCACAGGCTGCCACGTGAATAAAAATGACTCCACGCACTGCGTGGGTGATGCTCGCTGTACGTGGGTCTCTGAAACTTTATTTATTCTTTCATTTCTTCATTTATAGTTATGGGTTTTTTTGGGTGTTCTTTGACCCAAACTTCATCACTTCAATTCTTTGTGGATTTTAGCTCAATAACAACACATGGATGATGCATACTGCTGATTAGGAGGTGAATTTGCTTCGATCGGTCCGACAAACCGTTAGATTCAGGTTTATCTTCTCTTCTCTTTATGGGTTTTTCATGTTGTTGGGTTTTTTGTATGAATTTCTTCTTGAACATTGTATGTATGTATTTGTTGATTAATATATATAGTTGCTTTTATAAACCTTTATCAATGTTGTCTTGATATTGGGTTTGATTGCTTTAGAGATGAAGGATTGAACTTGATATTAAGTTAGGATGACATTTGTTAGCTCCTGAACTCTAGAGATGTATTTAGGGCTAGTACTCACTTGTATATGTGTTTAATGCTTCTGTTTCGCTTTGGAGACGAACGAAATAGTCGTAATCGCGTTGGATGTTTGGAGACAAATGCCGACATGATTGATACGTGAGGATAAGAGCGAGTAATTGTGATTGTGTGTGTTGATTAGCAGATTTTTTGCTGCATGTTTGATTAGAAGGAAATGCAATACCTATTGACTAATTTCCCATACTTTAGTTTTATGTCATTTTGTTTTCCGTTTTTAAATTCAATCATTCAAAACCAAACTCACAAACTTAGAGATTGTCGAATGGCAATTCAACTATATCTCTGTGGACACGATAAATCCCGGATAAATATTTCCAAATATTTTGTTGCTTCCGCTATACTGCAGTTCAACAGCGTATTACACCCCCTATTGCTGGATACCCCCCCCCCCCCCCCCCCCCCCCCCCCCCCAAGGAAACAAAAATTGGACTTATACAAAGCCCAAACAAAATTTCAACTACACCTCCTTTTCCATTTATACCTCCCAAGGTATTTTGCTACTAAATGATTAATGCTTGAGAATTTGAATTTGGTACTTTAGAATATTATATTGCATTTATTTTTCTGGTCATTTCCATATAAATTTCTTAAATTTGTGAATATTCTGATTTTTGGTGAATTTAGTGTATTTTTCTAGAATTTTAATATTAGTTCCTTTATTCAATAAATAATAACAAATATCAAAATGCCTCCAAAAATTCCAATAAAAATAGTGGATCACCCTGACATCATATATTGATTAGACAGAAAATTTCAGAATTTAATTCATTTGTTTGATGGACATTTGGAATTTCCTTTGTAAAAATTCATTTAAAATCTAATAAAACTTCAAAAATAACAAAATAAATATTAAAACATAAATAAAAAATGTGAGAAAATTGTTTTGAAAACTTAAAAATATATAGAATCTGGAATAAAAACCTTGAGTTTCAATTTTTAGTTTAACTTAGGTTTATGAATTTTCTTTTTTAAATACTTATTAACCCATAAATAATTCTAAATAAATACAAAAATACATTCAAAAATTCTAAAAAAAATTGAGGTTAATCCATACAATATTATAGGCTTAAGATAATTTTAGTTTAAGATAACTCTCTCTTTAGGTCATAGTTTCACATTTTTTATTTTAATTCCAATTTTTAATGCCATAAAACTTCCCAAAATCAAAATAAATACAAAACAGAAAATACAAAATCTTGAAAATTTTCACATTAACTCCAAATAACATGTTAAGTATAGGGTAAAATGATTGGTATTCAATTCACAAGTTTAGTATTTTTCATAATCCATTTTTGTAAATAACCAATTAGGAATTAATTTCTACAAGAAAATTCATAATAAACTCATAAAAAATGATAAAATCACCAAACTAATTCTGAAATTTTTGTTAAATTATGAAGTTTCTGGATAAAATTCTTTGGCACATTGATTTTTCACCCTTGAGTCAGTGGCCAATATATTGGTATTTGGTATATTTTGTACATAGTTTTAATTCACTAATTGTTTTGTGCCTCAAAAATCTTGAAACAAAAATCCCAAAAAATGTAATAATCTCATTAACATAGTATAGCATCTGGAAAAAATAATGGTTGACCTTCTTACATGAATTTTCTATTTTTGTACAATTTTGTGAATAAATGGTTGGTTTTTAGTTGGTTTTTAATACAAATTAAATAGTAAATCAATTCTGAAAAATATGAAAAAATTCATGGTTTAGTTTGAGGTAATTTCAACTAGGGTTACTTCTTGAACTTTTCTGTTTTGAGTTAGCATTATATGTCCTCCTTTGTAAATCTAGTTTTAGAATAAATCGGTTCATGTACATGATTCATAACCTTTTGCCTTGTATACCAAGCTATTGTGGACTTCAATTGTGGTTTGCTAGTGCCTCTTGATTGTGTTTTTGACATGGTTTCACTTCTGACCTTGATATGGATTATTGAATGGTGATTGAAAATAGTTTCATTTGGTTTGGATGGCTATTCACTTTGAATCAACACACACTACACCTAGTTCATATGCATAGGGCTTTGTACACCTAGAATAGGTTCCCACTTAATGCTAAATGGCTAGTTATGTGTTATACATGTTCGAATAAGTCTCCAAGTGGTTTTTACTTTGATTTGGTTTGAGGTTTGAAATTCATTTTGGTGAAGTATATGATGTGTCACTTTGTGAATCATGTTGTAAATGGTGTTCCTTCTTTTGTTGCAATCCAATTCATGTTTATTTTTTGTATTTGATTGAGATTCACTTATGACTTGTACATATTCTACTTGTCTTTGTATGGGCACCATTGCATTTAGGATAAGTCCCATTGTTTTCCATTTGTGTTTTGTAAACTGTGCACATTCAGTTTGTATTGTGTTTGCCTTGCAGGTTTTGTACATGATTGTGATTCCTTTGCAATCAAGCCATACTTTGGTTTTGTATATATAATATAAACGGTTCTGACTCATTTTGTTTGTTGATTTCAGTTGCTTGAGATTTATATTTGCTTTCGTAGCTTTGCTTTGGAGCTTTCTTGCTTGGTAGTGCTCTTGTCCCTTTTACATCTTCTGCACTTTTTCTTTTTTGATGCCATGAGAAGTAGGACTGGAGACCGTACCACTTGGACGGCAATATTATGGAAGTCCTCATTAGGAGGCAATGTTTTTTATTGTTTAATTTTTCAGGTTGCAAATAAAATACCTCAAAAGAGGCATGTGGAGTAGGGTTAGTAATCAATCCCCACGCATTCTAGTCTGTGTCGTTCTTATGCTCACTTTTTGCAAGTTCCGAGCTCTGAACATGTACCAAAAGATCTTGTTTGATACAAATAAAATCCCTCAAATAAGGCAAGAGGTAAGGGATCATGCAATCGATACCCTCGCTTTCTTTAGCTCATGTCGTCTGACATTGATGCTTGGTATACGCACACATCTTTTCTTTTTTCATCTACCTTACCCGATGATATGATATCGTGGTAATGGATGGTTTTGAGTAGCAACTTGTCATTTATACAGTTGCTTGGTCTAATGCTTGGTTGACTCGGATGATTTGCTCTCCTTGGCTATGGCAGGACCCCTTTTCTCATTACTTGGATTGTGCCTTGTAATTGTTTGTTTTTTATCGAGTGGATCTCGATTGTTTTGTACATTGTGTGCTTTGTTTGTTCATTGTTTGTGCATAAATTAGCTTGACATGTTGTACGTTTGCATCTTGCATTCATATAGCGCTTGTGTGCTTGTTCATATGTGTTTACTAACCGTTTTGTTGACAGCGCTATGGTAAGAAGCAAGCCCTCCAAGTTGCCAAGTGAGGGCTTCACTTTGTTTGCTTTATTACTTGTGCTTGTCCATGTTTGTTTGTATGTTGTGTTTTGTAAATAATAACTTCAATGTGAAAGAAATGAAAACATATAAAATACACCATGTACATATTAACTTTACTTTGTTCACTTGTAAAACTATGCATAGCCTTGACGCGCTAACTAGTCTCCCACCCTGTTGCATGTAAATACATCACACTTTAAAATACATTTTAGTAAATACTCAAACAAATAAAAAGACATTAAAAAAACAACTCACTCACTCTTTCTTTGGTTTTCTTACCTTTTTCCCATTTGGGATGGCTTGACTTGTAGCTAATAGGAAACCATAAAAAACACATAACACAATAAAAACTCGTAGGGAGAACTACGCGAATTTTGATCCCCCATTGCACAAGGGAGGTACGTAGGCAAATGATGTCTACTTGAATTGTTCCAAATCCACATAAAATATACAACCCTCTTTTCTTCATGTAAATACAAGTAAACAAGCAATAATAATAATAATAACAAACAACAAGTGGTTCCCTTTGAGTACCAAGGACGTGTGGGGTGCCTAACACCTTCCCCCTGCGTAATCTGACAGCTTACCCATATCTCTATATTTGTGGTTTTCTCGTTATTTTCCCTCTCTTCTCTTAGAGTAAATAAAAGATTGTGGCGACTCTTGCTTTATTTGGATCTTGGTCTTCTATACCTCGAAATCTGAAAATCGCGCCGCTGACAGCGTCCAAATATTTTCTTAAGACTGTTACGAAGACCCCTATTCAAATTCTCGCAGTCTCTTTTGGCAAGCAAGTTCAGATACCTCAATATCATCATTGGGGCAATTCACAAAAGGTCCTCTTTTGAGGCAGTTTCATAAAGGTCCTCTTTTGAGGCAGTTCCAAAGGTCCTCTTTTGAGGCAACTTTCAAAAAGTCCTCTTTTGAGGCAATTACCAAAGGTCCTCTTTTGAGGCAGTTCACAAAAGGTCCTCTTTTGAGGCAATCGTAAAGCTCATATTTCGAGGAAATCTCCAAAGGTCCTCTTTTGAGGCAACTTTCTAAAGGTCCTATTTTGAGGAAATTTCATAAAGGTCCTCTTTGGAGGCAGTTCCAAAGGTCCTCTCTTGAGGCAATTTCATAAAAAGTCAAAATTCAAGTTCCTATAAAAAGAAACCTTGCAAATGCACATCATGTAAAACTGAGTCCCTTTCAAGACACCAGTCAAGAAAGTTGGGAAGTTTTGCGGAATAAACCGAGTCCCTTTCGAGACAAAAGTCAAGAAAGATGGGAGGTTTAATCTTGATAGTCAGTTAATGGACCCAACACCCTCCACATAGCAGTTCCTCTTAACAGAGATACATATCTCCAGCAGATTACTACTACAAGATTGGGGCACTTTCCAACAATCATCTTCCAATCCCCAGCACAATTATCATCTCCAATACATCCTCCACCGTCTAAAGAGTTTTAGCTATTCCCCAGCATGATCATTATAATTCCTCAAATATGATTCAATGGATTTAATTCCCCCAACAAATTCATTCTTCCAGACAATCTTCAATCCATCAGTCGATTTTATCTCTCCAAATATACACAGTTGTTCCTCCCCCGACGAAGTTTATTCGAAGATATTATCCCCAGTAGAGTTAACACTCAACAAGATAGTACATCAGAGATTCATCCATTCCTCCTGCCCCCATTAGAGTTGACGCTCGATCAAACAGTACATTGGAGGACTATCCACTCCCATTATCCTCAAGAGAGTTAAAACTCAATCAAGACGGTATATTTAGAAGATTAATCATCATCTCTAAACTCTTCAAGTCAAGAAACATGCAATCAAATTCCCTTTGAACACTTTCGTCCCCAAGCTCGATTCGAAGATCTTTGACGAATTCTTCCTCCCCGGTAGAATACAAGAAGAAGCCTGCTATAGATGCCTCGACGCGATCAATATACAATACATCTTTTCCTCATCAATACAACTCAATATGTAACAAATACCTATATGCTCTATGCGAGTCATGTTGATTCAATACCAAATAGATTATACAAAAACTCCTTCTCCAGCATAATTCATTCAAGCCTATTATCCCAGAAGAGTGGGTATCCATCTGAAACCAAGTCAGGTAGTGCATCGAAATATTTTTATATCCTCTATCTTTGATCAAAAGCAGTCAAATGTGCATCGAAGGATTTCCGACTTTTCTATCTCCAGGCAAATACTATCCAGTTACTCCAGTCAGGATACATCCAAATCAAGAACTTTAGCAAATACAACAATCAAATCAACTGCAAATCCCCAACTTTTTTTCAATCAAAGACGGGAGTTCCTAATACAGTTGCTCCTTAACAAAGATTTGCTACATCAAGTTTATCCAACTACACAATCCATACATACATATTGACTATATAGTTCATACACATTACAAACATATGCATATCACGTACAACATGCATCTCATACATCATTGCATCACATAAAAATAATTCTATTTTTCAGATTTTCACTTCCAAAACAGGTAAAATTCAATCATCAAGTTTCTATCATTCAAACGCTCAACGTGTTTCGATTGAGGACAGACACAGCCGGCATAAAAAGTCATCACTGCATAAGTTCGCGAGCAGCAGTGAGCACCAAAGTTCGCATAAGTCCTCGAGCAGCGGTATTCAATTTGAACATTGCGTAAGTCTTTGAGCAGCAGTGAGCACCAATCCATACTTTGGCTGAGGACAAACACAACCAGTATGCTGACAACCCATACTTTGGTTGAGGAAAGACACAACCAGTATGCTGACAATCCATACTTCGGTTGAGGACCGACACAACCGGTATGCTGACAATCCATACTTCAGTCGAGGACAGACACGATCGGTATGCTGACAATCCATACTTCGGTCGAGGATAGACACGATCGATATGCTGACAACCCATACTTTGGTTGAAGACAGACACAACCAGTATGATGACAACCCATAATTTGGTTGAGGACAGACACAACTAGTATGCTGACAATCCATACTTCGGTTGAGGACCGACACAACCGGTATGCTGACAATCTATACTTCGGTCGAGGACAAACACGATCGGTATGCTGACAATCCATACTTCGTTCGAGGACAAACACAATCAGTATGCTGACAACCCATACTTTGGTTGAGGACAGACACAACCAGTATGCTGACAATCCATACTTCGGTTGAGACAGACACAACCGGTATGCTGACAATCCATGGTTTGGTCGAGGACAAACACGATTGGTATGTTGACAATCCATACTTCGGTCGAGGACAGACACAATTGGTATGCTGACAACCCATACTTCGTTTGAGGACCGACACAACCGGTATGCTCATAATCCATACTTTGGTTGAGGACATAAACAACCGGTATGCTGACAATCCATACTTCGGTCGAGGAAGACACGATCGGTATGCTGACAATCCATACTTTGGTTGAGGACAGACACAACCAGTATGCTGACAATCCATACTTTGGTTAAGGACGACATAACTAGTATGCTGACAACCCATATTTTGGTCGAGGACAGACACGACCAGTATGACACCAATCTATCTCATTGTGCTTTGGTTGAGAACATACATAATCGGCATAAAGAACTGACATTCAATTTCAACACTGCATAAGGCCTCGAGCAGCAGTGAGCACTTTTAATCTATACTTTGGTTGAAGACAGACGCAACCAGTATGAAGAATCAATATCAACTTCAACATTTCCTAGGAAATGAGCACTCCAGACCATTCGGTCAACATCGCACTAAGCCCCGAGCAGCGGTTGGATCAAAATCTATTTCTGACACTCCATATGGCATCTTTAAGCCCATCCCAGCATATGCAGCACATCTTTTCTTAACCCCGGATATGGTTCAAACACAATCGATACATCGATTGATTCTGATACCTATTCCTTATTATTCTCCAGATACAATTCAGACACGGTCGAGACGTTGACTCGTTCTGATAATTGTTCCGTTGAATCACCCTGATGGCATCTCGAAGCCCATCTCTAACCTATCAACGACAACTCTTCTTCAGTAAAATACCGCATATCTGGTAAAAATCACAATTCTTTCAAATGCATCAGAGCTAAGTATGCAAACAGCGCCTCAACATCATCATTCCACAAAGCTATCTAATAACTTAAATATTCAATCATCTCCTACCTTCCAGTCACGAATGGCGACCATGCCAATCTACCCTTTCAGGTATGAGAAGATTGAACAGGGGCAGCTGTTGCACCCCAAAATTTTCTCTCTCATTTTTAAGTTCAAGATATTTCTCCATATCCAACTGGTTCTAAACAATTCAAGATGCTTCAAAGATTAATCCACAAGCCTCCTCCTAAGCAGCCAACTTCAGCTAGGGTTTCACCATTCTTAGTGCAAAATGAAATTTCAATGTCTCAAATGGACTTCATGTATTCTCATATGTTCTTAAACATCTCCATGTCAAGTTTCAAGCCTCATAGCTCATGATTGCTCATTCAATTAGTCAGATGATTAAAAACCAATTGTATTGGGTTGAAAGTCAATTGTGGCCAAAATACAGTCAAACATCATCATTTTTTGTCATCATCAAGGATTTGACATCACATTCTTCATATGATCAAGTATTGGCCATGATTCATCAATAAAATCCAAGCATGCTTCAAAAAATTGAAAGTCTAAGCTAGGGTTTTTGTTAGGATAAGTCAACCCAACTTTGACTAAGGCTATTTTCCTCATACTTCATCAGAAATTCTTCAAACAAAACTCATTTTGAAGAGAATTAAATTCTATACAACTTTGTCACTTATAAAATTTCCCCAAAAAGTGCTTCATTTGAGAGATATAGACCAGTACATTACAGGTCGTTTTCAAAGTCCCCAATAAGACATCTTTTTGCAAAGAAGCATAAATGAACATGGAAACTTCAATGAAGATGAAACCAAAAGGGTTGGTTAGAGGACATCTTGGGATTTCTAAAAAGTCAAAAAACACTAAAAAATATGGAAAATTGAGCAAGATACAAGTTGTGCAAGTTGGGTATTTTTTAGGAGATGCACAAGGAAAAATACTTGTCAAATCCAAAAAATTTCCAAATGGGCCTAACTTTTTTTTATTCAAATACAAGTTAGAACATCTAAGCCCAATGCCACGCCACCATATTTTTTATTTTATTTATTTTGGATTTTTAATCATTAAAATTCAGTTTAATTAAAATAAAAGATATAAAATAAAAGATATAAAATCAAATATTAAATGCAAAGATTGATTTTTTATCATTCTTGGAGCCCACGCAAGCCAAAATAAATGTTAATTTCGAAATTAGGCAAGAGATTGAATGAGAATGAATCAAAAATGGCAATACTTGGTACAAATTTTCAATCAAATATCTCTACATGAATACCATATATTTTTTCATTATTTCTTGACCTGATTGCTTCCTCTATAAATACACAAGAGCCTCATATGCAAAAGAGAGCAAAAAATTAGCCATAGAAGATCACCACAAACTCTCAAAAATATCACATTTGTCAAAATTGCAAAAAACCATTTCAACCATTTTCAAAGGAATGACAGCCATCAAAACCATATTCCCACATCAAATTTTATTCAAAGAATACTTTTTTTGAATTCATTCGTGCAACCTCTTTCAAGCCTTTTCCATCATCAAATCTTGTTCTACAGGTAAGAAAGAGTAAGAATCGTCTCTCACGTGTAGTCCATATCGTGGGGAAAGCTCCATATTCATTCACCATCTTTATTTTAATTTAGAATTCGTGTTTTGTTTTCCAATACACTTTGACACAAACTAACCATTCTAATATATTTATATGGTGTTATAGAACGGTGTTGACTATTTACAGGTGAGATTTGATGCTATAATGAAGATCTACCATTGCTAGGTGGTCCAAAATGTTGAAACTCGGATCTCCAAATCTGGGAACTTCCAGTCAAAATGAATACCATTTTTAATCACTAATTCTTATTTTCATTAAAATTAATCTTTTTCTTAATTAAAAATACAAAAAAAAACATTTTCTTAAATAAAATTAATTGATTATATTTTTGTTAGGTTAATTGAAATTCAATTCTCTTTAAAGACTTAATTATTATTTTTAATTATAAAACAAAAATCCAAAAAATATTTAATTAGTTTTGAACATAATAACATTTTTATGTTCCTTTTAATTTAAAATTATCTAATATATAATTGACCTCTAATTTAATTAAAATCAATTCTAAAAATAATAAAAAACTAATATTTTCTTCTTAGGTTTAGAATGCTTTCATATTTTATTTGTCTCTTCATTTATTTATGATTTCTATTTAAATTCTAGAAAGGATATATAGGTCGCACATTTTACTTTGTAATAGCGTATATTCAATTTTCTCGCATTTTTTTTTTAATTATGTAATTTTTAATAGGTTGTAATAGACTTAGCTTTATTTTCCGCAAATTTCATTATTATGTATCTGCCTCTGAGTCATGTAATAGTGTAGGACTTGTCTTTACTTTTTCAACACTTTATTTTTCCGTATTTTATTAATAAGTAGGTGTGTATGGCAAGATTGAATAAAAATAAATGTTATATCACCTAATCCAAGATTAAATAACTAAAAATAACACTTGCACACTCACATTCTCTAGGGTAGCCCTCTATGTTGCCTTCGGAATTAATCGGTCATGTTCCTCGAAATGTAGGGGTGTCTTAATAAAAGTCCCGCGATACAATAAAATCATCATCGTCCCTCGACTTTAAAGATCATAGACCCTTCGAGTTGCCTACGATAAAAAATGATCTTTGTCCCTCGGTTGTTGCCTCGGTTAAATGATGATAGTCCCTCGGAAATTAAGACATTCCTACAATGTTGTCTTCGATGACCAAAAAGCGATGACCCTTCGATGTCCCGTTATGTCCAATAGATGGGGCCACCTATCAATCAATGATATGGATGGCCCTATCCTTTAAGGAATCAATGAATAAGAAAAGACTAGCGTAGGGTATATACCTCTGAATTTCTAAAGCTCACAATCTTTAAAAATCTCTTTTCAAACTTCAAATTCAAATCAACTTTCAAATCAAATTTTCAAACACTTAGCATTTTAAACATTTTCTTGAGGGCCGACACAAAAATGTTTCTGCTAATTACACCTTTTTTTTCAAGCATTTCAAACAAACAAATAAAGTGAGCTTAAGCAATCAAGAGCCCATGGATAACCATGGATACGAATGGTGCTTACACCTTTCCTTTGTATAATATACCCCCCTGTTGTACCCCAAAATTTGCCCTCCCATTTCCTCAACATTTTCTCATCACAAGACCTTTGAAGATCAAGATCCAATTAGGGTTTCCTCTGCTCAAGACTTCTCCTTTGCACTATGGACTCAAATTAGGGTTTGTGTTTGCCCAAGGATGTTTTGACCTAAAATGCCTAAGATGACTTTCATGCTTCATGTTGGACTCCCAAGTTTACCCATGCCAAGTTTCAAGTCTTGATTCCAAGTTTTGCCCAGTCAATTGGACAGTTGACCTATAAATCAGCTGTATTGGGGAAAAAGTCAACTGTGGCCAATTGACAGTCAAACCTCATGAAATTTGATCCACATCAACATTATGAACTCACATGAACCATTTGATCAAGTTTGGATCACAATTCCACAAGAAATTTGATCAGATCACCAAAAGGGCAAAATGGTCATTTTTAGGGTTTTGACTGCACAAGGGCAATTTTTGACTGTTTGACCTAGCCAATGGCAAATCAAGTTCACATATGGACTCAAGGACTCAATGGAATGGTCTTGACACATTCATCAAGCTCAAAAGATCCCAAGTACACAAAATTGACTGTTGAATTTCCCAGTCAATTGATCAATTTTGACTGTACACTGAAAAGTCAAACTTTGACTTTTTGGTCAAAATCAAGAGTCAAGATTCATTTTTCATCAAAACATGCCAAATCATGAAACTTGTTCACCAAGAAATCACAAAATGCAAATTAGGGTTAGAAAATGGAATTTTTCATAACTTAGAATTTTTCTAAGTTATGAAAAACCCTAATTTTTTCCCAACTTTGCCCCATCTTTTCACCAAGATCCATTTGGATTCAAACAAAAGTCAAAACATGAAAGTTGTAGCTTGTTGCATAATCTACAACTTTGATTCACAAAGTTTTCTCATTTGAAGCTTGTATCTCAAGTTACAATTTTTTGAATAGGGGCACTAAACCATTTTTAACTTAGTGAAATTTCAACCTATTTTGACAAGGTTTTCTACCCCACTTCAAGGCCACTTTTCATACCCTTCCACTTGGAATTTTAATTTGCATTTCAAAGATGGATTGTAGTACACATTCCAAGCTTTCCAAAATGTCCAAGAACTCATCAAACAACCTCATAACTTGAGAGATTCGAATTTCACAAGTTGGCAAAAATTCACTTTTGTTCTTCATCAAGACATGTTCATAATCTTGCAAATTTTAACTCAGCTTGCTTTATGCTTGATTACAGGTCCTTGAACCATTCCATACTCAATAATTTAATGCTTATTCATTGTGCCAAGGCCATGTTCTTTGTGTTCTAACATTGCATAATGGATTGATCTCAAAGTAGATAAAGTGCTTTATCCATTTTTGTAAAAAGCTAGCTTTATGTCAAATTGAAATCCAAGCAAGTACAGTTAGGATCTCATTGGCACAAGATTATGGACAAATTGCTCTGATCAAGAGAGGCTTATGCAGCAGGATTAGAGGCCCCTACTGACCTAAAACACCAAGTGACCATTGCTTGCTTCAAATTCAAGTAACATTGCATAACTTGTACCAACTCTCTCTTCAGCATAGACACACAAGAAAAAAGTTATCAAACATCTTCCATAGAACCTAACCAAGCCAAGACACGACCCTTGCACCTCCAAAACACCCTCCATCTCAGAATCATCCTCAAACTGCAAAAACAGAGTTGCCTCTGCAGTTTGAGTGCCAACTCCCATTTCCCTCGAGCATTCTTACCAAAATCAATCCATACACATTCCCTAGCATATATGCAAGCTAACCATGACCTAAAACCTGACCTGTAATCCCTCTAACAGCTTCCACCATTTTCATTTTTTTCCTTTTGCAGGTGAAGTTCTATAGCTTGATACAAGAAGTTACAAGACAAAGTAAGCATTGAAAATGCATCCCTGGACCTCAAGGAAGCTTTTCCAATCATTACCTTGCACTAGAAGTTCCTCATTCTCCAGATAGAAGTTCAGATGCACAGGTAAAACTTTGAACTCGTATCTCTCTTATCATGCATCTTTAGTCTTAAGTTTGTGAAGAAACAAGGTTCTACTCACAGCCCTGAGCATGTACATATCTTTACATTTTATTTCTTTTGCCTGAGTAGAGAGAATTTGTAGGTTGAAAATGGCAGAAAAACTAGGTTAGGATTTGGGGGAGGAGAAATTCTCCCTCATCTTAGAGAGTTAGGTCAAGTTCCATACATGGTTAGAACCGTCTCTTCATGCTGAACATTTGTTGTGTTATGAGTTTTTGCTGAAAAGCCAGGAATCGAGAGTTGGACATTGAAGAACAGGGGCGCGCGTTTTTTTGAATTTTGTTGCTGGAGGTTGAAGACAGTGTTCTTTGGGCTGGGCCTGTATATCTTTTCTTATTCACACCACTTAATTGCTATTACACCCCCTGAGCCCATTTGCTTTATTTTTATTCTTTTTTGACTTTTTCTTTTTTGATTGACTTTGTTTATTTTTTCTCATGACATTAAAAAAATAAAAATATTTTTTCCATCATTTTTTGAATATATGGCATATTTATTTGATTTATTTCTTTTGTTTGTATATAAATATTATATATATACTATTATTAGAATAAATAGAAAAATAGTGTAAATACATTTTTTTATTTTATTTTTTATTCACCTTCTGAAAATATTCCACATAAAAAAATACTTTTTTTTATTAAATATTAAATATTTTGCACATAATGCATATTTAAGAAATTAATATATATATAGATATATGTTTATTAATATATTTAAGCTAAAATATAAAAAAACTTGAATTTTTCATTTTTATTAATATTTGATACAAAAATACTTTTTTTTTTTCATAATATACTTCATTTTATTTTATTTTTATAAATAATAAATAAATATTTGTATTAAATTAGATAATAATACATTTTCTTTAAAATTAGGGTTTTTGCCCTAAATTCAAAATACTCCAAAAAAAAAATATATAATTTTTATTTTCTTTTCTCTTTTACATAAATAATATTTTTTCATACATATACAAAACATTTATTTTGCATCTTGCATTCTTATTTAAATTTTGTACATTGATTAAGTTGCAAATATTCAAATTGATGTAATAATTTTAGGTTTAAATTACTTGTCAATATCCCCATTTGAACATTTGTACCCCCCTTCCCATATTTGGTTTTGTAATAGCTTAGTAAATTTAATTTCGCACTTTATTGCTTTCTAATGATAACATGTTAGAATTAGGGTTTGTATGCGAAAAAACGATAAAAAATAGTTATGACCTAATCTCAAGATAAATAAGCATGAAAATGGACACACAAATCACACTTGCACCCCCTAGGGTATTCCACTTGTTGCCTTTCAAAATTGGGCCATATTGTATGTTGAACTTCTTTGGGCAAAGCAAACAATTTGAATGATCATAGTCCCTCGATAAAACTTTTCAAAATAAACAAAAACAAATGATCAAGTCCCTTAAAGAAAATTGCCCAAAGATATTTAACGCCGTTACAATTATGGTCTAAACGATGACCCGCGCCTGTCCCTCTCACATCCTAACACAAGATTGTCCACCAAATACAATGGTGGAACAAACTTGTTAAAAGGGTTAAAACATAACAATAATCTTTTGAGAAATTTAGGAGTAGATAACCTCTTAGTTGCTTGAATCAAACTTGCAAAACAAAACACTTGCCTAATTTCAAAATCACACATCACTACACTTTCAAAACAACTTTCAAAAACAAATGAAAACTTTTTCAAAAGACATACATCTTTGTATACATCCCCACATGGATCATTACAAAGGTTGCCACCACATTGGCATCTTTTCAAAACATTTTCAAAACCACACACCAAGCACCATTTCAAACAATTGAAAACCAAGGCAAGTTGATCTAAGCAAGTAACTAAGAGCCCATGGATAACCATGGATAGAAAGGGTGCTAATACCTTCCCTTTCTATAATCTACTCCCCGAATCCAAGAAAACATCTCAAAAGGTTTTTGCTGTGCTTTTTAACCTTTCCTTAGGATAAAATAAAAAGTCGGTGGCGACTCTTGCTAACCGCAACATTTGCGAATATAAACGCAAAACCCAAGTCAGTTCTCCCACCGTATCACAGAACTGGCGACTCTGCTGGGGACTTTTTTTTTTTAAAAGTGGAGTAACCTTAGGGATTAGATCACCTTTATTTTCAATTGATTGTCTTGTTTGCTTTTACATTTGTGGGCTTTGTATCGGAGTTTTATAGATCCTAACCCGGATCTGGGGATACCTTCTTAGAAAGTAGCAACAAGGCTGTGAGGGAACTGTGCGGGGTATACCGACATGGTTGAAGTAGTCTGCTACGTTGATGTGGCACTTTGGTGTGTACCGGTAACCCTTGAGTTCAGTCAAGGAGAGTACGGGGCCGCCGCGTGGTGTCATGAAGCATCAACTGACCTTAGGAACCTTAATTGAACCATCTTGGCCTTTTTAGGGTAGTGAGATAACTGACTTTGGTGCAGTCCGAGGTTGGTTGATACTCGATACTACACTCAATTGAGGGTTGCTTTCCTGGGATATTTCGGTCGCCAGTTCAGTGGCTAAATCGAAACGATGAACAATGAAAGTAATCCAGTGATATTGGGACCTTTAGAACCCGGTTACTTCTAATAGGACAGATTGAGCCCACCAAACTTCAAGAGGGTAATACCCAGACCTCATGCAGGCCTAAACTCTAAGGGTTTGTCTTGTGTGACTTGTGTGCCTTACCATGTTTGCCTTTGTGAATATTTGTGGTGTATCATAACATCATGACATCATACAACATCATGAGCATTGACTAACCATTTCAAGGATTTCGAATCTTCATCTTTGTTCTTGTTTTATAGGACATGGAAACTGCTCGCAGAAAGACAATTCAGATTAGCCTTGTAAAGATCCCTCCTCAGCTTAAGGAACTTATATCCAGGATTCCCGAGGGTTCTTCATTCAGTGAGAGACATGGAAGACTCATCAGCTTGGTCAACACCAACATTGAGGAGGATTTGATAAAGGTCCTGTTCCAGTTCTTTGACCCTCTGCATCACTGTTTCACTTTTCTGGATTATCAATTGGCGCCTACATTGGAAGAGTTCTCCCGACTTCTGAAGGTCCCTATCCTTGATCAACTACCCTACAACGGTACGGAAGAGGAACCCAAGCTTGAAGAGATTGCTAAAGCCTTGCACCTACAATCATCTGACCTCAAGGGACATTGGGAAGTTAGAAGTGGTATCAAGGGTTTCTTAGCCAGGTTTCTGTTCGAGAAGGCCCAAGAATGTTGGAACTCCCTTGACCTACAAGCTTTTGAAGAAGTTATGGCCCTCCTTGTCTATGGTTTGGTGTTATTCCCTAACCCAGATTAGCTTATTGATATCAGTGCTGTCCAGATCTTCATGACCAGGAATCCTATACCTACGTTGCTGGGGGACATCCTTCACTCATGTTACACTCGAACCATGAGAAGAAGGGGTGTCCTTATGTGTTGAACTCCTCTCCTGGGAAGGTGGTTTATTTCGCACCTTCCGCAATCAGTTTTGAAGAACGAGCGGGGTTTGAGATGGTCACAACGGTTAATGACTCTTACGCATGCAGATATACATTGGTGCCCTAGGTCCAGGGAAGACGTCACTATCATTGATCGTTGCGGGGAGTACCCTAATGTTCCTTTATTTGGAATCAAAGGAGGTATTACTTACAATCCATGCCTGGCTTGGAGACAGTTTGGTTATGCTCGGAGGGATGGCCCTCATGACATGTTAATTCCTAACATAGTTTTCGACTTCGACAACGATACTCAAGGACTTCGTCAGAGATTTATCAGAGCTTGGAGGATGCCAAGTAGGATGGACAGCAAGACACTGGGGCACAGGAACTCCATCCCGTTGGAACCCTACATGCTAGTGAAAAGAAGGTCCTGGAACTCACCCGCCTGCTGCACGAGGAAAGGAATCTCAACACCTACATCGCGCCAAAAAGGATGCGCAATGTCTTTTTACCCTAAGGGGTTATTTTGTAATATTTGGCCCATGAGGCATTTATGTACTAACGAATTTCTCCTTATTAATATGATGTGCGTTCCTTTTTGTCTACAACAAAATTTGAATGTTCTAAATCCTTGAATGCATTGCATACATACGCATTCCATTGCACCATATGCATAGCAGGTACCCTATTTCACAGGTTGCTTAATTTTCTTCGCTGTTTATGTGCACAGTCATCATGAATCCGGAATCATCCAGTGAGCAAGCAATCAAGGCCCTTCAGGCCCAAAGTGCACAGTTTCAAGAGATGGTCCTAAGCCTAGCCCAGGGTCAGCAAGAGTTGAAGACTCTACTCCTGAAGAAGAAGAAGAAAAAGAGAACGGCGATGTTCAACACCGGACGCAGATTTGGGAACACACTCCACAATGAAGCTGATCCAACCACTTCTTCTGCTGAGAAAAACAGTCCCCAAGGGGGAGGAGCTCCTAGTCCCGCAGTCTCCGACAACGAGACGGACTATAACGAGGAACAATACCCACCTGCTGCTGACAGATACAAACAATTGGAGGACCACTTGAGCGCTATGGAAATTCAGAACGTGCCGGGACTGGATTTCGGAGATTTGGGATTATCTTCTGGAGTAGTAATTCCACACAAGTTTAAGGCGCCTGTCTTCGCCAAGTATGATGGGGTCTCCTGCCCAAAGCTGCATCTGAGGTCGTATGTAAGGAAAATCCAACCTTACACGGCGGATAAGAACCTCTGGATTCACTTCTTCCAAGACAGCCTCTCGGGGTCACAACTTGAATGGTTCTACCAATTGGACGGAGCTAGCATCCGGCACTGGGAAGATTTGGCAACCGCATTCTACAAACAATACCAATACAATTCTGATCTCGCTCCTACACGTACCCAACTTCAGGGTATGTCTCTAGGAACGGGTGAAGGGTTCAAAGAGTACGCCCAAAAATGGAGAGATTTGGCTGGCAGGGTGCAGCCTCCATTAACTGACCGAGAGCTGGTTGATATGTTTCTGGGAACGTTGTCTGGTCCGTTTTTCAATCATTTGGTTGGTAACTCCTCCGCTGGGTTCACAGATTTGATATTAACGGGAGAGAGAATTGAAGCTGGCATCAGGTCAGGCAAGATACAGAAGGCTGCCTCTACAAGTGCTGAGAAGAGGCCATTTAAGAAAGAAGCAAGTGCCGTCTATGGCCCTAGAAGACAAGTCAAGCCCGAAAGTCGCCAAGCCGTCAACGCTTTGGTCATCTCTAAACCTGTTGCTGCTCCTCAGCAGTACAATCAACAAAGAAGTGAAAGGCCCAAGAGGCAGTATACCCGATTAAGTATGACATTATCTCAAATTTTACCCCAACTGTTATCCACCAACCTGGTGACCCTCAAAGAAGCTCCTAAAGTCGTCAACACTGCGTCTCCTAAATACAACCCAAATGCCCGGTGTGCTTATCATTCTGATAGTCCCGGGCACACTACTGATGATTGTTGGGCCTTGAGAAACAAAGTGCAAGATCTAATTGACGCAAAAGAAATTCAGTTTGAAGCGCCGGAAAGACCGAATGTTGTAACGGCTCCTATGCCCCAGCATAGGGTAAATGCCATTGAGGAAGAAGTGTATGCTGTTTCGATAGATGAAGTTGTTACCCCTTTGAAGACTGTTAAGAAGAACCTACTGCGGGCCGGTTTATTTCCGGGTTGCGGCGAAGGTTGCCCATTCTGTGCTATTTCCCTATCTGATTGTCCCTTGCTAAGGTTAGGCATCCAAGACCTAATGGATAGCAAGGAGATTTTATTCAAAAAGACTGCTGTTCAATTGGTTCCAATGAAAGAAGTTTCCGTGATCACCATCTTCAAAAATCCAATCAAGACTCCCCCAAAGAAGCCTATTCAAATCTTGACAGTTGCGCCTGTGATCATTACTGTTCCAGGACCCCTCTCCTACGTGTCTGATAAAGCTGTCCCCTGGCATTATGGGGCAGACGTATATGTAAATGGAATCAAGCAAGAATTTGATGCTAGTGCCAGTATCTGCGATATCACCGGTCCAGCTAAAGTCACCCGCAGTGGCAGGCTCTTCTCGCCTGACATTGCGCCACCCGCTATTCGAAAACCCCTCCTCATAAAACCTGCAAGTTTACCAAGTCCTGTGGCTGATCAAATTGTGTCCCCTGCTGCCGAGTCATCAAATGCTCGGGGCAAAGGGATTGAAGAAGAGCCTGCCCGGATGGAGGCACCAATACCCGTGAATGCTGAGGCCTCCCGACAAGAAATGGAGGAGATTCTGAAAATAATAAAGAAAAGTGATTTTAATGTTGTCGAGCAGTTGGGGCATACACCCTCCAAGATCTCCCTGCTCTCCCTATTGCTATGTTCCGAGGCCCATGCAAAAGCCTTGATCTCATTTCTCAAGACGGCCCATGTGCCGCAGGAGACGTCTGCAGTTCAGTTCACTGACTGCATAGCAAATTTGACGGCGGACAACGGCTTGGGTTTTTCAGATGCTGATCTAACCGCAAAAGGGAGAGACCACAATGATGCCCCATGGGTTTTTCAGAATATTCAAAATTTGTTGCAGACAAAAAAGGAACGCACATCATATTAATAGGGAGAAATTCGTTAGTACATAAATGCCCCATGGGCCAAATATTACAAAATGACTCCTCAAGGTAAAAAAACGTTGCGCATCCTCTTTGGTGCGATGTAGGTGTTGAGATTCCTTTCCTCGTGCAGTAGGCGGGTGAGTTCCAGGAATTTCTTTTCACTAGCATGTAGACTGGTTTCGAGAGAATTCCGTTCCTCCTTAAGCTGGACCCAGCTCTTCTGCATCTCTTCCCAGGAGGTGGGCATGTCGGGATGTTGAATGGTGTAGGACACCTCTCCTTCCAAGACTGGTTCTTTGATCACAGGGAGCATATGAGGATAAGGCATCATTAACTTCTGGGAGCGGGCTCGTACCCACTTGAGATAAGGTTCCAACGGGATGGAGTTCCTGTGCCCCAGTGTCTTGCTGTCCATCCTACTTGGCATCCTCCAAGCTCTGATAAATCTCTGACGAAGTCCTTGAGTATCGTTGTCGAAGTCAAAAACTATGTTAGGAATTAACATGTCATGAGGGCCATCCCTCCGAGCATAACCAAACTGTCTCCAAGCCAGGCATGGATTGTAAGTAATACCTCCTTTGATTCCAAATAAAGGAACATTAGGGTACTCCCCGCAACGATCAATGATAGTGACGTCTTCCCTGGACCTAGGGCACCAATGTATATCTGCATGCGTAAGAGTCATTAACCGTTGTGACCATCTCAAACCCCGCTCGTTCTTCAAAACTGTTTGTGGAAGATGCGAAATAAACCACCTTCCCAAGAGAGGAGTGCAACACATAAGGACACCCCTTCTCCTCATGGTTCGAGTGTAACATGAGTGAAGGATGTCCCCCAACAGTGTAGGTATAGGATTCCTGGCCATAAAGATCTGGACAGCACTGATATCAATAAGCTGATCTGGGTTAGGGAACAACACCAAACCATAGACAAGGAGGGCTACAACCTCTTCAAAAGCTCGTAGGTCAAGAGAGTTCCAACATTCTTGGGCCTTATCAAACAGAAACCTAGCTAAGAACCCTTTGATACCACTTCTAACTTCCCAATGTCCTTTGAGGTCGGATGTCTGTAGGTGCAAGGCTTTAGCAATCTCTTCAAGCCTGGGTTCCTCTTCCGTACCGTTGTAGGGTAGTTGATCGAGGATAGGGACCTTCAGAAGTCGGGAGAACTCTTCCAATGTAGGCACCAACTGATAATCCGGGAAGGTGAAACAGTGATGCAGAGGGTCAAAGAATTGGAACAGGACCTTTATCAAGTCCTCCTCAATGTTGGTGTTAACCAAGTTGATGAGTCTTCCATGTCTCTCACTGAATGAAGAACTCTCGGGAATTCTGGACAGAAGCTCCTTAAGCTGAGGAGGGATCTTTACAAGGCTAATCTGAATTGTCTTTCTGCGAGCAGTTTCCATGTCCTATAAAACAAGAACAAAGATGAAGATTCGAAACCCTTGAAACGGTTAGTCAATGCTCATGATGTTTGTATGATGTAATGATGTGATGATTAAATGCACTATAAACATTCACAAAGGCAAACATGGTAAGGCATACAAGTCACACAAACCCTTAGAGTTTAGGCCTGCATGGGGTCTGGGTATTTACCCTCTTGAAGTTTTGTGGGCTCAACCTGTCCTATCAAAAGTAACCGGGTTCTAAAGGTCCCAATATCACTGGATTGCTTTCATTGTTCATCGTTTCGATTTAGCCACTGAACTGGCGACCGAAATATTCCAGGAAAGCAACCCTCAATTGAGTGTAGTATCGAGTATCAACCAACCTCGGACTGCACCAAAGTCAGTTATCTCACTACCCTAAAAAGGCTAAGATGGTCGATTAAGGTTCTAAGGTCAGTTGATGCTTCACGACACCACGCGGCGGCCCCGTACTCTCCTTGACTGAACTCAAGGGTTACCGGTACACACCAAAGTGCCACATCAACGTAGCAGACTGCTTCAACCATGTCGGTATACCCCGCACAGTTCCCTCACAGCCTTGTTGCTACCTAAAAGGGTTTCCCCAGATCCGGGTTTGGATCTATAAAACTCCGATACAAAGCCCACAATATGTAAAAGCAAACAAAGCAAGCAATTGAAAACAAAGGTGATCTAAACCCTAAGGTTACTCCACTTTAAAAGTAATCCCCAGCAGAGTCGCCAGTTCTGTGATACGGTGGGAGAACTGACTTGAGGTTTGCATTTGTATTCGCAAATGTTGCGGTTAGCAAGAGTCGCCACCGACTTTTTATTTTATCCTAAGGAAAGGTTAAAAAGCACAGCAAAAACCTTTTGAGATGTTTTCTTGGGTTCGGGGAGTAGATTATAGAAAGGGAAGGTATTAGCACCCTTTCTATCCATGGTTATCCATGGGCTCTTAGTTACTTGCTTTAGATCACTTGCCTTTTGTTTTCAATTGTTTTAAATGGTGCTTGAGTGTGTGGGTTTTGAAAATGTTTTTGAAAAGAGGCCAATGTGGTGGCAACCTTTGTAATGATCCATGTGGGGATGTATACAAAGATGTATGTCTTTTGAAAAAGTTTTCATTTGTTTTTGAAAATTTGTTTTGAAAATGTTGTGAGGTGTGTTTTAGAAAATAGGCAAGTGTTTTGTTTTGCAAGTTGATTTAAGTAACTAAGAGGTTATCTACTCCTAAATTTCTCAACAGATTATTGCTATACTTTAACCCTCTTAACAAGTTTGCACCACCATTGTATTTGGTGGGCAACCTTGTGTTAGGATGTGAAAGGGACAGGCGCGGGTCATCGTTTAGACCATAATTGTAACGACGTTAAATGTCTTTGGGCAATTTCTCTAAGGGACTTGATCATTTGTTTTGCTTGTTTTGAAAAAAGTTTATCGAGGGACTATGATCATTCAAACTGTTTGCTTTGCCCAAAGATGTTCAACATACAATATGGCCCATTTATTTGAAGGCAACAAGTGGAATACCCTAGGGGGGTGCAAGTGTGATTTGTGTGTTCATTTTCATGTTTGCTTATCTTGTATTAGGTCAAACTATTTTTTATCGTTTTTCGCATACAAACCCTAATTCTAGCATGTTATTATTAGAAAGCAATAAAGTGCGAAATTAAAATTACTAAGCTATTACACAACCAAATATGGGAAGGGGGGTACAAATGTTCAAATGGGGATATTGACAAAAATTTAAATCTAAATTATTACAACAATTGGATATTTTGCAATGCATAATTAAATGTAAATTGAATAAATATGTGAAATGTAGAAAGAAAGTTTCTATGTGTATGAGAAAATATTATTTATGTAAAAGGAAAAAAGAAATAAAAATGTATTTATTTTTTAGTATTTTCTTTACTTAGGGTAAAAAATCCTAATTTTTAAATAAAAGGTATTATTATCTAATTTAATTCTACTATTTATTTATTATTTATAAAAAAAATAAAATAAAATGAAGTGTATTGAGAAAGGTATTTTTTGTATCAAATATTAAATAAAATGAAAAAATCAAATATTTTTATATTTTTGTCTTAAATATATTAATAATCATATATATATATTATTAAACCCTAGATATGTATTATACAAAAATAAATATTTATTTAATATTTTAATAAAATAAATAAAAGAGTATTTTTTGTATGAAATATTTTCAGAAAGTAAATAAAAATAAAAAGTGTATTATTTCTACATTTATTCTAATAATCAAATATATATATATATGTACAAACTAAGAAATAAATCAAATAAATATGCAATAAATGCAAAAAATAATGAAAAAAATATTTTAATTTTTTAATGGCATGAGAAAAAATAAATGAAGTCAGCAAAAAAGGAAAAAGTCAAAAATGTTTAAAAATAAGCAAATGGGCTCAGGGGGGTGTAAACCAAAAAAGATGGTGTGAAAAGCAACACAAATCCAGGCCCAGCCCACTTCACTCCTTCTTCAACCTCCAGCACAGATTATTTGAAAAACGCGCGCCATGTTCAGTCCCTTCTAACTCTTGATTCCTGGCTTTTTAGCAAAAACTCATAACACAAGAAATGTTCAGCATGAAGAGACGGTTCTAACCATATAAAGAACTTGACCTATCTCTCTAAGATGAGGGAGAATTTCTCTCCCCCTCTTTCCTGACCTAATTTTTCTACCATTTTCAGAGCTCAAATTCTCTCTACTCAGGCAAAAGAAATGAAAAGTAAAGCTATGTACATGTTCAGGGCTATGAGTAGGACCTTGTTTCTTCACAAACTTAAGACTAAAGATGCCTAATAAGAGAGATACGAATTCAAACTTTTACCTGTGCAGTTGAACTTCTATGTGGAGAATGAGAGACTTTCAGTGCAATGTAATGATTGGAAAAGCTTCCTTGAGGTCCAGGGATGCTTTTTCAATGCTCACTTTGTCTTGAACCTTCTTGTATCAAGCTATAGACCTTCACCTGCAAGTCAAAGATGTGAAAATGGTGGAAGTGGTTAGAGCAACTACAGATCGTGCCTTAGC
This sequence comes from Vicia faba, assembly GCA_948472305.1. Classification (NCBI taxonomy): domain Eukaryota; kingdom Viridiplantae; phylum Streptophyta; class Magnoliopsida; order Fabales; family Fabaceae; genus Vicia; species Vicia faba. Next base: position 1,110,544,188 of record OX451737.1, on the reverse strand, counting down.
TTCTGGATAGCTTGCATATGTTGTAAGGAAGGTAGAGGAACAGGTTTGGACAGAAATGCTTGAAGGGATTGAGAGATTGCACTCAAACTGCAGGGGCACCCCTGTTTGTGCAGTTTGAGGATGATTCTGAGATGGAGAGGGTTTGAAAGGGCAATGGCTCGTGCAAAAGCTTGAATGTGGTCTATGGAATGTGTTTGATATCTTTTGTGTTGTGTTCCTTTGCTGATATGAGAGCTGGCATATGTTATGGACCTTTCTTCACACTTAAGCTACCAAAAGCAAATTGGTGTTCTAGGTCAGTATAGGACCCCCTAATGTGCTGCATCAACTCCTCTTGATCAGTGTGTTATGCCCATAATCTTGTGCTAAGCAGATCTTCTATGTACTTGTTGGATTACAAACTTGACATAAAGCTAAACTTTTCAAAAATGGAAATTCCACTTTATCTAGTTTAGGATTAAACCATTATGCAATGTTAGAACACAAAGAACATGACCTTAACACATTGAATATGCATTAAATTATTGAGTATGGATTGGTTCAAGGACCTGTAATCAAGCATAAAGCAAACTGATTTCAAATTGGCAAGGTTATGAACATGTCTTGATGAAGAACAAAAGTGAATTTTTGCCAACTTGTGAAATTCGAATCTCTCAAGTTATGAGGTTGTTTGATGAGTTCTTGGACATTTTGGAAATCTTGGAATGTGTACTACAATCCATCTTTGAAATGCAAATCAAAATTCCAAGTGGAAGGGTATGAAAAGTGGCCTTGAAGTAGGGTAGAAAACCTTGTCAAAATAGGTCAAATTTCACTAAGTTAAAAGATGGTTTAGTGCCCTTATTCAAAAAATCATAACTTGAGATACAAGCTTCAAATGAGAAAACTTTGTGAATCAAAGTTGTAGATTATGCAACAAGCTACAACTTTCATGTTTTGACTTTTGTTTGAATCCAAATGGATCATGGTGAAAAGATGGGGCAAAGTTGGGAAAAAATTAGGGTTTTTTATAACTTAGAAAAATTCTAAGTTATGAAAAATTCCATTTTCAAACCCTAATTTGCATTTTGTGATTTCTTGGTGAACAAGTTTCATGATTTGGCATGTTTTGATGAAAAATGAATCTTGACTCTTGATTTTGACCAAAAAGTCAAAGTTTGACTTTTCAGTATACAGTCAAAATTGATCAATTGCCTGGGAAATTCAACCATCAATCTTGTGTACTTGGGATCTTTTGAGCTTGATGAACATGTCAAGATAATTCCATGGGGTCCTTGAGTCCATAGGTGAACTTGGTTTGCCATTGGCTAGGTCAAACAGTCAAAAATTGCCTTTGTGCAGTCAAAACCCTAAAAATGACCATTTTGCCCTTTTGGTGATCTGATCAAATTTCTTGTGGAATTGTGATCCAAACTTGATCAAATTGTTCATATGAATTCAAAATGTTGATGTGGATCAAATTTCATGAGGTTTGACTGTCAATTGGCCATAGTTGACTTTTTCCCCAATACAGCTGATTTCTAGGTCAACTGTCCAATCGACTGGGTAAAACTTGGAATCAAGACCTGAAACTTGGTATGGGTAAACTTGGGAGTCCAATATGAAGCATGAAAGTCATCTTAGGCATTTTAGGTCAAAACATCTTTAGGCAAACACAAACCCTAATTTGAGTTCACAGTGCAAGGAGAAGTCTTGAGCAGAGGAAACCCTAATTGTATCTTGATCTTTAAATGTCTTGTGATGAGAAAATGTTGAGGAAATGGGAGGGCAAATTTTGGGGTACAACAGTTACCATCTTTAATGATCCAATCAAGGCTCCCCCGAAGAAGCCTGTTCAAATCATGACTGTTGCACCTGTGATTATTACTGTTCCGGGGCCTCTCCCCTACGTATCTGATAAAGCTGTCCCCTGGCATTATGGGGCAGACGTATATGTAAATGGAATCAAACAAGAATTCGGCACTGGCTCCAGTATCTGCGATATCACTGGTCCAGCCAAGGTCACCCGCAGTGGCAGACTCTTCTCGCCTGACATTACACCGCCCGCTATTAGAAAACCCCTCATTCTAAAACCTACAAGTTTACCTGTTCCTGTTGCTGATCAAGTTGTGTCCCCTGCTGCCGAGTCATCTAATGCTCGGGGCAAAGAGATTGAAGAAGAGCCTGCCCGGATGGAGGCACCAATACCCATAAATGCTGAGGCCTCCCAACAAGAAGTGGAGGAGATCCTGAAAATAATAAAGAAAAGTGATTTCAATGTTGTCGAGCAGTTGGGGCATACGCCCTCCAAGATCTCCATGCTCTCCTTATTGCTATGCTCCGAGGCCCATGCTAAGGCCTTGATCTCATTTCTCAAGACGGCCCATGTGCCACAGGAGACATCTGCAGTCCAGTTCACTGATTGCGTAGCAAATCTGACAGCAGACAATGGCTTGGGTTTTTCAGATGCTGACCTGACGGCGAAGGGAAGAGACCACAATGATGCCCTGCATGTCTCTATCGAATGCAGGGGCACTACTCTGGCGCATGTATTGGTGGATACTGGTTCTTCTTTGAATGTCCTACCGAAAAAGGCTTTAGACCGTATGGATTATGAAGGCCTGGAATTAAAGCCCAGCAATATCATCGTCAGGGCCTTTGACGGTTCCAAAAGGATGGTTCATGGAGAGGTTAACATCCCTATTTGTGTGGGCTCTCAAGTGTTTGACTCTACTTTTTATGTGATGGATATACGTCCATCGTACTCTTGTCTACTGGGTCGACCTTGGATCCATAAAGCTGGGGCAGTGACCTCCACCTTGCACCAGAAGCTGAAGTATCCCGTCAGGGGAAAGATCGTCACTGTGCAAGGAGAAGAGGAGTATATGGTGAGCCATTTGAATTCCTTCAGATACATTGAGATGGACGGGGAGTTTATTGAAACCCCCTTTCAGCATTTCGAGGAGGTACATCCAATTTCAGCAGCTGCAGAAACAACAGTCGAGGAGAATGTTTCCTTGAAGATGGCTTCCCTAAGGGATGCCCGGGCTGTGGTTCAGAAAGGCAATTGTGCAAACTGGGGTCAGCTTCCTGACTTCACTCAGAAGAACGACAAGTTTGGGCTGGGCTTTACTGCAGAGGCTCAAAGGGTTGTGCGCAAGGAGAAGACCAGAAAGGCTCCGATGTTTATCTCCAGCTCAAGGGTGAATGCTATCGAGGAGGATGTAGAGGAAGCAGAGTTTGACAGTTGGATCTATCCGACTACCAGCAACGGACCAAGCAACTGGACGGCAAAGGATTTTACCCCTATCACATTTGTCACGCAGTAATTAATTTCTTTTGATTTCCAATTTGTAACCAACAATATGTTAAAACTTTATCGGCTCGGTGTCCTACCCGGGGCATCGTAGCTCCATTTGTGAGGGCTTTTTGTATGACATTTTCATATATCATCAATCAAAACATTGGACGTTTGTTGCATTTTGAATCTTGTGCTCTTTTCCTTTCTGTGTTATATATATTGCAAAACAGCTATATTTACACACACTCACTTATACAGGTTTCAATCCACTCTGGATCTCACTGGTAACAGCTCTGCTACCGCCAGTTATGACTTCGAAAATCCGATCAACTTAGCCGAAGACAAAGGTGAAGATGATTGCGAAGTGCCTGGTGAACTCGCAAGACTGCTACTCCAGGAAGAGAGGGCTATTCAGCCACATGAAGAGCCTGTGGAAACAATTAACCTGGGTGCTGAGACAGATAGGAAAGAGGTCAAGATTGGTGCCAATCTAGAGCTCAGCGTGAAGCAACGATTGATCCAGATGCTACAAGACTACATGGAGATTTTTGCTTGGTCCTATGAAGATATGCCCGGTTTGGATGCCGACATTGTAGTTCAACATTTGATGTTGTATGTGTTTCATCATGTATGTAAGCAAGATGTATGAAAATGTGAAATGTTTATGAGTGTAATTTCATCTTAGGAAAATAAATCCTTGACGAACGGCCGGGAAGCTGCTCTGTGGAAGAGATACTTGGCCGAAGTTCTGATGAGAGGCCTGCTGAGGACTTTAACGATGGATTCCGCTGAGGATAATGATGATAAACTCCGCTGGGGAAACCTCAAAGATAAACTCTGCTTGGGAATACAAAAGATAGACTTCGCTGGGGATTGAAGGAACTTTTGCCGAGAACGGTCTTCCGTGGCCTTTAGCTGAGGATAACCCAGTTATAAGTCCTTGTGAGGAAATAACTCTAAATAAAACTCGGGAGAGACGTTCGTACTTTGCCGGGGATAAGCTCGCAGAATCTACTGGGGATGAGCCTTTAAGACCTGCCGGGGAATGTTGTGCCTTTTTCAGGATCGACGGGGAATCGACTCCTGCTTGGGGAAAGCGCTGCTGAACCTTGTTTTACTCCGCGGGGAGTTAAACTGATTTGGCCAATATTTTCAGTTGAACCTACCTTGGTGCCTTGGTGGACAAAACAACTAGACCGCATTAGACAACTCCACATTGCCCCTGTCTTTGATGTCACTTGTAATTAATCTCTTTTTTCATATGCAAATATTTATGAATCAGCAATTTATTATCAAATGCATATATCAAAAATGAACATTGGACGTTCTTCGCAAGACAAAACAGAAAAAGAAAAACAATGGCAATTTGTATGGACAAGTGAATTTGTATTGATTTAAACTTTGCCTGTGAATAGGCGTTTTTTCGTACAAGAGGCTGACATCCTAGTAAGAGGACATCGCCAAAAAGTATAGAATTTACAATTTGAAAAAGAAAACAAAACAGCTATGTGAACAATCCCACTGGGTTCCAACTCTGCTATTGCCTTTATGTCTTCGAACGTCTCATCGCTTTGCTGCCTAATTTGAAGATGAAGCTGGTTGGTCAATGTCGAAATCTGGAGCTAGATAGTTGGTACCGAATTCCGGACGCGAAGTGATCCAATGAGACATAGTGTTACGCTTTTATCCCTAACTTTTGCCTGGACCGCCCTTTCGGGTTTTCGGTCCACCGGGATACCCATTTTTGCCCAAGCCGCCCTTTCAGGTTTTCGACTTGCCGGGTGTACAGATTTTTTTCATTTCATCCCTTATTTTTGCCCGAACCCTTTTGGTTCGCCGGGAAGCCCTTATTTTTGCCTAGGTATGTCAACCTAGCGGGTCTTTTATTTATGCGTAGTATTTTTTCACTATGTCTGCATTGGCGGGGTGAGGAAGGTCGTCACCGTCCATGGTGGTTAGGATCATGGCTCCTCCTGAGAACACACGCTTAACCACAAATGGCCCTTCGTAAGTAGGGGTCCATTTGCCCCGGGGATCACTTTGAGGAAGGATGATGCGTTTGATTACCAGGTCCCCAACTTGATACCCTTGCGGTCTGACTTTCTTGTTAAATGCCCTGATCATCCGTTTCTGATACGTTTGACCGTGACAGATAGCAGTGAGCCTCTTTTCGTCAATCAGATTTAGTTGATCAAGTCGAGTCTGGATCCAATCATCTTCATTCAAGTCTGCATCCTTCATTATCCGGAGAGAGGGTATCTGGATTTCGATCGGCAAGACTGCCTCCATGCCGTAGACCAAGGAGAAAGGAGTTGCCCCGGTTGATGTCCTTGCTGAGGTGCGGTACCCATGAAGAGCAAACGGTAACATCTCGTGCCAATCTTTATAGGTCACTGTCATCTTCTGCACAATTTTCTTGATATTTTTATTGGCTGCCTCTACAGCCCCATTCATCTTCGGCCGATAGGGGGAAGAATTGTGGTGCTGTATCTTGAATTGTTCACAGAGTTCAGTGATCATTTTGTTATTGAGATTGGTACCATTGTCCGTAATGATTCTTTCAGGGACTCCGTACCGACAGATCAGATTATGCCGGATGAAACGTGCCACGACGCTCTTGGTTACTGTGGCATAGGAAGTTGCCTCAACCCATTTCGTGAAGTAATCGATTGCCACCAAGATGAAGCGATGCCCATTGGATGCCGTTGGTCAGATCTCACCAATCATATCGATCCCCCACATTGCGAAAGGCCAAGGTGCCGTTAGGACATTCAAAGGAACTGGAGGGATATGCACCTTGTCAGCATAGATCTGGCATTTATGACAAGTTCAGGAGTGTTGGTAACAATCGGCTTCCATCGTGGACCAGAAATATCCTGCCCGAAGGATTTTCTTAGCCATGGTGTGCCCACTGGAATGGGTCCCAAATGTACCTTCATGCAGTTCCATCATAATTTTCTCTGCTTCAGCCTTATCCACACAACGTAACAGAGTTGAATCATGATTCCGTTTGTAGAGAATGCCGTTGCTGAGGAAGAATTTTGCAGCAAACCTCCTCATGAACTTCTTGTCGTTGACAGATGCACCTTCAGGGTATTCCTGAGCTTCCAAGTACCTCTTTACCTCGTGATACCAGGGTTTTTCAGTCACTTTCTCGGCCTCGAGCTCGCAGCAGTATGCCGGTTCATCCAACTTCCAGATCATGATTTGAGGAGCCTCATTGTCCCATTTAACTTTGAACATTGAAGACATCGTGGCTAGTGCGTCCGCTAGCTGATTCTCCTCTCTGGGGAAATGCTCAAAAGTTATCTCTTCAAAGTGAGGGAGCAAGGTTGACACATACTCCTTGTAAGGAATGAGATTCGGGTGTTTCGTATCCCACTCGCCTTTGACCTGATTGATCACGAGAGCGGAATCTCCGAAGACACTTAGAAACTTGATCCTCAAATCGATCGCAGCTTGTAAACCCATGATACATGCCTCATATTCTGCCATGTTGTTGGTGCAGCTGAAACATAATCGGGCGGTGAGTGGAGTATGAGTCCCCTTGGGAGATATGATTACAGCACCGACGCCGTTACCCAAAGCATTGGAAGCTCCGTCAAAATGCATAGACCATCGGGATCCTTCCTCAGGTCCTTCATCCGGTCCAGGTACTTCACAGTCAGTCACCACCATGATGTCTTCGTCCGGAAAATCAAAGTCCAATGATTGGTAATCGTCCACAGGTTGGTGTGCCAAATGATCAGCCAGTACACTTCCCTTAATTGCTTTCTGAGTTGTATACTGGATATCATATTCTGTTAAGATCATTTGCCATCTCGCTATTCTTCCAGACAGAGCGGGCTTTTCAAATATGTATTTGATGGGATCCATCTTTGAAATCAATAAAGTAGTGTGAGTCAGCATATACTGTCTCAGCCGGCGAGCAGCCCATACAAGAGCGCAGCAAGTTTTCTCAAGCAGTGAGTAACGAGACTCACAGTCGGTAAACTTTTTGCTCAAGTAATAAATAGCGTGCTCTTTTCGGCCAGACTCGTCATGCTGCCCCAGCACACACCCCATTGAATTATCAAGCACTGTCAAGTAAAGTATCAGAGGTCTTCCTTCCACCGGTGGCATAAGAATAGGTGGCTCTTGGAGATATTCCTTTATTCTTTCAAAGGCGGCCTGACATTCATCATTCCAGCGTACCACTTGATCTTTCTTCAGTAATTTGAAGATTGGCTCACAAGTAGCAGTCAGATGTGAGATGAATCGGGCAATGTAATTCAGTCGTCCTAGGAAACCTCTGACTTCTTTCTCTGTTTTTAGCGTCGGCATCTCTTGAATAGCTTTAACCTTGGCAGGGTCCACCTGGATACCTTTATCACTTACGATGAAACCTAGCAATTTTCCGGACCTCACCCCGAAGGTGCATTTGTTGGGATTCAATCTCAGCTTGTACAACTTGAGTCGGTCAAACAACTTCCTCAGATGATCAAGGTGTTCCTCCTCAGTTTGAGACCTTGCAATCATGTCATCAACGTATACTTCAATCTCATGATGGATCATATCATGAAATAAAGCAACCATGGCACGCTGATAGGTTGCCCCAGCATTTTTCAATCCGAATGGCATGACCTTATAACAGAAGGTGCCCCACTGAGTTACAAATGTAGTCTTCTCCATATCTTCAGGAGCCATCTTGATCTGATTATACCCTGAGAAGTCATCCATGAAGGAGAACACCTTGTGTTGAGCTGTATTATCAACAAGGACATCGATGTGAGGTAGGGGGAAATCATCCTTGGGGCTGGCCCTGTTCAGATCCCTGTAGTCGACACACATTCTGACTTTACCGTCCTTCTTCGGCACTGGCACAACATTGGCAACCCACTGAGGGTAAGAAGTTACTGCAAGGAAACCCGCATCAAACTGTTTCATCACCTCAGCTTTAATCTTCTCCGACATCTCTGGACGCATTCGCCGAACTTTTTGTTTTACTGGAGGGCAATCTTCCTTGGTCGGTAAATGGTGAACTACAATGTCGGCATCCAAACCAGGCATATCTTCATAGGACCAAGCAAAGATCTCCATGTAGTCTTGTAGCATCTGGATCAATCGTTGCTTCACGCTGAGTTCTAGATTGGCACCAATCTTGACCTCTTTCCTATCTGTCTCAGTACCCAAGTTAATTGTCTCCACAGGCTCTTCATGTGGTTGAATAGCCCTCTCTTCCTGTAGTAGCAGTCTTGCGAGTTCACCAGACACTTCGCAATCATCTTCACCTTCGTCTTCGGCCAAGTTGATCGGATTTTCGAAGTCATAACTGGCGGTAGCGGAGCTGTTGCCAGTGAGATCCAGAGTGGATTGAAACCTGTATAAGTGAGTGTGTGTAAATATAGCTGTTTTGCAATATGTATAACACAGAAAGAAAAGGAGCACAAGATTTGAAATGCAACAAACGTCCAATGTTTTGATTGATGATATATGAAAATGTCATACAAAAAAGCCCTCACAAATGGAGCTACGATGCCCCGGGCAGGACACCGAGCCAACAGAGTTTTAACATATTGTTTGTTACAAATTTGGAAATCAAAAGAAATCAATTACTGCGTGACAAATGTGATAGGGGTAAAATCCTTTGCTGTCCAGTTGCTTGGTCCGTTGCTGGCAGTCGGGTAGATCCAACTATCAAACTCAGCTTCCTCCACATCCTCCTCGATAGCATTCACCCTTGAGCTGGAAATAAACACCGGAGCCTTTCCAATCTTCTCTCTGCGTACTGCCTTCTGAGCCTCTGCAGTGAAGCCTAGCCCGAACTTGTCGTTCTTCTGAGTGAAGTCAGGAAGCTGACCCCAGTGTGCACCATTGCCTTTCTGAACCACAGCCCGGGCATCCCTCAGGGAAACCATCTTCAGGGAATCATTCTCTTCGGCCATTGTCTCCACAGCTGCTGAAATTGGATGTACCTCCTCGAAATGTTGGAAGGGAGTTTCAATAAATTCTCCGTCCATCTCGATGTACCTGAAGGAATTCAAATGGCTCACCATATACTCCTCTTCTCCTTGCACAGTGACAATTTTCCCCCTGACGGGATACTTCAGCTTTTGGTGTAAGGTGGAGGTCACGGCCCCAGCTTTGTGGATCCAAGGTCGACCTAACAGACAGGAGTACGATGGACGTATATCCATCACGTAAAAGGTAGAGTCAAACACTTGAGAGCCCACACGAATAGGGATGTTAACCTCTCCATGAACCATCCTCTTGGAACCGTCAAAGGCTCTGACGATGATATTGCTGGGTTTCAACTCCAGGCCTTCATAATCCAGACGATCCAAAGCCTTTTTCGGAAGAACATTCAAAGAAGAACCAGTGTCCACCAATACATGTGCCAGAGTAGTGCCCCTGCATTCAATAGAGACATGCAGGGCATCATTGTGGTCTCTCCCTTTTGCGGTTAGATCAGCATCTGAAAAACCCAAGCCGTTGTCCGCCGTCAAATTTGCTATGCAGTCAGTGAACTGAACTGCAGACGTCTCCTGCGGCACATGGGCCGTCTTGAGAAATGAGATCAAGGCTTTTGCATGGGCCTCGGAACATAGCAATAGGGAGAGCAGGGAGATCTTGGAGGGTGTATGCCCCAACTGCTCGACAACATTAAAATCACTTTTCTTTATTATTTTCAGAATCTCCTCCATTTCTTGTCGGGAGGCCTCAGCATTCACGGGTATTGGTGCCTCCATCCGGGCAGGCTCTTCTTCAATCCCTTTGCCCCGAGCATTTGATGACTCGGCAGCAGGGGACACAATTTGATCAGCCACAGGACTTGGTAAACTTGCAGGTTTTATGAGGAGGGGTTTTCGAATAGCGGGTGGCGCAATGTCAGGCGAGAAGAGCCTGCCACTGCGGGTGACTTTAGCTGGACCGGTGATATCGCAGATACTGGCACTAGCATCAAATTCTTGCTTGATTCCATTTACATATACGTCTGCCCCATAATGCCAGGGGACAGCTTTATCAGACACGTAGGAGAGGGGTCCTGGAACAGTAATGATCACAGGCGCAACTGTCAAGATTTGAATAGGCTTCTTTGGGGGAGTCTTGATTGGATTTTTGAAGATGGTGATCACGGAAACTTCTTTCATTGGAACCAATTGAACAGCAGTCTTTTTGAATAAAATCTCCTTGCTATCCATTAGGTCTTGGATGCCTAACCTTAGCAAGGGACAATCAGATAGGGAAATAGCACAGAATGGGCAACCTTCGCCGCAACCCGGAAATAAACCGGCCCGCAGTAGGTTCTTCTTAACAGTCTTCAAAGGGGTAACAACTTCATCTATCGAAACAGCATACACTTCTTCCTCAATGGCATTTACCCTATGCTGGGGCATAGGAGCCGTTACAACATTCGGTCTTTCCGGCGCTTCAAACTGAATTTCTTTTGCGTCAATTAGATCTTGCACTTTGTTTCTCAAGGCCCAACAATCATCAGTAGTGTGCCCGGGACTATCAGAATGATAAGCACACCGGGCATTTGGGTTGTATTTAGGAGACGCAGTGTTGACGACTTTAGGAGCTTCTTTGAGGGTCACCAGGTTGGTGGATAACAGTTGGGGTAAAATTTGAGATAATGTCATACTTAATCGGGTATACTGCCTCTTGGGCCTTTCACTTCTTTGTTGATTGTACTGCTGAGGAGCAGCAACAGGTTTAGAGATGACCAAAGCGTTGACGGCTTGGCGACTTTCGGGCTTGACTTGTCTTCTAGGGCCATAGACGGCACTTGCTTCTTTCTTAAATGGCCTCTTCTCAGCACTTGTAGAGGCAGCCTTCTGTATCTTGCCTGACCTGATGCCAGCTTCAATTCTCTCTCCCGTTAATATCAAATCTGTGAACCCAGCGGAGGAGTTACCAACCAAATGATTGAAAAACGGACCAGACAACGTTCCCAGAAACATATCAACCAGCTCTCGGTCAGTTAATGGAGGCTGCACCCTGCCAGCCAAATCTCTCCATTTTTGGGCGTACTCTTTGAACCCTTCACCCGTTCCTAGAGACATACCCTGAAGTTGGGTACGTGTAGGAGCGAGATCAGAATTGTATTGGTATTGTTTGTAGAATGCGGTTGCCAAATCTTCCCAGTGCCGGATGCTAGCTCCGTCCAATTGGTAGAACCATTCAAGTTGTGACCCCGAGAGGCTGTCTTGGAAGAAGTGAATCTAGAGGTTCTTATCCGCCGTGTAAGGTTGGATTTTCCTTACATACGACCTCAGATGCAGCTTTGGGCAGGAGACCCCATCATACTTGGCGAAGACAGGCGCCTTAAACTTGTGTGGAATTACTACTCCAGAAGATAATCCCAAATCTCCGAAATCCAGTCCCGGCACGTTCTGAATTTCCATAGCGCTCAAGCGGTCCTCCAATTGTTTGTATCTGTCAGCAGCAGGTGGGTATTGTTCCTCGTTATAGTCCGTCTCGTTGTCGGAGACTGCGGGACTAGGAGCTCCTCCCCCTTGGGGACTGTTTTTCTCAGCAGAAGAAGTGGTTGGATCAGCTTCATTGTGGAGTGTGTTCCCAAATCTGCGTCCGGTGTTGAACATCGCCGTTCTCTTTTTCTTCTTCTTCTTCAGGAGTAGAGTCTTCAACTCTTGCTGACCCTGGGCTAGGCTTAGGACCATCTCTTGAAACTGTGCACTTTGGGCCTGAAGGGCCTTGATTGCTTGCTCACTGGATGATTCCGGATTCATGATGACTGTGCACATAAACAGCGAAGAAAATTAAGCAACCTGTGAAATAGGGTACCTGCTATGCATATGGTGCAATGGAATGCGTATGTATGCAATGCATTCAAGGATTTAGAACATTCAAATTTTGTTGTAGACAAAAAGGAACGCACATCATATTAATAAGGAGAAATTCGTTAGTACATAAATGCCTCATGGGCCAAATATTACAAAATAACCCCTTAGGGTAAAAAGACATTGCGCATCCTTTTTGGCGCGATGTAGGTGTTGAGATTCCTTTCCTCGTGCAGCAGGCGGGTGAGTTCCAGGACCTTCTTTTCACTAGCATGTAGACTGGTCTCAAGAGAATTCCGTTCTTCCTTAAGTTGGATCCAGCTCTTCTGCATCTCTTCCCAGGAGGTGGGCATGTCGGGATGTTGAATGGTGTAGGATGCTTCTCCTTCCAAGACTGACTCTTTGATTACAGGTAGCATGTGAGGGTAAGGCATTACTAACTTCTGAGAGCGGGCTCGTACCCACTTGAGGTAAGGCTCCAACGGGATGGAGTTCCGGTACCCCAGTGTCTTGCTGTCTATCCTACTTGGCATCCTCCAAGCTCTGATAAATCTCTGACGAAGTCCTTGAGTATCGTTGTCGAAGTCGAAGACTATGTCAGGAATTAACATGTCATGAGGGCCATCCTTCCGAGCATAACCAAACTGTCTCCAAGCCAGGCATGGGTTGTAGGTGATACCTCCTTTGATTCCAAATAAAGGAACATTAGGGTATTCCCCACAACGATCAATGATAGTGATGTCTTCCCTAGACCTAGGGCACTAATGTATATCTGCATGCGTGAGAGTCATTAACCGTTGTGACCATCTCAAACCCCGCTCGTTCTTCAAAACTGTTTGTGGAAGATGCGAAATAAACCACCTTCCCAAGAGAGGAGTGCAACACATAAGGACACCCCTTCTCCTCATGGTTCGAGTGTAACATGAGTGAAGGATGTCCCCCAACAGTGTAGGTATAGGATTCCTGGCCATAAAGATCTGGACAGCACTGATATCAATAAGCTGATCTGGGTTAGGGAACAACACCAAACCATAGACAAGGAGGGCTACAACCTCTTCAAAAGCTCGTAGGTCAAGAGAGTTCCAACATTCTTGGGCCTTATCAAACAGAAACCTAGCTAAGAACCCTTTGATACCACTTCTAACTTCCCAATGTCCTTTGAGGTCGGATGTCTGTAGGTGCAAGGCTTTAGCAATCTCTTCAAGCCTGGGTTCCTCTTCCGTACCGTTGTAGGGTAGTTGATCGAGGATAGGGACCTTCAGAAGTCGGGAGAACTCTTCCAATGTAGGCACCAACTGATAATCCGGGAAGGTGAAACAGTGATGCAGAGGGTCAAAGAATTGGAACAGGACCTTTATCAAGTCCTCCTCAATGTTGGTGTTAACCAAGTTGATGAGTCTTCCATGTCTCTCACTGAATGAAGAACTCTCGGGAATTCTGGACAGAAGCTCCTTAAGCTGAGGAGGGATCTTTACAAGGCTAATCTGAATTGTCTTTCTGCGAGCAGTTTCCATGTCCTATAAAACAAGAACAAAGATGAAGATTCGAAACCCTTGAAACGGTTAGTCAATGCTCATGATGTTTGTATGATGTAATGATGTGATGATTAAATGCACTATAAACATTCACAAAGGCAAACATGGTAAGGCATACAAGTCACACAAACCCTTAGAGTTTAGGCCTGCATGGGATCTGGGTATTTACCCTCTTGAAGTTTTGTGGGCTCAACCTGTCCTATCAAAAGTAACCGGGTTCTAAAGGTCCCAATATCACTGGATTGCTTTCATTGTTCATCGTTTCGATTTAGCCACTGAACTGGCGACCGAAATATTCCAGGAAAGCAACCCTCAATTGAGTGTAGTATCGAGTATCAACCAACCTCGGACTGCACCAAAGTCAGTTATCTCACTACCCTAAAAAGGCTAAGATGGTCGATTAAGGTTCTAAGGTCAGTTGATGCTTCACGACACCACGCGGCGGCCCCGTACTCTCCTTGACTGAACTCAAGGGTTACCGGTACACACCAAAGTGCCACATCAACGTAGCAGACTGCTTCAACCATGTCGGTATACCCCGCACAGTTCCCTCACAGCCTTGTTGCTACCTAAAAGGGTTTCCCCAGATCCGGGTTTGGATCTATAAAACTCCGATACAAAGCCCACAATATGTAAAAGCAAACAAAGCAAGCAATTGAAAACAAAGGTGATCTAAACCCTAAGGTTACTCCACTTTAAAAGTAATCCCCAGCAGAGTCGCCAGTTCTGTGATACGGTGGGAGAACTGACTTGAGGTTTGCATTTGTATTCGCAAATGTTGCGGTTAGCAAGAGTCGCCACCGACTTTTTATTTTATCCTAAGGAAAGGTTAAAAAGCACAGCAAAAACCTTTTGAGATGTTTTCTTGGGTTCGGGGAGTAGATTATAGAAAGGGAAGGTATTAGCACCCTTTCTATCCATGGTTATCCATGGGCTCTTAGTTACTTGCTTTAGATCACTTGCCTTTTGTTTTCAATTGTTTTAAATGGTGCTTGAGTGTGTGGGTTTTGAAAATGTTTTTGAAAAGAGGCCAATGTGGTGGCAACCTTTGTAATGATCCATGTGGGGATGTATACAAAGATGTATGTCTTTTGAAAAAGTTTTCATTTGTTTTTGAAAATTTGTTTTGAAAATGTTGTGAGGTGTGTTTTAGAAAATAGGCAAGTGTTTTGTTTTGCAAGTTGATTTAAGTAACTAAGAGGTTATCTACTCCTAAATTTCTCAACAGATTATTGCTATACTTTAACCCTCTTAACAAGTTTGCACCACCATTGTATTTGGTGGGCAACCTTGTGTTAGGATGTGAAAGGGACAGGCGCGGGTCATCGTTTAGACCATAATTGTAACGACGTTAAATGTCTTTGGGCAATTTCTCTAAGGGACTTGATCATTTGTTTTGCTTGTTTTGAAAAAAGTTTATCGAGGGACTATGATCATTCAAACTGTTTGCTTTGCCCAAAGATGTTCAACATACAATATGGCCCATTTATTTGAAGGCAACAAGTGGAATACCCTAGGGGGGTGCAAGTGTGATTTGTGTGTTCATTTTCATGTTTGCTTATCTTGTATTAGGTCAAACTATTTTTTATCGTTTTTCGCATACAAACCCTAATTCTAGCATGTTATTATTAGAAAGCAATAAAGTGCGAAATTAAAATTACTAAGCTATTACACAACCAAATATGGGAAGGGGGGTACAAATGTTCAAATGGGGATATTGACAAAAATTTAAATCTAAATTATTACAACAATTGGATATTTTGCAATGCATAATTAAATGTAAATTGAATAAATATGTGAAATGTAGAAAGAAAGTTTCTATGTGTATGAGAAAATATTATTTATGTAAAAGGAAAAAAGAAATAAAAATGTATTTATTTTTTAGTATTTTCTTTACTTAGGGTAAAAAATCCTAATTTTTAAATAAAAGGTATTATTATCTAATTTAATTCTACTATTTATTTATTATTTATAAAAAAAATAAAATAAAATGAAGTGTATTGAGAAAGGTATTTTTTGTATCAAATATTAAATAAAATGAAAAAATCAAATATTTTTATATTTTTGTCTTAAATATATTAATAATCATATATATATATTATTAAACCCTAGATATGTATTATACAAAAATAAATATTTATTTAATATTTTAATAAAATAAATAAAAGAGTATTTTTTGTATGAAATATTTTCAGAAAGTAAATAAAAATAAAAAGTGTATTATTTCTACATTTATTCTAATAATCAAATATATATATATATATATGTACAAACTAAGAAATAAATCAAATAAATATGCAATAAATGCAAAAAATAATGAAAAAAATATTTTAATTTTTTAATGGCATGAGAAAAAATAAATGAAGTCAGCAAAAAAGGAAAAAGTCAAAAATGTTTAAAAATAAGCAAATGGGCTCAGGGGGGTGTAAACCAAAAAAGATGGTGTGAAAAGCAACACAAATCCAGGCCCAGCCCACTTCACTCCTTCTTCAACCTCCAGCACAGATTATTTGAAAAACGCGCGCCATGTTCAGTCCCTTCTAACTCTTGATTCCTGGCTTTTTAGCAAAAACTCATAACACAAGAAATGTTCAGCATGAAGAGACGGTTCTAACCATATAAAGAACTTGACCTATCTCTCTAAGATGAGGGAGAATTTCTCTCCCCCTCTTTCCTGACCTAATTTTTCTACCATTTTCAGAGCTCAAATTCTCTCTACTCAGGCAAAAGAAATGAAAAGTAAAGCTATGTACATGTTCAGGGCTATGAGTAGGACCTTGTTTCTTCACAAACTTAAGACTAAAGATGCCTAATAAGAGAGATACGAATTCAAACTTTTACCTGTGCAGTTGAACTTCTATGTGGAGAATGAGAGACTTTCAGTGCAATGTAATGATTGGAAAAGCTTCCTTGAGGTCCAGGGATGCTTTTTCAATGCTCACTTTGTCTTGAACCTTCTTGTATCAAGCTATAGACCTTCACCTGCAAGTCAAAGATGTGAAAATGGTGGAAGTGGTTAGAGCAACTACAGATCGTGCCTTAGCTTCTGGATAGCTTGCATATGTTGTAAGGAAGGTAGAGGAACAGGTTTGGACAGAAATGCTTGAAGGGATTGAGAGATTGCACTCAAACTGCAGGGGCACCCCTGTTTGTGCAGTTTGAGGATGATTCTGAGATGGAGAGGGTTTGAAAGGGCAATGGCTCGTGCAAAAGCTTGAATGTGGTCTATGGAATGTGTTTGATATCTTTTGTGTTGTGTTCCTTTGCTGATATGAGAGCTGGCATATGTTATGGACCTTTCTTCACACTTAAGCTACCAAAAGCAAATTGGTGTTCTAGGTCAGTATAGGACCCCCTAATGTGCTGCATCAACTCCTCTTGATCAGTGTGTTATGCCCATAATCTTGTGCTAAGCAGATCTTCTATGTACTTGTTGGATTACAAACTTGACATAAAGCTAAACTTTTCAAAAATGGAAATTCCACTTTATCTAGTTTAGGATTAAACCATTATGCAATGTTAGAACACAAAGAACATGACCTTAACACATTGAATATGCATTAAATTATTGAGTATGGATTGGTTCAAGGACCTGTAATCAAGCATAAAGCAAACTGATTTCAAATTGGCAAGGTTATGAACATGTCTTGATGAAGAACAAAAGTGAATTTTTGCCAACTTGTGAAATTCGAATCTCTCAAGTTATGAGGTTGTTTGATGAGTTCTTGGACATTTTGGAAAGCTTGGAATGTGTACTACAATCCATCTTTGAAATGCAAATCAAAATTCCAAGTGGAAGGGTATGAAAAGTGGCCTTGAAGTAGGGTAGAAAACCTTGTCAAAATAGGTCAAATTTCACTAAGTTAAAAGATGGTTTAGTGCCCTTATTCAAAAAATCATAACTTGAGATACAAGCTTCAAATGAGAAAACTTTGTGAATCAAAGTTGTAGATTATGCAACAAGCTACAACTTTCATGTTTTGACTTTTGTTTGAATCCAAATGGATCATGGTGAAAAGATGGGGCAAAGTTGGGAAAAAATTAGGGTTTTTTATAACTTAGAAAAATTCTAAGTTATGAAAAATTCCATTTTCAAACCCTAATTTGCATTTTGTGATTTCTTGGTGAACAAGTTTCATGATTTGGCATGTTTTGATGAAAAATGAATCTTGACTCTTGATTTTGACCAAAAAGTCAAAGTTTGACTTTTCAGTATACAGTCAAAATTGATCAATTGCCTGGGAAATTCAACTATCAATCTTGTGTACTTGGGATCTTTTGAGCTTGATGAACATGTCAAGATAATTCCATGGGGTCCTTGAGTCCATAGGTGAACTTGGTTTGCCATTGGCTAGTTCAAACAGTCAAAAATTGCCTTTGTGCAGTCAAAACCCTAAAAATGACCATTTTGCCCTTTTGGTGATCTGATCAAATTTCTTGTGGAATTGTGATCCAAACTTGATCAAATTGTTCATATGAATTCAAAATGTTGATGTGGATCAAATTTCATGAGGTTTGACTGTCAATTGGCCATAGTTGACTTTTTCCCCAATACAGCTGATTTCTAGGTCAACTGTCCAATCGACTGGGTAAAACTTGGAATCAAGACCTGAAACTTGGTATGGGTAAACTTGGGAGTCCAATATGAAGCATGAAAGTCATCTTAGGCATTTTAGGTCAAAACATCTTTAGGCAAACACAAACCCTAATTTGAGTTCACAGTGCAAGGAGAAGTCTTGAGCAGAGGAAACCCTAATTGTATCTTGATCTTTAAATGTCTTGTGATGAGAAAATGTTGAGGAAATGGGAGGGCAAATTTTGGGGTACAACAGTTACCATCTTTAATGATCCAATCAAGGCTCCCCCGAAGAAGCCTGTTCAAATCATGACTGTTGCACCTGTGATTATTACTGTTCCGGGGCCTCTCCCCTACGTATCTGATAAAGCTGTCCCCTGGCATTATGGGGCAGACGTATATGTAAATGGAATCAAACAAGAATTCGGCACTGGCTCCAGTATCTGCGATATCACTGGTCCAGCCAAGGTCACCCGCAGTGGCAGACTCTTCTCGCCTGACATTACACCGCCCGCTATTAGAAAACCCCTCATTCTAAAACCTACAAGTTTACCTGTTCCTGTTGCTGATCAAGTTGTGTCCCCTGCTGCCGAGTCATCTAATGCTCGGGGCAAAGAGATTGAAGAAGAGCCTGCCCGGATGGAGGCACCAATACCCATAAATGCTGAGGCCTCCCAACAAGAAGTGGAGGAGATCCTGAAAATAATAAAGAAAAGTGATTTCAATGTTGTCGAGCAGTTGGGGCATACGCCCTCCAAGATCTCCATGCTCTCCTTATTGCTATGCTCCGAGGCCCATGCTAAGGCCTTGATCTCATTTCTCAAGACGGCCCATGTGCCACAGGAGACATCTGCAGTCCAGTTCACTGATTGCGTAGCAAATCTGACAGCAGACAATGGCTTGGGTTTTTCAGATGCTGACCTGACGGCGAAGGGAAGAGACCACAATGATGCCCTGCATGTCTCTATCGAATGCAGGGGCACTACTCTGGCGCATGTAT
Organism: Vicia faba; assembly: GCA_948472305.1. NCBI lineage: Eukaryota > Viridiplantae > Streptophyta > Magnoliopsida > Fabales > Fabaceae > Vicia > Vicia faba. Next base: position 1,110,525,014 of record OX451737.1, on the reverse strand, counting down.
TGGTGGATACTGGTTCTTCTTTGAATGTCCTACCGAAAAAGGCTTTAGACCGTATGGATTATGAAGGCCTGGAATTAAAGCCCAGCAATATCATCGTCAGGGCCTTTGACGGTTCCAAAAGGATGGTTCATGGAGAGGTTAACATCCCTATTTGTGTGGGCTCTCAAGTGTTTGACTCTACTTTTTATGTGATGGATATACGTCCATCGTACTCTTGTCTACTGGGTCGACCTTGGATCCATAAAGCTGGGGCAGTGACCTCCACCTTGCACCAGAAGCTGAAGTATCCCGTCAGGGGAAAGATCGTCACTGTGCAAGGAGAAGAGGAGTATATGGTGAGCCATTTGAATTCCTTCAGATACATTGAGATGGACGGGGAGTTTATTGAAACCCCCTTTCAGCATTTCGAGGAGGTACATCCAATTTCAGCAGCTGCAGAAACAACAGTCGAGGAGAATGTTTCCTTGAAGATGGCTTCCCTAAGGGATGCCCGGGCTGTGGTTCAGAAAGGCAATTGTGCAAACTGGGGTCAGCTTCCTGACTTCACTCAGAAGAACGACAAGTTTGGGCTGGGCTTTACTGCAGAGGCTCAGAGGGTTGTGCGCAAGGAGAAGACCAGAAAGGCTCCGGTGTTTATCTCCAGCTCAAGGGTGAATGCTATCGAGGAGGATGTAGAGGAAGCAGAGTTTGACAGTTGGATCTATCCGACTACCAGCAACGGACCAAGCAACTGGACGGCAAAGGATTTTACCCCTATCACATTTGTCACGCAGTAATTAATTTCTTTTGATTTCCAATTTGTAACCAACAATATGTTAAAACTTTATCGGCTCGGTGTCCTACCCGGGGCATCGTAGCTCCATTTGTGAGGGCTTTTTGTATGACATTTTCATATATCATCAATCAAAACATTGGACGTTTGTTGCATTTCGAATCTTGTGCTCTTTTCCTTTCTGTGTTATATATATTGCAAAACAGCTATATTTACACACACTCACTTATACAGGTTTCAATCCACTCTGGATCTCACTGGTAACAGCTCTGCTACCGCCAGTTATGACTTCGAAAATCCGATCAACTTAGCCGAAGACAAAGGTGAAGATGATTGCGAAGTGCCTGGTGAACTCGCAAGACTGCTACTCCAGGAAGAGAGGGCTATTCAGCCACATGAAGAGCTTGTGGAAACAATTAACCTGGGTGCTGAGACAGATAGGAAAGAGGTCAAGATTGGTGCCAATCTAGAGCTCAGCGTGAAGCAACGATTGATCCAGATGCTACAAGACTACATGGAGATTTTTGCTTGGTCCTATGAAGATATGCCCGGTTTGGATGCCGACATTGTAGTTCACCACCTGCCGACCAAGGAAGATTGCCCTCCGGTAAAGCAAAAAGTCCGACGGATGCGTCCAGAGATGTCTGAGAAGATCAAGGCCGAGGTTATGAAACAGTTTGATGCCGGTTTCCTTGCAGTGACTTCTTACCCTCAGTGGATTGCCAATGTGGTACCAGTGCCGAAGAAGGACGGTAAAGTCAGAATGTGTGTCGACTACAGGGATCTGAACAGAGCCAGTCCCAAAGATGACTTCCCCCTACCTCACATTGATGTCCTTGTTGATAATACAGCTCAACACAAGGTGTTCTCCTTCATGGATGGTTTTTCAGGGTATAACCAGATCAAGATGGCTCCAGAAGATATGGAGAAGACTACCTTTGTGACTCAGTGGGGCACCTTCTGTTATAAGGTCATGCCATTCGGATTGAAAAATGCTGGGGCAACCTATCAACGTGCCATGGTTGCTTTATTTCATGATATGATCCATCATGAGATTGAGGTATACGTTGATGACATGATTGCAAGGTCTCAAACTGAGGAGGAGCACCTTGACCATCTGAGGAAGTTGTTTGACCGACTCAAGTTATACAAGCTGAGGTTGAATCCCAACAAATGCACCTTTGGGGTAAGATCCGGAAAATTGCTAGGTTTCATTGTAAGTGATAAGGGTATTCAGGTGGACCCTGCCAAGGTAAAAGCCATACAAGAGATGCCGACTCCAAAAACAGAGAAAGAAGTCAGAGGCTTCCTAGGACGACTGAATTACATTGCCCGATTCATCTCACATCTGACTGCTACTTGTGAGCCAATCTTCAAATTGCTGAAGAAAGATCAAGTAGTACGCTGGAATGATGAATGTCGGGCTGCCTTTGAAAGGATAAAGGAATACCTCCAAGAGCCACCCATTCTTATGCCACCGGTGGAAGGAAGACCTCTGATACTATACTTGACAGTACTTGACAATTCAATGGGGTGTGTGCTGGGGCAGCATGACGAGTCTGGCCGAAAAGAGCACGCTATTTATTACTTGAGCAAAAAGTTTACCGACTGTGAGTCTCGTTACTCACTGCTCGAGAAAACTTGCTGCGCTCTTGTATGGGCTGCTCGCCGGCTGAGACAGTATATGCTGACTCACACTACTTTATTGATTTCAAAGATGGATCCCATCAAGTACATATTTGAAAAGCCCGCTCTGTCTGGAAGAATAGCGAGATGGCAAATGATCTTAACAGAATATGATATCCAGTATACAACTCAGAAAGCAATTAAGGGAAGTGTACTGGCAGATCATTTGGCACACCAACCTGTGGACGATTACCAATCATTGAACTTTGATTTCCCGGACGAAGACATCATGGTGGTAACTGACTGCGAAGTACCTGGACCGGATGAAGGACCTGAGGAAGGATCCCGATGGTCTATGCATTTTGATGGGGCCTCCAATGCTTTGGGTAACGGCGTCGGCGCTGTAATCATATCTCCCAAAGGAACTCATACTCCCCTCACCGCCCGATTATATTTCAGCTGCACCAACAACATGGCAGAATATGAGGCATGTATCATGGGTTTACAAGCTGCAATCGATTTGAGGATCAAGTTTCTAAGTGTCTTCGGAGATTCCGCTCTCGTGATCAATCAGATCAAAGGCGAGTGGGATACGAAACACCCGAATCTTATTCCTTACAAGGAGTATGTGTCGACCTTGCTTCCCCACTTTGAAGAGATAACTTTCGAACACTTCCCTAGAGAGGAGAATCAGCTAGCGGACGCCCTAGCTACGATGTCCTCAATGTTCAAAGTTAAATGGGATAATGAGGCTCCCCGAATCATAATCTGGAAGTTGGATGAACCGGCATACTGCTGCGAGCTCGAGGCTGAGAAGGTTATTGAAAAACCCTGGTATCATGAGGTGAAGAGATACTTGGAAGCTCAGGAATACCCTGAAGGTGCGTCTGTCAATGATAAGAAGTTCATGAGGAGGTTTGCTGCAAAATTCTTCCTCAGCAATGGCATTCTCTACAAACGGAATCATGATTCGACTCTGCTACGTTGTGTGGATAAGGCTGAAGCAGAGAAAATTATGATGGAATTACATGAAGGCACGTTTGGAACACATTCCAGTGGACACACCATGGCTAAGAAAATCCTTCGAGCAGGATATTTCTGGTCCACAATGGAAGCCGATTGTTACCAACACTCCCGAACTTGTCATAAATGCCAGATCTATGCTGACAAGGTGCATATCCCTCCGGTTCCTTTGAATGTTCTGACTGCGCCTTGGCCGTTTGCAATGTGGGGCATCGATATGATCGGTGAGATCCGACCGACGGCATCCAATGGGCATCGCTTCATCTTGGTGGCGATCGATTACTTCACGAAATGGGTTGAGGCAGCTTCCTATGCCACAGTAACCAAGAGCGTCGTGGCACGTTTCATCCGGCATAATCTGATCTGTCGGTACGGAGTCCCGGAAAGAATCATTACGGATAATGGTACCAATCTCAATAACAAAATGATCACTGAACTCTGTGAACAATTCAAGATACAACACCACAATTCTTCTCCCTACCGGCCGAAGATGAATGGGGCTGTAGAGGCAGCCAATAAAAATATCAAGAAAATTGTGCAGAAGATGACAGTGACCTATAAAGATTGGCACGAGATGTTACCGTTCGCTCTTCATGGGTACCGCACCTCAGCAAGGACGTCAACCGGGGCAACCCCCTTCTCCTTGGTCTATGGCATGGAGGCAGTCTTGCCAATTGAAGTCCAGATACCCTCTCTTCGGATAATGAAGGATGCAGACTTGAATGAAGATGATTGGATCCAAACTCGACTTGATCAATTAAATCTGATTGACGAAAAGAGGCTCACTGCTATCTGTCATGGTCAAACGTATCAGAAACGGATGATCAGGGCATTTAACAAGAAAGTCAGACCGCAAGAGTATCGAGTTGGGGACCTGGTAATCAAACGCATCATCCTTCCTCAAAGTGATCCCCGGGGCAAATGGACCCCTACATACGAAGGGCCATTTGTGGTTAAACGTGTGTTCTCAGGAGGAGCCATGATCCTAACCACCATGGATGGTGACGACATTCCTCACCCCGTCAATGCAGACATAGTGAAAAAATACTACGCATAAATAAGAGACCCGCTAGGTTGACATACCTAGGCAAAAATAAGGGCTTCCCGGTGAACCAAAAGGGTTCGGGCAAAAATAAGGGATGAAATGAATAAAAAAAACCTGTACACCCAACAATTCGAAAACCTGAAAAGGCGGCTTGGGCAAAAATGGGTATCCCGGTGGACTGAAAACCCGAAAGGGCGGTCCAGGCAAAAGTTAGGGATAAAAGCGTAACACTATGTCTCATTGGATCACTTCGCATCTGGAATTCGGCATCAACTACCTGGCTCAAGATTTCGGCATCAACCAATCAGCTTCATCTTCAACTAAGCAGCAAAGCGATGAGATGTTCGAAGACATAAAGGCGATAGCGGAGTTGGAACCCAGTGGGATTGTTCACATAGCTGTTTTGTTTCTTAAATTGTAAACTCTATGTTATTTGGCGGCGTCCTCTTACTAGGATGTCAGCCTCTTGTACAAAAACGCCTATTCACAGGAAAAGTTTAAATCAATACAAATATACTTTTCAGTTAAAAATGCCAATTGTTTTCTTTTTTTTTGTTTTGTCTTGCGGAGAACGTCCAATGTTCATTTTTGATATATGCATTTGACATTAAATTGCTGATTCATAAATGTTTACATATGAAACGAGAGATTGATTACAGGTGACATCAGAGACAGGGGCAATGTGAAGTTGTCTAAAGCAGTCTGGTTGTTTTGTCCGCCAGGGTACCAAGTTAGATTCAACTGAAGAATGTGACCAAATCATCTCGACTCCCCGCAGGGTAAAACCAGGTTCAGCAATACTTTCCCAAGCAGAGTTGACTCACTATCAATCCTAAAAAAGTCACAACATTCCCCAGTAGATTCTGGAAACTTATCCCCTGCAGAGTACGGACGTCTCTCCCGAGTTTTATTTAGAGTTATTTCCTCACAAGGACTTATAACTGGGTTATCCTCAGCTAAAAACCACGGAAGATCGCCCTCGGCAACCTTCCTTCAATCCCCAGCGGAGTTTATTTTTGGTATCCCCAACGGAGTTTATCTTTGGTATCCCCAGCAGAGTTTATCATCATTATCCAGCGGAATCCATCATTAAAGTCCTCAACAGGCCTCTCATCAAACTTCGGCCAAGTATCTCTTCCACAGAACAACTCCCCGGCTGTTCATCAAAGATTTATTTTCCTAAAACGAAATTACATTCATAAACATTTCACATTTTCATACATCTTGCTTACATATATGATAAAGTGCATACAACACCATCTCATGTTGAACATCATGACATCATGCATATCATACATCATGACATTGCATACAACTTATGTTTTTGCCTTTTCAGGGAAAAAGACAATCCCAAAGACAACTACCTTCAACTATCACATTTCCAGATTCGATTCCTGTATCTAGCCAGGGCACGTCTGAAAAGTTCGAAGATTCGATTCCTGTATCCAGCCAGGGCACATCTATCAACTACAACATTTCCAGATTCGATTCCTGTATCCAGCCAGGGCATATCTGTTGACCACATTTCCAGACTCGATTCCTGTATCTAGCCAGGGCACGTCTGAAGAGTTCGAAGATTCGATTCCTGTATCCAGCCAGGGCATATCTATTGACGATTATTTCCAGATTCGACTCCTGTATCCAGCCAGGGCACATCTGTGAGAAACCAATTGTAGATTCGATACCTGTATCTAGCCAGGGCATATCTGCATAAGGAGACTGAAGATCAAACACCTGTAACAAGCCAGGAAAACATCTGTCTTTCTCAAATACACAAGTTCTCGCTAAGGAATCTCTTATGCGATCGACACTTCCAAATGGCATCTATAAGCCCATTCCCGACAAGGTTCTGTCACATCTCCAGATGGCATCTATAAGCCCATATCCCTCTCCACCATCTCTCCAAATGGCATCTATAAGCCCATTCCCGACATCACCCTGTTAAGACTCCAGCATGCGAGTGCAAATTTCCGGGCACTCTAGTGTCCAATCTCCTTTTACCCTCGAGTCACGAAAGGCAAACTTGCCAATCTAACTCTTCAGGTCCAAGAAGATTGAACAGGGGCAACTGTTGTACCCCAAAATTTGCCCTCCCATTTCCTCAACATTTTCTCATCACAAGACCTTTGAAGATCAAGATCCAATTAGGGTTTCCTCTGCTCAAGACTTCTCCTTTGCACTATGGACTCAAATTAGGGTTTGTGTTTGCCCAAGGATGTTTTGACCTAAAATGCCTAAGATGACTTTCATGCTTCATGTTGGACTCCCAAGTTTACCCATGTCAAGTTTCAAGTCTTGATTCCAAGTTTTGCCCAGTCAATTGGACAGTTGACCTAGAAATCAGCTGTATTGGGGAAAAAGTCAACTGTGGCCAATTGACAATCAAACCTCATGAAATTTGATCCACATCAACATTATGAACTCACATGAACCATTTGATCAAGTTTGGATCACAATTCCACAAGAAATTTGATCAGATCACCAAAAGGGCAAAATGGTCATTTTTAGGGTTTTGACTGCACAAGGGCAATTTTTCACTGTTTGACCTAGCCAATGGCAAATCAAGTTCACATATGGACTCAAGGACTAAATGGAATGGTCTTGACACATTCATCAAGCTCAAAAGATCCCAAGTACACAAAATTGACTGTTGAATTTCCCAGTCAATTGATCAATTTTGACTGTACACTGAAAAGTCAAACTTTGACTTTTTGGTCAAAATCAAGAGTCAAGATTCATTTTTCATCAAAACATGCCAAATCATGAAAATTGTTCACCAAGAAATCACAAAATGCAAATTAGGGTTAGAAAATGGAATTTTTCATAACTTAGAATTTTTCTAAGTTATGAAAAACCCTAATTTTTTCCCAACTTTGCCCCATCTTTTCACCAAGATCCATTTGGATTCAAACAAAAGTCAAAACATGAAAGTTGTAGCTTGTTGCATAATCTACAACTTTGATTCACAAAGTTTTCTCATTTGAAGCTTGTATCTCAAGTTACAATTTTTTGAATAGGGGCACTAAACCATTTTTAACTTAGTGAAATTTCAACCTATTTTGACAAGGTTTTCTACCCCACTTCAAGGCCACTTTTCATACCCTTCCACTTGGAATTTTAATTTTCATTTCAAAGATGGATTGTAGTACACATTCCAAGCTTTCCAAAATGTCCAAGAACTCATCAAACAACCTCATAACTTGAGAGATTCGAATTTCACAAGTTGGCAAAAATTCACTTTTGTTCTTCATCAAGACATGTTCATAATCTTGCAAATTTTAACTCAGCTTGCTTTATGCTTGATTACAGGTCCTTGAACCATTCCATACTCAATAATTTAATGCTTATTCATTGTGCCAAGGCCATGTTCTTTGTGTTCTAACATTGCATAATGGATTGATCTCAAAGTAGATAAAGTGCTTTATCCATTTTTGTAAAAAGCTAGCTTTATGTCAAATTGAAATCCAAGCAAGTACAGTTAGGATCTCATTGGCACAAGATTATGGACAAATTGCTCTGATCAAGAGAGGCTTATGCAGCAGGATTAGAGGCCCCTACTGACCTAAAACACCAAGTGACCATTGCTTGCTTCAAATTCAAGTAACATTGCATAACTTGTACCAACTCTCTCTTCAGCATATACACACAAGAAAAAAGTTATCAAACATCTTCCATAGAACCTAACCAAGCCAAGACACGACCCTTGCACCTCCAAAACACCCTCCATCTCAGAATCATCCTCAAACTGCAAAAACAGAGTTGCCTCTGCAGTTTGAGTGCCAACTCCCATTTCCCTCGAGCATTCTTACCAAAATCAATCCATACACATTCCCTAGCATATATGCAAGCTAACCATGACCTAAAACCTGACCTGTAATCCCTCTAACAGCTTCCACCATTTTCATTTTTTCCTTTTGCAGGTGAAGTTCTATAGCTTGATACAAGAAGTTACAAGACAAAGTAAGCATTGAAAATGCATCCCTGGACCTCAAGGAAGCTTTTCCAATCATTACCTTGCACTAGAAGTTCCTCATTCTCCAAATAGAAGTTCAGTTGCACAGGTAAAACTTTGAACTCGTTTCTCTCTTATCATGCATCTTTAGTCTTAAGTTTGTGAAGAAACAAGGTTCTACTCACAGCCCTGAGCATGTACATATCTTTACATTTTATTTCTTTTGCCTGAGTAGAGAGAATTTGTAGGTTGAAAATGGCAGAAAAACTAGGTTAGGATTTGGGGGAGGAGAAATTCTCCATCATCTTAGAGAGTTAGGTCAAGTTCCATACATGGTTAGAACCGTCTCTTCATGCTGAACATTTGTTGTGTTATGAGTTTTTGCTGAAAAGCCAGGAATCGAGAGTTGGACATTGAAGAACAGGGGCGCGCGTTTTTTTGAATTTTGTTGCTGGAGGTTGAAGACAGTGTTCTTTGGGCTGGGCCTGTATATCTTTTCTTATTCACACCACTTAATTGCTATTACACCCCCTGAGCCCATTTGCTTTATTTTTATTCTTTTTTGACTTTTTCTTTTTTGATTGACTTTGTTTATTTTTTCTCATGACATTAAAAAAATAAAAATATTTTTTCCATCATTTTTTGAATATATGGCATATTTATTTGATTTATTTCTTTTGTTTGTATATAAATATTATATATATACTATTATTAGAATAAATAGAAAAATAGTGTAAATACATTTTTTTATTTTATTTTTTATTCACCTTCTGAAAATATTCCACATAAAAAATACTTTTTTTTATTAAATATTAAATATTTTGCACATAATGCATATTTAAGAAATTAATATATATATAGATATATGTTTATTAATATATTTAAGCTAAAATATAAAAATACTTGAATTTTTCATTTTTATTAATATTTGATACAAAAATACTTTTTTTTTTCATAATATACTTCATTTTATTTTATTTTTATAAATAATAAATAAATATTTGTATTAAATTAGATAATAATACATTTTCTTTAAAATTAGGGTTTTTGCCCTAAATTCAAAATACTCCAAAAAAAAATATATAATTTTTATTTTCTTTTCTCTTTTACATAAATAATATTTTTTCATACATATACAAAATATTTCTTTTGCATCTTGCATTCTTATTTAAATTTTGTACATTGATTAAGTTGCAAATATTCAAATTGATGTAATAATTTTAGGTTTAAATTACTTGTCAATATCCCCATTTGAACATTTGTACCCCCTTCCCATATTTGGTTTTGTAATAGCTTAGTAAATTTAATTTCGCACTTTATTGCTTTCTAATGATAACATGTTAGAATTAGGGTTTGTATGCGAAAAAACGATAAAAAATAGTTATGACCTAATCTCAAGATAAATAAGCATGAAAATGGACACACAAATCACACTTGCACCCCCTAGGGTATTCCACTTGTTGCCTTTCAAAATTGGGCCATATTGTATGTTGAACTTCTTTGGGCAAAACAAACAATTTGAATGATCATAGTCCCTCGATAAAACTTTTCAAAATAAACAAAAACAAATGATCAAGTCCCTTAAAGAAAATTGCCCAAAGATATTTAACGCCGTTACAATTATGGTCTAAACGATGACCCGCGCCTGTCCCTCTCACATCCTAACACAAGATTGTCCACCAAATACAATGGTGGAACAAACTTGTTAAAAGGGTTAAAACATAGCAATAATCTTTTGAGAAATTTAGGAGTAGATAACCTCTTAGTTGCTTGAATCAAACTTGCAAAACAAAACACTTGCCTAATTTCAAAATCACACATCACTACACTTTCAAAACAACTTTCAAAAACAAATGAAAACTTTTTCAAAAGACATACATCTTTGTATACATCCCCACATGGATCATTACAAAGGTTGCCACCACATTGGCATCTTTTCAAAACATTTTCAAAACCACACACCAAGCACCATTTCAAACAATTGAAAACCAAGGCAAGTTGATCTAAGCAAGTAACTAAGAGCCCATGGATAACCATGGATAGAAAGGGTGCTAATACCTTCCCTTTCTATAATCTACTCCCCGAATCCAAGAAAACATCTCAAAAGGTTTTTGCTGTGCTTTTTAACCTTTCCTTAGGATAAAATAAAAAGTCGGTGGTGACTCTTGCTAACCGCAACATTTGCGAATATAAACGCAAAACCCAAGTCAGTTCTCCCACTGTATCACACCCCCGAACCCAAATCTTTCAAAAGGGTCTTTTCCTGTTCTTTTTACCCTTCCTTTATTTTGGATATCCGCACATTTTCAAAAAAAGTCAGTTCACCGTATTACATTGCCCAAACTCGAATAAAACTCATTGTGGTGATGAAGAATTCACTCACTTGGCATTCAAGGATGGGAGAAGTCTTTATAAATAGAAGATCAATTTCTTAGGAATTAACGATCTTTGAAAAAAGACCGTTTTTAGTCAAAGATGCGTTATTTGAGGGGAATAATTTGTTACTAGAATTAATATGCACCGCCCAAGCTTTTATTGGCCCTAACTGTTTCAGCTAAAGTGAAACGGTTCCAATGCACGCGCATGCCTAGTCAAAATGTAACACCCTTCTAAAACCCCGAGAAAACAGATTCATTTAAATCAGAGTAACATGTATTTTAAAGGATGTCACAACACTTTTTCTAAACAATTTCACCGGTCATGCTCAACTGATGAATTATAACTCAATAAAATAATCAAATAAACATGTCTTTAAGACACATCGAAATATCTTTCATAACTCAAGGATAATTAAAATAACATCAATTCAACAATAAGGTCTCAACCTCAATCCAGTCAAAATATTATCCAAGAAAACAAATTCCAAAAAAAAAAGAAAGTTTAATGATAACTCTAAAACAATCGTCACCCCCCAGTGTTACAATCAGAGCATGACCAGACTCGATAAACTAAACATAATAGCTTTACAAGCCATCCTCACCAAATGCGCCTAAGTTGCTATCTTCAATCTGAAAATGTCAACAGTAATAGTGAGACTTAATTATCATTATTAAGAATTATAAGTCTATAAACAAACAAAACTTCATAAGTAAAATCACATCACCCTCTTTAATAACCATTCAGATTTACAAAATATCACCAAATCATGCATAAATACCAAAGTCATCAAAATACATAATTATCATCACAACACTGGAATTCATCCATTCATGTCATAATGATGCACAACATAATGCAACAAGACTCTATGGATGTGGTACCAATGTGAATCAAATTCACTTCACCGCCCCATTCCAACTCGAGCACGGCTACTCACTCATCGTTCCAGTCTAACTCGGACACGGCTACCGCCTCAATGTTCCATTCCAACTCGGACATGTTTATTGGACACCTCCCTAATTCCTCACAATGGTAATTAAATAATGCAACAAATGATATGTAATGCATGCACAACTCAAAACACATGCTACATCATCAACAACAACATGATATCAACATATATCTTATACAACAACAACATACTCATCAATGTAATTACATTCAACCGAGTAACAATGCATTAATGTCATTTACAAGCAACAACATGATATCAACATATATCACAACAACCCACATTGTCATACATATATCCAACTTATGCAAAACAATGTTTTCAAAAAATGACACAATCGAGAGAATCGGGATTTTTAAAATAAAATTGGGGTACTGTCCATTTTTCATTTTTATAAGATAAAATATTTTATTTAAGACCCAACACCGAAAACGGCGCATAAAACGGACTTACGGTTTGAAAGATATGAATTTTCAAAGATTGAATATTTTTCCAAAAGACACAGTGGTAACCGGTTGTTGCATAATTGACAACCAGTTACACAAACCTTCTCTAAATGCCAAAATGGTGATGTTTGTGCTGTAACCAGTTAGCACATAACCTACAATCGGTTACACATGTACAAAACCCAAACATTCTGCATTTGACAGCAAAACAGAGTATTCCTTATGCATTCAAATGGACCCAAAACTCATATACCACCAAAATCAATCAAAATACATCAACATAATGCAATTCCAACCTATCATATCATCATCTAATTACATCATAACATCATATAGGATCAATTTCATCAGTTTTGATATTTAGGGTTAAATTTCCTAAACCTTCATGCATCAAATTAGGGAACCTAATCTACCTAATCCATTCCTATCGTTCCTAAACCGATAATATGTAATAACCATATAAATCCCCTCTTACCTTAGCCAAAAATTCTTAAAAACTTGAAGCTTTGAGTCTTCTCCTCTTTTGCTCCTCTTCTCTCTTTTACGTATTCTTAGAGTTCTCCAAAAGTGTTTCTATTTTTCCTTTTTCCTTTAATTTTTCTATTTTAACTAAATTAAAATTAAAAAAAGTTAGTGACCTTACTAACTTGCACTCCCCACTTTACTTCCACCAACTCAGGTCCATTAGCTCTATTCTCCCAATTCTACAATATTATTTAATTTAATCCCATTAAATTAATTCTTTTTTTAATTAATCCAAAATAATCAAATAAATTCCAATTTAAATATTTTCAAAATAATGGGGTGTTACAACTCTCCCCCACTAAAAGAGTTTTCGTCCTCGAAAACATACCTTATGCAAATAGCTCCGGGTAAGATTCCTTCATCTGACTCTCTAGTTCCCAAGTGACATTTCCACATGTTGGTCCTCCCCAAGCTACCTTTACTAAATCGATCTCTTTACCCCACAATTGTTTCATTTCTTGATCCTCAATCCTCATAGGCAATGTTTCCACAGTCAGGTTATCTCGTACCTGTACATCATCTACCTGAATCACATGAGTTGGATCTGCAATGTACCTCCTCAACTGAGATATATGGAATACGTCATGCAAATTAGCAAGTGTCGGCGGTAAAGCAATTCAGTAGGCAACTTCGCCAATCCTTTTTGTAATCTGAAACAGACCAATAAATCGTGGAGTCAACTTCTTCGACTTCAAAGCTCGACCAATACTCGTCATAGGAGTAATTCTCATAAACACGTGATCTCCAGCATTGAACTCAAGTGTCTTCCTCCTCTTATCATGATAACTTTTTGGCGACTTTGAGAAGCCTTCATCTTCTCTTGAATCATCTTTATCTTTTCAGTGGTTTGTTGAACTATCTCTGGTCCAATCACCGCACTTTCTCCAGATTCGTACCAACACAAAGGTGTTCTTCACCTCCTACCAAACAATGCCTCAAATGGAGCCATACCAATACTCGAATGAAAACTATTGTTGCAGGTGAACTCGATCAATGTTAAATAACTATCCCAAGCTCCACATTTTTCCAACACACAAGCATGCAACAAATCCTCTAGTGACTGAATAGTCCTCTCAGTCTGACCATCTGTCTGCGGATGATAAGCATAACTCAATCTCAATTTAGTACCCAAAGCACTATGCAACCTTTCCCAGAACTTCGATGTAAACCTCATATCTCTATCCGACACAATAGTGGATGAAATACCATGCAATCTAACTATCTTCTCAATATACAATTGAGCTAGTTTCTCCATCGGATAATACATCCTCATCGGTATAAAATGAGTCGACTTCGTCAATCTATCCACAATCACCCAAATAACCTCACAATTCTTAACTTTCCTCGATAAACCCGATACAAAATCCATAGAAATGCTATCCCACTTCCATTCACGAATAAATAATGGTTGCATAAATCCAGACGACTTCTGATGTTCGATTTTTTACTTCTGACAAATCAAACAAGCATAAACAAATTCTGTAATCTCCTTTTTCATTATTGGCCACCAAAATAACTTTTTCAGATCATGATACATTTTAGTAGCACCAGGATGAATACTCAATCCGCTACGATGTCCCTCTTCAAGAATACTCTTCTTAAGTTCAGCAACATCAGGAACACAAACTCTATTTCCAAATCTGATAATACCATTCTCATCAATTCGGAAATCACCTTATAGACCTTGGTTGATCAAAGTCAATCTATCAACCAAACTAACATCAAATTTCTGCCCAGTTCTAATCTCATCCAAGACACCACTAGTCAACTTCAGCATACCAAGCTTAACACTGCCAAAAGTGCTCTCACATACTAGACTCAAGTCTCTGAACTGCTCAATCAGGTCCAATTCTCGCACCATCAACATAGACATATGTAGAGACTTCCTACTCAACGCATCTACAACAACATTAGCCTTAAAATAATGGTAATTCAAGCCAAAATTATAATCTTTAAGAAATTCCAACCATCTAATTTGCCTTATATTGAGTTCCTTCTTATCAAAGAGATATTTCAGACTCTTATGATCACTAAACACCTCAAATCGAGAACCATACAAGTAATGTCTCCATAACTTCAAAACAAACACAACAACTGCTAATTATAAGTCATGAGTCAGATAATTCCTTTCATGCACATTCAATTGCCTCGAAGCATAAGCTACTACTTGCTGATTATGCATCAAAACACCACCTAGACCCATCAAAGAAGCATCGCAATACACAATAAAAGATTCCGCCAGATTCTGAAAAATCATAATCGGAACACTAGTCAATCTTCTCTTCAATTCTTGGAAACCTTTCTCACAATCAGAATCCCATATAAAAGCTTGTCATTTCCTCGTTAATTTAGTTAACGACAATGCCAACTTAGAAAATCCCTCAATGAATTTCCTGCAGTAACCTGCAAGTCCAAGAAAACGCTGAATTTCAGAAACTGGTTTCGGTGCCTCCCACTGAGATATCGCTTCTACCTTCGTAGCATCAACAATGATATCATTCTTGGAAATCACATGAATAAGAAAACTGACTTCACTCAACTAGAATTCACATTTGGATAACTTTGCATACAACTTCTTGTCTTTCAACAATGCTAACACAACTCTGAGATGTTTCGCACGGTCTTCGTCATTCTTGGAATAAATCATGATGTCATCAATAAAGACTTCCACAATCTTGTTAAGATAAGGATGAAATATATTGTTCATATACTCCATAAAAACACCACGTGCATTAGTAACTCCAAACGGCACAACAAAATACTCATAGTATCCATACCTCGTCCTAAAAGCAGTCTTCTGAATATCTTCCGCTTTTACACGAATCTGATGATATCCATATCTCAAATCAATCATGCTGAACACACAAGATCCAACCAGATGATCCATTAAATCATCAATCTTTGGCAATGGAAACTGATTCTTGATAGTAACTTTATTCAATTGCTGATAATTAACACACAGTCTCATAAAACCCTCTTTCTTCCTAACCAACAATACAGGAGCACCCCAAGGTGATACACTTGGACGAATAAATTTCTTTTCAAGTAGCTCCCCTAACTGACTATTCAATTCAGCCAACTTAGATGCCGACATGCGATACCGCGCAATCGATACAAGACTAGTTCCAGGAATTAAATCTATAGAAAATTCCACTTCTCTCTCAGGTGGCCACTCACTAACATCTTCCGGAAAGACTTCTGGAAAATCATACACCACATGTAATTCACTACTCTTAGATTTACCTTTCACTTCTAGTGAAGCAAGTAACATAAACACAACAACACCATCATTAACAGCTTTGTTCACTTGCCTTGCAGACATAGCTAAATTCTCCACACCAACCGCTTCAGGAAAGATCACAGTCTTTGCAAAATAATTGAGATGAACCTGGTTAAATTCCAACCAGTTCACCCCGAGGATAATATCGAGTTGTTCTAATGGTAAGCATACTAAATCCATACCAAAACCCCTACCAAAATTTTCAATAGGACAATTCCTACACACAAGTGAAGTAGTTACTAAACCCGATGCATGAGTGTCAATAACCATACTTCTTTCATATAAGAGATATTGAACTTTAATATTTCAGCATAATCCAAGGAAATAAAAGAATGAGTAGCTCTAATATAAATAATCGCAATCAAGGGTGTGCCATTAATAAAACACGTACCTTTAATCATCCGATCCTCAGGAGTAGTCTCTGACCTAGACAAATCAAAGACTTTTCCACCAGATTGATCCTTCTTAGGTTTAGTACACTGCGGACGAATGTGACCTTCTCCACAGTTGTAACAAGTCACGAGTTTGCTTCTGCAATCATTGGTCATATGTCCAAGTTTCCCACACTTATAACATTTTTTCTCTTCACTTTTACATTCCTGAACACGATGTTCGAACTCACCACATCTATAACACCTAATAGGAGCACCAGAGTCTCCCCCACTAGGCCTCTTCCAACCTCTAGACTTTTGATTTCCTTTGCCATATGGTTTGCCATGATCCATATGTTGCTTTTCCCTCTTGTCAACTAACCCGCGAGAGTGAGATGACTTAGTCTTAGCAATGTCCTCTTCCAGAATCCTGGTACAATCCACTAAATCATAGAATTTTCGAATCCGTTGATACCTGATACCTTGCTTGAGTTCATCTCTCAGCCCATTCTCAAACTTGATATAACTTGAGAACTCACCAGACTCATCATTGTTGTAGTGAGCATAATATTTTGCCAACTCGGTAAACTTCGAAGCATACTCACTAACAGTAATGTTTCCATGCTTGAGCTCCAATAATTCAATTTCTTTTCTGCCCCGAACATCTTCAGGGAAATACCTTCGCAGAAAAGTCCTTCTAAAAACAACCCAAGTCAGCGCAATCCCGTCTTGTTCCAATTCAGTCCTAGCGGCAACCCACCAGTCATCAGCTTCCTCTGCGAGCATATGAGTACCATATCTCACCTTCATCTCTTCTGCACAATCAATCACTAAGAAGATCCTTTCAATCACTTCTGAGTACCTTCAGGGTCATGCGTGCCTTTGAACAACATATGGTTGTTCCTCAGGAAATTCCTCAGCTTCCTGACTGCACCGATAACAACTTCATTCAGATTTCCCGCAAGCACACCAACCATCATCCTCAAAGCCTCAACAATCACAACATCATTTCTTCCGTTACCTCTTCCAGCCATTATTCTGAGAATTCACAAAACAATTTTCATTAGAACACAAGTATCGACAATGTTATATTGCACTAGTCGCATACAAAAGGAGAAAAAGACACTAAGACACTAGTCACAATGACCGACTATGCTTTGATATCATTATTGTAACACCCTTCTAAAACCCCGAGAAAACAAACTAATTTAAATCTGAGTAACATGTATTTTAAAGGATGTCACAACACTTTTTCTAAACAATTTCACCTGTCATGCTCAACTGAGGAATTATAACTCAATAAAATAATCAAATAAACATGTCTTCAAGACACACCGAAATATCTTTCATAACTCAAGGATAATTAAAATAACACCAATTCAACAATAAGGTCTCAGCCTCAATCCAGCCAAAATATTATCCAAGAAAACAAATTCCAAAAAAAAAAGTTTAATGATAACTCTAAAACAGCCTCCATCCCCCAATGTTACAATCAGAGCATGACCAAACTCGATAAACTAAATAGAATAGCTTTATAAGTCATCCTCACCAAATGCGCCTAAGCTGATATCTTCAACCTGAAAATGTCAACAGTAAGGGTGAGACTTAATCATAATTATTAAGCATTATAAGTCTATAAACAAACATAACTTCATAAGTAAAATCACATCACCCTCTTTAATAACCATTCAGATTTACAAAATATCATCAAATCATGCATAAATACCAAAGTCATCAAAATACACAATTATCACCACAACATTGGAATTCATCCATTCATATCATAACGATGCACAATATAATGCAACAAGACTCTATGCATGTGGTTCCAATGTGAATCAAATTCACTTCACCGCCCCATTCCAACTCGGGTACGACTACTCGCTCGCCGTTCCATTCCAACTCGGACACGGCTACCGCCTCAATGTTCCATTCCAACTCGGACACGTTTATTGGCCACCTCCCTAATTCCTCACAATGGGAATTAAAGAATACAACAAATGATATGTAATGCATGCACAACTCAAACGCATGCTACATCATCAACAACAACATGGTATCAACATATATCATATAAAACAACTGTAATACCCCAATTTCATAATCGTATTCTATTTGAATGACTTGATTTAACTATGTGCTTGATGTTATGAATTTGGCGTAATTGCGTCATATTTGTGGTTGATTAATTAGAATAAATATGTGTGGCATTGTAAGTATATGGGATTATAAGAAAGAGTAAGAATAATTATTTAATAATTGGAATTAATAGAATTAGTGATAATTGGATTGATAGAGATAATAAAATAAAATAAGAAAAGATAAACGGGCCTTGTTAGTATTAATAAGGAGGGGGTGTGTACCTAAGCCCACTAGAAAGTTAGTAAGGCAAAATACAAAAGAAAAGAGAAAGAGGGAAAGAAAGGAAAACATGATTCATTTGTCAGAAAAATAGAAAGAGAGGTAGAGAGAGAAATTAGAGAGAAGGGAGAGCAAACCCTAAGGAGGAGAAGCCATGGAAGCTTGAAGCTTGAGGTTGCAATAGAGAAAAGATGAACTTTAACAAAGGTAAGGGTGGGATTCCTCATAATTATCGATTGATATGATTGTTTTCATGTTAGGGTTGATAGATTAGTATTATAGGTTTAATGTTATTTCAACTCTTATAAATAAATATCCCCTCTTGTTGAATCTATGAACAAAACTAGTAAACTCATGGTAGAACTTAAGGGCAAATTCCCCAAATGTGATAGAACTTGAATCTAGGGAAAGATTTGGTATTATGATAATGTATAAACATGCTATTATGTGTATATATGTGATGACAATTCGTGCTTGCTGCTAATTACTGTTAAAAATGCGTTTTGGGAACTTTAGGAGTGGGTTGAGATGCAGGTTTCGCGAGCTGGGGTTGACCAAAACAGCGCCCTCGCGCCGCGAGCTAGGGCCTTGCTCCGCGAGCTTTGACCTCGCTCTGTGAGCCATGTACTATGCTAAAAAATATTTCGTCGTTTTAGGCTGAAAATGATGTCTTACTCCATTGTTTTGATATCCTTTTGTTATATTAATTTTTATAACATGTTTGAGATGTGTTTGGAGGTAATAGTTAACATAATGATTATGTTTAACATGGTAAGTAATGAATTATGATTGTTTGGCCTAGATGACTTATATATGTTATACATGTATTGCTATAACCATATTTCGATTATGTTTGATTTACTCTTGGGCATGTTTGGTTGATAGACTTGACACGATATGGTTGTATGGGCTTCCGTATTGTGTTGAGTTTATTATTATGTGAATAACTATATGATTTTGTATACGATAAAGGTGAGTAATTTGATTACAAATATGATATATATGAATTATTCTATGGGTAGCCTTATGGCGTGAATCCTAGAGTGTAATTGAAGAATGTGTTGTATTGGATTTGTTATACTTGTTGATGTTTGCTTGGTAAATGTAATATGGTATGAGGGTATGAGCTTTCATGCCATGTTATATTTATTGATTGGTATGGATTCATAGGGAATTAGATATATCTCTTGGATTGATGATGTTGGTGTGTATGTTTGGGTTGCCTTAAATGCATGATAATGATATGTTGAGTCGTGACTAGATACTTGAAGGTATGCATAATTGACTTATTGTAATAAGATCGTTGTTGTATGTTTGAGATCTCATTGGAGTAAATGTGGAAGGATAATATGTGTGTTGAGATGAATGTGGCTCAATATAATTGTATGGGCTTTTATATTATGTAGTATTCATGCTTGTGTTGTATTGTGAGAAGTTTGTCTTATGTACTATGCGAATTGATGCTATAAGCTATGTGATTGATGTGTATGTTCCATGTTTAACTTTTGTGCCACCAAATGATGTGAGGATTCATTGTGGTGTACTTTGTGAGTATATATATATCATCGTTGTATGATGTTGTGCTACCAAATGATGTGAGGATTCATTGTGTCATGCTTTATAATTGATGTATGTATCATCATTGTGTTTTGATTATGAATGCCAAGTGATGTGAGGATTCATTGTGGTATGTATTGTTGTATTGATGCATATTGTTTGTTGAGTCATGTGTCCATTCATTCATGTGCATCCAATTCAGGCTGCGAGAAGGGTATGATTGTTGTTGATGAACCTGAGTGTTCATGAATCCATTTCCATCTGTATGTGATGGTCCACCTAGGTTGCGAGAATGGTAAGGTGATGGCTCAGTCGATAACCTAGGCCGCGAGAAGGGTAAGGTGAGCTGGAACCTGAGTGTTCTAAATGAGAAATTGGTGCCGCATGCATAAGGGTATGATGAGCCCCATGGTATAAATGATGATGCATTTGATATAAGAGTCTCGTGTATAAGTGATAATGCATCAGAGTGGTGGGTATCATACCATGGTTAAAATGTTGCATAGTCATGGGTAGTGTCATAACCCCATTTTTACCCCACAAGATTTCATTCATCATGATACATTTCATACATTTCATATACATATCATTCCAAGGTTTGAGAAGATCATAGGCCAATGAGGCCCTATCTGATCAATGGAATCCCTTTACTGAGGCTTGTGACCCAAGTTCTAGGGTTTATTCATGTTTTATAATGTTCGTTTGAGGTACACTAACATTTGTTTCAAAGTTTTTCAGGTACCTGATCCTTTGAGACATTCCACCAGACCTAGGGTTTTGAAGGCCTGACTGTATACCCTGACTTCTAGAGGCTCTATATTCCACATAGGAGAAGATATGAGGGTGATTCTTTTTTCCATGGACTCCTCATTGAGTCTACTTTGAAGATCACAAGGCCTCATCATTCAACTTTTCCATTCAATGTATTTTTGAAGCCCATTTTCCCAGACAGTGCAATACAGTCAAACTAGGGTTTTTGTGCAGTTTTTGACCCACATGAAGGAAGACACATCATCTTTTGTTGAAATTTGGTACACTTGAAGTATTCAACATCATATTGATCATGAGAAGTGAGTTTGAGCACAATTCAATCAAGAAAGGCAAAATTCATCCCAAGCAGGAAAGTTTCTATTTTGGGCATTTGTTAGGAAAAGTCAACTCAACTTTGACCAGGGATAATTTCCTCATACTTTATCAGAAATACATGAACCATAGCTACTTTTAAAGGGAATTCAATTCTCTACAACTTTGTATCTCACATCATACCCCCAAAAAGTGCTTCATTTGGAGTGTAGAGGGAAAAACATTACAAGTCATTTTCAAAAGCCCTAAAAAGACACATTTTTGTAAAGGACCATAAATGCATATGGAAAGTCACATTGAAGTGAGACCAAAAGGGTTGGTTAGAGGACTCATTGAGGTTTCCAAAAAGTCTAAGAACACCCAAAAATGATAAAAATTGAGTGATGTGGAGCTTGTAGAAGTTGGGCAAAATTAGGGTTTTTGAGTGAAGGTAAAAAGCCCAAAATGACCAAAATGGCTTGTTGGGCCCAAAGGGAAATGTTTGAAACGTGTAGAGGTACACAATGCAGCATCAAATCCCATTCCATGAGGATTTATTCATTGATTTTCAATTTTATTTGACTTTATTTTTAATTAAAACATATTTGCAAATCAAATCTTTTTGAATAATATTAAATAAAACCAAATCCATTTGTCTTGAATGGTTTTGAATCAGATCATAATTGAGTGTATCAAGTCATGATTGGATTAACACACAAATGTATCAAGCTTTCAAGCCAATTCAAGATCAAATATTTTGTCATAATTCCAAAAATCAAACTTGCCAATTTGGATGCTTTTAAGATCAGATTTCCACAGGGCTTCATTGTATCATATATATAGAAGCAAACCCTAACCTAATAGGCCAGAAATTCGTGCTGCAACTACCTTAAAAAAACTCACAAAAATCCATCACCAAATCGAATTCAAATTCTATTTTCCAGTGGTTTTCAATCAGAACTAAAGATACAAACACCTTACACGAGGTCTTCTGAAGCTAAACACATCAATTCCAATCCTTGAAAGTCACTAAATCGTAAAATACATTCTTGGTTTTCTTGGTTTTATTTTGAAATCGGTTTTCATGAATCATGCATTTACATATCATAAAAATTATATATTCTTGATCCTTGCTTCATTACGAAGCTATCCATGTATATTGTGTTAAGTTTCGTGCAGGTTTGAGGATTTCACCATTAACGACCAAGAACATGAGGTTTTGGGGCTTTCACGCATATGAACAATTGGCATGCCTAAATACCACAATTGAGATCGCAAGGATGAATAAAGATGATTTGGGCGCTTCTTTTGCATTTATATAACCTGTGGCCATGTGTAGGTTTTCGTAGGAAATTTCATGTTGTTTTGTCCGCAGGTATTTCCACAAGTAAAAGCGCAGAAGAATCCGCAGGAAAATTTGGAATCTGTGGAGAAGACGAAGACGTGTCCCCCCTGGTGGTTAACGCACGTTTTTTGGGTTTAAATATTTGTCTTATTATTTATTTTTTCTGTTTCATACTATGAACACCAAAATGCTTTAGTTCAAGTGGTAGCGTGTAGTGGGTGATACCTTGGGGTCCTGAGTTCGAACCCCAGTGACCCCAATTTTGCTATTTAATGTGTTTGTTATTTTTTCAGGTAAAAACAAAAATAAAAAGATAATTAGTATATAATTAAATACAGTGAGTTATATTTCAACCAAGGAACATGTAGCCAAGTGGTGGTGGAAAATTGAGGGATATTCAAGGACATGGGTTCAACACCCATGGACAACATTTTGGCAAACAAAATAAGGGAGTTTTATTTATTAATTTAAATGTTTTTCTACATTCATTTTGATTAAATTTTTTGCTCCCTCATGTGTATATTTTTGTTGTTTATTTTGTAGGGCAATCAAGGATCTCCAAGGCTTTAATAAAAGGGAGTTGTTTTTCATTTCAATACATATTTTGTTACACATTTTTATAGTTATATTTTCTTTGTCCTCACCCTATTTTGTTTCATTTTTGTAGGGTAAATCTTGGCGATTCGACCAACCAGCCTTATAGGGAAGTTTCATTCCCTCATCATTTTTTCTTTGTATTCATTTATTTTAATGTATTTATTTTAATTATCATTATTAAATTATTTTGTTTTTTGTTTGGTTGGACAACATGGCGACCGACAAGGATTCGAATGCCAAAAGGCAATTGAAGGTTCGTGAGCAAAGGAAAAGAGCGCGCAAGGAAGGAATGACGCTCCATGCCATCTGCTCAAATAGGGAGGGTTAGAATCCCTCCCTCTTAGGTTTTTGAGGGCAATTTCCCGTTTACTTTTGTTTTACTGTTTTTATGCTTTAGTGGCTAAAAGCCAAATAGGTAAATTAGTGGCCAATGCCAAATAGGGTTAACAAAAATTGTAATTGTATAAAAGACACCAATCTAATTGTAATAAAAAATGTCCCCTAAGGGACCAAAACCCTAATTTGCCAAAAATGTTTAAATACCTTATAATTCTGTTTAAATACCCATATTTCTGTTTAAATACCTCAAATACCTAAAAAATACCCTAATTGTTCAAATACCCCTAAGGGTTCAAAAAAGCCAAAAACATTAAAAAAATATATAACAAATATATAACTTAGATTTAGGTTAAAATAACTTATCTTAGGGTTTAACTCGTAGATTTAGGTTTATACATAATTTTTATACCTTTGCCCATTTGGGTCATTTGCCCTAGTTAATAGGAACCCTAAAATATACCAACATATATAGTCCCTAAAGATCCGAACTACGAGGATTCTGATCCTCCATTGCACTAGGGAGGTACGTAGACAAAGAACGCCTACAAGGGTTTTCCCGAATCCAAATTCTAAAAAATACAAATCCCCCTAAAATTCTCACTTCTCACCTCTTTTCTTTTCCTCAAACAAATTAAAATAATAATAATATAAAAATAATAATAAATAATAATAATAATCCTAATCTAAAATGGTTCCCTAGGAGTACCTAGGACGAGAAGGGTGCCCTTATACCTTCCCCTTTCGTAATCAGACACGATCCCATAATTTCTAGGGTTATCTTTCCTTTCCCTCTTCCTCCGAAGTAAAAAGCTAAGTGGCGACTCAAAAACCCTAAAGGCCACACAACGCCTTAGGGGTACCCTTAAAAATCGCGCCGCGACAGGTGACGACTCTGCTGGGGACTTAGTCTAAGCCAAACTTTAGGTTAGGATTATATTATTATATTATTATTATATTATATTATTATATTATTATTTGTTTTTGGAAAATACAATATTAAAAAAATAAAAAAATTTGTGTGGTGAGATAAGCCAAACCCAGGCTTAAGAGTCCTTTCTTTCATAGGGTGGCATAGCCTTGGAACGTCCACTGGATTATTGTTCTTTGGATTGACCTTGGAAAAGCCCAACATTGGTGAGACTTGCTTAATCCCTTTATGAATTGGCCTATTGGTCATAGTAATGAAGGGCATTGAGTTTTCAGTCTACGACCCAATGAACTTAGAAATACCAAAACAACCCTTGCTTTTTAGGACTTGGTGGTCTTGGCATTCTTATTGGACTACTGTTCTCTAAGTTTATAACCATGGATGACTACCCTCCAAGTAGATTCTCTTAGGGGCATTATTGAACATGACGATTGTTATGCGTTGATGTGTCTTTAAGATTGAGTTGGACTCGGGGTACCTTAATAGAACCGTCACTTTCAAAGGAAATAACCCTAGTACTGTCACTTTGGGAGGGGGGTACCCTTGCTTTCAGATATGATCTTCTAACCTTGCATTGATTGCATTCATGCATCATGCTATTGCATATTAAACCCTTGTTTGTGAAGGTGACCAAAACTGTGGGGCACTGTCCCTAGTCCCTCGGTTCAAAATAAAACCCGATTTATTCTTCCATGACCCTTCGGTTTAAAAACAAAAAAAAACAGTATGTCCCTAATATCAGTATACCCTTGGATTTATATCAGTATGTACCTCGATTATCCCTCCGGTTTGTTGCCTTAGGAAAAATACTGATATATCCTTGGGAGGTTGCCTTTCAAATTCAAATACAAATACTGATACATCCCTCGATGTTGCCTTCGGTATAATACTGGTATATGACCCTCGGTTGTCCCTTCGGAAAAAGGAAGAATAAATCGGGTAGTCCCTTAAAGAGGTTGCTTTAAAAAGAAAAGATCCTACACTCATCTTCACAAACAATTGCTTTTAAAAATAAAATCTTTGTCATTTCTTAACAATTTGTGCTCATCTGGAAATTCAAATTTTTATTTAAGACCCAACGCCGAAAACTGCGCGTAAAACGGACTTACAGTTTGAAAGATATGAGTTTTCAAAGATTAATTTTTTTTCCAAAAGACACAATGGTAACCGGTTGTTGCATTCGATGCTTGGTTTTTCAATTGTTTCTTAGATTACTGTTTTATTCAAGCCGAGACCCTTGGTGATGGCCAGTCGAGCTAGCACATCAGCCCTGATATTTTCCTCGCAAGGAATGTGAATGATCACGAACTTGACAAACTTCTGGGCCAACTCGTGAGTCTTTGCCAAATATTTCTGCAATGATACATCCTTTTCCTGGTACTATCCTTTCACCCGCGACGCTACTAGATATGAATCTGTCTTCACGGTCAGGTGAGTAACACCCACTTATGTAGCAAGTTTCATCCCGGCTATGAGTGATTCGTACTCTGCTTGATTATTGTTAGCTTGAAATTTGAAACAAAGAGAATACTCAAGGACAAAGTCACTGGGTCCTTCGAGCACTATCCCGGCTCCGCTACCTTTGAGATTTGAAAAACCGTCGACGTGGAGAGTCCAGCCGATGAGGCTCTCATCAATACCTAGGGCACTCAGTTCGACAACAAAATCAGCCAAGGCTTATGACTTGATGCTTGTTCTCGAGGTGAACTGTATGTCGTATTCTCACAGCTCGACCGCCCATGTAACCATCCTTCCGGATAGATCCAACTTCATGAGTATTTGTTTTATGGGATAATTCGTTATGACTGTGATTTTGTGCCCCTGGAAATAGTGTTTTAACTTCCTGGCGGTGACAACTAGAGCTAGAGCCAACCTTTCAATTTTCTGATACCTCTGTTCTGTGCCTTTCAATACTTTACTCACATAATACACTGGTCTTTCTCCCTCTGCACCATCATGAACAAGAACCGAGCTCAGGGCATTGTCGGATACTGATAGGTATAATACCAGGGGAGAGTTTTCCTTGGGTCTGGTCAGAATTGGTGGAGAAGATAGGAATTTTTTCACAGTCAAGAATGCTTCTTCACAAGCAGGTGTCCATTCAAACTTTTTAGCCTTTCGAATTGCTACAAAGAAGTGAATGACCTTGTCGCCTGCACATGATAAGAATCAGGATAGAGTCACCAACCTTCTCGTCAACTGTTGAACCTCGGTTTTGGACGAAGGACTTCTCATGTCAAGGACTGCCTGGCACTTATCCGAATTGGCTTCGATTCCCCGACTCATGAGCATGAATCTAAGGAACTTGCCTGCCTGTACCCCAAAGGTACATTTTTTCGGGTTCAGCCTCATATCCGTGGTGTATTTTCTCGGATCTTGAGATTGTTCCTTCTTGTTCAGTTTTAGGCTATTTTTATAACACTTTCTTGCCAGACCTTGGCCTCCCTTTACGATCCCTACCCGACCGCCTCCAAGCGGATACTTCCTGGTAAGGTACAACGTTAATAGAGCAGCTGCAAGGGCGTTGAATGAAGGCCTGCCGATGACGGCGTTGTAAGATGATGCTGAATTAACCACCAGGTATCTGACTTTGATGGTCTTTGCATTCTCGCCGCTTCCAAAGGTTGTGAGAACGGGTAGGTGCCCCATTATCTGTACCTGTTCGCCAGCGAATTCGACGAGTGTGCCTCGAAAAAGGAGCAACTCGGCCATGTCGAACTCTATTCCACGGAATGCTTCCCAATAGAGTATGTCAGCGGAGCTGTCCGAATCCACCAGGACTCGCTTGACGTTCCAATCACGAATTTGTGTTTTGATAACCATGTGATCATCTTCATGGGACATGCCGCCCATAACATCCTGTTTAGAGAAGTCGACCGGCTCTAGCTCCTGATCAACCTTAAGTACCATAGTTTCGGATATGTGCATGACGGTTCAAGAGTATTTCTTTCGTGAAGAACTTGTTTCTCCGCCGCCAGCGAACCCGCCAGCAATGGTGTTGATGGTGTGATGGACGCCAGTGACTTTCTGGGCAGTTTCAACCTCATTTTCTTCCCTGGACCAACTTCTTGGTAAGGTCCTGGTAGCTCAAGATGGAATGCCGAGGAAGACTCATGTACCATCTGAGGGCTACATCTTTTAGTGTGCCAACCATAAGCTTGATTTCAAGGACTCGGTGGGGGAGATTTTTTCCATTTGATTGTTAACAGTGATGATGTGCTCTTGAGAATTTGACTTCCCGTCATAAGAGGCTAGCGACGGTGGTCGGAAATTTTCAGGAACCACATCATCCCAAATTTATTGAGAAAGTGGTTGAGTATCGAAAGACTCCTCCTCAGGGGGAGGTTGGTCAGCCTGACTCTGCAGCTTTCTTCGTGAAGTCGTCGGAGGACAAGTTTATGCCTTCAGTATCGTGGATGGTCAGGGCGACCTCCCCGATTGCAGATCTGATGGTTTTCGGCGCTTTCTCGACAGCCGGATCAGTTTCGATGGATTTGCCGTTGTTGATGGCCGGATCCTTCACGCCGGAGGTTTCTGGAATGCCATACATCGTTTGGATGGAATGCAGTTTTTGTGTTAGGATCGGAGAGGGATTGATTTAACACGGGGAAGCTGGTTTCCCATAGACGGTGCCACTGATCTCACCTGATCAGAAGGGGACGACGTCCGACTGGCAGTTGGCTCCGGCGACGTGATTGGAGAAGGAGGTGGGGGGTACCTGCAAAACCCTCTGATGCTCAAGTCAGAAAGAGGAGAGAGATCAGAGAGAGAGGTAGAATTTAGGGTAAGGAATTGTGTACCTTGGTCTCAAGTGATGAGACCTTTTTATAGACCCCCCAGCGATGGGCCGAGTGACCAGTTCATGGGCAAATTGGGAGGCTCAATACTGGCTGCCACGTAAGGGTGACATGGGGGATAAGGTTTGATCTTATCCGTAGGGGAGACAGTCAATAAGCCCTCCGAGAATCTCGCCGGGCAGAATTCCCTTGTCTCTAAGGGAACGTGGCCCTTCGTAGGGGACAATTCCCGTCTTTCGTAGGGCATTCCGGGCAAGTGTCCCTCTAGAGGGCTAGGTCCCCTACGCTCAGGAGGGTAAACCTCCAATGCTTATTAGACCTAGTTTTCTGCGCTCTGGATTGAGCCTCGAATGAGCATTTTACTTGAGTGGCGGCCCAGTCTAGAACAATTATTTTAACCCAACTCTAAAAAGCCCGCTATCAAATATATTAACACTTATTATATTGTTTTACATCAAAATAACACATTAATTTTTTCCACCTCACTAAAATTTATCTCTATTCTATTCAATTATGATCTTTTAAATATTATATATTAATATAATGAATATTTTTTCCTTGTGTTCTATTATTTTCTCTTAGGTTAAATATTCAAGTATTATTTTATATAATTTAAACATGTATCGAATTTAAAAACATATTATAAATTTTTTAAAAAGTAATATAGTATTTTAAAATGTGCTATATTTAAATTAATATAATTTTTAATTTTATTTATAATAAATATTATAAAAATAATATTTTAATATTTTTAATAAAAAAAGTCCATTTAAATCGGATAGCTCTGACTAGATTTGGATAATAATTTTTGAGTGGATCGTATAATTAAAAAGCCTAAATCCATGGTAACAGATCCGTTTTTTATCGGGTATCTAATTTTAATAGCTTTATATGTTAGCATTTAGGTCAGTATTTATTAGTATTTCAATTACTTTTGGCATTCTCTAAAAGCTAAGCTAAAGTGATTCCTCAACCCCAATTCACGATAGAAAAGGAGGGAACAAAGCATATCTCCCCAAACCCTAAAATGGACGACAGAGACAAATCCGATAGGCGAAACAGAGATCGACACTCCGAACGTGACCGCGATCACAAGCATCATCGGACCCGCCACGATTCCGATGACCACCGTCATCATCGATCGGACCGGAATGCCAAACACGAACACAAAACTAAGGACCGAGAGGGAAGCAGATATAGGTCTAAAGTGAAGCGCGATGAAGAGATGGAAGATTCAGTGGAGCCGCGACACTCTCCGCATTCTCACAAACGGAAGTATAGGGAACACAGTGACGATCGGGATTTGGAGGATAAGAGAATTAGGGTTTCTGAAGAGAAGAGGGAAGTGAAGAAGGAGCTTAGGAAGTTTGGTGATAAAGTGAAGAAAGATGAAGATTATGATAGTGAGCCCAAGATCAAGGAGGAAGTCACTAATGGTGCCCATGGCTTTGCCTCTTCCAAAGACAACGCTTCTGTGCATAATGTGAGTTTCTTTTAAGCCCCTCGACTTGGTTTAAATTCCCCAATTCTCTGGTTTTGTGGTTATATTTACTATGTATGAATCTTTACTTCTATAGTATTGTCTATGGTTTAGAATATCACTTCAAATTGTAGGTTTTCTTTTATGTGTTTTTGTCTTACTGAATTAGAATAGGAATTCTGATATACTTGATTGGGAAATATGTATGACAATTGACAGTATATATGTCCATTGCTGTGATTTATTTTGTTTCTGTTCAACTTCATTACTAGCTTTTGGAATATTTGGAGAGAAATACATTCATTGGTGTTTGTTCTGTGATGTTGCAGGGCGTTGCGGCCGGATCTCCTGCCGTGGTGCATGCTAGTGTGCCACAGACATCTTTGCCCCCTCCTCCTCCCATTCCTATTAAGGTATCTTCAATTTCTACCACAAATGAAAATAAGGGCGTTAGTATTACCATGTCTCATGAGGTTACTGGAAAATCTAGTACAGATGGGTCTTCTTCAATTGCTGGGAAACCTGGAAGCCTCTCTATTGATGCCTTAGCTAAGGCTAAGAAGGCTTTACAAATGCAGAAAGAGTTGCCAGAAAAGCTCAAGAGAATTCCTCAGGTAAATTGTCTATTGTTTCTACTAATGGTTATCATTTGTTAGCTCTATAGTTTTCTGACAGCCTCCGTCACGATCCACAATTTGATCCTCTAATAAATATGCTTCCTGGCCAGATTGTAACACCAGATGGTGCTATCCCTCGGAAACCAACCAAGGCTCCTGTTCTTCGTCTTGATGCCCAGGGACGGGAAATTGATGAGCATGGAAATGTTGTTAATGTAACTAAGCCAAGCAACCTTAGCACATTAAAGGTGTGTAGTTTTCTCATTTGTCTCTATCATTTATATTTTTCTATGTACGATTGTATTGTCTTTAACCCTACATTCCTTGTCCGATGATTCCAGGTCAATATTAATAAACAGAAGAAGGATGCATTTGAAATACTAAAACCTGTATTGGAAGTTGATCCTGAATCTAATCCTCATTTTGATGAAAGGATGGGTATCGACAAAACAAAGCTCCTGCGGCCCAAGAGGATGAATATTCTGTTTGTGGAGGAAGGAAAATGGTCAAGAGATGCTGAATCAATAAAATTGAAGGTTTCTTTATGTTCTTCCATTTTCTCTCGTTCTAGTTACTTGCACTTTTACTTATTTCTTTCCAATTGTCTTATGTGTGCTTTGCGATTGTTATTTTCCTCCTGCAGAGTAAATATGGAGAAGCTCAAGCAAAAGAGCAGAAGGCCAAGCAAGCACAACTAGCAAAGGCAAAGGCTGCTCCTGATATAAATCCGAACTTAATAGATATAACAGAGAGAGTTGTATTTAAAGAAAAACTGAAGGACCAAATCCCTGAAATTGAGTGGTGGTAAGTTCTTGTTTTACTTGACTACTGGTTTTCATTTAAGTTTTGTGTTTGTTAAGGTCAAGGATTGTTTTGAAGTTCAGCTAGCGTGCATTGTATGCATGTTAGGTTATGACTGTATGCTAAATGGTGATTAAAATCATGTTAAATGAAAGTTCAATGTGATAAATAGTAATTGGCCTGCCAGGCTGTTTGAAAAAAATTCCAACTGTGCAACAATGCTGTTTGACTAGAAATTACAAAGACTTTTTGATGTCTCGTAACTACATTGAGTGGGTCGTTTTGCATGTTGGTGGCCAATCAGAGACGTAGAGCACGCTGTGGGCGATGTGTTGAACTAGGTCCTAGAAAGCAAAATGCTGTTTGACTAGAAATTACAAGGATTTTATGATGTCTCGTTACTCCATTGAGTGGGTCATTTTGCATGTTGGTGGTCAATCAGAGACGTAGAGCATGTTATGGTCGATGCGTTGAACTCGGTCCTAGGAAGTGTAATGTATGAAGTGTATTCTATAACAAGGAAGAAGTAATTGCTGTTTGGAGATAGGGAGGTGTATGGGAAGAGTAAATATAGGTGGGGCTGTTTTGGGTTGGGTTAGACATTTGATTGGTGTGTGAGTTAGGCGGGGATCTATCTTGGGGGAGTTATGTGAACTTTTAGTTGATTGAGTTGAGTAGTACATTACACCAGAAGAGTCTTTCCTTGGGCTTTTCCATTCTCTTTATGGTTCTAGAATTTCTGGTCTGATAGGGTGAGGTGATTTCCCAGAAATTTAGCAATCCATGCTACCCAAGGTGTGACAGAGGGGACTTGTAGGAAGGCCTTTTGGTTGTAGTGGAAGGTGGCATGAGGGTTGTTCACATAGAAATACATTAATCATTGTAGGAACGAATGCATAGGTTTAGACAAAGGAGTAGAAGAGTGGACAAGAGATCAGGAGGAGGAATATATTTGTGTGGTACATTAGTGTATCAGTTTGGTGACATCCGATTGTATAGGCTATCCGTTTGGGAGGTGGAGCTGCGGTGGTT
Organism: Vicia faba; assembly: GCA_948472305.1. Lineage (NCBI taxonomy): Eukaryota > Viridiplantae > Streptophyta > Magnoliopsida > Fabales > Fabaceae > Vicia > Vicia faba. The sequence goes on along the minus strand of OX451737.1, from coordinate 1,110,492,727 downwards.
TATCCTGTCCATCACAATATAGAGTCATTGGGAAATTCACAACACTTTGGATGAATAGTATTCAGAAAATCTCAAGTCCCACATTGGTTAGACATAGTCTCTTAAGAGTTTATATATAGTGACACCCCTCACTTTACAAGTTAGTTTTGTAGGGATGAATTAGGCCAACTCTAATTTTATTAAGCTATCAGAGCCTATCAATCAGACCACGGGCCACCCACCGTTTATATCCGGGCACCAAGCCCTACTGTGTTGGGCATAAGGGTATATTGAGAAAATACACAACACGTCAACACCTGTACATCATTTTAAGTGCTTCCCTCCATTTTATATAGTTGTATAACATATACTTGGATATGGCTGCAAAATGAATATGACATGAATGACTACTAAATATAGTATTGCTTGTCTTGAGAATATGGTTTTGTTATTTAAATAGTATTAAAATTAGAATCAGAAAATGTATTCAAAATATTTGTCAATCCATGTCTCTGAATGTTTATAAGTCTTAAATTAACTTTTATAATTTGTCAGGGACGTGGCACTTCTGCATTCTGGAAATTATGGTGACATCGCTAACGGAACTGTAGGTGAAGACAAGCTGAAAATGGAAAAAATCACCTTTTATGTGGAGCATCCTCGTCCCATTGAACCACCTGCTGAGCCTGCCCCTCCACCACCTCAACCCCTCAAGCTAACCAAACAGGAGCAGAAGAAACTCAGGACCCAAAGGCGAATAGCTAAGGAGAAAGAGCGGCAGGAGTTGATTAGACAGGGTGTCATTGAACCGCCAAAACCAAAAGTCAAGATGAGCAATTTAATGAAAGTACTAGGGACTGAAGCAACTCAAGATCCCACTAGGCTTGAAAAGGAAGTACGTAATGCAGCTGCTGAGCGTGAGCAGGCTCACATAGATAGGAATATTGCACGCAAGCTTACTCCTGCTGAGCTGCGTGAGAAGAAGGAAAGGAGGCTATTTGATGACCCAAACACATTAGACACACTTGTCTCACTTTACAGGATTAATGACCTCTCTCATCCAAAAGCCCGCTTTAAACTCGATGTTAATGCTCAAGAAAACCGTTTGACTGGATGTTCTGTGATTTGTGATGGTATTAGTGTTGTTGTGGTTGAAGGTGGAAGCAAGTCAATTAAGAGGTATGGGAAACTTATGCTTAGACGTATAAATTGGAGTGATTTTTCTAAAGAGAAAGAAGAAGACGAAGATTCAGATGATGACAAGCCTGTCAATAAATGTGTTCTGGTATGGCAAGGGAGTATTGCCAAACCAAGCTTCAATAGGTTCAGTGTTCATGATTGCATCCCTGAAGCAGCTGCTCGGAAAGTTTTTGTGGATGCTGGAGTTCCTCATTATTGGGACCAAGCTGTCAACTACGTAGATGACGAAGCTTCTTCAATTGTCTTCTAATGTTTTTGGTCATATTATTAGCATGCCTAAGCTGTCTTTTGGTGAGTGATTCAGTTATGCAATTTACAGTCAGAATTTTGAACAAAATTAGCTGTTGTTACTATCTCGTTTCCTATGGTTAATGATGTCTACAATCACTATGGATTTGGTACATCATTTAGTGGTGTAAACGTTCCTAGGCTAAAGTGACCCTTCAATATGCTTGTGAGCGATGCCGCATGGTTAAAAATCCTAGGCTTTCATGTTAATTTATTTTCAGTTGAGATATGATTTTTTTAATATAAATAAATTAGAAAGTTGGATATAAAACTACCATTGAAATTTGAATACGTAATATAAAGTATGAGATTCGAAAAATATGATGTTGAGAAAGTGTAATGTTATCCTCAACTCCGTTTATTTCTTGTCATTTTTGGATAAATAACTAAAAAAGAGTTTATCGAATACTACCATTTAACTATTTATGTATAACTTGTCTCTATATCTATGATAAAAAATAAAATAAAAATTACTTTTCGTCTAATTCAAGTTGTTTGTATAAGTCATTATAAATAGTTTGTAGAAATAAGTTGAAGGTAACATTAACTAAATTAATTTATATAGTTTAATTCACTAGTTATTGTTTTGTTTTCGTTTCTCATAAAATTTCTCTTAATGTAATTACATTTAAGGCATGCCAGTCTAGTTTGAATGTGTTAGAATATTTGGGTTTATTATAATTTCTGCAATATTAAAAAGACATGAAAAAGTGAAAATTTATAGAATTGAAAATTAGCTCAAGACTACAGTGCTACACCTTTAAGCATTTGCTAAAAGGGCGGAAGAAAATCAAGAGAAAGGGTCAGGGAACATGTTCTCTACGGTGAAAATTTTCTGTTGTGAAATATCAAACATTTAATTTAGTTGAACCTTTAATTTAGTTGAACTTTATTCAACTAAAAAAAATATTTGACTTTGAAATTCTGACATGTTAGACTCAAGATGTCCTATGACATATGAAGCGACATTTTTATTACTTACAACAAGATAAATACATTTGTTAAAATCAATGTTTTAAAAATCGAATTGGAGATCCAATCGGTGAAACTTCCGATTTAAGGTTCAATTGGTTAAGTCGATTAAATCTACGGTCGAACCATTTATTAAATAAATTTAATACAACAATATTGATAATACATATAATAACACAACATAGTCACATACTTCATTTTAACTTTTATTTAAGAATAATTTAGACAAATTAAAAAATTATAATAAAATAAGTTAAGCTGATTCAAACCAAAATTAAAATAATAAAAAATAATATCTAAAATAAAATTTAAATAATTAAGAATATCAAAATTAAATAAGATAGAATACAAAAACAATTAATATAATATACTAAATTAAATTATGAAAAATAAATTTGAATTGAACTACAACAAATAAATCATAATCGACAATAACAACAAAATTAAATTAAACGACAATCAATAGTGAACTCGACAACATGGCTATGTTTGAAAGAGGCAATGCGATGATGACTGAACATGGTTGAAAGAAAAACTATAGCGGAGTGACAACTTAAAAGTTTTTATGTTTGTAAAAAGAATAAGTAATATTTTTTTTTGTAATTGGAGAATGTATGATTCGTTTTGATATTGACATGTTGAATTTTAATTTTAAAAAAAATGGTCAATTTGATGCATTTTTTTGAACCCTAAACAGCCGAAGCAGAATACATAGCAGCGGGTAGTTACTGTGCACAAATTCTTTGGCTCAAGCAACAACTCCGTGACTACGGACTTGATCTCGGATGCATTCCTCTTCGATGCGACAATACAAGTGCTATCAATATTACAAAGAATCCGGTCATGCATTCAAGAACCAAACATATAGATATTCGACATCATTTTCTCCGTGATCATGTACTTCAAGGAGATGTCGAAGTCACTTTTGTGGATACTCATAACCAACTCGCAGATATCTTCACAAAACCGCTTGCTCGAGAACCATTCTTCAAAATCCGAAGAGAATTTGGTATTTTGGATGAAGGTGATCTCTAAATGTTTCTCATAAGGTGCTCGTCTTAATTTTTCTTCAAAAATTTATGTTTCAGTACACTCTGCTTCTACTCCTTCTTTTATATGTTTTTATTTGTTAAAATATTTGTGTATATATTGTTTGTGTGTTTTAAAAAAAAAATTGTTTCACTCTTTTTCCCCATCCTTTTTGATGTTAACAAAGGGGGAGAAGAATATGCATATGTGTTGTTTTGTTTCAAAGAAATTGCAGGCCAAAATAACTATCATAAAACTCACTCCAAAATTCAAAGAATCATGGACTTAGGGGGAGCATCCAATTTAGGGGGAGCCTTGCATTTGCTTAACATTTTTGCTACACAAAACAACATAAACATTTCAAGAATTGTTTTCAAGACTTGGTTGTCATCATCAAAAATGGGGAGAATGTAATTGCAAGCTTCTCAAGTCATGTTTAAAGCATTAGTTTTGATGAAGACAACATGGATATCAACATTCAAAGGATGTGCAAAAAGTTTATCAATATCATATAAAACCTTGTTACAAGTCTTGAAGATTAGAAGAAGAATTATTAAAGAAACAACAATGTCAAAAGGTATAAATAATTCTTAAACTTGAATATAGATGTTCCCGAATATGCATTCATAATCATATACATATCCCATATGTTTAACAAAAAGAAAAACTATGTTTGAAATCTTTTTCAAAAAGAATTTTTGAAAATAAACTTTTAGGAACCGGTTCTGACCTAACAGGGAACCGGGTTCCAAACTTGTTCAAAAAACACTTCCCTGGAATTTGTACCAGGAACCGGGTTGTACCTATAGGGGAACCGGTTCCTGCGTGTTATTTTTGAATTCTGGGTTATAACGTTCACTAGGAACCGGGTTCTGCCTGGGTCGGAACCGGTTTCCAGCGAACCAGTACAAATTTTCTTTTGTTTTTTGAACATGATTCAAATGATATTCTTTCATGATTGTATTGCATCTTTTCATATCAAATGACATGAATGAAGAGGTATTTGTGACATTATAAATAGTGAAGATTTTTTAAATTCAAATTACCTTCTTCAATTAACAATTTTCATCATTCAAATTTTTATATTCTTACAAACTTTAAAGTGTTATTACAAATCATAATTTTTGTGAAACTTGCCATATACATTTTCATTAAGAAATCATTACAAGTTTCATACATTCATTGTGAACATTTATAATCATTGCTTGAGAATTGTTTCTTTCTTGAAGAAGAAGATCAATCAAAGATTGATATTGCTCTCCATCTCTTACAAATAAACCATTGTATTACAAAAAGAAACTATTCCCTTACTATCCAGGATTGTTGGAAGTAAGTGTTGTGACTTGAAGAGGATTGTTCTTCATTCACATTAGTGTTTGTTTGACCTTAAAGGTGTCAAGAACCTTTGGTCACCCTATAGGTTAGATAGTAAGCATAGGTTGTACAATTATTCTAAACTATAGTGAAATCTCTTTCGTGTTGGAAAGGGGACTGGAGTACTCTCAGATTGTGAGGGGAACCAGGATATATCGCCGTGTTCTTTACTTTTCCACATTTATCGTTTTCATCACCATAATCAAGAAAAGATAAGATATAGTCAAAAACCTTCAAACACTTAACCACAAAAATTACTACAAGTATTCTCATAAAACCGAATAAATTTTTATATACCTAATTCACCCCCCCTCTTAGGCACTCTTAGACTTACAATTGGCATCAGAGCAAGTTATAGGTAACTTGTTCCTAAAGATCCAGAATGGCTTCCGCAAATCAAAATCCGGTTTTCAAAGATGGTGGTAGTAACAACAAGCCTCCATTGTTTTGTGGTGAATACTTTGACTTTTGGAAAATTCGCATGAAGGCTCATCTTGAAGCGCAAGGAGAAGAAATATGGAATGCTGTTGAGAATGGTCCATTTACTCCCGTGTGTGTTGTAAATGGTGTTGGATCCTCAAAGCCTAAAGCATCATGGGATGACGATGACAAGAAAAAGTTCTCTTTGACAAAAAGGCAATCAATATTCTCCAAAGTGCTCTTAGTATGGATGAATTTTTCCGATTATCGGCATGTACAACGGAAAAGGAAATTTGGGATACTCTTGTAGAAACTCATGAAGGAACCGCCAAAGTCAAAAGGTCTAGACTGAACACCTTGAGTCAAGAATATAAATTATTCAGAATGCTGCCCGGAGAATCCATCCTTGACTTGCAAAAGAGATTCGTTCACTTGACAAACCATTTGAAGGCACTCGGTAAGACTTTAACTAACGATGAATTAAATCTTAAAGTGCTTAGGTCTTTAACTAGGGAATGACAATCAAAAGTGACGACAATATTCGAAAAGAAAAGCCTAGCAACTATGACTTCCGCAACATTATTCAGAAAGCTTCAAGAATATGAAACGAAACTTGGAAGGCTTGAAAAACATGAGAATCATGAGAAGAAATCCAAAGGCATTGCTTTGAAAGTTGATTCAAAAGAAAGTCAAGATAAAGATGCATCGGAGGAAGATGAAAACTTCTTGCTTCTTGTAAAAAGGTTAGGAAAATATTTTGGTCATAAAAATAATCTTCATAATGCTAACTTTGTCAAAAGAAAGAAATTTTATAAGCATAAAGATAAAGAAGCCTCCACATCAACACAAGATGTCACATGCTATGAATGTGGAAAGCAAGGTCACATAAAGCCGGATTGTCCAAAACTCTCCAAGAAAAATGGATTCAAAGGCAAAAAGGAGTTCAAGAACAAAAGGGATTATGTTGCATGGGAAGATAATGAGATAAGTTCTTCATCCGATTTGGATAGTGACGAAAGTGCAAATCTAGCATTGATGACTTCACACCACTCCGATGATGAAGAAGGCGAAGTTAGTTATGACAATTATCTTTATGATAATGGTGCACAAGGTGATATAGATGAACTATTAAATGAGTGCAAAATTCTATATAAAACTATTTCATCTCAAAAGAAATTAATTTCATCTTTAGAAGAAAAAGTTAAAACTATTGAAAAAGAACATAAAGATGAAAAAGAAAAGATGATTAGTGATCAAAAACAAAATTTTGTATGCAATAATTGTGAATCACTTTCTTTTCAAATTGTTCAATTAAAAAGACTCCTAGAAAGGTATGAAAAAGGACAAGTTGGATTGGAAAATGTTCTTAGCACTCAAAGATATCCTAAAGATAAAAGTGGACTTGATTTTTCAAAATTTTCTCAACCAAGTCCCAACAAAACTATCTTTGTTAAGGCTAATAACCAACCAATTCAAGAGAAAGTGAATAAGCCTAAAGTAGTTCATCATTATCCTAAAAATAAAAGAGTTGTTAATTATCCTCCTAGATATATAAGTAATTTTGAACCTACTTGCTTCTATTGTGGTATTAAAGGCCACACACCTAATGCTTGCTACATAAGAAACTTTAGTGTTCTAAGTGGGCATTATGTGTGGGTAAAGAAAGGTACTAATTATGAAGGACCCAAAGCAATTTGGGTACCTAACAAAACTTAATTTGTTTTGTAGGTGTGATTGAAAACCACTTCAAATTTATGGTATCTTGATAGTGGTTGTTCAAAGCATATGACGGGTGACATAAACCATTTTTCAAATCTTGTTCTAAAGGCCAAGGGTTATGTCACTTATGGAGATAACAACAAAGGGAGAATTCTTGGTAAAGGCAAAGTTGGTGCACCACCTTTCACATCCATTGAAGATGTTCTTTATGTTGAAGGACAAAAGCACAATCTTCTTAGCATTAGCCAACTTTGTGACAAAGGCTTCAAGATCAAATTTACAAAAGATGAATGCTTGATTATTGATGAAGTCACCAATGAGGTAAAACTCAAAGGTAAAAGAATTAATAATATATTCATGATTTCCCTTGATGATCCATCTTTGAAGGTAAAATGTCTCATGGCAAACAATGATGATTCATGGCTTTGGCACAAAAGGATTGCTCATATTCATATGGAACACTTGAATAAACTATTCAAGCGTGATCTTGTCATTGGTTTGCCTAAGAGAAAATTTGTCAAAGATAGACTTTGTGATGCTTGTCAAAAAGGGAAAAAAACAAAATCAACCTTCAAATCTAAGAATGTGGCGTCTACTACAAGGCCACTACAATTGTTGCACATGGATCTCTTTGGTCCATCAAGAACAAAAAGCTTCGGAGGTAATGTATACGCTTTGGTTATTGTTGATGTTTTTTCTAGATATTCTTGGACTTTGTTTCTTGTGCAGAAAAGTGATGCCTTTAAAGCCTTTAAGAAGTATGCAAAGAAAATCCAAAATGAAAAATCACTAAATATTGTATCTATAAGAAGTGACCATGGTGGAGAATTCCAAAATGCACAGTTTGAAGAATTTTGTGAAGAACATGGTATCTCTCATAATTTTTCAGCACCTAGAACTCCACAACAAAATGGAGTAGTTGAAAGAAAGAATAGGTTTCTAGTGGAACTTGCAAGAACAATGCTTAGTGATGCAAATCTTCCTAAATATTTTTGGGCGGATGCGGTTAGTACGGCATGTTATGTTGGAAATCGAGTTATCATTAAACCTATAATAAAGAAGACTCCATATGAACTCTTCAAAGGAAGAAAGCCAAATATTGCCCACTTCCACATTTTTGGATGCAAGTGTTTTGTTCTTAACAATGACAAAGACAATCTCGGTAAGTTTGACGAGAAATCCGACGAAGGTATATTTCTTGGTTATTCTCTTTCTAGTAAAGCATATAGAATTTATAATAAAAGAACTTTAACTATTGAAGAATCTATGCATGTATCTTTTGATGAAACTAACACCTCTAAAGAGGAAGTAGTTGTGTGTGATGATGATGATCCTATAGATTTACCCTCGGAAGAACTTTCAAATGGCCAAGTTGTGAAATCACCGGAAAATCAAGAAGACATTGTACAACAAGATTCAAACATCAATGATCTACCAAAAGAATGGAGAACTCATAGAGACCATCCTATTGAAAAAATTATTGGTGACATTAGCCAAGGAGTATCAACAAGATTAAATCTAAAAGATGCTTGCTTAAACATGGCGTTTGTTTCTCAAATTGAACCTACCAAATTTGATGAAGCCTTAGGAGATGATCAATGGATGATTGCTATGCAAGAAGAATTAAATCAATTCGAGAGAAATCAAGTTTGAGAACTTGTTCCTAGACCAAGTGGTAAACACATCATAGGTATCCGATGGGTGTTTAAGAACAAACTTGATGAGAATGGTCTAATTGTTCGAAACAAAGCAAGGTTGGTTGCCCAAGGCTACAATCAAGAGGAAGGAATCGACTTTGAAGAAACATTTGCTCCGGTTGCAAGGTTAGAAGCTATACGTCTTTTACTTGCTTATGCTTGTTCATTAAACTTTCAGCTTTTTCAAATGGACGTCAAAAGCGCATTCTTAAATGGATACATCAATGAAGAAGTCTATGTCAAACAACCTCCGGGATTTGAAGACTTCAAACATCCTACACATGTCTTTAAGTTGAGAAAGGCTCTTTATGGCTTAAAGCAAGCACTAAGAGCATGGTATGATAGACTTATCAATTTTTTGTGTGAAAAAGGTTTCGAAAAGGGTAAGGTTGATAAAACTTTGTTCATTAAGAAAATCAAAAATAACAATTTATTGGTTCAAGTCTATGTTGATGATATCATTTTTGGATCGACTAACAAAGAAATGTGTGAGGAATTCTCATTGATGACGCAAGGAGAATTCGAGATGTCTATGATGGGAAAGATGAACTACTTTCCTGGACTACAAATCAAGCAACTAAAAGATGGAATCTTCATCAACCAATCTAAGTATTGCAAATAACTTTTGAAAAAGTTTGATATGGACAATTGTAAAGCAATGAATACTCCCATGGGCTCCAGTACATATGTTGATCATGATGAATCCGGTACTCCAATTGATATTACAAAATATCGAGGTATGATTTGAAGGTGAGAAAATACACTTAGAAAGGGGGGGATTGAATAAGTGTAAGATAAAAACTCAAACTTAAAAATAAATAACACTTTTATTTTTATCCTGGTTCGTTGAACTCAACTACCTCCAGTCCACCCGTTAAGATGATTTGCCTTTTCACTCAAGGACTTAATCCACTATAATCAACCTGATTACAATATGCACAAACAACTGTTGTGACTAACTATCTGCACACACCTGTGTGACTAACAACTGCACAGACAACTGCTGTGACTAACAACCTGCACACTAACTGTGTGACTAACAACAACCTCTAAGGTAAACTACCCTAGACTTCTTAGGACTTCTGATCACAACTGGATCTCCTAAGGCACTTACAATCAAATAAAAATATATTTGAGATGTTTACAGAATATCACAAAAGTGATAAGTAAACTAATAAAAATTCCTAAGACAAAAGCCTATTGTAGGAATGAGAAAGAATGTGAAAGATGAAGTTTGTTCTTAGTTTGTACGCTTAAGAGTTTTCAAGAGAGGTAACATTCTTCAATCTTCAGGCTTCAATATATATACCCAATTATGTTACCGTTTGAAGGACAAGCTGTCACTATCAAAGGTCAGCGTCTTGGCAGTGGGTAGACCGTTGTTTGTAGCCTTTTGCTCAACATAGTATGTCTGCTTTATGCCTTTTGCCTTTGTCAGATAGACTTGACTTGTATTAGGTAATGGCGTGCTGCCAAGTGTCTTGAGCAGTGTGCCTGCATTAAATGCAAAGTCAGACAAGCATAAATAAAATAGACTATAATACACTTACAGTGATTATGTCAGCATTTGAGCTTTGATGCTGAGATACAGTTCAACATTTCATTCTTCCTTCTGTGCTTCTGTTTCCTCATCAGAGGATGCTGTAGACAGCTTCAACACTTGTTTCTTTTATAGCTTTCCAGCGTCAGCACTTGTTCTTTACTTCTTGTTGTGACTTCCTCAACAGAGGTTGCAGCGTCAACATTTGCTTTCTTCTTTCCTGTTGTGTTTTCCTCAACAAAGGTTGCAGCTAAAGAGAGCGTCAGCATTTGCTTTCTTCTTTACTGCTGTGATCCTCAACAGAGGTTGCTGCTTACAGCGTCAGCAGAAGAAACTCTTCTTCTGACAGAACTTCTGAGTTCTGGAATCTGCATAAAAGATTAAATACACAGTCAGAGTATCATATTCTTTTGTAAACTTTGATCCCCTCATTTTACTCTTGTTATCATCAAAACCAAGATATGCTAGCAACATTCCATGTTCTAACAATCTCCCCCTTTTTGATGTTGAAAAAAACAAAAAGGTTTTTAAAAACATTTTACAGAATATGATGCCAAAAACAATAAAAAATCTCCCCATGAGATTATTAATCTCCCCCTGAATTAAATAGAAGGGTAAAGGATAACTTCCCTGATATTTTTCATTCTGACAGAGCTTTGACGTTGGAAGATCTTCAATGTTCAGAGCTTTGACTTCCTTTCAGCAGATACTCATCAGAGCTTGAGATAATCAGAGCTGAACTTATGAGTCAGAGCTTGACAAATTTCATCAGAGTTTGTCTTTATGGATCAGAGCTTTATGGATCAATAATTGTGGCAGATCAGAGCTTTTGACAAAGTTGTAGCACATCAGTGTTAATGACTTGTCCTTTGAAGCAGCAGATCAGTTGTCAGCGCTTTGTCCATGAACCATTTAATCTTGAAATCAGAGCTTTGTTCCATATGATCTTGATATCAGATTTCTGTCCTGAATCACTTTGTCAGAGCTTTATAATTATCAGAGCTTTTGGGAATATCAGAGCTTAGGATCGTCAGAGCTTGACATAAAGATGATTTCCAATCAGAGCTTTAACTCCACAGAGCTTTGAAACGTCAGAACTTTATTTCCCAGCACTTTGATGATGTTCATTGAAGATCATAAGTCTTTCAGACTTACATGTACCTGTCAGCATTTAAGAGGAAAGAGAAAAACACAGAGGAAACACTTGTGTTTTGTTAGTTAAAAATGTCTGAGAAACAGTGCTAGACAGACTGTTATGTCAGATTTATCCTTTTACACTTTCTCCCCCTTTTTGTCATAATCAAAAAGATTTTCAATGACAGTAAAGATACAAGTTATGTTTAATGCAAATGATTGAAAGAATTTGATGCATTTAAGGTATCAGAGAAATACTTGAATTTATCAAAATAGATTTTTCAGAGTTTGAACTGTAGTAGATTTGACAATGATAATCAGCTCAGTTTGATTGATTTTTTTTTTTAAAAAGTTATTTAACTGCTTATGACACATAAAGGGAGTGAAGCGCGTGAGAATTTGATATGAACAGTAATCTAGACACTTACTCAGCAGTATGATGCACACGTGACTATTTAGAGTTTTGACAGCTGTCCCACTAACTCAGTCAAACATGCAACAAACAATTAATTTATTGAACTGCTGATATATACTTGTAATGAAATATAATTATTTCAACACTTTGTATTTCAGATGTTCACAAGCAATTAATAAATAATCAACTGAATAGTAAAAAGAATTTTCAGAGGATAAGCTCATTTTACTCTGGGCAGAGTTTCATGCTGATGTTACTCAGTATGAACTTAAACCTATCTTCAGACAGAGGTTTTGTAAAAATATCAGCCCACTGATGTTCTGTGTCTACAAAATTTACACACAGAATTTTCTTCTGAACATAGTCCCTAATAAAATGATGTTTTATCTCAATATGCTTTGACTTGGAGTGTAAAATAGGGTTTTTAGTCAAGCATATAGCAGAAGTATTATCACAGAAGATGGGAATCATACCTTCCAGAATATGATAGTCCTCTAGTTGACTTTTCATCCAAAGCAACTGAGTACTACATCCAGCAGCAGCTATATATTCTGCCTCTGTGGTTGATAGTGCTATTATTGCTTGCTTTTTGCTGTACCATGATATTAAATTATCACCTAGAAACTGACAGCTTCCAGAGGTGCTTTTTCTTTCAATTCTATCACCAGCATAATCAGCATCACAAAAACCTACTAACTTGAAGTCTTTTGATTTTCTATAAAACAAGCCAAGGTTAGTAGTACCTTTCAGATACCTCAGAATTCTCTTAACAGCAGTTAAGTGAGATTCTTTAGGATCTGATTGGAATCTAGCACAAAGACAAACACTAAACAGAATATCAGGCCTAGATGCAGTTAAATAGAGAAGAGATCCTATCATACCTCTATACAGAGTTTGATCCACCTTCTTACTTACCTCATCCTTACCCATTATGCAAGTTGGATGCATTGGTGTCTTTGCTTCTTTACATTCTGATAAACTGAATTTCTTCAGCAGTTCCTTCACATATTTACTCAGATGAACATAAGTTCCTTCAGAGGATTGATTTATTTGAATTCCTAGAAAGAATTTTAGCTGTCCCATCATGCTCATTTCAAATTCAGCCTGCACGCACTCAGCAAATTCTCTTCCCAAGGAAGCATTAGTAGTACCTACTATTATATCATCAACATATATTTGACAAATCAATAAATCATTTTTAATTGATTTTCTGAATAAAGTAGTGTCCACCTTCCCTCTGGTAAAATTATTTTCCAGCAGAAAATTGCTCAGACGTTCATACCAAGCTCTGGGAGCTTGCTTAAGTCCATAAAGAGCCTTTTTTAATTTAAAAACATGTTCTGGAAATTTTGAGTCTTCAAAACCAGGAGGTTGATGAACATATACTTCTTCATCAATATAACCATTTAAAAATGCACTCTTAACATCCATTTGATAAAGAATGATTTTGTGATGTGCAACAAATGAAATTAAAAGACGAATAGATTCTAACCTTGCGACTGGAGCATAGGTTTCAGTGTAGTCAATGCCTTCCTGCTGACTATAACCTTGAGCTACCAGCCGTGCTTTGTTCCTTGTAACATCACCTTGTTCATTTAACTTGTTCATATAAACCCACTTAGTTCCAATAATGTTGAAGTTCTTTGGTTTAGGAACAAGATCCCACACATCATTTCTTTTGAACTGATTCAACTCTTCTTGCATGGCAGTGATCCAATCATTATCAGTCAGAGCTTCCTCCACAGAGGATGGTTCAATTAAAGAGACAAAACCAAACAAAAATTCTTCAGCAGGTTTAAGAGAAGATCTTGTTCTGACAGGATCATCCTTTTTCCCTAGTATAACATCCTCTGGATGTGCTGACTTGAGTCTTGGATATCTTCCAGCAGTTGGTTGGTCAACAATTGACATATTTTACAGAGCTTCATCTAGAGGGACATCCTCTGACAGAGGTTGCTTTGTAGTAACTTCCTCTGAGTTATTAACCTCTGTACCTGCAAAATTTTCACTATGCTCTGGCTGTTGATTGCCAAGCTTGTCATCAAATCTAACTTTGATTGACTCCTCAACTATCAGAGTTTCAGTATTGTAAACTCTGTAGCCTTTTGAGCGTTCAGAGTATCCAAGTAGAATACACCTCTGAGCCTTGGAATCAAACTTGTTAAGATTATCCTTAGTATTCAAAATATAACAAATACAACCAAAAGGATGAAAATAAGAAATGTTAGGCTTTCTATTCCTCCACAATTCATAAGGAGTCTTTTCAAGAATAGGTCTTATAGAGATTCTATTCTGAATATAACACGCTGTATTCATATCTTCTGCCCAAAAGTGCTTTGCAATATTAGTTTCATTTATCATGGTTCTGGCCATTTCTTGCAATGTTCTATTTTTATGTTCTACAACTCCATTTTGTTGGGGAGTTCTAGGACACGAAAAATCATGTGCAATGCCATTTTCAGAAAAGTATTTTTCAAAATAATGATTTTCAAATTCACCACCATGATCACTTCTTACTTTAATAATTTTCAATTCTTTTTCATTTTGCACTTGATTGCAGAAGCTGAAGAACACAGAATGTGACTCATCCTTGTGTTTCAGGAATTTTACCCAAGTCCATCTGCTGTAGTCATCCACAATGACCAGTCCATACTTCTTTCCTCTGATGGATGCAGTTTTCACTGGTCCAAACAGATCTATATGAAGTAACTCCAAAGGTCTGGAGGAAGAAACAATATTTTTTGATTTAAAGGAAGGTTTTGAAAATTTACCCTTTTGACAAGCTTCATAAAGAGCCTCTGAGTTGAACTTCAGGTTAGGCAATCCTCTGACAAGATCCATCTTGTTCAGCTGAGAAATTCTTCTCATGCTGACATGCCCTAACCTTCTGTGCCAAACCCATTGCTCTTCATTTACTGTCAGCAGGCATTTGACATTCTGATTTTTTAACTCAGAAAGATTAATTTTATAAATATTGTTCTTTCTCTTTCCAGTGAAGAGGATTGATTTATCCTTCTGACAAACAGCTTTGCAATACAATTGATTAAAGATAATGTCATAACCATTGTCACTTAATTGACTTATGGACAATAAATTATGATCTAATCCTTCAACTAACAGAACATTAGATATGGAGGAGAGATTACCATTACCAATGGTTCCTGAGCCTATGATTATGCCCTTTTGATCTCCTCCAAACTTCACTTCACCACCTGTTTTAAGCTCCAGGCTTTGGAACATAGATTTTCTTCCCGTCATGTGACGCGAGCATCCAGAGTCCAGGTACCATGATTGGTGTTTGGACTTGGCTGTTAAGGACATCTGCAGCATATACAATTTTATCCTTAGGTACCCATAATCTTCTGGGTCCTGATTGGTTAGTTTCAGCAGTGTTCCTTTTATATTGAGGTCTAGCCTTGAAGTGCTGACTAACTTTAGGCCTTGCCTGAAAGTTCTATCCGCCTTTAGGTCTAGCCTTAAAAGGTTTATTTAATTTTGGATTAACAAGGAAATTGTCAGAGTAAGAAATATATTTAATATCATGAGAGTGACCATAAACAAAATTGTTATTCAAAGGTTTGATCTTGAAAGCCATTTTAGCCACTGGCGTTGGTTTGTACGTGTGTTCTCCAGCAGGAGTTACGTAACCAATGCCATCTCTTCCAATCTGGCTAACACTATAGATCATAGAAGCCATTTTGCTTCGATCTATGTTATCAGTTAGAAATTTTCTAAAACTTGTATCATACTCTTTGAGTATTTCTTTTGAAGAAAGAGTATCTTCTGAGCTAGAAGAGTTTTTCAGAGTTTGGAAATCCTCTGACAGTTTTGAAAGATTTTCTCTGAGCTCAGAGTTTTCATTTTTCAGTTTTAAAATTTCAGAGGATGGTTCTTTTTGAAGAACCTTGCATTTTTGTTTTAATCTGCTGTAACTTTCCAGAAGTTCAGCTAAAGAGCTTTCAAGCTCACCTCTGGTAAGATCAGAAAATACCTGCATATCTTCACACTCAGAGTCAGAGTTTGAATCTTCTGACTGGGTGGCCATGAGTGCCATGTTTGCTCTTTCATCCTCTGACTGACTGTCAGCATCAGATGAGTTAGAGTCATCCCATGTAGCAAGCATGCCTTTCTTCTTCTTTTCAAAATGCTTCCCGAGCTTTTCCCTCTGAAGCTTTGGACACTCATTTTTGAAGTGACCAGGTTCATTGCATTCATAGCACACAACTTCTTTCCTTCCAGATCTTTTGTAGTCAGAGGATTCACCTCTTTCTTTTTGTCTGCTGGAGGGAGTGAACTTCCTCTGTCTATTTTTCCAGAGTTTGTTTATTCTTCTGGATAATAGAGACAACTCATCTTCCTCAGAAGAAGTATCCTCTGAGTATTGTACCTGCTGAGAGTTAGTTTTAAAAGAATTGACAGTTTTTAAGGCAATAAATTTACCTTTCTCTCTTTTCAGAGGTTCATACTCATTCAGCTCTATTTCATGACTCCTTAAAGCGCTGATCAATTCCTTCATGGTAATTCTGTTGAGGTCTTTTGACACCTTCAGCGCTGTTACCATAGGAACCCATCTTCTGGGCAGACTCCTGATGATCTTCTTCACATGGTCAGAGTTGGTGTAGCTTTTGTCAAGCACTCTTAGCCCATCAGTAAGTACTTGAAATCTTGAAAACATTTCTTCAATGGATTCTTCATCATCCATCTTGAAGGCTTCATATTTTTGGATAAGTGCCAGAGCTTTGGTCTCCTTTACTTGAGCATTTCCTTCATGAGTCATTTTGAGAGACTCATAAATCTCACGTGCTGACTCCTTGTTGGTAATCTTTTCATATTCTATCTTGGAGATAACATTCAACAAGATAGTTCTTGCCTTGTGATGATTTTGAAATTCTGTCTTCTGCAATCTTGTCATAGCTCTTCTTTCTATCTTGACCCCTTCTTCATTTAGTGGATGTATGTAACCATCCATTACCACATCCCATAGATCAACATCATAGCCTAGAAAAAAACTTTCTAGTCTATCTTTCCAGTAGTTGAAGTCTTCTCCATCAAAGATAGGAGGTTTAGTAAAGTTACCATTTGTGTTGAGATTTATATTTTCATTTGCAGCGGCCATGTTGTGGTTGGATCTTTACTGAACACTTGTAAAGGTGTATGCACTCAGACTAGCGCTCTGATGCCAATTGAAGGTGAGAAAATACACTTAGAAAGGGGGGGATTGAATAAGTGTAAGATAAAAACTCAAACTTAAAAATAAATAACACTTTTATTTTTATCCTGGTTCGTTGAACTCAACTACCTCCAGTCCACCCGTTAAGATGATTTGCCTTTTCACTCAAGGACTTAATCCACTATAATCAACCTGATTACAATCTGCACAAACAACTGTTGTGACTAACTATCTGCACACACCTGTGTGACTAACAACTACACAGACAACTGCTGTGACTAACAACCTGCACACTAACTGTGTGACTAACAACAACCTCTAAGGTAAACTACCCTAGACTTCTTAGGACTTCTGATCACAACTGGATCTCCTAAGGCACTTACAATCAAATAAAAATATATTTGAGATGTTTACAGAATATCACAAAAGTGATAAGTAAACTAATAAAAATTCCTAAGACAAAAGCCTATTGTAGGAATGAGAAAGAATGTGAAAGATGAAGTTTGTTCTTAGTTTGTACGCTTAAGAGTTTTCAAGAGAGGTAACATTCTTCAATCTTCAGGCTTCAATATATATACCCAATTATGTTACAGTTTAAAGGACAAGTTGTCACTATCAAAGGTCAGCATCTTGGCAGTGGGTAGACCGTTGTTTGTAGCCTTTTGCTCAACATAGTATGCCTGCTTTATGCCTTTTGCCTTTGTCAGATATACTTGACTTGTATTAGGTAATGGCGTGCTGCCAAGTGTCTTGAGCAGTGTGCCTGCATTAAATGCAAAGTCAGACAAGCATAAATAAAATAGACTATAATACACTTACAGTGATTATGTCAGCATTTGAGCTTTGATGCTGAGATATAGTTCAACATTTCATTCTTCCTTCTGTGCTTCTGTTTCCTCATCAGAGGATGCTGTAGACAGCTTCAACACTTGTTTCTTTTATAGCTTTCCAGCGTCAGCACTTGTTCTTTACTTCTTGCTGTGACTTCCTCAACAGAGGTTGCAGCGTCAACATTTGCTTTCTTCTTTCCTGCTGTGTTTTCCTCAACAGAGGTTGCAGCTAAAGAGAGCGTCATCAGTTGCTTTCTTCTTTACTGCTGTGATCCTCAACAGAGGTTGCTGCTTACAGCGTCAGCAGAAGAAACTCTTCTTCTGACAGAACTTCTGAGTTCTGGAATCTGCATAAAAGATTAAATACACAGTCAGAGTATCATATTCTTTTGTAAACTTTAATCCCCTCATTTTACTCTTGTTATCATCAAAACCAAGATATGCTAGCAACATTCCATGTTCTAACATGATTGGTTCCTTATTGTATTTGACGGCAAGCCGTCCTGACATAATGTTTAGTGTTTGTCTTTGTGCTCGCTTTCAAGCAAATCCAAAGGAATCACATCTCATGGCAGTTAAAAGGATCATGAAGTATCTCAAAGGAACAACCAATGTCGGCTTATGGTATCCTAAAGGTAGTATTTGCAATTTAATTGGTTATTCTGACGCGGATTATGCAGGTTGTAAAACTGATCGTAAAAGCACAAGTGGTACTTGTCACAATCTTGGAAATGCATTAGTATCATGGGCTTGTAAAAAGCAAGCATGTGTTTCTCTTAGCACGTCCGAAGGAGAATACATAGCAGCGGGTAGTTACCGTGCACAAATTCTTTGGCTCAAGCAACAACTCCGTGACTACGGACTTGATATGGGATGCATTCCTCTTCGATGCGACAATACAAGTGCTATCAATATTACAAAGAATCCGGTCATGCATTCAAGAACCAAACATATAGATATTCGACATCATTTTCTCCGTGATCATGTACTTCAAGGAGATGTCGAAGTCACTTTTGTGGATACTCATAACCAACTCGCAGATATCTTCACAAAACCACTTGCTCGAGAACCATTCTTCAAAATCTGAAGAGAACTTGGTATTTTGGATGAAGGTGATCTCTAAATGTTTCTCATAAGGTGCTCGTCTTAATTTTTCTTCAAAAATTTATGTTTCAGTACACTCTGCTTCTACTCCTTCTTTTATATGTTTTTATTTGTTAAAATATTTATGTATATATTGTTTGTGTGTTTTAAAAAAAAATTTGTTTCACTCTTTTTCCCCATCCTTTTTGATGTTAACAAAGGGGGAGAAGAATATGCATATGTGTTGTTTTGTTTCAAAGAAATTGCAGGCCAAAATAACTATCATAAAACTCACTCCAAAATTCAAAGAATCATGGACTTAGTGGGAGCATATAATTTAGGGGGAGCCTTGCATTTGCTTAACATTTTTGCTACACAAAACAACATAAACATTTCAAGAATTGTTTTCAAGACTTGGTTGTCATCATCAAAAAGGGGGAGAATGTAATTGCAAGCTTCTCAAGTCATGTTTAAAGCATTAGTTTTGATGAAGACAACATGGATATCAACATTCAAAGGATGTGCAAAAAGTTTATCAATATCATATAAAACCTTGTTACAAGTCTTGAAGATTAGAAGAAGAATTATTAAAGAAACAACAATGTCAAAAGGTATAAATAATTCTTAAACTTGAATATAGATGTTCCCGAATATGCATTCATAATCATCTACATATCCCATATGTTTAACAAAAAGAAAAACTATGTTTGAAATCTTTTTCAAAAAGAATTTTTGAAAATAAACTTTTAGGAACCAGTTCTGACCTAACAGGGAACCGGGTTCCAAACTTGTTCAAAAAACACTTCCCTGCAATTTGTACCAGGAACCGGGTTGTACCTATAGGGGAACCGGTTCCTGCGTGTTATTTTTGAATTCTGGGTTATAACGTTCACTAGGAACCAGGTTCTGCCTGGGTCGGAACCAGTTCCCAGCGAACCAGTACAAATTTTCTTTTGTTTTTTGAACATGATTCAAATGATATTCTTTCATGATTGCATTGCATCTTTTCATATCAAATGGCATGAATGAAAAGGTATTTGTGACATTATAAATAGTGCAGATTTTTTAAATTCAAATTACCTTCTTCAATTAACAATTTTCATCATTCAAATTTTTATATTCTTACAAACTTTAAAGTGTTATTACAAATCATAATTTTTGTGAAACTTGCCATATACATTTTCATTAAGAAATCATTACAAGTTTCATAAATTCATTGTGAACATTTATAATCATTGCTTGAGAATTGTTTCTTTCTTGAAGAAGAAGATCAATCAAAGATTGATATTGCTCTCCATCTCTTACAAATAAACCATTGTATTACAAAAAGAAAGTATTCCCTTACTATCCAGGATTGTTGGAAGTAAGTGTTGTGACTTGAAGAGGATTGTTCTTCATTCACATTAGTGTTTGTTTGACCTTAAAGGTGTCAAGAACCTTTGGTCACCCTATAGGTTAGATAGTAAGCATAGGTTGTACAATTATTCTAAACTATAGTGAAATCTCTTTCGTGTTGGAAAGGGGACTGGAGTACTCTCGGATTGTAAGGGGAACCAGGATATATCGCCGTGTTCTTTACTTTTCCGCATTTATCGTTTTCATCACCATAATCAAGAAAAGATAAGATATAGTCAACAACCTTCAAACACTTAACCACAAAAATTACTACAAGTATTCTCATAAAACCGAATAAATTTTTATATACCTAATTCACCCCCCTCTTAGGAACTCTTAGACTTACACGAATCATCAAGAATACCACATTTGGACATCGTCGAATGCAGTTACTTCTTTATTGTCATAGCAGCGACAAATGTGTCCTTCTTGGAACCATACATCGTAGGATGACAGAGAGTGAGAGAGAGAGAACTTTGATCGTTCGACAAGAATGCTAAGAAAGAAGAGGAAATCGTAAAGGATTCCCAAAGGCGGCGCCAACTGATTGTGTATTACCAGATTCTTTAGGGCTGGTCCGTTAGAAGGATCTCTGACGGGTGAGAAGCTTTGACAATCTGAGCAGAATGAGAGACGGGGTGGTACCTGCAGAAAACCCTCCAATGCATAAGGTAGTAAACGGGCAGAGGTACCGACCAATATAAGCATTTAGGTGTAAGAATGAGATACCTGACCCTCAAAAGATGAAGGTTTATATAGCGCTAACGTGTGGCTCAAGGTACCTATTTTGGGTCGTATATAACGGGTCCGCAAATAGAGGAACTAGACGTTACATTAGGTCACGGTCGAGCAGACCATCCCGGTGTTCGAGCACGGTTGGTCGCTGACTTACCCGTTGAGTCGGGAAGGACGGGCTCATGGTCGGTCATGAGTCGTCAGTTTCCGAGGATGAGGAGGTCGGGCCAGATGCAAGTCTTTCCCAGTGAGGCGCTTTCCGAGCAGATCAGATTCGTGTCCCTTAGGTAGGTCTATTTGGACTGGGCCAAGTCAATTGGGCTGTTCTGACTGCAGAAACAGATTGAGCCGTATGTAGCCATTCGACCAGTCCAGAACAATTATGTTTATTGTTGTTGATGATACTTAGTGCATAAATCCTAAAGTTTTATTTGTTGTTGTTGTTGTTTATTAAAGGTTTTATCTTAGTTGTTTTGTTGAAATAAGGGATATTTTTATTATTGTTGTTGTTGTTATCAAGATATTAAATCTTTTATTTTATTGAGATATAATTTTTTTGTTATTAATGAGATATTGAATATTTTATATTGTTGTTGTTATTGAGTTATTGAAAACTTATTGTTATTGAGATATTGAAGATTTAATTAATGTTGTTCTTGGATTATTGAAAGTTTGTTGTTATTGAGATATTGAAAGTTTATTGTTATTGTTGTTGTTTGTTGTTATTGAAGATTTAGTGAAGGTTTTTAGTGTTGTTGTTATTGTTGTTGTTTGTAAGTATATTCTTTTGTAAATTAGAATATTGTGGGATATTGGACCGAACTCTAGTAGGGTCAAATTGAGTATTTTGTTATGGATCCAATTGTTTAAGTTAGCTTGTATCTTAAGTTAGCTTGTAATGGGTATTTGTGGAAACTTATTAGTTTAGTATGTTATGTTTATTATAAATAGCATACTAGTCTCTCATCATTAAAAGGCATGGCAAATTATAATTTTGGGTGAGAGATGTTAATTGTTGGTATTCACTTATAATCTTTAAACCCTTATTGAGAAAATGAATAGTAAAATAGATTTAACCAATCCTTGTTGTTCTTGTTATTTACCATCTTTTCTACCTTTGTGTGTTTCTTGATCATACAGAAACATTTTATATTTTGTTTCAAAGGAATTTGATTTCACAACAAATATTAAATGTAATTTAAATAGCTTTAGTAATGAAATCTTATTCATGTTCTATGATTTGTTGGTTATTATGGCTAGTGGACGTTCTTTTTTTCTACATGTAGGTAGGGATGGCAACGGGTCGGGTCGGGTGCGGGTTTCATACTACCCAAACCCGCACCCGAAGTATCGGATGGCGCCCGAACCCAAACCCAAAGACTATTCGGGTGGCAAAATAACACCCACGCCCACACCCGTTGGGTTCGGGTTTTTTCACCCGAACCCGCAACTAAAACACAAAAAAATACAATAATAACATTGAAATTTGAAACACAAGAGTTCTATCAAGGTCTCTCAAAGAAATTAAGGAATTAAATTATAACTTTCCATCAAATTTGGTAACAATACAATTAAAATTAAAGTCTTCAACATCCTAAATTTTTATACTTATATATACTTAGGGGTACTTATATAATTTAATGTCTAAGCGGGTGTGGTTTCGGGTTTCAGGTGCGGGTTTCACACTACCCAAACCCGCACCCAAAATATCGGGTGGCACCCGAACCCAGTCAACTCGGGTTTTCACCCGTTGACTCGGGTTCGGGTGCGGGTGGGTACACGGGTTTGGGTCTGCCTGCCATCCCTACATGTAGGACATGATATATTAGTAGAAGAAATTAGAACAAAGAATCATGATGGGCTTGTTTGTGTTGTTTGACAAGGTATCAACCTGAGATTATACTTTAGAACATCGAGAAATAGTGAAGATTTGCACAAAAAAAGAGATGGAAAAGTTCGTTGATAAGAAGTTAGAAGACATATTAGCATAGGAGCGGGAATCGAAAAAGAAAAAGATGTAAGGGCCATATGATAAGAAGTTAGAAGAAAAATTAGCACAAGAGTGGGAATTTCAAAAAAAGAGATAAACAAGCTCTACGATAATGTTAGAAGAAAGATTAGCACATGAGCAAGAATTATGCAATAAAGAGTTACACAACTATGAGGTATGTACAAGTTTCGTTTTGTGTGTTGCATCTATTTTGTGGTCTTATAACATTACATATGTCTGGTGTGTTGTTGTTATTTTATGATTAATAAACTGGTAACGATAAGTGTAACCATCCAACTGAGTACAAATGTAGTTAATTAGTTCTCTGGAATTTTATTAATTTAATATAATAAAGAGAATTATTTAAATTAATGAGAAATTTGATAATTTGAGTTATTGGGCCAATGATGTGATTAGTAAAGGAGGGGTGCAAGTAAGAGGTCCATTAAACAAGTTAAAACAGAATTTTTATAAATAGAGGAAGGTAGTAAGAAGCAAGGGTTTTTGATCAGATTAGAAATTGAATACAATGACGGCAAGGAAGATTTGGAGAGGAGCAATTTAGCTAAAGCAAAGGTCACAAAGTTTATCGAAGTTGCCAAAATTATTAAGGTAAGGGGGGAAATCTCTCTTTTATCTCTGATTATGGGTTTGTATGTGGTTAAGGGTAGGATAGGTTTTCTAATTCCCCATATCAGCATGATTGAAGGATTAGGGAAGAAATTAGATGATTGAATCCTAATTGTTTTTATGTGTACCAATATAATTGTTGTTGTTCATGATGGAATGGAGTTTGGGACATAAAAATATGAGAATTTGGTGATTTGGATATCAAAATCGTAGATGATAGGGGTTGAGACTATGCTGGAAATCGCAGTAGAAAAATCCAGATTCGCGTGAGTCGCCGGGCGAAGGGAGTGTCGCCGGGCGAAGAGGCCTAAATTGTGACACTTTTCTGTTTTATTTTCGCTGGGCGAAAGGATGTGTCGCCGGGAGAAAAGGGGCAAATTCTGCCATGTTGCTGTTTTGGGTGCGCTGAACATTTTTCTAAAATTTTCCAAAACTTCAAATGTTTCTAAATTTTGAACCGTAGCTCCGAACTGAGTGCCGTTTGTGGCCACACGTTCAGAAAAATGTGAATTTTCTATAATGAAGACTTTTGATATTCGAAAAATATTTTAATTTCAAAAGGTCGTACAACTCCCGATTAAACGTAAATCGAAATATAAACGTGTTACACTCGAATTGTGGTTGACAATGAGGGTAATACTGTTCTAGATTTATGTGTGATCGTATTTTCCTGTTTTACTTATATTATGATTGTACATTGATAGTCATAATACTATAAGAGATAGTATGCGACTGTTTGTGTGAAATGTGGATTGTTGTGTACGAAATGATGTGAATTATTATTTTGTGAAATCATGATTGATTATGTTTGTATACATGTATTTGAATTTTGGTTGATAATGAATACATGGTTGATATAATTCTATCTTATGATTGTGATATTGCTGTACGTTATGGTTATGTCACTATGGGAGATAGTTTGTAACTAATGTTGTGAATATTGGAACTTGTGAAGCTATAATTGGAGAATTATGTTGTTGTTTAATTGTGATGAATATGATAATGTTGTGATTATTATTATATGAAAATGCATGAGTATGTTTGTGTCATACATTGCATTGTTGAGTCGTTTGTGGCTAATTTACATTATGCGGAATTAGTGGATTACAAAAGAGGTTGTGTCTATAGGGATGGATAAGTGTTATTGCTGGGTTCATAGGGATGAATCGGTGGAGATGTATACCGTGTTCATAGGGATGGATCAGTGGAGCAGAACTATGTTGTTATGGAATTATGGTACCACATGCATAGAGTCAGTTGGTCTCTTTGCATTATGATGTTGTTGGTGCATTATAACATGAATAGGAGCTTCTCAATGTTATAATGGTGTTGCATAGAGTCACATGTCATTATGTTTGGAATGAATATGCTATTGTGTGAATGTGTGTTGTGATTGAGTGGTTTCTAATCTGACAATATGTTGATAGGGTGCTTAGATTATTTATGCTATTCTGATTATGTATGAGCTTATAATCTTTAATAATTGATGATGTTTTCTCACCCTTACTGTGGTTAATATTTCAGATTGAGGAGTAGCTACTTAGATGCGGTGAGGATAACAATTGGGGCTATTTCTTTTGTTTCGAGTCAGTCATGCTCTGATAGTGTAAAACTGGGGGAACGTATTTCGTTGTTTAGAATTGTATAACTCTATTTTATAATTATTGTTTGGATGATGTCGTAAGGTTGAGACCTTAGATTTATTTGATTTTATTGAATCTCCAGATGTTGAACAATGATTATCGTTGTGCTTTTAAAACATGATATATTATGATTATATGTTTTAAGTTTCCCTTCAGTTAGCATGACATGACAGGTGTATTTTAATGAGATGTTGTGACATCCTTGTGTTTTCATGTTTTACTCTGAGTTATTTATTTAATTATTCCGCGAGGCTAGAAGGGTGTTACAATAGTGGTATCAGAGCATAGTCAGTCATTGTGGCCAGAGTCTTTGTGTTGTTTATTCCTTTGTATGCGACTAGTGCAAGGTAACACTATCAATACTTCTGTTCTAATGAGATTGTAATTGTGACTTCTCAGAACAATGACTGGAAGAGGTAACAGAAGGAATGATGCGGATATCGCTGAGGCTTTGGGATTGCTGGCGGGTGTGCTGGGAGGAAACCCGAATAGAGATGGTATTGGTGTTGATAGGCAATTGGGAAACTTCCAGAGGAACAACCCTCCATTTTTCAAAGGAACGTTTGATCCCGAAGGCACTCAGAAATGGCTGAAGGAGACCGATAGGATCTTTAGGGTCATCAACTGTGCTGAAGAGCTGAAGGTGAGGTATGGTACTCACATTCTGGCTGAGGAAGTTGATGACTGGTGGATTGCTACCATAATTGAAATGGAGTAGGATGAAGTTGCGCTGAATTGGGTTAATTTTAGAAGAAGTTTCCTGAGAAGGTACTTTCCTGAAGATATTCGGGGAAGGAAAGAGATCGAATTCTTGGAACTCAAGCAGGGTAACATGTCTGTGAGTGACTATGCTTCCAAGTTCACTGATTTAGCGAAGTATTATGCTCACTATAATAATGATGAGGCTGGAGAATTCTCAAAGTGCTTCAAGTTTGAGAACAGGCTGAGAGATGAGATCAAGAGAGGTATCAGATATCAGCGGATTTGTAGGTTTTTTGATTTGGTTGATTTCAGCAGGATATTGGAAGAAGATATCAACAAGTCTGGGTCTTCTAGCTCTCGCGAGTCGGTTGACAAGAGAGGGAAACGACATATGGACCGTGGTAAGCCGTATGGTCGGAATAATCAGAAACCTGGAGATGGTAAGAAGTATAGTGGAGGAGACTCTAGTGCTTCTACTAGGTGTTACAAGTGCGGTGAGTATGGACATTGCAAGCATGAATGCAAGAGTGCTGAGGTGAAGTGTTTTACTTGTGGTAAGACTGGACATTTGGCATCTGAGTGCAAGACTGTGACTTGCGACAACTGTGGAAAGCAGGGTCGTATTCGTCCGCATTGTACCAAACCAAAGAAGGACCAATCCGGAGGAAAGGTTTTTGCTTTGTCTGGGTCAGAGACTACTCCTGAAGATCGGTTGATTAAAGGTACGTGTTTTATTTGTAGCACACCTTTAATTGCGATTATTGATACTGGAGAAACACACTTGTTTATTTCTTTGGATTGTGCTGAAAGATTGAAATTGGATATATCTGACATGAATGGAAGTATGGTTATTGACACCCCTGCGTCGGGATCAGTAAATACTTCACTTGTATGTAGGAATTGTCCTATTGAGATTTTTGGTAGAGGTTTTGGTATGGATTTAGTATGCCTTCCATTAGAGAAACTTCATATTATCCTTGGGATGAACTGGTTGGAATTCAACCGTGTTCATCTGAATTGTTTTTCAAAGACGATTATATTTCCGGAAGCAGTTGGTGTGGAGAATTTGATTATGTCTGCTAAGCAAGTAAAGGAAGCTGTTAATGATGGAGCGGTAGTACTTGTGATACTTGCTTCGATGGAAGCAAATGGCGAAGCTGCTAATAATGACTTACCGATGGTTTGTGACTTTACAGAAGTGTTCCCAGAAGATGTTAGTGAGTTGCCACCAGAGAGAGAAGTGGAATTCGCTATTGATTTGATTCCTGGAACTAGTCCTGCATCTATGGCGCCGTATCGCATGTCGGCATCCGAGTTGGTCGAATTGAAGAGTCAATTGGATGAGTTGTTGGAAAAGAAGTTTATTTGACCAAGTGTATCACCGTGGGGTGCCCCGGTGTTGTTAGTAAAGAAGAAAGAAGGTTCTATGAGAATGTGTGTTGATTATCGACAGTTGAACAAAGTGACTATCAAGAATCAGTATCCACTACCGAGGATTGATGATTTAATGGATCAGCTAGTTGGAGCTTGTATGCTTAGCAATATTGATATGAGATCTGGATATCATCAGATTTGCGTCAAGGCGGAGGATATTCAGAAGATTGCGTTTAGGACGAGGTATGGACATTATGAGTATTCTGTTATGCCGTTTGGGGTTACTAATGCACCTGGTGTCTTTATGGAGTATATGAACAGGATATTTCATCCATATCTAGATCAATTTGTGGTGGTTTTCATCGATGATATTCTGATATATTCTAAGAATGATGAAGAGCATGCGAAGCATCTTAGGATTGTTTTGGAATTGTTGAAATAGAAGAAATTGTATGCGAAGTTATCCAAGTGTGAATTCTGGTTAAGTGAAGTAAGCTTTCTTGGTCATGTGATTTCCAAGAATGGCATTGCTGTTGATCCTACGAAAGTAGAGGCGGTATCTCAGTGGGAGGCACCGAAGTCTGTTTCGGAAATCCGTAGTTTCCTTGGTCTTGCAGGTTACTACAAAAAATTCATTGAAGGGTTTTCGAAGTTGGAATTACCGTTGACCAAGTTAACAAGAAAGGGTCAAGCTTTCATTTGGGATTCAGAGTGTGAAAAAGGATTCCAAGAGTTGAAGAGGAGGTTAACTAGTGCTCCGATTTTGACTTTGCCAAATCCGACATAATCTTTTATTGTGTATTGTGATGCTTCACTGATGGGTTTAGATGGTGTTTTGATGCAGAATCAGCAAGTTCTGGCTAATGCTTCGAGACAATTGAAAGTGCATGAGAGGAATTATCCGACTCATGATTTGGAATTGGCAGAAGTGGTATTTGTTTTGAAATTGTGGAGGCATTACTTGTATGGTTCGAGGTTTGAGGTGTTTAGTGATCATAAGAGTCTAAAATATTTCTTTGATTAGAAAGAGCTCAATATGAGGCATAAGAGATGGTTAGAATTCCTGAAAGACTATGATTTTGGTTTGAATTACCATCCTGGTAAGGCAAACGTGGTTGCAAATGCTTTGAGTAGGAAGTCATTGCATATGTCTATGTTGATGGTGCGAGAATTGGATTTGATTGAGCAATTCAGAGACTTGATCTTAGTATGTGAGAACACTCCTGTTAGTGTTAAGCTTGGTATGCTGAAGTTGACTAGCAGTATTCTTGATGAAATTAGAGAGGGTTAGAAATCTGATGTTGGTTTGGTTGATCATTTGACTTCGATTAACCAAGGTCAGGGAGGTGACTTCAGAATTGATAAGAATGGTATTATGAGATTTGTCAATCGAGTTTGTGTTCCGGATGTTCCTGAGCTTAAGAAGAGTATTCTTGAAGAAGGACATCGAAGCAGGTTGAGTATTCATCCTGGTGCTACTAAAATGTATCATGATCTGAAAGAGTTATTTTGGTGGCCTGGAATGAAAAAGGAGATAGCGGAGTTTGTGTATGCTTGTCTGACTTGTCAAAATTCGAAGATTGAACATCAGAAGCCGTGCAGCCATTGTTCATTCTTGAATGGAAATGGGACAGTATATCGATGGATTTCATATCTGGTTTACCGAGGACAGTTTAGAATTGTGAGGCTATTTGGGTTATTGTGGACAGATTGACGAAATCTGCTCATTTTTTACCAGTGAGGATGGATTATCCGATGGAGAAACTAGCTCAGTTGTATATTGAGAAGATAGTTTGCTTGCATGGTATTCCGTCTAGTATTGTTTCGGATAGAGATCCGAGTTTTATATCAAGGTTCTGGGAAGGTTTGCAAAAAGCTTTAGGTACTAAGATGAGATTGAGTTCTGCTTATCATCCGCAGACAGATGGTCAAACTGAGAGAACGATTCAGTCGTTGGAAGATTTGTTGCGTGCTTGTGTGTTGGAAAAAGGTGGAGCTTGGGATGATTATTTACCATTGATTGAGTTCACCTACAACAACAATTTTCATTCGAGTATTGGTATGGCTCCGTTTGAGGCATTGTATGGTAGGAGGTGTAGGACACCTTTGTGTTGGTATGAATCTGGTGAGAGTGCAGTGATTGGACCGAAAATTGTCCAACAAACCACAGAGAAGATCAAGATGATTCAAGAGAAGATGAGAACTTCTCAGAGTCGTCAGAAAAGTTATCATGATAAGAGAAGGAAGACTCTTGAATTCAGCGCAGGAGATCGTGTGTTTATGCGGGTTACTCCGATGACGGGTATTGGTCGAGCTTTGAAGTCTAAGAAATTGACGCCGATGTTTATTGGTCCGTTTTAGATTACGGAGAGGGTTGGAGAAGTGACTTATCAGATTGCTTTGCCGCCGACACTTTCCAATTTGCATGATGTGTTTCATGTATCTCAACTACAGAGATATATTGCGGATCCTTCACATGTGATCCAAGTGGACGATATGTAGAATACAAAAATTAAATAAGATAGAATACAAAAACAATTAATATAATATACTTAATTAAATCATGAAAAGCAAATTTGAATTGAACTACAACAAATAAATCATAATCGACAATAACAACAAAATTAAATTAAACGACAATCAATAGTGAACTCGACAACATGACTATGTTTGAAAGAGGCAATGTGATGATGATTGAACATGGTTGAAAGAAAAACTATAGCGGAGTGACAAAACTTAAAAGTTTTTATGTTTGTAAAAAGAATAAGTAATATTTTTTTTTTGTAATTGGAGAATGTATGATACGTTTTGATATTGACATGTTAAATTTTAATTTAAAAAAAAATGGTCAATTTGATGCATTTTTTTGAACCAGGCGGTTTTATAAAACTTACTCCGGTTCTTTGGTTCAATTGATTTTGGACAGTTCAATCCAATTTTTCCGGTTTTGACTTTTTCACCCACTGACAGTTTTTAAAGGTTGACCCAATCAGATTCATCTCTGATTATCGATCCAACCAGTTGAACCGACCGGTTCGGTATTGTTTTTAAAACATTGGTTAAAATCTAGTACTGGTTACATAAATAATTCACAGATGTTACCACATTTGCAAATACAACACACAGAAAAATGGACCACATAGTTCTGTTTATCATGTACAATCACAACATGATGTCTTAACATCTTTCAAGACATCATGTGGTACAAAAACATATTTGCTCATTAGACATCAGTTATGAAAGTAAAATGCAAAAGGTAAAATACACAGTCAATTGTTAACCCAGTTCGGTGCAACATCACCTACTTTGGAGGCATACCAAACCAGGAAGAAGATCTAATATTAGCAGTATTATTTCAGAGCTAAACGCCCCCATTTTAAACTCTTCACTTAATTCTTACCCAATGCAATCTATACCTAGGAACTCCTAAATATGAAACCTACCAGTTTCACTTTCTATTACTCCAGTAAACGATAACGATTTCCAGCATACAACCTTTTGGATTTACTTCACAGCTTCATCTAAGAACAATACTCAACTCATTACTTCACAGGTTCTGAGTGAGGACATAATGACCATCCCACAACCCGAGTGATTCACTTTGACTAACCCCTAATTCTACATTGTTTGAGGCATTGAAAAACTAGGTTACAAAGGTTACTTTTTATAACCTATTACCCAACTGGACTTGGGCTACAAATCACAACAAATATGTTGTTACAAATCTGCAGAAGATTATGTTAGAAAATAAGTCTTCAATCAAATCGTCAATCATATATTCCTAATTTATCTCCATGATTAGAGAGTCCATAATCTTCATGATTCTGATTGAATCTTTCATATCTTTGATTATTTTAATCTTCCAGATCTTTCTTTGCGCCACATAGAATTGCATTATATTCTCTGAATATTCTGCATCTATTAAATTGTACTGAATCTCAGTTCAACAGGCGTGATGTCCTATCTACCATGTTGGGACATCTTCTTTGACATGTTGTTACAAATGTTGAAATACTTCAACTCAACATGTTTCAACATTCCATAGGACTTCTTGTTTTAACCCCGAGGGAGGCGAGCATTCTTGATTTCCTGGGACAAGGGTCCTCAGTTGTCTTCATCCTCATCTCTCTAGTCTAGAGATGAATAGCGGGAGTGACGAATCATCTTCATGCTCGATCTCCAGGGTGGAGAGCTAGATTGATGACGTCGCCCTGATCTGTGAGCAAAGATCAGGGGATTTTCAGCTTGCCTGCTCGACCTGCGAGGAGAGGTGGGAGACACTTCAGAGCGTTGAATGGCTCGGGTCTTCTTACGGTTGCTAGGAAGACGCTCTCTTGGGGAAAGAGAATGGGATTTGTGGTCCCGTCTAGAGGCGCGGGGTTCCTCAGAACTCCGTTGGCTAGGAGGCCTCTCCATCGTGGGGCTGCGAGAGGACGACCTAGGGGAGCGTCGAGGAGGCGCCAAATAATTAGTGATCTGCTCGACCGAGATAAGTCGAGAGTGAATGGAAGAGTTGATGGCGTTTGTAAGATTGAGGCCCTCCAAGATCAACCTAGCTGTTTGATCAACGTCATGCGGAATGGGGATGGGCTCAAAAGTGGATGAAGGCCCATCTCCCTCGTGAGTGAGGTCTAGGCGGCAGGGAGAAATACTTCCTACATCGAAGGTAGATTCCCTGGCTGAGGAAGGGTCATGACTGGGGCGTAACGCCTACATGACCGACTCATCAAGAATACCACATTTGGACATCGTCGAATGCAGTTACTTCTTTGTTGTCATAGCAGCGACAAATGTGTCCTTCTTGGAACCATACATCATAGGATGACAGAGAGAGAGAGAGAGAGAGAGAGAGAGAGAGAGAGAGAGAGAGAGAGAGAGAGAGAGAGAGAGAGAGAGAGAGAGAGAGAGAGAGAGAGAGAGAGAGAGAGAGAGAGAGAGAGAGAGAGAACTTTGATCATTCAACAAGAATGCTAAGAACAAAGAGGAAATCGTAAAGGATTCCCACAGACGGTGCCAACTGATTGTGTATGACCAAATTCTTTAGGGCTGGTTCGTTAGAAGGATCTCTGATGGGTGAGCAGCTTTGAAAATCCGAGCATAATGAGAGAGGGGGTGGTACCTGCAGAAAACCCTCCGATGCATAAGGTAGTAAATGGGAAGAGGTACCTGAAGGTGAGAAACCACTTAGAAAGGGGGGGTTTGAATAAGTGAGGTTTTAAAACTTCTAACACAAAAATAAATAACACAATTATTTTTATACTGGTTCGTTGAACTCAACTACTCCAGTCCACCCTCCCAGGTGATTTTGCCTTATACCTTAAGGACTTAATCCACTATAATCCAAGCCGATTACAAGCTGCACAACTACAGTTGTGACTAACTACAACTTTAAGGTGAACTACCTTAAACTTCTCAGGAATACAAATCTACCTAGATCTCCTAAGGACTTTAACTCAAATAAAATATTTGTTTAGAGTTTACAGCAGATCACAATAGTGATGTGTAAATCTTTTGATTCCTAAGACAAAAGCCTATTACAGGAAATAAGAAAGAAAGTGAAGATGATTTGTAAGCTTGAATGTTCAGGATCAATAGCGTAAGTGTGTAACATTTCTTCAAGCTTGAGATCTTCAATTTATACTCCAAGTTTGTGACCGTTGAAAGGACTCCTGTCGCTTTCAGTTGTCAAAGCTTTGGCAGTCTGGGAGAACGTTGAACTTGTCCTCTTTCCAAATTTAGAATGCTAGCTTTATCCTTTTTGCCATGTCAGAAGACTTGACTTGTTTAGGGTAAGTAGCATGCTGCCAAGTGTCTTGAGCAGTGTGCCTGCATTAAATGCAAAGTCAAACACTTTTGAATTAATAAGACTTTAATACACTTACAGTGATTAAGTCAACATTTGAAGTTTTCACGCCGAGGGTTGTCATCATTTCATTCTTTCTTTCATGCGTTGGTTCTTCAACAGAGGTTGCAGTCTTGCAAACGTCAGAAGAAAGCATTGTTAGACATAACTTCTGAGTTCTGTGATCTGCACAAAGAGCAAAATAATACATCAGAGTATCATATTCTTGTGTAAAATTTAATCCCCTTATTTTACTAATGTTATCATCAAAACTAAGATATGCTAGTAACATTTCATGTTCTAACAATCTCCCCCTTTTTGATGATGACAAAAACAAAAGGTTTTGAAAAACTAAGGTTTACAGAATATGATAAAAATCTCCCCTTGAGATTATTAATCTCCCCCTGAAATAAATAAAGGGTAAAGGATAACTTCCCTGAGATTTTATGTTCTGGATCAGAGCTTTTGACCGTTGAAGACCTTCACGGATCAGAGCTTGACTTTGAAGAACTTCAAGAATCAGAGCTTGTGATCAGACCTTTGTGACAGCAGATCATTTTAGCAGTGCTTATGTCAGCGCTTAAAATCGTCTTGAATCAGAGCTTGCAATCTTGTAATGAAGCTTTGTGAGAATATCACTTGATATCAGAGCTAAGAGTTATCAGAGCTTGACTCAAGATGATTTCTAATCAGAGTTTTATGTCCTCTTGAAAATTGTAAGTCTTTCAGACTTTGATGTACCTGTAAACATTCAGAGAAATACAAAACAGAAGGGAACACTTTGTGTTCTATTAGATAAAATGTCTGAGGAACAGTGTTAGGCAAACTGTTATGTCAGATAATTCCTTCCACGTTTTCTCCCCCTTTTTGTCATAATCAAAAAGATTTAAAGACAATAAAGATATAGGTAAAAAAAATGTAAATAAACAAAAATCACTTCATTAAAATTTGAGTTGAATGACAAAGCAATTTAAAATTCAGAAGAACAAACAATATCAAAAGATTGAAACAAGATTTTTTCCAGAAGAAACAAAACAAAATGAAAACAGACAGAAGATGCTGAGTCTTCAGGGCAACTTAGACGCCAGAGCCAACAACAATGCTTTTATCTCTTCATTTGTAGTCTCATGGTTTCTGACAAATGTTGAGAACTTTTCTTCATGTAAGTCCAGACGACGATGCAACAACATATTATCTCTTCTGAGGTCGTCATTATTATTTCCAGCAGTTGATATCTCAGCAACATCCAAATCAACCGTGTATACATCAGCATCTTTCTCACATATGATTTCCACTTCTGGTTCTTCTTCAGCAACTTTTGGAATATCTTCAGCAGTAGTCATCTCAGCAGTAGATGTTCCAGCAAATACCATTTGCATGGAAGATTCTGGTGCTGGTGGTCTCCAGTCACCAAATTCCAGCGGTAGAACTTGCTTGGATCTCCATTTCTCCTCTGAAGCAGCCTTGACTTTCCTTAAGTATTCCTCCTGCTTATTAGTAACATGCTCTACACAGAGCTTCTGCATTCTGGTTGCCTTGTCCTCAAACTCTGACTTAAATTCTTTCCACCCATTAAACACTTCCTTTGAACTCATACTGGTTTCCAACTGGAATTCCAGAGCATCACACCAGTCATTCATATCAGATCTAAAACAATCCAGTTTGTCAAAGATGGCAGATGACTTGGGTACAACCAGTTTGGAAGGTTTGGTCAAATTTATCAGAACTTGAAATGACATAGGGTCAATCTGAGTCCTGTAGAAGACACGGTTTGATGGTTCAGCAGTTTGGTCTTGTGAGTTGTCAGAGGGTATGTTTATTGGATTATTTGCAGAATTTGTTTGGTCTGGGATTAGGTCAGATGTTTCTTTTTCTGGAGAGTTTGGTAGAGTGGGGATTTTCTCTGTGGTTTGGGTATGAATAATATCTAAGTTCTGGTTAGGTTTTGGAATGGTAAAGATATTTTCTTGAGGTAAGGGAATGGTTCTTAAAGGAGAGTTGATTCCAGGAATATCAAAACGAGATAGAATGTCCTGAAATTCTGGGTTGGTTTCAAAGTTTGTTTGGTTGTTGGAGGTTGATGGTTCCGTGGTATTATGAACAGTTAGGGCACAGTCATTTGGTTCTGAATCAGTTGGATTTGTAGTGGTATGGTCAGCAGTTTTAGTTTCTACAGTATGTTCTATTGTTTCAATTTCTACAGTATGGGGTTCAGTAGTTTGTTCAGTATTATCTACAGGTGAATTTGGTTCAGCAATATCATCATCAGATTATGAAGAGTTATCATCAAATGAATCATCAGAGGAAATAACAGTAATGGTTTCTACAGTTTCTTGTTCTAAGGGTTCAGTTGTTGAGGGCATAATAAACTTCCTAGGAAAACGTTTAATCTTGCCATCTAAGTCCTCTGACTCTGTCTCAGACTCTGAAAAAGATAAAGTGGTAGGTGTGATACCTGATTTTTCAGCAGGAGCCTTCCCTTTATCAACAACTTTGATAAGAGTTCTCTTCTTCTTCACAACTGGAGAAGCTTGATCAGCAACAACATCAACAGGTTGCTTTCTCTTCTCAGCTCTTGGTGGAGGAACTGGTTCAGCATGTCTTGCAGCAGCAACAACAGGTTGACCAGCAGTTACTAGTTGACTCTGTTGAGAAGCAGTTGAGACTTCAGTATATGCTTGTTGAACAATGGCAGTTGGAACTTCAGCAGTAGGAGCAGTCATAGTTGGAGCAACAATTGTAGTTTGTTGAGCAGATGCAGTTGATGCAGCAGTTGCAGTCACAGCAGAAACCTTAGGAGGGACAACAATCTTCTTTCTCCTTTTGACCAGAGGTTTCTCCGGACTCTCAGCAGCAACTTCGTTGATGGTAATAGCGTCAGAAGCAGGGGATGCAACAGATGGTTGTCTTACTTCAGCAGAAGCAACAACAACTTTTCTTTTCTTCTTTGTTGCTACAGCAACAACTTGAACATTATCTTCTGTTTCTGGTCCTTGTCTCAGAAGATCTTTTTCCAACTCTGTGACTATTCCAACAAGTTCCTTTCTTCTCCTCAGCGCGTTGATGACGTCCTGCCTATTCAGCACTGAGGGATCAACTTGTTCACCCTTCTCCTTGCACAATTGGATATAACTTAAAATAACCTCCAGAGGTTCTTCTTGGCTGAACATGGGGTACTCATCTACTGGTATCCTTCTGGATGAGATATCAGTAGGTAGCGGTCCAGCGGGAGCAGCAATTGCTGATATGATTTTACGCTTCAATAAACTCTTGGCATTATATACTTTACCCACAGAGTATTTCAGCTCCTCTGAGAGATTTGCTTCCCTTAAGTAGTTGACCAAACCACTTTCAGTCAGAATGTCTGATAACATTCTGCCAAAGGGTATCCACTTCCTGGCATTTTTAGGGTTTTTCGTCCTAGCTTCTTCCCTTGTCTCTTTAACATGGTTAAACAGATGGTTGAACAGAAGGAAAGGAAGATCCACCTTCTTACCTGTTCCTATACATTATAAGATGTAGACTTGATCAACGTTGATGTAGTCTGGAGAACTTGATTCTTTCCCATGGTGGATGCATCCGTTGATGATCCTTGCCCAGACTTTATAATGGTTCTTTAAATTCTTGATATTATTGGACATTCTTCCATCAGCAAACACTTCACTCAGCACATCTGGTGAAAGACCTCCAGCAGGAGCCTTGTACACTCCTACTTTTTCAGTTAGCCCCAGCATTCTATCTTCAGTAACAATGATAATTTTTCCAAGAACACATGAGACTATTCTGGTTGGAATAGGATGTGCATGAAGCCAAAATTCCTTGATCAACACATCATACACAGGACCATAGAGCCTGTCAAAGAACATTTCCCAGCCTTGTATTTGTATTTCCTCTTCCAAGTTGAATCCATTTGCTTTCAGATTTGGTAAATCCACCATCAGTTCGCAACAGACTTCAAGTTCCTTGACTGTAATGTAGGTTGCCCTAGGTATTTGAGTGAGCTTATCCTGATTTTGAGGGCGTTGTGCTTCATCAATATTCTCAACATCCAGTAGTTGAAAATCGCTTGAAGAAGAGGCCATTATTGAAGAAACATGAAAGGTTGAAGAAGAGTTTTGAAATTAGGGTTTCAAAAAGTTTTGAGAGAGAGAGAGAGCGGTTTGCAGAGAAAATGTTGTAAAAATGACAAAGTGTGAAAAAATTTCTTTAAATAGGTTGGGCAATAAATGCGTTTGAGGAAAAACGAAAAGTTTTAAGGAATAAAAAAATTAATTGCTTTTTAGAAAGAGACAAAAAGTAATGATGAAAAATTAAATGTGCTACGACACGTTAAGGAAGTGAAGCGCGTGAGGATGTGATCTGAACAATTACCTAGGCACTTATTCAGCGGTGTAGAGCACGCGTGACTCTTCAGAGTTCTGACAAATGTCCCACTAACTCAGTCAACATGCAACAATCAATGTTAATTTTGTTGAACTGCTGATACATACTTGTAATGAAATGTAAACATTTCAGAACTTTGTGTATGATCCTCTGATACAACTTCTCTTCTGACTTGCGAAGAGCAATTGTTCAGACGTTCAAAAACAAAAATAAAATAATAATAAATAAATCAATAAAAATTTCAGAGGATAAATGTCATTTTACTCTGGAGAAAGTTTCATGCTGATATTACTCAGTATGAACTTAAATCTATCTTAAGACAGAGGTTTAGTAAAAATATCAGCCCACTGATGTTCTGTGTCCACAAAATTGACACAAAGGATTCTCTTCTGAACATAGTCCCTAATAAAATGATGTTTTATCTCAATATGCTTTGACTTAGAATGCAAAATAGGGGTTTTAGTCAAGCATATAGCAGAGGTATTATCACAGAAGATGGGGATCATACCTTCCAGAATATGATAGTCCTCTAGTTGACTTTTCATCCAAAGCAACTGAGTACTACATCCAGCAGCAGCTATATATTCTGCCTCTGTGGTTGACAGTGCTATTGTTGCTTGCTTTTTGCTGTACCATGATATTAGATTTCCACCTAGAAACTGACAGCTTCCAGAGGTGCTTTTTCTTTCAATTCTATCACCAGCGTAATCAGCATCACAATAACCTACTAACTTGAAATCTTCTGATTTTCTATAAAACAGAACAAGATTAGTAGTACCTTTCAGATACCTCAGAATTCTCTTAACAACAGTTAAGTGAGATTCTCTTGGATCTGATTGGAATCTAGCACATAAACAAACACTGAATAAAATATCAAGCCTAGATGCAGTTAAGTAAAGGAGAGATCCTATCATACCTCTGTAGAGAGTTTTATCTACCTTCTTACTTACCTCGTCCTTATCCATCATGCAAGTTGGATGCATGGGTGTCTTTGCCTCTTTACATTCTGACAAGTTGAATTTCTTCAGCAGTTCCTTCACATACTTGCTCTGATGAACATAAGTTCCTTCAGAGGTTTGATTAATATGAATTCCTAGAAAGAACTTGAGCTTTCCCATCATGCTCATTTCAAATTCAACATGCATATACTCAGCAAATTCTCTTCCCAGAGAAGCGTTAGTAGTACCTACTATTATGTCATCAACATAAATTTGACAAATTAATAAATCATTTTTGATTGATTTTTTGAATAAAGTAGTGTCCACTTTTCCTCTGGTAAAGTTATTTTCCAGCAGAAAATTGCTCAGACGTTCATACCAAGCTCTGGGAGCTTGCTTAAGTCCATAAAGAGCCTTTTTTAATTTTAAAACATGTTCTGAATATTTTGAATCTTCAAAACCAGGAGGTTGGTGAACATATACTTCTTCATCAATATAACCATTCAAAAATGCACTCTTGGCATCCATTTGATAAAGAGTGATTTTGTGATGAGCAGCAAAAGAAATTAAGAGACGAATAGACTCTAACCTTGCGACTGGAGCATAAGTTTCAGTATAGTCAATACCTTCCTGCTGACTATAACCTTGTGCTACCAACCTTGCCTTGTTTCTTGTAACTTCTCATTGCTCATTAAGTTTGTTCCTAAACACCCACTTGGTTCCAATTATGTTAAATCCTTTGGGTTTTGGAACAAGATCCCACACATCATTCCTTGTGAATTGGTTCATCTCTTCTTGCATAGCAATGATCCAATCATTATCTGCCAGAGCTTCTTCCATAGAGGATGGTTCTATCATGGAGACAAGTCCAAACAAAGATTCTTCAGTAGTTCTGAGAGATGCTCTTGTTCTGATTGGATCGTTCTTTCTTCCAAGTATAACATCTTCTGGATGTTCTGACTTCAGTCTGGGATACCTTCCAGAGGTTGGTTGCTCAGCAATTGTCATGTTTTCCAGAGCTTCGTCCAGAGGAACATCTTCTGACGGAGGTTGCTTTGCAATGATTTCCTCTGAGAGGTCAACATCTGTTCCTGCAAAATTATCAATTTGCTTTGGCTGTTGATTGCCAAGCTTGTCATCAAATCTTACTTTGATTGACTCCTCAACTATCAGAGTTTCAGTATTGTACACTCTGTAGCCTTTTGAGCGTTCAGAGTATCCAAGTAGAATACACTTCTGAGCTTTGGAATTAAACTTGTTAAGATGATCTTTAGTGTTTAATATATAACAAGTACATCCAAATGGATGAAAATATGAAATGTTGGGCTTTCTATTCCTCCAGAATTCATAAGGAGTCTTTTCAAGAATAGGTCTTATAGAGATTCTATTCTGGATATAACACGCTGTATTCACAACTTCTGCCCAAAAGTGCTTAGCAATATTTGTTTCATTGATCATGGTTCTGACCATTTCTTGCAATGTTCTATTTTTACGTTCTACAACTCCATTTTGTTGGGGAGTTCTAGGACATGAAAAATCATGTGCAATGCCATTTTCAGAAAAATATTTTTCAAAGTGTTGATTTTCAAATTCACCACCATGATCACTTCTGACTTTAATTATTTTCAATTCTTTTTCAGTTTGCACTTGTTTATAGAAGCTGAAGAACACAGAATGTGACTCATCCTTGTGTTTCTGGAATTTTACCCATGTCCATCTACTAAAGTCATCTACGATGACCAATCCATATTTCTTTCCTCTGATGGATGCAGTTTTCACTGGTCCAAACAGGTCTATATGAAGTAGCTCCAAAGGTCTAGAGGTAGAAACAACATTCTTTGATTTAAAAGAAGGTTTTGAAAATTTTCCCTTTTGACAAGCTTCACAAAGAGCCCCTGAGTTGTACTTCAGGTTAGGCAGTCCTCTGACAAGATTCAGCTTGTTAAGCTGAGAAATTCTTCTCATGCTGACATGCCCTAACCTTCTGTGCCAAACCCATTGCTTTTCATTTACTGACAGAAGCCATTTGACATTCTGGCTTTTTAGCTCAGAGAGATTAATTTTATAAATATTGTTCTTTCTCTTTCCAGTGAAGAGGATTGAGCCATCCTTCTGACACACAACTTTACAGGATTTTTGATTAAAGATAATGTCATAACCATTGTCACTTAATTGACTTATGGACAATAAATTATGATCTAATCCTTCTACTAGAAGCAAATTAGAGATAGAGGAGAGGTTACCATTACCAATGGTTCCAGAGCCTATGATTCTGCCCTTTTGATCTCCTCCAAACTTCACGTCACCGTCTGCTTTAAGCTCCAGGCTTTGGAACATACACTTTCTTCCCGTCATGTGACACGAGCATCCAGAGTCCAGGTACCATGACCGGTGTTTGGACTTTGCCATTAAGGATATCTGCAACATAGATTATTTTATCCTTAGGTACCCATAATCTTCTGGGTCATGCTTTGTTAGTTTTAGGATAATTCCTTATGAACTGAGGTCTAGCCTTGTAGCTCTGACTGAACTTAGGCCTAGCCTAGAAGTTCTGTCTCAACTTAGGTCTAGCCTGAAACTGTTTATTAACTTTTGGCCTAACATAAAAATTGTCAGAATAAGCAGTATATTTTATGTCATGAGAATGACCATAAACAAAGTTATTTTCCAGAGGTTTGATCTTGAAAATCATTTTGGCTACTGGCGTTGGTTTGTATACTTGATTTCCAGCAGGAGCAACGTAACCAATGCCATCTCTTCCACTCTGGCCAACACCATAAATCATAGAAGCCATCTTGCTTCTGTCTATGTTGTTAGCAAGAAATTTTTGAAAACTCATGTCATACTCTTTAAGAATGTCTTTTGAAGAAGAGACATCTTCTGAGCTAGATGATATTTTCAGAGTATTGAGTTCCTCTGAAAGTTTTGAAAGATTTTCTCTTAGCTCAGAGTTTTCAGTTTTGAGTTTAGAAAATTCAGAGGAAGGTCCTTTTTGGAGAACCTTACATTTTAATTTTAATTTACTGTAACTTTCAAGAAGTTCAGCCAATGAGCTTTCAAGCTCAACTCTGGAAAAGTCAGAAAATACCTGAATATTTTTGCAGTCACTGTCAGAGTCTGAATCATCTAACAAGGTTGCCATGAATGCAACATTTCTTGCTCATCCTCTGACTGACTATCAGCATCAGAAGAGTCAGAGTCATCCCATGTTGCCAGCATGCCTCTCTTCTTCTTTTCGAAGTGCTTCCTTGGTTTTTCTTTTTGAAGCTTTGGGCAGGCATTCTTGTAGTGACCTGGTTCTTTGCATTCGTAGCAAACAACTTCTTTCTTTCCAGATCTCTTGTGATTAGATGATTCACCTCTTTCCTTTTGTCTGCTGGAAGGTTTGAACTTCCTCTGTCTATTTTTCCAGAGTTTGTTTATCCTTCTGGATAACAATGACAGTTCATCTTCTTCAGAAGAAGAATCTTCCGAGTCTTCTACCTGCAAGGAGTTAGTTTCTAAAGTATTGACAAATTTTAGGGCAATAGATTTACCTCTTTCTCTTTTCAGAGGTTCATATTCGTTGAGCTCTATTTCATGACTCCTCAGAGCACTGATCAGCTCTTCCATGGTGATTGTGTTCAAGTATTTTGACACCTTTACTG
Source organism: Vicia faba (assembly GCA_948472305.1). Classification (NCBI taxonomy): domain Eukaryota; kingdom Viridiplantae; phylum Streptophyta; class Magnoliopsida; order Fabales; family Fabaceae; genus Vicia; species Vicia faba. The sequence goes on along the minus strand of OX451737.1, from coordinate 1,110,450,598 downwards.
CAGTTACCATTGGAGCCCATCTTCTGGGTAAACTTCTGATTATTTTATTCACATGATCAGATTGGGTGTAGCTTTTGTTCATCACCTTTATCCCATCAGTTAGAACTTGAAACCTAGAAAACATTGCTTCAATGGATTCATCATCTTCCACCTTGAATGCTTCATACTTCTGGATGTGAGCCAGAGCTTTGGTTTCTTTGACTTGAGCATTTCCCTCATGCGTCATCTTGAAGGACTCATATATGTCATGTGCTGACTCCTTGTTAGTTATCTTCTCATACTCCAGTTTGGAGATGGCGTTCAACAGAATAGTCCTTGCTTTGTGATGATTCTGAAACTCAGTCTTCTGCTGTCTGGTCATAGCTCTTCTTTCAATTTTGACCCCTTGGTCATTCAGAGGATGTGTATAGCCATCCATCACAACACCCATAGATCAACATCATATCCCAAGAAGAAGATTTCCAGTCTATCCTTCCAGTAGCTGAAGTCTTCTCCATCAAATATTGGAGGTTTAGCAAAGTTGTTATTTGTGTTTAGATTTGTGTTTTCATTTGCAGCGGCCATTTGTGGTTTGGATCTTTACTCAACACGTTTGAATGTGTATGCACTTAGACTAGTGCTCTGATGCCAATTGAAGGTGAGAAACCACTTAGAAAGGGGGGTTTGAATAAGTGAGGTTTTAAAACTTCTAACACAAAAATAAATAACACAATTATTTTTATACTGGTTCGTTGAACTCAACTACTCCAGTCCACCCTCCTAGGTGATTTTTCCTTATACCTTAAGGACTTAATCCACTATAACCCAAGCCGATTACAAGCTGCACAACTACAGTTGTGACTAACTACAACTTTAAGGTGAACTACCTTAAACTTATCAGGAATACAAATCTACCTAGATCTCCTAAGGACTTTAACTCAAATAAAATATTTGTTTAGAGTTTACAGCAGATCACAACAGTGATGTGTAAATATTTTGATTCCTAAGACAAAAGCCTATTACAGGAAATAAGAAAGAAAGTGAAGATGATTTGTAAGCTTGAACGTTCAGGATCAATTGCGTAAGTGTGTAACATTTCTTCAAGCTTGAGGTCTTCAATTTATACTCCAAGTTTGTGACCATTGAAAGGACTCCTGTCGCTTTCAGTTGTCAGAGCTTTGGCAGTCTGGGAGAACGTTGAACTTGTCCTCTTTCCAAATTTAGAATGCTAGCTTTATCCTTTTTGCCATGTCAGAAGACTTGACTTGTTTAGGGTAAGTAGCGTGCTGCCAAGTGTTTTGAGCAGTGTGCTTGCATTAAATGCAAAGTCAAACACTTTTGAATTAATAAGACTTTAATACACTTACAGTGATTAAGTCAGCATTTGAAGTTTTCACGCTGAGGGTTGTCAGCATTTCATTCTTTCTTTCATGCGTTGGTTCTTCAATAGAGGTTGCAGTCTTGCAAACGTCAGAAGAAAACATTGTTAGACAAAACTTCTGAGTTCTGTGATCTGCACAAAGAGAAAAATAATACATCAGAGTATCATATTCTTGTGTAAAATTTAATCCCCTCATTTTACTAATGTTATCATCAAAACTAAGATATGTTAGTAACATTTCATGTTCTAACAGTACCGAGCAATATAAGCATTTATGTGTAAGAATGAGATACCTGACCCTCAAAATATGAAGGTTTATATAGCGCTAACGTGTGGCTCAAGGTACCTATTTTGGGCCGTATATAACGGGTCCGCAAATAGAGTAACTAGACGTTACATTAGGTCACGGTCGAGCAGACCAGCCCGGTGTTCGAGCACGGTTGGTCGCTGACTTACCCGTTGAGTCGGGCAGGACGGGCTCATGGTCGGTCATGAGTCGTCAGTTTCCGAGGATGAGGAGGCCGTGTCGGACGCGAGTCTTTCCCAGTGAGGCGCTTTCCGAGCAGATCAGATTCGTGTCCCTTAGGTAGGTCTATTTGGACTGGGCCAAGTCAATTGGGCCGTTCTGACTGCAGAAACAGATTGAGCTGTATATAGCCATTCGACCAGTCCAGAACAATTATGTTTATTGTTGTTGATGATACTTAGTGCATAAATCCTAAAGTTTTATTTGTTGTTGTTGTTTATTAAAGGTTTTATCTTAGTTGTTTTGTTGAAATAAGGGATATTTTTATTATTGTTGTTGTTGTTATCAAGATATTAAATCTTTTATTTTATTGAGATATAAATTTTTTGTTATTAACGAGATATTGAATATTTTATGTTGTTGTTGTTATTGAGTTATTGAAAACTTATTGTTATTGAGATATTGAAGATTTAATTAATGTTGTTCTTGTTGTTGTTGGATTATTGAAAGTTTGTTGTTATTGAGATATTAAAAGTTTATTGTAATTGTTGTTGTTTGTTGTTATTGAAGATTTAGTGAGGGTTTTTAGTGTTGTTGTTATTGTTGTTTTTTGTAAGTATATTCTTTTGTAAATTAGAATATTGTGGGATATTGGACCGAACTCTAGTAGGGTCAAATTGATTCTTTTTTGTTATGGATCCAATTGTTTAAGTTAGCTTGTACCCTAAGTTAGCTTGTAATGGGTATTTGTGGAAACTTATTAGTTTAGTATGTTATGTTTATTATAAATAACATACTAGTCTCTCATCATTAAAAGGCATGGCAAATCCTAATTTTGTGTGAGAGAGGTTAATTGTTGGTATTCACTTGTAATCTTTAAACCCTTATTGAGAAAACGAATAGTAAAATAGATTTAACCAATCCTTGTTGTTCTTGTTATTACCATCTTTTCTACCTTTGTGTGTTTCTTGATCATACAGAAACATTTTATATTTTGTTTCAAAGGAATTTGATTTCACAACAAATATTAAATGTAATTTAAATAGATTTAGTAATGAAATCTTATTCATGTTCTATGATTTGTTGGTTATTATGGCTAGTGGACGTTCTTTTTTTCTACATGTAGGACATGATATATTAGCAGAAGAAATTAGAACAAAGAATCATGATGGGCTTGTTTGTGTTGTTTGACAAGGTATCGATCTGAGATTATACTTTAGAACATCAAGAAATAGTGAAGATTTGCACAAAAAAAGAGATGGAAAAGTTCGTTGATAAGAAGTTAGAAGAAATATTAGCATAGGAGCGGGAATCGAAAAAGAAAAAGATGTAAGGGCCATATGATAAGAAGTTAGAAGAAAAATTAGCACAAGAGTGGGAATTTCAAAAAAAGAGATAAACAAGCTCTACGATAATGTTAGAAGAAAGATTAGCACATGAGCAAGAATTATGCAAGAAAGAGTTACACAACTATGAGGTATGTACAAGTTTCGTTTTGTGTGTTGCATCTATTTTGTGGTCTTATAACATTACATATGTCTGGTGTGTTGTTGTTATTTTATGATTAATAAACTGGTATTGATAATTGTAACCATCCAGCTGAGTATAAATGTAGTTAATTAGTTCCCTGAACACATTTTTTCTGGCGGTACAATCATAACAACAAAAAATTGTTCAGCCACCCATACCCATAATGATATGTCATTTCCTCATGGCAAAACTACAAATAATGCTTTTTATGATGAAGCTTTCACCTCGCATGTCAAAAAATACTAGGTGTCATCCCTAGATGCGCCATGTTATTTTTTCTTTAAAAAAATATTTAATCCATCGGTTTTAATGAAAAACGAGGGGTAAAATAGTTCAGTACATGATTCGAATCCCAACAGCTTCAATTTATGTTTTTGTTTCCTTGAAAAGTGGTGTGTTACTGAATATATTATTTTTAAATTAAAACTAATTCACCTTTCACCTCAGATTTGTTTCTAAAATCGAGGGGTAAAATAATTCAATGTACATGCTTCGAATTCCAACAACATCAATTTATGGTTTATTTCCTTAAAAGTGGTGCCTTACTAAATCTATTATTTTTAAATTAAAACTAATCCACCTTTCACCTTGTATTTTTTCTAAATCCGAGGTAAATAGATTTCGCTGATATATAAATAACTTAGCTCCAAATTTTACTTTCACTTGCCCAAAAACAACACTGACATAACCCTAGCCCTAACTAAAGAGATCCAACGAAAGACAACCATTAACATATATCATCCTAAATACAAAGGTGCTATTTATTTAGGGCTCTTGTTCTATATTATTTCCTATTTCACTTCCACATCTTCTTCTCAAGTTGGGTACTCTCCATTAATTTCTATCACTTCTTCATCTGTGTTGTTGTTGTTGTTGTTGCTGTTGTTGTTATCGTCTTGGTTTGTTATTGTTGTCGTTGTTGATTATTGATGTTGATGTTGTTGTTATTGTTTTTTATAAATAAACAAAACCCTAGAAGTTTATTGTTTAAATAAATTAACATTATAAGTTTATTGATGACTTTGCTATAGTTTTTTTTGAGATATTGTTTAATGTAGTTATTGTTTAAATAAATTAACATTATACTTTTATTGATGAATTTGTTGTAGCTTTCACCTAAAAATATATTCTTGAGCCCGAGGTCACCTTCTCTAACATGCGAACTTGGCCCTCTTATCAAAATATTTCTTCAACCATCGCTGGTATAACTGACCATGACACAAGGCTTCCAGACTCTTCTCTTCAATCAAGTTCAACTGGCCATATCTGACTTGACGCCATTCTGCATCAGTCAATTTAGCTTCTATCAAGACTCGAGCCGATAAGATCTCAAATTCGACCAGGAGCACGACTTCTATACCATAGATGAGAGAGAAAGGGGTTGCCCTTGTTGAAGTGCGTATAGATGTACGATATCTGTGCAAAGCGAATGTAAATATCTCATGCAAATATTTGTAGATGGATACCATCTTTTGCAGGATTTTCTTGATATTCTTATTTACAGCTTCAATAACTCCGTTCATTTTGGGTATGTATAGAGAAGAATTATGATGCACAATCTTGAACTCATTGCACAACTCAGTGACCAAATTATTGTTTAGATTAGAACCATTATCAGTGATGATCTTATTTGGCACGCTGTACCTACATATGATATTGTTCTTTAAGAAGTTGACAACCACCTGCTTGATGACATTAGCATACAATGCGCCTTCTACCCACTTGGTAAAATAATTAATAGCAACCAGAATGAATTGATGTCCATTAGAAGCATTCAGTTCAATCATGTCGATCATATCGATGCCCCACATTACAAATAGCCAGGGCTAAGGAATCACATTCAACGTTGTAGGAGGTACATGAATCTTATCAGCATATGTCTAACATTTAGTGTATTTCTTGGCGTATTAGAAACAACCATACTCTATTGTCATCCAATAGTAACTTGCTATCAGCATTTTCGTATCCATAAAATGTCCATTGGCGTGTGTTCCAAACGACCTTTTGTGCACTTCGGTAGTCAACATGTCTGCCTCGTGTCTATCCACGTATCTGAGCTGAACCATATCGAAGTGCTTCTTCTACATCATATCTTCATTCAAAAAGAAATTTGCAGGAAAACTTCTCAAGATTTTCTTGTCTATGCTAGAGGCCCCAAACGGGTACTCCTGTCTCTCAAGAAAACACTTGATATCATGAAACAAGGGTTTGTCATCCGATGCAGCTTTGACATTGAAAACATATGCTAGTTGATCCAACCGCTTGATCATAATTCTCAGAGTATCAATGTGCATATTTATCTGGTACATTGAAGAAAGATTAGCCAAAGCATCTTCCATTTGATTCTCCTCTTGCGGGAATAGTAAAATTTAACCTTCGTAAAGAAAGTTGCAACCGACCTTGCATAATGTCAATATGGAATTAAACCCGGATGACGAGTCTCCAATTTATCGTTAATCTGATTGATGACCAATGTTGAATCACAAAACACGTTAAAGAACTTGATGCGAAGATTGATAGCTTACTCCAACCCGAGGATACAAGCTTCATACTCAACAATATTGTTGGTGCACTCGAAGTTCAACTATGCCATTGACGGAAAATGAGAACCTTTAGGAGTGATGATTAATGCCCCAATTCCATGCCCGTAAGCGTTCACTTCTCCATCAAACACTAAACCCCACCACGATCCAGGTTCCGGACCTTCATCAGGAGGAGGATCATCATGGTAATGCATTTCAAATTCCATGACATCTTCATCTGGAAAATCAAATTCAACGGACTCGGGATCTTCAACTGGCTGATGTGCCAAGTAATCAGCGAGGATACTTCCCTTAATCTCTTTATGGGCATGATATTCAATATCATATTCTGACAAAAGAACATGACATATGTAACACCCCATTATTTTGGAAATATTAAATTAGAACTTATTTAATTAATTTGGGTTTAATTAAATAAAAGAATTAATTAATTAGATTTTAAGAATTATTTAGTTTTGTGGAAATTAAATAATTATTGAAGAGTTGGAATAATAAGTAATTGGGCCTGAGTAGTGAGAAGCAATGAGGATGTTCAAGTTAGTAAGGTCTACTAACTTTGTTTTATTTTATTTGGTTTAAATAAGAAATAAGGAGAAAAAGGAAAAGAGAAACAAATTTGGAGAAACTCAGTGTACGTGAAAAGAGAACGAGAAAGTGAGAAGAGAAGCATTTGGGAGAAAGCTCAAGAACGCAAGGATTCAAGAATTCGAAGAATTGACCAAGGTAAGGGGGGATTCTTGTCTCATTATTGGGTATTATCGGTTTAGGAATGATATGAATGGATTGGGTAGGTTAGGTTCCCCGAATTTGAAACATTAAGGTTTCGGAATTTGACCCTAATTGATGAAATTGATGCAATTGATCATATCTAAGGTTATAGTGTTGTTAGATATTGATATGTTATGTTGGGATTGCATTATATTGATGTTTCTGGAACGATTTTGGTGATATATGAGGTTTGGGGCGATTTGATTGGGTTTAAGAAACTCTCTTTTGCTGTCAAATTACAATTTTTTGGGTTTTGAACGCGTGTAACCGGTTGTCAATTATGCAACAACCGGTTACAGCTCAAACAGAAGCATTTTGGCATTTCCAGAAGGGTTGTGTAACCGGTTGTCAGTTATGCAACAACCGGTTACCACTGTGTCTTTTAGAAAATTATTTAATCTTTGAAAATTCATATTTTCCAAACCGTAAATCTGTTTTGAGCGTCGTTTTGAGCGTTGGAAAGGTGATTAAGTGTACTATTTGATAAAGTAGCTTAATAGGAAGTATATCTATTTTATTTTGGAATTTTTGGTTAAATTCCACATAGGTGTGGTTTGTTACCAATGTGTGTTTTTATAAAATATTTTCTAAGACTATTTCTAACGTATCTTTTAAACCGTAAGTCTGTTTTACGCGCCGTTTTCGGAGTTGGGTATTAAATCAAATTCTTTATTTAATAAAAATGAAAAATGGGATGTATTCCAATTTTAATTTTAAAAATCCCAATTTTCTTGACTATGTCGTTTTTGAATCGTTTTACATTTCTTTGTAAAGTTGTACAAAAATGTTATTTTGTTGTGGTGTTATAATACACTTGGGATTGTTGTTGAATAATGATAAATGTACTATAATGATATTGTTGTTGTTGTTGTTTATGATTGACGATGCATTATTATTGGTTGAACATAATTTCATTGATGTATGTTGATTGATATGATATACGTTGTTATCATATTGTTGTTGTTGTTGATGATTGACGATGCATTACTATTGGTTGAATGTAATTACATTGATGTATGTTGATTGATATGATATACGTTGTTATCATATTGTTGTTGTTGTTGATGATTTAAAATGCATTACTATTGGTTGAACGTAATTGCATTGATGTATGTTGATGTTGGTTGATATGATATATGTTGTTATCATATTATCGTTGTTGTTGATGTTGATATATCATGCTTTAAAGTTGTGCATGCATTATATATCACATGTTTATTTCTCTAATTCCCATTGTGTGGAATTAGGGATGTGGCCAATATACGTGACCCGAGTGGTAAATGGGGCGTTGAGGTGGTAGCCGTGTCCTAGTTATGAACAAAACGGTGAGTTGGTAGCCGTGACCCGAGTGGTAAATGGGGCGGTGAGGTGAATTTAATTCACAATGGTACCACTGTTACCCAGGAAAATCGAAGGACAGGAAATAAGGAAAGATCAGCCTTATAAAAGGGTCTTCTAAAGGAATATGGGAAGATTGTAAGGCAAGCGGCCAATTCGACTAAAAAAGTCAAGATAAGCTGAGTCGACCGGCTGCTAAGTCGACTGGGTAGACAAAGTTCGGTTGGTCGAAGTCGACCAAAGCCATCAGTCGAGCAGGAAAACTTGAGCAATTTGAAGCAATGCAGGCCAAGGCGGGAAAAGGCTGGAAAATCAAGTAGAACGTGGGAGCGGTCACGTAGAGCATGTTCGACGTCATGGGTCACGGAAGAATAGGAGCGGTTATCCCCAGATCGTGGGATCATGGGATCATGTACATAAATAAAACCTTAGGTTTACAGTTATTTCGTAGGCTATAAATAGTACTTTCATTTGTAGTTCTAGAGGTGTTCATTTTTACAACCATCATTCTGCAAAAACTCTTATATCCGAGCGTCAGGAGTCACAGAGTCATATGAATGCAAATGTAATATGAATCACCATATTTACCTTTCAATGCAATTTACTGCTTTTTAATCTCTTTCTTGTTGTTCGTTCGCAACGAGTACAACACCTTTACATCAGTCTTGTTGTTTATTTTCCTTCGTCGGCCACGAGTTGCCAGACGTTATCGTTTGTTTGTGTCAAACCGTTGTCACAAAATCATCACTATAATCACTCCCTACCTTCCGTCGGCCACGAGTTGCCAGACGTTAGCGTTTATTTGTGTCAAACCGTTGTCACGAAACCAGTACTATAACCACTCCCAACCTTTCGTCGGCCACGAGTTGCCAGACTTAAGGTGCAGAATAGCGTTCATTTCCAGTCGACCACGAGAGTTGGCCGGATACTGAATCACTTGTGGAAAACTCTGGCGAATTCGCAAGATTACGTCCCTGTGACTTAGTCGACCGAACGCGCCATCCAATTCACTCGGCAGACGTCTTGAGATCAACTGACCGATCTCGCGAGTAACCCTTAGTCTTGAGGCTCTGGGAAGGTCAGTGTTTGTTTACCAATTTCCACAATAAACAAAATGGCACACCTGGTGGGACCATGTTGAGTGAATTTCCAACGCATGAAACTTAGGAGTGGCAAGTCACTAAAGTCACAGCCTAATCCAAGTACTCTTGGAGAATCCAGGATGGCTAATCCTATCAATGACGAAGTTCCACAGGTGGCAACCGCCACTACTGCTACTACCTCCACGGATTCAACCCCACCGTTGAGTCCGACTGAAGTTCCTCGCTTTGGCTCTATAAATCCGTTGTATGGAATGCCGTATTCCATGATGCTAGGGAGTCAATCAACCCCCGTTCGAACAACCCTAGTGGAGAACATTCAGACCACTAGCGTCCCACTGCAGGAGTCAATCCCATCTGGGAGTAGGGACGCTAGAAACAAGGTGCCACAACTTGTGGTGCCACCTTTAACAAATACCTCAGTTGCAGTGCTCAGACAGCAGATGGACGATAGCAATCATGAGTTGGTGAATCTGCTGACAACTCAAATGGGGAATATTTTTAGCCCCATAGTCCAAGAGTCAGCTGAAACCAATTGACAGATGATTGCTCAACTTACTCGGTTGGGTAATTATTTGGGGGCACCACAATAACCCGTTTGACGGGTACACGTAGCGGTCCCTAGGGCTGCATATCAACCCCCTGACTTGGGGGCAACAGATGAGGAGATTATCCCTCAGGGTAGACCGGCGTTGGTCCAGCCCCAAAGGGCAGGGGTAGACCACGAGGCCGACTAACCTATGGTGTTGGTAAACCTACGCCAGGATGCCGACCACGTAGTAGACCAAATTCGTCACGAGGACATGGTCGTTGAGAATAATCTCATGACTATGGTCGAAAGAATCATGGCCAAAAATGGTCTGAATGCTGTGTCCCCCAGCCCTATGTATACGTTCCCAGTAGTCGAATACATACTTCAGACTGAAAACCCAAGGGGTTGGAAAGTCCCTAAGTACACTAAGTTTGGCGGAGAATCTGGCGAGTCGACCGTCGAGCACATTGCCAGATACGTAACTGAGTCGGGGGATATGGCTAACCATGAAAGCCTGAAAGTAAAGAACTTCCCCTCATCACTAACCAAGGTAGCCTTTACGTGGTTTACGACCTTACCACCTAATTCTATCGACTCGTGGGCTAGGTTAGAAAAGTTGTTTCACGAACAGTTCTACGAGGGGCATTCCAAAATTAGTTTGATGGAGTTGTCGAATATGAAGCGAAAATCCGCTGAAAGCATCGACAACTACCTTAACAGGTTTAGGGCATTGAAAGCTAGGTGTTTCACACAAGTTCCTGAGCATGAGTTGGTCCAAATGGCCGCAGAAGGTTTAGATTACTCCATCAGGAAAAAGCTCGACCCAACACTCCTTAAGAGTATGTCACAACTGGCTGAAAGGGTTAGACATCTAGAGCGACTGAAACAGGAGAAAACCAGACACAACAAGGCCAAGAGAGAAAAGGTGGCCTATTTAGAGCATGATAACGCAGGCCCCAAAGAGGAGGCCGACTACGACTCACCCACTGAACTAGAGGTCGACGTGGCCGAGTTAAAACTCGGCCCCTCGTATGCGTGCAAATATTTAGTCCCTGCTAGGGGAAAAACTAATGTCGAACAAAACCTTAAGTTTCTTCCTAAAGTATATACTTTCGATATTACTAAATGTGAAGAAATATTTGATTTGCTAGTAAAAGATGGTCAAATTTTAGTGCCTCCTACTGCTAAAATACCACCATTGGAACAAAGGCAAAAAAGGGGTTTTTGTAAATATCATAACTTTCTTGGTCACACTACTTCTCAATGTGTTCTTTTCAGGGATCTTGTTCAGAAATCACTCAAGGAAGGAAGGTTGAAGTTCGCTGAAAGAAAGATGAAAATTGATGCTGACCCTCTGAACCAAGAGGAAGTGGTGTATGCTGATGTGGTCGAGGCCAACATGGTCGAGATCACCCAACTCCCAGAAGATGCCATGGAGGGTACTGGAGAAAACAATGAGGTTGAATTAGCTGATGTTTACCCCAGACCAGGGGAAGATTTGATCGACTTTTTATACAGGTGCAAAGACAAAGGCTCACAGGCCTGTCTGTGCCCTAGAAGCGGCGCCCTGACTGACAAAGTGGCTGCAGAGAATTTCCAGAGGCTGCAGTTGGAAAAGGAGAAGGGGAAACATTACAATCCTCAGTCCAACAAGGGAACATCGACCAGACCTGATAGAAGCTTCCAGGGGAAGCCAAGAACTTATGTCCCTACTACAAGGGCCCCCAGGGGCACTTGGTTCCAACCTAGGGGAGACTGCCTCGAAGGAAGTTACAGGGGGCGGTCGGCTACCAATTATCGACGTGAGTTCCAAACTGAAAATAGGCGTCACGTATCTGAGAACTACATGGGGAAGAACCCCATGAGTCGAACACAATGGTGGCGCTACCAACGCCGAAAGCAAGCTGAAAAGGAGGCTGCTACTGAAGGCAGTCAAAAACTGGCCGACAAGGCTGAATCAAAAGAATATAGGGTCAAGCTGGCTAATAGTGCTAAGGAGAGAATAAGAGAGTACGTACACCAGCCAACACCAAAGATTTCTGAGGAGGCTACAGACGACTTTCAGTCAGATTCTGATGCCAGCCTAGACATCATTGTCAATGTGGTGTCAATTTTACCAGCTGAGTATGATCGGATGACGGAGACAGAAGTAGCCGACGCCGACGCTGAAGAAATGGCCCTGCACAGGCCAACCTGCTACTTCGTGATGGACAATGGGTCTGTCGAAAACCAGGATGATTTCTTTGAGAGGCCAACCATGGCCATGAGGAACCATTTAAAGCCCTTGCTGATAAGGGCTAAGGTGGAAGGCGTTGCTGTCAACAAAGTTTTGGTGGACTGTGGGGCTACTGTGAATATCATGCCTCATCACATGCTGAACAAAGTAGGCAAGTTCGACACAGACATCAGGTCTGAAAACGTGGTCTTATCTGACTACGGAGGTCGAACAGGACGCACAATGGGCGTCGTCCAGGTCGACATTACAGTGGGCACGGTCACTAGGCTTACAATTTTCATGGTGATCGATGCCAAGCCCAGCTACAATTTGCTAGTCGGCCGGGAGTGGCTCCATGGAGTAGGGGTTGTGCCCTCTTCAATGCATCAGAGACTGACCATCTGGAGAGAGGATGGCATTGTTGAGAATATTGAAGGGGACCAAGGATACTTCAGAGCTGATGCCAATACTGTCAACCTGAAGCGACAGTTCGACATAAAATTGGCGAACATTTCGCCATGTCATCCAGCGGAAGATACGTACGAGAATCTGAATGAAGCTTTCGTATCTTTGAGGTTGGATGTGACCCACGGTTTCATATGGGATGTGGAACATTTAGAAGACCCTGTGCGAATCGCCAATGAAATCCAGTCGACAGGCTGGGGAGACATCACAGAGGATGATGTCTGAGCTTGAAGCCATGAGCAGGATTTCGGCATACATTGTAACACCCTCTAAAACCCGCATATAATTTTCGCAAATATTAAAAATTATAAACTCAGAGTACATGTAATAATCGAGGAATGCTACAATTCTCTTTTAATAAAATAAATTCCTGTCATGCATAATCTTAGTGGTAACTCATACATGTTTACACAGCGGAATACTTTAATTAATAAAATCAATTGTTATAATAATTTCCAAATCATCAGGGATTAACACCTGGAAAGTAAACATCATATTATAACAAATAAAAAGGAAATAAACGAGTCTGACTAAAGCAGCTCGACAACCAAACGTTCCCGGAGTTACAACTATCAGAGCATGACCCGGACATACTAAAACGAAACTAACTAGACACGATAAGCCTTCGCCAAGCACCTGAGCGAAGCTCCTCAATCTGAAATATTCAACAGTAAGGGTGAGCTTCTCAAATATACATTTGGTTATACATTCATAACAATCAATTCACGAAATCATAAGCGTCACCCAATAATTAGCATATTTCATAATTTATACAACCTTTGCAATTCATATATCCATGACATATTGCCTCTCATATTTGCAAATATTCATCAAACATCATCAACCATTTATCAAATCACACGTGCATACAAACAATCAAATATAACATTGGAAAAATCATCCATTCATGTTATATTCAAGTTAATGCAACACACCCATGCATGTGGTACCACTTCCGCCCCATTAAATCTCGGGTCACGGATAACTCACCGTTCCATTATATCGCGGACACGGCTACCACCTCAACGTTCCATTAAATCGCGGACACGTATATTGGCCACCATGTTAATTCCACACAATGGGAATTAACAAATGCAACATGATATGTAAGTATGTAACACTCAGCATACTATGAACATCGATTAACATATCATGCACATCAACAATATCAAACATAACATGATATGAAATAGCATGTAACCACTCAGCATACCATTTAAACATCAATCATATCAAGTTACGAATAGCATGTAATCACTCAGCATACTATTCAAACATCAACCAGTCACATCAATTATATCATATTTCATGCTCGATAACATATCTAAAAGCATGGCAATAAAAATCCAACGTCAAAACACTGAAATCAAAAATTCAGAAACTCATCACAGCAGAGCAACACGGCCCGTGTTGTGCAGAACGTCCAGAAAAATGCACATTTTAATTTTATCAGTACAGGGGCTCTGACACGGGTACCCGTGTTGTGCAACACGGCCCGTGTCGTGCAACCAGAGCACACACCCTTCCAACTCAGAGGAGCAACACGGGCACCCGTGTCAGAGCCCCTGTACTGATAAAATTAAAATGTGCATTTTTCTGGACGTTCTGCACAACACGGGCCGTGTTGCACAACACGGGTGCCCGTGTTGCTCTGCTGTGATGAGTTTCTGAATTTTTGATTTCAGTGTTTTGACGTTGGATTTTTATTGCCATGCTTTTAGATATGTTATCGAGCATGAAATATGATATAATTGATGTGACTGGTTGATGTTTGAATAGTATGCTGAGTGATTACATGCTATTCGTAACTTGATATGATTGATGTTTAAATGGTATGCTGAGTGGTTACATGCTATTTCATATCATGTTATGTTTGATATTGTTGATGTGCATGATATGTTAATCGATGTTCATAGTATGCTGAGTGTTACATACTTACATATCATGTTGCATTTGTTAATTCCCATTGTGTGGAATTAACATGGTGGCCAATATACGTGTCCGCGATTTAATGGAACGTTGAGGTGGTAGCCGTGTCCGCGATATAATGGAACGGTGAGTTATCCGTGACCCGAGATTTAATGGGGCGGAAGTGGTACCACATGCATGGGTGTGTTGCATTAACTTGAATATAACATGAATGGATGATTTTCCAATGTTATATTTGATTGTTTGTATGCACGTGTGATTTGATAAATGGTTGATGATGTTTGATGAATATTTGCAAATATGAGAGGCAATATGTCATGGATATATGAATTGCAAAGGTTGTATAAATTATGAAATATGCTAATTATTGGGTGACGCTTATGATTTCGTGAATTGATTGTTATGAATGTATAACCAAATGTATATTTGAGAAGCTCACCCTTACTGTTGAATATTTCAGATTGAGGAGCTTCGCTCAGGTGCTTGGCGAAGGCTTATCGTGTCTAGTTAGTTTCGTTTTAGTATGTCCGGGTCATGCTCTGATAGTTGTAACTCCGGGAACGTTTGGTTGTCGAGCTGCTTTAGTCAGACTCGTTTATTTCCTTTTTATTTGTTATAATATGATGTTTACTTTCCAGGTGTTAATCCCTGATGATTTGGAAATTATTATAACAATTGATTTTATTAATTAAAGTATTCCGCTGTGTAAACATGTATGAGTTACCACTAAGATTATGCATGACAGGAATTTATTTTATTAAAAGAGAATTGTAGCATTCCTCGATTATTACATGTACTCTGAGTTTATAATTTTTAATATTTGCGAAAATTATATGCGGGTTTTAGAGGGTGTTACAATAGTGGTATCAGAGCATGGTCGGTCTGTCCGGCCAAGTTGTTATGTCAGTGTCATTACCCTTGGTACGCAATAAGTGTTTGAAAACACTGTTGGTACTTCTTTGTTTTGGATCACTTGATTGCAGGGATAAGATTGCGATAAGTGGGGGAGAAGTTGGTACTTCTCCATGGTGCTTTTGGATGCTAAGTAATGGCTCGACGTGAGGAAAATGGTAAGAGTATGAGCATGGTATAGACTGCATTGTTCATAGTCCTGAAGAGGATTCAGAGGTAAGAGCATTACTTAGGTGGAATTTATCTCATGGATTTGTGCATCAGTTGTATGCAGTGCTAATGAAGTCAGTAAAGATGGGTTTTTACATTCATTATGTCTTCGGTTGTCTATTGACAAATTGAGGGACTGATCGACCTTAATCTGTTGTTGATAGCAAATAGGAGCATAGTGGATGTGATAGACATGTCTTGCTAGTTTTGTTAGTATGTGTATGAACTTGGTAGAGCGAAGCCAATTGCTTTAAGATGGATATGAGAAGTTGATACGGATTCTGATATCTGAAAAGAATACCAATTAAAGGTCTCGATGTATTGATCAAATTGAGATGGTTCGATAAGAGAACGATCAAGTGAAGTTGGAAAGTACTTCTCTAGAAAGTGAAGGTGTCGCGACAGATAGTGTTGTATTAGTGGTTTATGAATTCCTAGTGACACTCTGAAGCTAGCAGTAGTTCTGTAAGTGTGAAATAAGGTCCAACAAGAGTAAACAATGATATATTGAGAATGTGGAGTACTTGTGGAATTATG
This sequence comes from Vicia faba, assembly GCA_948472305.1. Lineage (NCBI taxonomy): Eukaryota > Viridiplantae > Streptophyta > Magnoliopsida > Fabales > Fabaceae > Vicia > Vicia faba. Next base: position 1,110,434,693 of record OX451737.1, on the reverse strand, counting down.
AAGTCTACCTTCGTGTTAAACTGGATTGGTTGGTATTAGTTGGACTTGGTTGTTTTGTGAATCTCGTGGGCTAAGAGTGTGATGGATATGCTTCCCTGTAGCGGAGATTCGAGAAGGAAGATTGGTTTTCCATGATTGGAAGTGAGAACTTGTATGGATTCTGATGATACAAGAGTTCTGTTAGGCAAGTAAATAATTCATAAGAAATGAAGTCTAGACTTGAATGTTGTGGCGTATAAGAATATGTGTGACGTTATTGTAAACCTTCTGGTTTATTCAATTCAGGATAAGGACTGATGGAGTAATTACAAATCTTGTGTTGGGAATTGACAGAGATTAGACTTGGTGCTAAGCTAGCAAAGTGTGACTTCGGTTTAAAGAAGCGAGTTATGAGTATGATGTTCCAGATGGTGGTATGTGTGAATCCATCCCAGTAGATGAGATTCTATATTGAGAATTACCAGACCGATTATAGTGATTAGAAACTTGTTGAGTTTAGTTGAGCATTGATGTGTTGTTGAAATGGGGTAAAGTGTTTATCTGAGGTAAGGTTCAGTGCGAAGAATTTTGGTAAGTTGTGGTAGTACTGATGGAGGATATTCTGATTTACTTCAAGGATGAAGATGAATAGTTGGAATATCTCGAGAATTGTTTTGAGAATTATTGAAAGAGAAGTGATTTCATATGTATCCTGGTTAAGTAAAGTTAATTCTCATGGACATGTGATTTCTGTGATGGTATTGTGTTGATCCTAAGTAAGAAAGGGTCCAACGTATATTGGTACTCTAAGTGTGAATAAGGATTTCAAGAGGTGAAAAAGAGGTTAACTAGTGTGCCTATTTTGAGTTGCCAATCCGGAAGAACTTTGTTGTGTATTGTGATGCATCCTTGATGGGATTAGTGCAGAGTGTAATGCAGAATCGAGAAGAAGTGTGTCAGGTTGGGTATGTTGAAGCTGACTAGTGGTATACTAGAAGAGATCAGGATTGGGCAGAAATCTGATGTTAATTTAGTTGATAAATTGACATTGATCAACCAAGGTCAAGGTGGCGAGTTTAGAATTGATGAAAATGATGTTATGAGATTTGGCGATAGAGTTTGTGTTCCTGATGTTGCAGAAATCAAGAAGAGTATATTAGAGGAAGGACATCGCAGTGGGATGAGTATTCATCCGGGTGCCACGAAAATGTATCATGATTTAAAGAAATTGTTTTGGTGGCCGGGAATGAAAAAGGAAATAGCTGAATTTGTGTATGCATGTTTAATCTGTCAGAAATCGAAGATTGAGCATCAGAAGCCGTCTGGATTTATGCAACCAATGTTTATTCCAGAATGGAAGTGGGATAGTATTTCTATGGATTTTGTATCTGGGTTGCCGAGGACTCCTATGAATTGTGAAGCAATATGGGTCGTTGTAGATAGGTTGACTAAGTCTGCTCATTTTATACCGGTGCGAATGGATTACTCAATGGAGAGATTGGCACAGTTATATATTGAGAAAATAGTGAGTCTACATGGAGTTCCTTCTAGTATTGTGTCGGATAGAGATCCGAGATTCACTTCGAAATTTTGGGAAGGATTGCAAAAGGCCTTGGGTACTAAATTGAGATTGAGTTCAGCTTACCATCCTCAGACTGATGGACAGACGGAGAGGACGATTCAATCATTAGAAGATTTATTGCGTGCTTGTGTTTTAGAGCAGGGTGGAGCTTGGGATAGCTATTTGCCATTGATTGAATTTACTTATAACAATAGTTACCATTCGAGTATTGGTATGGCTCCGTTTGAAGCATTGTATGGTAGACGGTGTAGAACGCCTTTGTGTTGGTATGAATCTGGAGAGAGTTCGGTAGTTGGGCCAGAGATTGTTCAGCAGACTACTGAAAAGATCAAATTGATTCAAGAGAAGATGAGAGCTTCTCAGAGTCGTCAGAAAAGTTATCATGATAAGAGGAGAAAGAATTTAGAATTCAGTGCTGAAGATCATGTGTTTATGAGAGTTACTCCGATGACGGGTATTGGTCGAGCGTTGAAATCTAAGAAATTGACTCCGCATTTTATTGGTCCGTTTCAGATTACGGAAAGAGTTGAAGGAGTTGCTTATCGTATTTCTTAACCGCCGAGTCTTGCAAATTTGCACGATGTTTTTCATGTTTCTCAGCTGAGGAGATACGTTCCAGACCCATCTCATGTAATCCAAATAGATGATGTACAGGTGAGAGATAACCTGACAGTAGAAGCATTGCCTATGAGGATAGAAGATCGGGAAGTGAAACAGTTAAGAGGTAAAGAGATAGCATTAGTGAAGGTTGCTTGGGGAGGTCCAGCAGATGGAAATATCACTTGGGAGCTGGAGAGCCAGATGAAAGAGGCTTATCCGGAGCTGTTCGTCTAAGGTATGTTTTCGAGGACGAAAACTCTTTTAGTGGGGGAGAGTTGTAACACCCCGTTTTCAATTAATTGATTTATTTAAATTTGGGAATTTATTTTATTAGAATTAATAAAATAAAAAGAATTATTTATTTTGGAATATTTGAAGAAAATAAAAGAAAATAAGGAATATTGGGATTTTTATGTTATTGGGCTTAGATGTTGTTAGTAAAGAGTGGGGGTGCAGAGAAATAAAGTTATGTTTGGGACTTAGGCCATTTTCTCATTTTTGGTTTTCACGTAAGAACAGAAGTTAGAATTTGGGAAAAGAGAGCTCTGAAGAACGGAGAACGAAGAACATCGCCCAAGAACTCAAAGCTGCTAATTGATAAGGTAAGGGGGGTTTATACTCGATTTATATTTGTTTATGGGTTTATGTACGGTTGATTCGGGTAATCGTAGGAAATCCCAATTGTTAGATGTTTCTAGGGATCGATAACTGTAGGACTGAGCCTTGTTAGAAAAAGGGTTAGGTTCCCAATTTTTATGAATCGATTAAGAGTTTTAGGTCCCAAATGAGGAATTGAGAGTATATATCATGATCGTGAATTTACCTTGGAAGTTGTAGGGATAACCTCAGTGTCAGTAGAATTCCCCAAAGGGACGGTTAATCCCCGGTTAAGGTTACTATAATGATTGTAGGCATTTTGGATATGGTGGTGTTGTTGTAAATTGTACAGACCTGATGTCGTTAGGTACCGAATTACGCGTCTGGCGGGTGTTTTCCCGCGTTTGGACTGCTGTTTCTGAGCTGCTGCAGGTTCAGGAAAATCCTGTGCGCGCTCAGCAACACGGGCCGTGTTGCACAACACGGGTGCCCGTGTTGCTCCTCTGAGTTGGAAGGGTGTGTGCTCTGGTTGCACGACACGGGCCGTGTTGCACAACACGGGTACCCGTGTCAGAGCCCCTGTACTGATAAAATTAAAATGTGCATTTTTCTGGACGTGCTGCACAACACGGGCCGTGTTGCACAACACGGGTGCCCGTGTTGCTCTGCTGTGATGATTTTCTGAATTTTTGGTTTCAGTGTTTTGATGTTGGATTTTTATTGCCATGCTTTTAGATATGTTATCGAGCATGAATTATGATATAATTGATGTGATTGGTTGATGTTTGAATAGTATGCTGAGTGGTTACATGCTATTCGTAACTTGATATGATTGATGTTTAAATAGTATGCTGAGTGGTTACATGCTATTCATATCATGTTATGTTTTGATATTGTTGATGTGCATGATATGTTGATCGATGTTCATAGTATGCTGAGTGTTACATACTTACATATCATGTTGCATTTGTTAATTCCCATTGTGTGGAATTAACATGGTGGCCAATATACGTGTCCGTGATTTAATGGAACGTTGAGGTGGTAGCCGTGTCCGCGATATAATGGAACGGTGAGTTATCCGTGACCCGAGATTTAATGGGGCGGTGAAGTGGTACCACATGCATGGGTGTGTTGCATTAACTTGAATATAACATGAATGGATGATTTTTCCAATGTTATATTTGATTGTTTGTGTGCACGTGTGATTGATAAATGGTTGATGATGTTTGATGAATATTTGCAAATATGAAAGGCAATATGTCATGGATATATGAATTGTAAAGGTTTTTGTAAATTATGAAATATGCTGATTTTTGGGTGATGCTTATGATTTCATGAATTGATTGTTATGAACGTATAACCAAATGTATAATTGAGAAGCTCACCCTTACTGTTGAATATTTCAGATTGAGGAGCTTCGCTCAGGTGCTTGGCGAAGGCTTATCGTGTCTAGTTTAGTTTCGTTTAGTATGTCCGGGTCATGCTCTGATAGTTGTAACTCCGGGAACGTTTGGTTGTCGAGCTGCTTTAGTCAGACTCGTTTATTCCCTTTTTATTTGTTATGATATGATGTTGACTTTCCAGGTGTTAATCCCTGATGACTTGGAAATTATTATAACATTTGATTTTATTAAATAAATTATTCCGCTGTGTAGACATGTATGAGTTACCACTAAGATTATGCATGACAGGAATTTATTTTATTAAAAGAGAATTGTAGCATTCCTCGATTATTACATGTACTCTGAGTTTATAATTTTTAATATTTGCGAAAATTATATGCGGGTTTTAGAGGGTGTTACATACATAGCCGAAAACAGACTACATGCGGCCCTAGAGGCCGAAGCAAACATGGCCGACGAGGCCAACTATGCCAACATGGCCGACGAGGCCAACTCTCAAACATCAAAAATCTTGGTTGCTGAACCAGGGACACCATGGGTTATGAAGAAGTCCGACAGCTGCGTCGACGAGCAACGCCCGGATTGTATCTATGACGAAGAACCCTTAGGGTTCGAAAAGGATCCTATGGCACCCATCAAAATGCAGCCACAAGATCCACTGGAAGAGGTCGACCTTGGCACAAACGGCGAGAAGAGGCCGACATACATCAGTGCCAACATCGATCACGACATGAAGCAAGAGGTAATATCTTTACTTAAAGAATTTAAAGATTGTTTTGCCTGGGACTATAATGAAATGCCTGGTTTAAGCAGGGATTTGGTCGAGTTGAAGCTACCAATAAAAGCTGGGAAAAAGCCAGTGAAGCAAACGCCAAGGCGTTTTGCACCAGAGATAATGGCCAAGATAAAGGCCGAAATCGAACGGTTGCTGAAAAGAAAATTCATTCAAACAACCAGGTACGTCGAATGGATGGGTAATATAGTGCCAGTAATAAAGAAAAACTCTTAGAGTATGCATTGACTTTAGAGATCTAAATGCTGCTACTCCCAAAGATGAATATGCCATGCCCGTGGCAGAAATGTTAGTCGACTCCGCTGCGGGGTTCGAATATTTAAGTATGCTTGATGGTTATTCTGGTTATAATCAAATCTTTATTGCAGAAGAGGACGTGCCGAAGACGGCATTCCGTTGCCCTGGAGCATTAGGAACCTACAAGTGGGTTGTGATGTCATTCGGCCTGAAGAACGCCAGAGCAACATATCAAAGGGTAATGAATACAATGTTCCATGATTTTATTGAGGATTTCATGCAGGTTTACATCGACGATGTTGTGATCAAGTCGAACACTAGGTCGACCCATTTGCAGCATCTGCGAAAATCGCTCGAAAGGATGAGAAAATATGGACTCAAAATGAATCCATTAAAATGTGCTTTTTGTGTGCAGGCAGGTGATTTTCTTGGCTTTGTGGTGCACAAAAAGGGCATAGAAATCAACCAGAGCAAAACCAAGGCCATCATGGAGGTAAAGCCGCCATCGACGAAAAAAGATCTCCAGTCATTATTGGGCAAAGTGAACTTTCTGAGGAGATTCATATCCAATTTAAGTGGTAAGACACAGGCGTTCTCACCACTACTTCGACTGAAGAATGGCGACTTTACATGGAGAAATGAGCATCAAGAGGCGTTCGACAAAATAAAAGAATATCTGGTTACGCTTCCAGTCTTGACACCGGCAGTTCTAGGCAAACCTATGAGGTTGTACATCGCAGCTTCAGATGTGACTATAGGGAGTTTACTAACCCAAGAGGGTGAAATAGGTGTCGAAAGACCTGTGTACTATCTCAGCCGAATATTAAACGATGTTGAGACTAGGTATAGTAATATAGAAAAACTATGCCTATGCTTGTATTTCTCTTGTAATAAATTGAAGCAATATATAAAGCCGGTTGATGTGTACGTCTCTTCTCATTTCGACATTATTAAACACATGTTGTCCAAAACAATTTTACATAGCAGAATTGGGAAATGGGCTTTGGCATTAACCGAATACTCATTGACTTATATGCCTTTGAAAGCCATGAAAGGCCAAATAGTAGCAGACTTCTTGGCCGACCATTCAGTGGTCGAAAGCCCACAACACTGGATCAATCTGATCTTATGGAAACTATATTTCGATGGATCCAATCACAAAAATGGAGCAGGTATTGGGGGCATCATAATTTCGCCTTATGGAATTCCAGCATAATTCAAATATAAGATCGACGACGCTTGCACTAACAATGAAGCAGAGTATAAGTCTCTGATCACAGGACTTGAATTACTGCTGGAATTGGGGGCAAGGAGTGTCGAAATTATGGGATATTCCGAACTAGTCATCAAGCAAGTGTCGAAAGAATATAGATGTGTAAAAGAGAACCTGATTACATACTTTGTGATCACGACAAGGCTACTCAAGCGTTTCAAACATGTGACCATTCGACACATCCCTAGAGGAGAGAACCAAGAGGCAAATGACTTAGCGCAAGAAGCATCCGGGTATAAACCGTCAAGAGAGCCAGACGTGGAACCCATCCCAGTTAGGGAGAAGGTACGAGGAACTCTATTGTCACCATCAAATTTATCAATGATGAGACTGGGGGCAGTAAGTGATGAGTACTACGAGATCTTAACAGTCGATAGTGGACAAGAGGATAACTGGCGAAAACCGTTGGTCGATTATTTAAAAAATCCAATAGGGTCGACCGACCGTAAAATTAAATATAGGGCTCTCAGCTACGTCCTGGTGGAGGACGAATTATTCAAAAAGACAACTGAAGGCGTCATGTTAAAATGCCTCAGAGAAAATCAAGCCTATATGGCAGTGTCGAACGTACACAGTGGTGCATGTGGATCACACCAGGTCGGTCAGAAGATGAGATGGTTGTTAATGCGTTTAGGAGTCTATTGGCCGTCAATGTTGAAGGATTGCATAGAATATGCTAAAGGATGCCAAGAATGCCAAGCGCATGGGGGCATACAGCGCGTGCCAGCCAACGAGTTACATGCAATCATAAAACCATGGCCATTCAGAGGATGGGCTTTGGACATCATTGGTGAAATAAGGCCAGCGTCGTCGAAGCAGCAGAAGTACATCTTGGTCGGCATAGACTATTTCACGAAATGGGTCGAAGCCGTACCCCTAACAAAGGTCGACCAGGAGGCAGTAATTGAGTTTATTCAAGGACATATAATTTGCAGGTATGGGATTCCTGAAACGATCACAACAGACCAAGGCTCAGTGTTCATAGGGCAGAAAATGCAAGAGTTCACACAAGAAGTGGGAATCGAACTATTAACGTCTACACCTTATTACGCCCAGGCAAACGGTCAGGTCGAGGCCGCTAACAAGGTAATAATAAGTTTGATTAAAAAACATGTGGGAAAAAAGCCAAAAAACTGGCACAAAACGTTAGACCAAGCCTTATGGGCGTGTCAAACGTCCCCCAAAGAGGCAACTAGGTCGACCCCATTTCGGCTAACATATGGACACGATGCCGTGCTACCAGTAGAGGTACAAGTGCAGTCGGTAAGGGTTCAAAGACAACATGAAATACCTTCTGAGACGTACTGGAGCATGATGGTAGATGAGTTGGTCGATTTGGATGAAGGACGGATGGCAGCTCTGGATTCATTAGAAAGACAAAAAGAAAAGATGGCGAGAGCTTACAATAAGAAAGTTAAAGATAAAAGGTTCCTAGTCGACGATCTAGTATGGAAGGTCATATTACCTATGGATAGAAACGACAGAGTCTTAGGAAAATGGTCCCCAAATTGGGAAGGACCTTTCAAAATTATTCGTGTGTTTTCGAACAACGCATACGAACTCGAGGAGCTAGCCCCAGATCGAAGGATTTTGAGGGTAAATGGGAAATACCTGAAAAGGTACACACCCATGTTGCAAGAAATTACTATTTCGACCGATTAATCCTCATGTCGAACTAAAAGAGTTGGAGATAAAAATTTATTTTGAAACCAACAAAATGAATAAAACAATAAAAGTGCAATCAAAAAGGAAATCAAGGCCTTTTCTGCATTAATGTGGTCTGGGTTACAAAATTACAAAAAGAAGACCAATACAATAAAATCAAAAATAGCAATATAGCCTCCTAAACCCAGATAATTTTTCTAATAGGTTGAATTGGGCAGTAGCTAGTTGCTCAGACGCTGCCTGCAAAACATCCACCTCCTTCCCAAGCCCGGGGATGGCATCACCGACCACAGCAGCATTGATGACCAGTTGGTCGATCCTTTCTTGCTCAGCGTCAATTACAGAAACCTTGGCTTTTGCCTGAGTAGCAATAGTAGCATATTCTTGTGTTAAGGCCAGAATTTGGCGCTTGATGGCAGCCATTCTCTCCTAGTCTGAGGCCAAAGCTTGTTTCTGCAATTCAAGGGCAGCCGTAGCATCTGCAATCTCAGCAGTGGCTTGAACCACGGTCGACCAACACTTCTCCATCACATCCTTCTTCGAATTGAGTAACTCCTCATGCTGACGAGCCTCTTTGGAGTGTTGCCAGACCAAAGGGAAAAGCTTCTCAAATTCGGCCAGCACTAGTCTGCAAGACTCAGAAATCTGCCGCGTTTTCAGTTTGGCCAGCGTGTTTGAAAGTTCTTGGCCCAGATTTGGATCTTCACTGAGGGAGTCGACCAGCTCAGGATTATAGGCATGAAAGCGGAAGTGGTCGAGCAATTTTTTCGTCTCAGACGCCTCAGGACCCAATTTATCGTCATAGAGGAGAGCTGCATCAGAGTCGGAAGAAGTTGCCTTGGTCGAGACCAGGTTTTTCAACCGTGCAAGGGCCTCTAAGACAGAGGGCGTTGCTGGAGCAGGGTCAGAGACGGTTGGAAGGCCAAGTATTGGTCGGTCAATATTTTGAAGCGGTGCAGTGAGTGGCATTTCTGGATGAGAGATTGTAGGTCGGCCAGTACTCTGCGAAGAATCTGAAAGACTAGAGTCAGTACTAGTCGAAATTGAAGGACTGGCAGGACTAGTGACGGAAATGTCACTAAGAGTAGCCTAAATCATTGGTTCTTGGAACTCACCAGCAGGTCGATCAGGTTGTACTGAAGGTTGGGAAGAGGGCTGTTCGGAGCCTGGAACATAGTCCGGAAGGCTTCGAGTGGTCGAAGTTTCGTCCTACAGTAAAAAAGGCATTAGAAGAAGAACAAAAGATAAAACAAGTACGAATGTCGAAAAAAGGGCAAACCTGAGCCGAATGCTGAGGATTGGGCTGGGCACCCGGTTCACCGACAATGACCTTGGTAGCTGCGCCTGAGGTACCACCCTCGAAAGGCTCCTCAACATTGAGGGGTTGAGTTTCGATGACGTCGTCCAAATCCACCACATTATCGTTGATGGGATTGACGATTGTGTTGTCGACCATGACGACATCATCATCATCAGTTTGGGCCTGGGCAGTGTCGGCAGCACCCTCAGAGTCTTTGTTCGCGGTCAACTTGTGCCTCTTCCGCGCTTTGTCTGCAGGTTTCTCCACAGAAGAATTTTTCCTCCTTTTGGAGTGCCTGGAATGTTTGGAGTGTTTGGATTTATGGGGAGAAGCGGTGTCCAAAGAAGCCTGCATGCAAAATATGAGATGATAGAGACCGAAGCAAAATGAGGACAAGGATAAGCCAATAACCAGAAAATACGTGTGCCTCCCTGGCCGTAATATGTGACTTGGTTTCCTTAGGCCCAGATGTCTGCACCTCTTTGACTGACGCCTTTGATTTGGATTTCCTGGGCCCAGATGCCTGCGCCTCCTTGGCAGGCACTTTTGATTTGGATTCCTTGGGCCCAGATGTCTGCGCCTCCTTGGCAGGCACATTTGATTCTGATTTCTTGGGAGAGGGAACCACCAAAGAGGCCTGAGCGGCTGCATCGACGTTGGACTTTGGGGAAGGTCGAGCAGACGGCTCACCGGTGCCTGTGGTACTCTGCAAAGAGAAAAGTTTGATTAGCAGGTTCGACCAAACAAAAAACAGCAGAAGGTGCAAGATTGCACATACAGATGAAGAGATCCTCTTTATCACATGGGAAAAGAGCTCATCATCAGAGGTTGGGTCCTGAGCCACCGCCTAGAGGAGAAGAGAAAACACTCAGTCAACATGCGAAGGAAACACAACATATCAAACAGGGAGAATAAAGCACAAACCTTTTTTGAGGAGGCTGCCTGGTCAGCAACCGGATTAGTCTCTGCGGCAGGGGGACCTTGGGGGTCGATTGCGTCATCTTGGAGGGCGCCCTGCAAGGGAAGTGCTAAACAGAACAAGAGAAAAAGTCAGACGAAATCATGGCTGAATAAAAAAGGGGAGCCAGGCTTTCCAAAGGCTGTTACCATCAGGTATAACGTCACATGGCTTTACATGTTGGGGACCAATATGCAGAAAGCCATGATAATTATACATCCAACACTTCGTCGGCACCACCCTGTCTTCTTTCTTTTTACAAGCGTTTTGCATGTCAGGTAGAGAATAGTAAAACCAATCTGGGATTGGTGGTCGAAAGGCCAGGGCCAGTCGGCTAGTCGGCAACGGTGGGAAACGGAGTTTCCCAAAGTGCAGTGCATAGAAATATTTGTCGACCGTGTAAGGTGGAAATTTGAGGTTTGGGAGTTTTTCCACCAATTTTTCTTTTAAAACTGCAGCAGCTTCAACTATGGTCCAACGAAGATTGTCTGGCACATACATCACTTGGAAATACTTTTGGAAAGCCTGGATTTGTCGAATGTTGGTACTCTTACATTTGGTCGGTTTGCCCTGCAAACAAGAAAAAGCTTGAGTTAGCTCGGCCAACTTGGCCTCAGAACTACCAACAAAAGTGTCAAAATAACTCTGGCACCACGTGTCGAACTCCTCGGTGCAAAGGAAGGAGGGCTCGAACTTGTGAAAAGTCAGGGCAGGCTTGTTTCTTTGATAGGCTTCGACTTCAGCCTGCACCAGTTCATACGGCTGGTCGACGACGATATTAAGGAGGAGTTTGTGTGAAGTGAGCAGGGACTGAGGCAGAATCTGGCAGAGCCCAAACTGCCGAGCAACCAAGTTGGGCTGATAGGTGACCAACCCAGCAGAAGGACCGGTGACCCCAGCCGACAAAAACTGAGGTATCAAGAAGCGCCTCCAAAATATCAACGCACTCTTGAAGTCTTGCTCACTAGGAGGAAAAGCAGGTTTCACGAACCATCCAGGACCTTCTTGCCGACGACGGAAAGGGGCCATCGATGGAACAAAGTCCCTCCTGGTCAGCATGATGGTAAATAGGAGGGTGAACACTTCATCACTTGGGCCAGTCTTGTCGGCCGGAGTCATGGGTTTTAGACGTTGCCATGATATGTGACGTTTTTCTGGCGTACAACGCTCCTTTCTGCTCCAGAAGGGTTTGATCTCTTGGGAAAAAGTGGCATTTAGCCACAGCTGAAGTAACCAGAGAGGACCATGGAATAATACGTTCCTCTTAGTAGCATTATTAGGATCATAATTTCTGATCTGGCTAACGCCTTGAGACAGGGCTTCGTACAGGTTGGCCAAAATCATTTGACCCAGAGCCACAGGCTTGCCGCAATGGAGTTCACTGGCCAAATAAGAATAGTATTTGGCTACCTGCATCGAACGTGAGCAAAACACGTACCGAGATAGCCAGAAAGTGAGGAAGGCCACATGTTCTTCATCGGTGATTGGACCAGAACGGAAGTAATGATTGATGAAATTTGAGTAGGTCGGCTTTTTAGATGCGCCGAGTCGGAATTCCAAGTTGATGGGGTCAACCCCCTTGAGGACAAAAGGAGGGCCCGTCGGTTTCAGCCCTGTAAGAACAGACACATCAGCTAAGGTGGGAGTGATCATCCCACACCTGGTATGGAAGGTGTTGGTCGACCCCTCCCAAAAGTGCATGGCAGCTAGCAACATACCACAGGAATATGGTTGACCAGCGCAAGCATATTCTAGCATGGTCGAAATACCCAACTCATCCCATTGATCCTGTCGGGAAGGGGCCAAGCGTTCCATCCACGCGGCAAATCTTGGGCAACCAAGAGGAGGAGCCGTCCTGAAGTTGCGATCAACGTATCGAAGAGACAAAGGAGCAGCAAGAGTGACAAGGGGTTTTGTGAACATACTAGCAGGAAAAAAGGACTCTTTGTCCGTGACAGCAATAGGGGTAGGTTTTTCAGTGGGGATCGGACCCATATAAGCTAAATCCTTACCAGAAAGTTTAAGAGGAATCAGTACCTGAGATTTCCAGATTTTAGTCTTCTCTGCCACTAAAGGAGGTTCAGGGACATACATCCGCCCAGCAACCACGATTGGTTCAAGTTCATAAGCATCAGCAAGAGCAGCTTTGATGGAGGAGGAAGGTTTTGACATGTTTTCTGGAAAATAGGAAGAAGAACGATGAAGAAGGAAGTTTCAGTTAGGGTTACCGTTTGGAGAGAAAGAGATGATAAGCAATGGAACGTTTCAAATGAAAGGGAGTGTCCTCTTTTATAGGAGGGAAAAGAGGAGAGAGAAGAAGAAATAAAAGAAAAGAAAAAAGAAAAGAAACTTTTCAGTTCCGAAGAGAGTGGAAAAGGTCACTTTTGGAGAGAGAAGATTTGACAGCTCGGCCGACACGTGCGGAGAGAGAAACGGAGGGGAAGGCCACGTCTCGGTCCAGGAAACCCCATGATTACTTGCATTTAATGCGCGCATGTCCAGCAAATTTTGGTTTGATACGCTATCATGATAGCGTGACGTCAAGACACATGGGAAATAGTACCAAGGCGTGGGTCTCCAAACCGACTACCAAGAGATCGACATAAGCTGAAAGGATTCATAGATACCCTTATCTTTTCAGACATGTCGAAAAGGGCATCTCTGGAGGGAATTTTGTTACCCAGGAAAATCGAAGGACAGGAAATAAGGAAAGATCAGCCTTATAAAAGGGTCTTCTAAAGGAATATGGGAAGATTGTAAGGCAAGCGGCCAATTCGACTAAAAAAGTCAAGATAAGCTGAGTCGACCGTGTTGTACCCCAAAATTTGCCCTCCCATATTCTTCAAGAAATTGCCAAGACAAGCTTCAAAACTCCCCAAGGGTTGCACAGTGCAAATGTCTCATATACAGTCAAAATTAGGGTTTGTGTTCTGATCAAGAAAATGAAGTGTTCAAAGGTCCAATCAAGTCTCACATGCCTACAAATATGGTCAAGTATCCTCATATCAAGTTTCAAGACATTCAGCTCAAAATTGCACAGTCAAAACCCTAAATTGCACTACAGTCAACTGCAGGGGCAAAATGGTCATTTGACAGTCAAAAGTTCAAATTTTTGGTCAACATCTCATTTTGAAGCCTTAAACATCATTTGATCAATGCTTGATCATGATTCTCAAAGTTTGGCTCAAAAATCATCAAGATGCAAAAGTTTCCTTATTTGGACAGCTGAAAAAGTCAACTGAAATTGACCAGGGCATAACTTTCACATAGATTATCAGGAAAATTACATACAAAGCTCATTTTGAATAGAAAGACATTTCCTACAACTCATCTTCATACTTCAAGTCCAAGAAATGCTCTCACAAAAAGTTATCAATTTCAACATTATAGGTCATTTTCAAAAGTCAACAAAAAGGGATTTTAAGTCAAAGGCCATAACTTGAGATTGGTAAATCAAAATGACGTGGGACCAAAGGCATTGGTTAGAGGACTCAAAGACCTTTCCAAAATGTCCAAGAACATGAGAAAAGCTTAAAAATTGAGCAAGTTATGCCTTGTGGAAGTTGGGAAATTTTTGGATATTTTGAAAAAGTCAACATTGATTCAAATGACCTAAAATTGCTAATGGGCCCATTTTTCTTCCACAATTCATCATTCCAAACATGTGCACGACCACTTGGCCCAAAGGGAAGTTTTTATTCATTTTTTATTTATTTATTTGAATTTTTATTTATATTAATTCACTTAAATCAATTAAATATGTGAAAAATACTTAGCTTAACCTAACAAATCTTTTTGTACATGTTTTAGTCTCAATAATTCGTGCATATGCAAATAAGGAAAGATTTGGAGAGATTGGAGCTGATTTGAACCAAAAACACATGGAAAAAGATATGGAAATCATGGTGGAAAAATCAAATCTTCAAATTCATGAATACAAGAGATTCTGATCAAATTTGTTAACCTAATGGACTCAGTACATAAGCCTAAAGGAAACCCTAATGTTGATACACACTGAGCTGCGCCCAAAAGCCATTCACAAACTTGAAAAAATTGTCAAAAAACTCAAATCTGAAAACCACTTTTTAGGGCGATTCAAGGCATAATTCTTATTTCAATAGCTTCCTCAAGCATCACTTGACATATTCCAATCACTAACATCCATCAAGACTCAAGGAATTGGTAACACGAATGCAAACTGTACCAAGAAAAATTCATAATCGTGCATCATGATTTACGCATCTTTTGTAATTTTTAATACTTGATTCATGTTCATTATGAAGTTCTGAAGCTAACCAATACATTTAATTGTCTTTTTATGTGCTACACGCGATTATGCCATGTTTTAGTTTTAGGGTTTGCATAGTTTTAAATTGGGGATTTTGAAACGAGGAAAAATTGGAACCCTTGGCCACCACCATTAGAATCAGCATGGCTGGACGAAGAAGATACCATGCTCGCGCCTAATTTATGGACCTCCTAGGCCTAATCGCTATTTTCTAGTAGCATGCCTAAGAGAACATATAAGAAACCGTTGCCTAATGTTTTTATATTTCAGGGATGATGAAGAAGATGAGTCTGTGGCAAGACGTGATAGGTTGATTCGAAATTCGCGCGCTTTAACCCACTAACATTCTTGTTTTTATTTATTATATTTGTTTGTTATTATATGTTAAACGTGCAAGTGTTGGTTCAGTGGCAAACGCGTTGGTTGGAAAGGTACATGACCTGGGTTCGAGCCCCAGGTCTTACATGTTTCCATATTATTTTTCAATAACAATTCCCATGCGCTTCAAGGCTGCAGACACACCATACACCTTCTCCACCAAGCCATCCACGCGTCCATCAGAATCAGATCAAAGGCTATGAATTGAGAGACACGGTGAGTCCCAGTCAATGCTTCAACATGCTACCTGGCAAAAGTCAAACAGGCCAAGGTTGTTGGGCCAGAATTTCCATAATCATACCTCCACTTTGGGGACTACCACCCCCTAGGTTTGCCATATCTTTTCTTTATTTAATTTAATTCTATTTCTTTTAATAATTGTTTTGTCCAATTTAATTAAATATTTTCACAAAATACAAAAACATCCTAAAAAAATCAGAAAAAAGAATTAAATAATAAATATTTTTGTTTTAATATTTTCATGAATAAATTTGCATGTAATTAAATTTAGTTTTAAATTAGGTTAATTTTAATTCTTTTGATAAAAACCAAAAAAATGTAGAACTAGGGTTTAATTAATAATTTTTCACCCTTTTTATTTTTCTTTCAAATAATTAAATATTTATTTTATTTTTATAATTAAATTGCATAAAAATAACTTAGGGTTAATTTAGATTAAAAACTTCAATATTTTCTTCTTAATAAATTAAAAATAATTAGAATTAGGGTTTGCGTCTTATTTTGATTAATTCTTTTTATATTAAATCATAAAATATTAAAAAATACCAAAAACAAATTTCTTGCTTTCTTTTTAATTAATTAATTTATCGTTAATTCAACTTTTGCAAAAGGGTCCAACGCCCTCGTTTCGTTATTAATTCTTATTAATTCGCATTTATTTTTATTTCTCTATAATATTATGTACCTCTCCCGAAGCCATGTAAATACCTCTCGCACTTTTAATTCTTTTATTCTCTTTTACTTTATTTATTTTCTATCAAATCGGGTCCTGGTTAACTTTTGGCGATGTGGACCCGCGCCGTTTGTAATAGCTTAGAATTTACTTTTCTCGCAATACTTTTAAACTGTTAAACAAAGCATGAAAGAATGTATGGACGAAATAAAAACAAGCGTAGAACACCAATAACATGACAAGATAAATAAATGAAAACGACACACAAATCACACACCACCCCTAGGGTACGCCTCACTGTTGCCTTGCCTCGAAAGGTGATCGTCGAGTAGAGGATGTCTTAGTAAGTCCTCATGATCCGGGAACCTGGCATGAGGGTAGCTTCTAAGGTGTCTTCCCATTGCTCTGGTGATCACCATGTCCCGAACCTCGAATTGACCCGAACACCTCCAACGGTGGTGCTACCTACCTCTCAATGGTGGGATGGCACTACTTTAAAGGACATTTACACAGACGAATTCCTTAGGGTAGGTAGACAACTCTAGATACTTGCTCTAAATTTCAAAACAAATCAAAAATACTTTTCACACCAACACATTTTCAAAAAGCTTTCGAAAGCAATTTTTCAAACACTCTTGAGGACTGATACAAGAGTCGAACTGGAATTTTCAAAGAAACTTTTTTAAAAACCCACATTGAAAAGCAAACAAACCATTTTCGAAAACACAAATGAGCAAGTATCTAAGAGCCCATGGATAACCATGGATAGAAAGGGTGCTAACACCTTCCCTTTCTATAATCTACCTCCCGAACCGAGAGCAATCTCTTTAAAGAATTTTTCTGTGCTTTTGTCCTTTCCATTTGGAGAAAATAAAAGACGGTGGCGACTCTTGCTTCCGCGACATTTCACGAACCAGCGTTAAACAGTCAGTTCCAGATCCACCGATCACAGAACTGGCGACTCTACTGGGGACTTAACTTAAAGTGAGGTGTACCTTAGGATTAAGATCACTGTGTTTTCAATTGTCTTCTTTGCTTGCTTTATTATTGTGGGTTGCATCGGAGTTACATGGATCCTAACCCGGATCTGGGGATACCCTGTTTAGGTAGCATAAGCTGTGAGGGACCTGTCCGGCGTAGACCGACACAGGTGAAGCAGTGGCTACGTTGGTGTGGCACCTTGGTCTGTACCGATATCCCTTGTGTCGCAACGAGGAGAATATGGGTCTTCTAAGGAGTCATTAAGCACCAACAACCTTAGAACCTTAATTGACACAACTTGGCCTTTAGAATTGTAGCAGTATGCTACGCCCATTGAGGCTAAACTCTCGTGATGGTTCTGGCCGCAAGAAAAGATTGCGATGCTGGAGTTATGACCGATTGAGGGTAGTCAATGATATTGGGATCCTCTAAGAACCCGGTTACTTTTGATTAGGACAGGTATGAACCAACAAACTGAAAGAGGGTAGTACCTAGACCTCATGCTGGCCTAAACTTTAGGGGCTTGCCTTGTGTGACTTGTGTGCCTTACCATGTTTGCCTTTGTATCTATATGTGGTGTGCTTTATCATAACATCATAGCATCATGAGCATTGCATGCATCCTACATAAGGACTGACCATTTCAAAGACAAGAGGGTTTCACCTTTGCTCTGTTTTGTAGGACATTATGATGCCTGTGCGAAGGAATACTATCCGGTTCAACTTTGTTCGTTCACCTGAGTTGCTCGATGAGTTGGTTAGCAGAATTCCAAATACCACTTCCTTCATCCAGAGGCATGGTTCTCTTCTCAGTTTAGTCACTGCAAAGCGGGATCAACAGTTGATGAGTGTTCTGACCCAGTTCTATGACCCTCTGTACCAGTGCTTCACCTTTCAAGACTTCCAGCTGGTCCCTACCCTGGAAGAGTTCTCCGATTTGCTTGGTATCCCTATCTTAGATCAGACTCCCTTTACTGGTTGGGAAAAGACCCTCAGGCTTGAGGATGTTGCTGCAGCTCTTCCTTTGACCCATCAAGAGGTAACCGACAACTGGGTGACTAGAAGCGGAGTTAAGGGTTTCTTGGCCAAGTTTCTGATTGGTAAAGCTAACAGTTTCTGGAATGACCTGGACTTTAGGGCATATGAAGACATCTTGGCTCTCCTAATCTATGGGTTAGTCCTGTTTCCTAATCCTGACAACTTCATCAATGTCACCGCCATAAGGATCTTTATGTCTCAGAATCCTGTGCCCACTCTCTTGGGTGATATCTTGCAACAACTTCATGCCCGTACTACCCGAAGACGAGGAACCCTATGGTGTTGTATCCCTTTGTTGGTGAGGTGGTTTATTTCACACCTTCCCAAGTTCGTACTGAAGAACCAAGAAGGAAGAGGTTGGGCTCATAGGTTAATGTCTCTCACCGACAAAGACATCATTTGGACTTGTAGAGGTTTGGATGAGATAGCTATTATTGATCGATGCGGGGAATACCCTAATGTTCCTCTGATTGGTACCCAAGGAAGGATCTCTTACAATCCATGTCTATCACTCCGTCAGTTTGGAAGAGCAAGAAGAGCAGGTCCCCATGAGATGTTGGTGCCTCACATCAGTTTTGAATTTCAGGTGGATAGTGACGAGCTGCGTCGTAGGTTCATCAAGGCTTGGGACAAGGTTCATAAAGCTGACCCATAAGAATTAGGGCCAAAGACTTCTTTACCTATGGAAGCCTACTACAAATGGGTTCGCATCCGTGCTCAGAAGTTAGGTATGCCGTATGAAGCTGTCAGACCCGTCATTCTTGAGTGTCCTGGCAAAGATGGTGTTCCTCCAACTGTCCTTCCTCCTCAGATACCTACTGATTATGAGACATTGAAGAGATCTTGGTTGCAACTGCGAGAAGAGCGGGATTCTTACCGGGAAAAGTTCAACGAGCAGGAATCAAAGATCCAGAAGCTGACCAAGCAGTTGGAGAATGAGAGAGCTCTGAATGCCTACATCCATACTGAGAAGAGGAGACCATGGGATCAATAAGGAGCCCCAGATGTGCTTTTACAGTTTTATTCCTTTTTCAGTATTTCCTTTCATGTAACGCCTAAGGGCAACCTGTTGAATAATTTCAGTTTCAAAGTTGAATTTAATGAAGTGTGTTCCTTTTTGTTTACAAAGTTGATTCCCGATTGTCTTTGAAAACATAATCCATACGCATTTCATACATCATGTGCATAACAGGTTTTTCCTCTTTTCAGGTTGCTTACAGTTCTTCGCTGTTTATTTCAGCATCATGAATCCCGACTCTTCATCAACTGAGACCTCCATCAAGGCTCTTCAGGCGCAGAATGCGCAGTTTCAGGAATTAATCAAGGGTCTGGCTCACGGCCAAGAGGAATTGAAGGCTATGCTCCTGAAGAAGGAGAAGAAGAAGAAAAGAAGGACTGTTCTGTTCAACTCGGGCCGAAGTTTTGGCAATACCTTGCAACAGGAAGAGGTTGGTTCTTCTGTTGGCAGGAGTTCTCCTCAGGCAGAAGCAAGGGTTCCTAGTCCGGTAGTCTCCGACAACGAGACAGATTTTGATGAAGAGCAGTACCCTTCGGCCGAAGACCGTTACAAGCAACTGGAGGATAGGTTGAAAGCTATGGAGGTTCAACAGGTACCTGGGCTGGATTTCGGAGATATGGGTTTGTCAACTGGTGTGATCATCCCCCACAAGTTCAAAGCACCATCCTTTTCTAAGTATGACGGGGCGTCTTGTCCCAAGCTGCATCTAAGGTCCTACGTTCGGAAAATTCAACCGTACTCTGCGGATAAGAATTTGTGGATCCACTTCTTCCAGGAGAGTCTTTCAGGGACTCATCTCGAATGGTTCTATCAGCTGGATGGGACCAAAGTTCGTAACTGGGAGGAGTTGGCTACTACTTTCTACAAGCAGTATCAATATAATGCCGACCTTGCCCCTACACGTACTCAACTCCAGGGTATGTCGTTAGGTGCAAGTGAAGGTTTTAAGGAGTACGCTCAGAAGTGGAGAGACTTGGCTGGCAGGGTGCAGCCACCATTGACTGATCGGGAGTTGGTAGACATGTTCTTGGGAACCCTATCTGGGCCATTCTTCAACCATCTCATCGGGAATTCGTCTGCAGGGTTCACCGATCTGATTCTGACTGGAGAGAGAATTGAGGCTGGGTTAAAGTCTGGGAAGATTCCAAAGGGTGCGTCATCTAGTTCCGAAAAGAAACCATTCAAGAAGGAGTCTAGTGCCGTATATGGTTCCCGGAAATCAGAGAGACCTGAGCACCGCCAATCTGTCAGTGCGGTAATGATTGCTAAGCCTGCCGCCGCTCCTCGGCCGACCAATCCTCAAAGGGCTGAAAGACCCCGGAGGGAGTTTACCCGGTTAAGCATGACCCTATCGCAGATCCTGCCACAGTTGCTATCCACCAATTTGGTGACTGTCAGGGAGGCTCTGAAGTTCCCCAATATTGCATCTCCTAAGTACAACCCGAATGCTCGTTGTGCTTACCATTCAGATAGCCCGGGGCATGCCACTGATGACTGTTGGGCATTAAGGAACAAGCTGCAGGACCTTATTGACGCCAAGGAGGTACAGTTTGAGGCATCTGAGAAGCCTAATGTGGTGACAGCTCCCCTGCCTGCTCATGGAGTGAATGCTATCGGGGACGAAGAAGAAGTGGATGAAGCTGAGTTTGATAACTGGATTTACCCGGCAGCCGACAGTGGACTTAACAATTGGAGCGCAAAAAACAATCTCCCTGTTTCTCTTGTTACTGAGTAATGAATTCCTATGTTTTGTTATTTTGTAATAAACAATAAATAAACTCTATGGCCCGGTGTCTTACCCGAGGCACCGTGGTTTCATTTGTGAGGGCATATAAATTGTCATTTCATATATCATGAATGAAAATCTTGGACGTATTTTCGCATTACAAATCTTGTGCTCCTTTTCTGTCTTTCTTTCCTTTACATATATTTCAAAACAGCTGTATTTACACACACACTCACTCATACAGGTTTCAATCCACTCTGGATCTCACTGATAACAACCCTGCTACTGCCAGTTATGACTTCGAAAATCCGATCAACTTAGTCGAAGACGAAGGTGAAGATGATTGCGAAGTGCCTGGCGAGCTTGCAAGACTGTTGCTTCAGGAAGAGAGGGCAATTCAACCCCACGAAGAGCCAGTGGAAACCATAAACTTGGGTACTGAGGCAGACAGGAAAGAGGTAAAGATTGGTGCCAACCTAGAGCTCAGCGTGAAGCAACAGTTGACTCAGATGCTGCATGATTATATGGAGATCTTTGCCTGGTCCTACGAAGACATGCCCGGGTTGGATACCGACATTGTGGTCCATCACTTGCCAACTAAGGAAGACTGCCCTCCAGTTAAGCAAAAGGTCCGCCGCATGCGTCCAGAGATATCTGAAAAGATTAAAGCCGAGGTTATGAAACAGTTTGATGCTGGGTTCCTTGCAGTGACTTCTTACCCTCAGTGGGTCGCTAATGTGGTGCCGGTACCTAAGAAGGACGGTAAGGTCAGAATGTGTGTCGATTACAGGGATCTGAACAGGGCCAGCCCCAAAGATGACTTCCCCTTACCTCACATTGATGTCCTTGTTGATAATACAGCTCAGCACAAGGTGTTCTCTTTCATGGATGGCTTTTCAGGTTACAATCAGATCAAGATGGCACCTGAAGACATGGAAAAGACTACTTTTGTTACTCAGTGGGGCACCTTCTGTTACAAGGTCATGCCATTCTGGTTGAAGAACGCTGGGGCAACCTACCAACGGGCCATGGTTGCTTTATTTCATGATATGATCCATCATGAGATAGAAGTATATGTTGACGACATGATCGCTAGGTCCCAGACTGAGGAAGAGCACCTAGATCATCTGCAGAAGTTGTTTGACCGGTTGAAACTGTACAAGCTGAGATTGAACCCGAACAAGTGCACCTTCGGGGTAAGATCTGGGAAGTTACTAGGTTTCGTGGTCAGTGACAAGGGCATTCAAGTGGACCCTGCTAAGGTCAAAGCTATTCAAGAGATGCCAGTCCCTAAGACAGAGAAGGAAGTCAGAGGCTTTTTAGGACGCCTGAATTACATTGCTCGTTTCATCTCACATCTGACTGCTACCTGTGAGCCAATCTTCAAGCTGCTGAAGAAAGATCAGGTAGTACGTTGGAACGATGAATGTCAGGCTGCTTTCGACAGAATCAAAGAGTATCTCCAAGAACCACCTATCCTTATGCCACCGGTTGAAGGGAGACCTCTGATCCTATATCTGACAGTGCTTGATAACTCAATTGGGTGTGTGCTGGGGCAGCATGACGAGTCTGGCCGAAAAGAGCATGCCATTTATTACCTTAGTAAAAAGTTTACCGACTGTGAGACCTGATACTCACTGCTTGAGAAAACTTGCTGCGCTTTGGTATGGGCTGCTCGCCGGTTGAGACAGTATATGCTGACTCACACTACCTGGTTGATCTCAAAGATGGATCCTATAAAGTACATATTCGAAAAGCCTGCTCTGTCTGGGAGGATTGCAAGATGGCAGATGATCTTGACGGAATACGACATTCAGTACACGACCCAGAAAGCCATCAAGGGGAGTGTATTAGTAGACCACTTGGCACATCAGGTCGTAGATGATTATCAATCAATGAACTTCGAGTTTCCGGATGAAAGCATTATGATAGTGACTGATTGTGAAGTACCTGGACCGGATGAAGGACCTGAACCAGGATCCCGATGGTCTATGCACTTTGACGGAGCCTCCAATGCTTTAGGTAATGGTATCGGCGCCATCATCATATCTCCTCAAGGTACTCATACTCCACTCACTGCCCGGCTGTGTTTCAACTGTACCAACAACATGGCGGAGTATGAGGCGTGCATCATGGGTCTTCAAGCTGCGATCGACCTAAGGATCAAATTTCTAAGTGTCTTCGGGGATTCCGCTCTTGTGATCAGTCAGATCAAAGGAGAGTGGGATACGAAACATCCAAATTTGATTCCTTACAGAGAATGTGTGTTGACCCTGATCCCCCACTTCACAGAGATAACCTTTGAACACTTTCCACGAGAAGAGAATCAGTTGGCAGACGCGTTAGCTACAATGTCTTCTATATTTAAGGTCAAATGGGATAATGAGGCTCCCCGAATCATCATTTGGAAACTGGACGAACCGGCATACTGCTGCGATCTCGAAACTGAATTGGTGACTGAGAAGCCTTGGTACCATGAGGTGAAGAGATACTTGGAAACTCAGGAATACCCTGAAGGTGCCTCTATCAATGATAAGAAGTTCCTGAGAAGGTTCGCAGCAAAGTTCTTCCTTAGCAACGACATCTTGTACAAGCGAAACCATGATTCAACCTTAATGCGTTGTGTGGATAAGACCGAAGCAGAAAGGATCATGGAAGAGCTACATGAAGGGACCTTTGGTACACATTCCAGTGGGCACACTATGGCTAAGAAAATCCTACGGGCAGGATATTACTGGTCCACAATGGAAGCTGACTGCTACCAACATTCTAGGACATGCCATAAATGCCAGATTTACGCAGATAAGGTGCATGTTCCCCCAGTTCCCCTGAATGTTCTGACTGCGCCTTGGCCGTTTGCAATATGGGGTATAGACATGATCGGCGAGATCAAACCTACGGCATCTAATGGGCATCGCTTCATCCTGGTGGCGATTGATTACTTTACGAAGTGGGTCGAAGCAGCTTCCTATGCTACGGTAACCAAGACTGTTGTGGCACGGTTCATTCGACATAATCTGATCTGTCGATACGGCGTCCCTGAGCGGATTATTACAGACAACGGTACCAATCTGAATAACAAGATGATCGCTGAGCTCTGCGAACAGTTCAAGATACAGCACCACAATTCTTCTCCTTACAGACCGAAGATGAATGGGGCTGTAGAAGCAGCAAATAAGAACATCAAGAAAATCGTGCAGAAGATGACAGTGACTTATAAAGATTGGCACGAGATGTTACCGTTCGCTCTACACGGGTACCGTACCTCAGCTAGGACGTCAACCGGGGCAACTCCTTTCTCTCTGGTTTATGGCATGGAGGCAGTCTTACCGATCGAAGTACAAATTCCCTCTCTCCGGATAATGAAGGATGCAAATCTGAACGAAGATGATTGGATCCAGACACGACTTGATCAGCTCAACCTCATTGATGAAAAGAGACTTGCTGCTATTTGTCATGGTCAGACGTATCAGAAACGAATGATCAGGGCATTTAACAAAAAGGTCAGACCACAGGAATATCAAGTTGGGGATCTGGTAATCAAGCGAATCATCCTTCCTCAGAGTGATCCAAGGGGCAAATGGACCCCTACGTACGAAGGGCCATTTGTGGTTAAGCATGTGTTCTCAGGAGGAGCAATGATATTAACCAACATGGATGGTGACGACCTTCCTCACCCCGCCAATGCAGACATAGTAAAAAGATACTACGCATGAGAAAAAGACCCGCTAGGCTAACATGCCTAGGCAAAAATTAGGGCTTCCCGTCGAACCAAAAGGGTTCGGGCAAAATGAAGGGATGAAAATAAAAAAAATCTGTACACCCGGCAAGTCGAAAACCTGAAAAGGCGGCTTGGGCAAAAATGGGTATCCCGGTGGACTGAAAACCCGAAAGGGCGGTCCAGGCAAAAATTAGGGATAAAAGCGTAATACTATGTCTCATTGGATCACTTTGCATCCAGAATCCGGTATCCACATCAAGTTCAGACGGCATCGATCAGTCAGCTTCACCTTCAACCAAGGTCATCAAGTGATGAGACGCTCGGAGTTATAAAGGCAATAGCAGAGTTGAAACCCAGTGGGATCATTCATTTCACACAGCTGTTTTATTTTCTTTTGTACAAAATTTGTATAAACTCTCTTGTTCGGCGGCGTTCCTCTTACTAGGACGTCAGCCTCTTGTACACAAAACGCCTATTCACAGGCCATTCAAAATCAATACAAATATATTTTCAGTTAAACGTGCCAAGTGTTTTTCTTTTTCTGTTTTGTTTTGCGAAGAACGTCCAAGGTTCAATCTGTGATATATGCATTGACAATAGTTTGCTAACTCATAAATATTTGCATACGAAACAAAGGATTTTATTACAGGTGACACTAGAAACAGGGGCAATAAAGAGTTGTCCAAGCAATCTAATTGTTCTATCCTCCAAGGTACCAAGGTAGGTTCAGCTAAAGAACATGACCAGTACATCTCAATTCCCCAGAGAGTCAGCAGCCAGTACACTCTTCTCCAAGCAGAGTTATCAAATCTCAAGGAAATTGAGTATCCTCCCGTAGATCTCAATACTTCCCCAGCAGCATGCATATCCATAACAAGCATCCCCGGCAGTCTTGGTCTAAAGATTGTTCCCCGGCGGTATATCAACATTCAAAGGAATCACTTCTCCAGCATATTAAAACTTCCCCAGAAGAATCCAATCTAGTTCCCCAGGAAAGTTAGAATTCATACCCCCAAGCAGTAAGCTTATCCCCAGTAGATGCTGGAAGCTTATCCCCGCGGAGCACGAACACGTCGCCCAGCTTTATTTAAAGAGTTATTTCCTTAATAGGATATAACTGGGTTATCTTCAGCTAAAAGCCACGAAAGAGCGCCCTCGACGAAGTCTTCTTACCCCAGCGAAGTCTATCAACACTTCCAATACAGTAAGGACATCCTCAGCAAGTTACTATCAACACTCAGCAAAGTACCTCTCTCTCCCCACAGAGTATCCCCCCCTAGCATGGTCGCTAGAGTATTGTTCTCCCCGCAGAATCTTCCATTTGCCAAGTTTATTCCGCAACGGAGTCATCTTCTCCTACCGGTATTCTTGCAGTTATCATCCCCAGCGGAAGCAAAATCTATTCTTCAACACCAGCCCAGGATATGACTTCCTGGCACCCGTCAAGGATTTACTTTCCTAGACGAAAACATACCTACATAAACATCACATACTTCATTATAGCATGCATAGACGCATCATACCATACAAATCTCATTTATGTTGAGAACATCATTGCTTGATCCATATCATGCATTGCATATGACTGACCTTTACTTTTCAGGAAAGATGCAGTTAAATTCTCAATCGTATTTTAAGACCTAGACCGGTTCAGTTAATCAACTCCAAAGATTCCTTATCCAGTCCCAGGCCTTCTCTAGTCCAGCTAAATCGACCCCCAACAAATTTTTCTGATAAAGACTCAGTAGAAGTTATCCCAGATTCCTTTTCCTATGGTTCCCTCTCCGACGGTGAGTGAGGTGATAATTACTTTTCAAATGGTTCCCTCTCCGACGGTGAGTGAGGTGATAATTCCTTTTCAAATGGTTCCCTCTCCGACGGTGAGTGAGGTGATAATTCCTTTCCTAATGGTTCCCTCTCCGACAGTGAGTGAGGTGATAATTCCTTTTCCTATGGTTCCCTCTCCGACGGTGAGTGAGGTGATAATTCCTCCCTATGGTTCCCTCTCCGACGGTGAGTGAGGTGATAATTCCTTTTCAGATGGTTCCCTCTCCGACGGTGAGTGAGGTGATAATTCCTTTTCAGATGGTTCCCTCTTCGACGGTGAGTGAGGTGATAATTCCTTCCAAATGGTTCCCTCTCCGACGGTGAGTGAGGTGATAATTCCTTTTCAAATGGTTCCCTCTCTGACGGTGAGTGAGGTGATAATTCCTTTCCTAATGGTTCCCTCTCCGACGGTGAGTGAGGTGATAATTCCTTTTCCTATGGTTCCCTCTCCGACGGTGAGTGAGGTGATAATTCCTCCCTATGGTTCCCTCTCCGACGGTGAGTGAGGTGATAATTCCTTTTCAGATGGTTCCCTCTCCGACGGTGAGTGAGGTGATAATTCCTTTTCAGATGGTTCCCTCTCCGACGGTGAGTGAGGTGATAATTCCTTCCCTATGGTTCCCTTTCTGATGGTGAGTGAGGTGATAATTCCTTTCAGATTATAATTTCCTATGGTTCCCTCTCCGACGGTGAGTGAGGTCCCTTTCAGATTATAATTGCCTATGATTCTCTTCCCGATCCTGCGAAGATGGTAATTCCCACCAAGATTTTCTCGACTAGCGTTGTTGAAGTTAAAGTCACCCAAGGTTCTCTTACCGTTCGTGCTAAGGTAGTAACCATCCCTGGTTCATTCATCATCTTGTGAAGCTCCAGATTCAACTCCTGTGATCAGTCAGGACATATCTATGCCAAGCATCGGAAATCAACTCCTGCAACGTGTCAGGTATTCATGTTTCTTTTGCAGGTATGCAGGTTCTCGCTAAGGAATCTCCTACGCGATCAACATCCAGATGGCATCTATAAGCCCATCATCCTATTCATCAAACTCTAAATGGCATCTATAAGCCCATTTCCACCATCACTGCTACTATGTGAGCGCAAATTTCTGGGCACTCTAGTGTTCAATCATCTTCCACCCTCAGATTACGAAAGGCACGTCAGCCAATCTGCATCTTCCGGTCTAAGAAGATTGAACAGGGGCAACTGTTGTACCCCAAAATTTGCCCTCCCATATTCTTCAAGAAATTGCCAAGACAAGCTTCAAAACTCCCCAAGGGTTGCACAGTGCAAATGTCTCCTATACAGTCAAAATTAGGGTTTGTGTTCTGATCAAGAAAATGAAGTGTTCAAAGGTCCAATCAAGTCTCACATTCCTACAAATATGGTCAAGTATCCTCATATCAAGTTTCAAGACATTCAGTTCAAAATTGCACAGTCAAAACCCTAAATTGCACTACAGTCAACTGCAGGGGCAAAATGGTCATTTGACAGTCAAAAGTTCAAATTTTTGGTCAACATCTCATTTTGAAGCCTTAAACATCATTTGATCAATGCTTGATCATGATTCTCAAAGTTTGGCTCAAAAATCATCAAGATGCAAAAGTTTCCTTATTTGGACAGCTGAAAAAGTCAACTGAAATTGACCAGGGCATAACTTTCACATAGATTATCAGGAAAATTCCATCCAAAGCTCATTTTTAAGAGAAAGACATTTCCTACAACTCATCTTCATACTTCAAGTCCAAGAAATGCTCTCACAAAAAGTTATCAATTTCAACATTATAGGTCATTTTCAAAAGTCAACAAAAAGGGATTTTAAGTCAAAGGCCATAACTTGAGATTGGTAAATCAAAATGACATGGGACCAAAGGCATTGGTTAGAGGACTCAAAGACCTTTCCAAAATGTCCAAGAACATGAGAAAAGCTTAACAATTGAGCAAGTTATGCCTTGTGGAAGTTGAGAAATTTTTGGATATTTTGAAAAAGTCAACATTGATTCAAATGACCTAAAATTGCTAATGGGCCCATTTTTCTTCCACAATTCATCATTCCAAACATGTGCACGACCACTTGGCCCAAAGGGAAGTTTTTATTCATTTTTTATTTATTTATTTGAATTTTTATTTATATTAATTCACTTAAATCAATTAAATATGTGAAAAATACTTAGCTTAACCTAACAAATCTTTTTGTACATGTTTTAGTCTCAATAATTCGTGCATATGCAAATAAGGAAAGATTTGGAGAGATTGGAGCTGATTTGAACCAAAAACACATGGAAAAAGATATGGAAATCATGGTGGAAAAATCAAATCTTCAAATTCATGAATACAAGAGATTCTGATCAAATTTGTTAACCTAATGGACTCAGTACATAAGCCTAAAGGAAACCCTAATGTTGATACACACTGAGCTGCGCCCAAAAGCCATTCACAAACTTGAAAAAATTGTCAAAAAACTCAAATCTGAAAACCACTTTTTAGGGCGATTCAAGGCATAATTCTTATTTCAATAGCTTCCTCAAGCATCACTTGACATATTCCAATCACTAACATCCATCAAGACTCAAGGAATTGGTAACACGAATGCAAACTGTACCAAGAAAAATTCATAATCGTGCATCATGATTTACGCATCTTTTGTAATTTTTAATACTTGATTCATGTTCATTATGAAGTTTTGAAGCTAACCAATACATTTAATTGTCTTTTTATGTGCTACACGCGATTATGCCATGTTTGAGTTTTAGGGTTTGCATAGTTTTAAATTGGGGATTTTGAAACGAGGAAAAATTGGAACCCTTGGCCACCACCATTAGAATCAGCATGGCTAGACGAAGAAGATACCATGCTCGCGCCTAATTTATGGACCTCCTAGGCCTAATCGCTATTTTCTAGTAGCATGCCTAAGAGAACATATAAGAAACCGTTGCCTAATGTTTTTATATTTCAGGGATGATGAAGAAGATGAGTCTGTGGCAAGACGTGATAGGTTGATTCGAAATTCGCGCGCTTTAACCCACTAACATTCTTGTTTTTATTTATTATATTTGTTTGTTATTATATGTTAAACGTGCAAGTGTTGGTTCAGTGGCAAACGCGTTGGTTGGAAAGGTACATGACCTGGGTTCGAGCCCCAGGTCTTACATGTTTCCATATTATTTTTCAATAACAATTCCCATGCGCTTCAAGGCTGCAGACACACCATACACCTTCTCCACCAAGCCATCCACGCGTCCATCAGAATCAGATCAAAGGCTATGAATTGAGAGACACGGTGAGTCCCAGTCAATGCTTCAACATGCTACCTGGCAAAAGTCAAACAGGCCAAGGTTGTTGGGCCAGAATTTCCATAATCATACCTCCACTTTGGGGACTACCACCCCCTAGGTTTGCCATATCTTTTCTTTATTTAATTTAATTCTATTTCTTTTAATAATTGTTTTGTCCAATTTAATTAAATATTTTCACAAAATATAAAAACATCCTAAAAAAATCAGAAAAAAGAATTAAATAATAAATATTTTTGTTTTAATATTTTCATGAATAAATTTGCATGTAATTAAATTTAGTTTTAAATTAGGTTAATTTTAATTCTTTTGATAAAAACCAAAAAAATGTAGAACTAGGGTTTAATTAATAATTTTTCACCCTTTTTATTTTTCTTTCAAATAATTAAATATTTATTTTATTTTTATAATTAAATTGCATAAAAATAACTTAGGGTTAATTTAGATTAAAAACTTCAATATTTTCTTCTTAATAAATTAAAAATAATTAGAATTAGGGTTTGCGTCTTATTTTGATTAATTCTTTTTATATTAAATCATAAAATATTAAAAAATACCAAAAACAAATTTCTTGCTTTCTTTTTAATTAATTAATTTATCGTTAATTCAACTTTTGCAAAAGGGTCCAACGCCCTCGTTTCGTTATTAATTCTTATTAATTCGCATTTATTTTTATTTCTCTATAATATTATGTACCTCTCCCGAAGCCATGTAAATACCTCTCGCACTTTTAATTCTTTTATTCTCTTTTACTTTATTTATTTTCTATCAAATCGGGTCCTGGTTAACTTTTGGCGATGTGGACCCGCGCCGTTTGTAATAGCTTAGAATTTACTTTTCTCGCAATACTTTTAAACTGTTAAACAAAGCATGAAAGAATGTATGGACGAAATAAAAACAAGCGTAGAACACCAATAACATGACAAGATAAATAAATGAAAACGACACACAAATCACACACCACCCCTAGGGTACGCCTCACTGTTGCCTTGCCTCGAAAGGTGATCGTCGAGTAGAGGATGTCTTAGTAAGTCCTCATGATCCGGGAACCTGGCATGAGGGTAGCTTCTAAGGTGTCTTCCCATTGCTCTGGTGATCACCATGTCCTGAACCTCGAATTGACCCGAACACCTCCAACGGTGGTGCTACCTACCTCTCAATGGTGGGATGGCACTACTTTAAAGGACATTTACACAGACGAATTCCTTAGGGTAGGTAGACAACTCTAGATACTTGCTCTAAATTTCAAAACAAATCAAAAATACTTTTCACACCAACACATTTTCAAAAAGCTTTCGAAAGCAATTTTTCAAACACTCTTGAGGACTGATACAAGAGTCGAACTGGAATTTTCAAAGAAACTTTTTTTAAAACCCACATTGAAAAGCAAACAAACCATTTTTGAAAACACAAATGAGCAAGTATCTAAGAGCCCATGGATAACCATGGATAGAAAGGGTGCTAACACCTTCCCTTTCTATAATCTACCTCCCGAACCGAGAGCAATCTCTTTAAGGAATTTTTCTGTGCTTTTGTCCTTTCCATTTGGAGAAAATAAAAGACGGTGGCGACTCTTGCTTCCGCGACATTTCGCGAACCAGCATTAAACAGTCAGTTCCAGATCCACCGATCACAGACCGGCTGCTAAGTCGACTGGGTAGACAAAGTTCAGTTGGTCGAAGTCGACCAAAGCCATCAGTTGAGCGGGAAAACTTGAGCAATTTGAAGCAATGCGGGCCAAGGCGGGAAAAGGATGGAAAATCAAGTAGAACGTGGGAGCGGTCACGTAGAGCATGTTCGACGTCATGAGTGACGGAAGAATAGGAGCGGTTATCCCCAGATCGTGGGATCATGGGATCATGTACATAAATAAAACCTTAGGTTTACAGTTATTTCGTAGGCTATAAATAGTACTTTCATTTGTAGTTCTAGAGGTGTTCATTTTTACAACCATCATTCTGCAAAAACTCTTATATCCGAGCGTCAAGAGTCACAGAGTCATAGGAATGCAAATGTAATATGAATCACCTTATTTACCTTCCAATGCAATTTACTGCTTTTTAATCTCTTTCTTGTTGTTCGTTCGCAACGACTACAACACCTTTACATCAGTCTTGTTGTTTATTTTCCTTCGTCGGCCACGAGTTGCCATACGTTATCGTTTGTTTGTGTCAAACCGTTGTCACAAAATCATCACTATAATCACTCCCTACCTTCCGTCGGTGTTTACCTTGGTTATTGGTAAACAACCGTTGATCCTCCAAATGGTTACTTATTTGGTTACTCACAGGATCGATCAGATTGATCCTAGGACATAGGTTGATTTTGAAGTTTTGGTTAAATTGAATATTGGTTAAATGACAATAAAATAAAAAGGGTTTAAGTAAATTGCATGAAGAAGTAGGCTTGGTGAAATAAATGAAGGCTTAAAGTAAAGGACTTCGACAGGAAAGTAAAGAAGAAAGCAAGTAAATTTCTGGAAAAGTAAATGACTTTGATTAATAAAGTTGGTGTTTCACACATACATTTCTCAACAATTCTTTCTCACACGCTGGGTACTCGAATCTATATGAGTGACTTTGTATAGAATTGTGAACACACGCGAGAAACTGCGTGACTACTACTATTTATACTAAAACATCCCAAGTAACCGTCGGGCAGTTACACTGCTTCGAGATGATTCCACTTGGCACGTTCTCACCGTTCGACGCCCCAGATCTTTGCACGTTGCACTTGGTAACCGCTGGAAACCGTTTTCCCTCTAAACGCTTGAATTTCAAACCGTTCCACTCTGAACCATCGAACACCTTCGTCGAGAAGCATCTTCGACGAGAAACAACTTCGACGTCGAAGGCAACCAACTTCTCCCCTGGAAGAAATCTTCTAAGTACTTTGCCATCTTTCGATGGTCATTTCGACGGACTTAGCTGGTCGAAAACATCCTTCAGCCTTAATGGCTGATATCAATGAAACAAGGGTGTCGAATTTAGGAGCCAACAAATTGCCCCCCAAGAATGCCTTATTTCGACTCTGAAAGAAAAAGGCATTCTTTGAAACGCCATTCGACACCTGTCTTTTCATGCTTAGTCACAAATTAAATTGTGCACTTTTTGTTGTCTTCTACCAACCACTGACAATCCCAAGAAAAACCATCATTTATCCGTACCTAAGACGTCACCTCAGTACGGCGTGCAGTGCCAAACGTCATTTCAGAATTTGTCATTATGACAATTCCCAAAAACGAGGGCGCACGCTGCACCCCTCCACTTCTGCAGAACGACTAAAACAACAGGGGGACGCCACGTGCCCCACTACTTCTGCAACATTAAATGGCATTTAATGTCCTCGGTTTTGGGGATTTTCCCCCACTACTATAAATAGCAGTAAGTACCCACTGTGGGACTTTTTACGCTATCTAACTTTCAGACTTCTCCATTTGCATACAAACTTGCCAACTTTGCAAACCCTTTTTCTTCACTTCGTCTTCATCCTCACCATTAACAATGGCATCTGGTTCCTCCAATGCTCCTAGCGCCACCGTACCATCTGGAAACGTCAAACCTAAGGTTTTCGTCACCGCTCCAGTAGTAACTTCCACGGGCCAACGAAGGGTCCCTGAACCCTTGGACATCGCTGTACGTGATGCTTACTCACACCACCTTATGATCCCGGTTGGATATTCCAACCAGATCTTTGCTATGTCTGGCCCCTTGTATCCAAGTATTGCTGAGGCCATGAAGATCAAGAGTTATTTTCCGGTAGTTGAGAGACTCAAACCGGTTGCATGCGCCAAGAAAGATGCAGAGGATAATGAAGACCCTGCTAAAGAGAAAATCGACCTCTGTTTCTTCAACAAAGGTGTTAGGGCTTTCAGGTCTGGCCCTAGCCTTACTCCTGATTACGTTGCTTGGCTGGGAAAAATGGAGAAACGCCAAGCTTCGACCTGGAAAGATATGGGAATTTTCGACCTGGTTATGCTGTCGAAGACAGGTCTGAACTATTCTCCGGAGATGTTGATAGCTTCTCTACTCTTCTGGGACTATTCCCACTTCACTTTCCATCTTCCCTGTGGGATGCTGACTCCTACACTCTTCGATGTGGCCGCTATCACTGGCCTTCGACCCACCGGGGACTACTTCGACCCGGAGGAGATGTCGGAGGATCAAATTGGATTCTCTGCCACAAAACCAACCTATACCACCTTCATCAATCACTACCACGACAGGTCGACAGATGCTATGTCGGATGTCGAACACATTGTGTTTCTAGCCTTATGGCTGACACGCTTTGTATTCTGCTCGAAGTCCTTACAGGTGACCAAGAAGATGGTCACTCTCGCCACTCAACTCCATCATGGCCAAAATATCTGTTTGGCAGAATTGATTTTGGCTAGCCTGTATGATTCGATTAGTAATGGAGCGACTCTTCTGAAGATTATCGAGAACAGGGCCAGCTTGCTGCTTGCTGGACCTTTTTGGCTGCTCCAACTGTGGCTCAATGCCACCTTCGAATCTTTTTTGCCTAAGAAGGTTCAAATAAATGAGCAGGCTCCAGAGATAGCGAACAGACGTGTCGAAGGAACCAGACTGGCTCTGTTGACTCCGATGGAAGATGGACTGGAGCTTCAGCAAACTTTCACAAACTTCGTTCTGATGTTTGCTCGAAGGAAAGAGTTTGCTTCGACTATGGCTCCGTTTGCTCGACGGAAGGTAGGCCCAGCGTGGTTCACAAGGCCACATCCTAGGACGTCGAGTGGTCCTCAAGTTGACGAACATACAGCAATGTGGGAGGCGTTCCTCACACCAAGGATCATGCATCTTCGATTCAGGAGCTCTAAGACTCACCTGAGTCTGATTGCATATCAACCAAACCTGGTGTCTCGCCAGTTTGGTATTATTCAAACACTACCTTCTCCAATTTTCCCAAGGGAGAAGTCTATGTTATACTTCTGCAACGACTACACCGAAGAAGCCGCCACTAAACATATCGGAAGATATGCTGGTCGAACAGTTCTTTCGTTGTTTGACTACCAGCTCAACTTTCTTTGCTCACCATCCTTCGAGGAGTGGTGGAAAAGTTATTACGCTGAGGAGTTTTTCGACGAGAAGGACTTCGTGGATGAGCTTCAGAAATCTTTTGTCCTTGTCTTGGACAAAATAAAGAAATGTAAGTTCATCCTTTCACATTACTTTGTCTTTCTCTTTCGACTGC
Organism: Vicia faba; assembly: GCA_948472305.1. Lineage (NCBI taxonomy): Eukaryota > Viridiplantae > Streptophyta > Magnoliopsida > Fabales > Fabaceae > Vicia > Vicia faba. The sequence continues at coordinate 1,110,399,916 of OX451737.1, read as the reverse complement.
TAGCCTGTTAACTATTTTATTTGCTTTCAGTTGTTTGAAAGCCTGCAGCCAAGAAGGCTGCAGAAGGCCACCAGGGAGGAGGCCCCTCAACAAAACCTCCACCGCCGGCGAAGACTATAGCGCCGGCGAAGACCACAACAAACCAACAGGGGGAAGGCCCTTCGAAAAAGCCTTCTGTATCGGTAACCAGACTTTCATTACTTTCTTCTGGCTTTCAATTTTTTGACTTTCGATGCAATTGCTAAATCGAATTCCCATTGGTTTTTTAGGCACCTTCGCCCAAGAAACGGCCAGCACTGGTGGTCGAATCTGGGAGAAAGCCGACGAAGGACGCTCCTGCTCCTGCTCCTGAGGGTCGAACAATTAGAATAAAGGTTGCTGGGAGAAAGCCCAGGCCACCTCCAGTGATCATTGAGGAGCCAACGGAGGAGGAATTAAACGTTCTTCTCAATAAGCCTGTCGAAAGCGACAATTCCAGCCCTGGGGCTGAAGCTAATTTACAGGTAATCTCTCAGACCTCTTTGTAACTTAGGTGTAGATACCTGCATTCGATTATGTCTCTTTCGATTTCTGAAGATTCTTCTTCTTTTCTTTTCAGGACACCACTGAAAGCTCACCGCCAAGGACTTCTGAAACATTGGAGTCTGCTGAACTCAGCAGGCCACAAGAAAAAGGCTTGGAGAATGACGAAGCCCATACTGAAATAAATGAGGCCAATGCTGAGACGGCAGAAAAACCAGCAGAAGATCCTCAAACAGAAGAGCCACAGCCAAAAGAGATTCAGGTGGTGGATCTGTCGGAAGAGAATCGTGACGAAGGGGGCCACGACAATGCTGGCGAAGAGGATCAAGATGCCGCTGGCGAAGAAAACCAAGGTGACACCGGCGAAAGACAACAAGATGACGCTGGCGCTGCCACAGTCCAAGTCGAAGGGAATCCAATCGAGGCAACTGTCACTCCACAGCCTCAAACCCAAGACGATGCTGTTGCAAGGGCTGTTACCTCAACAAAGCACAGGTCGAAAGAGGACTTAGAACTCTTGAAGCAAACTGATCCTGTTAGCTATCTGAACGCCATCATCGAGAGCAAGAGTTCGTCTGATGCTAGTCAGGAGGTTCCTACCCTGTCGGGGAAGTCCACTGAAACTTCTCCTCTCGATGAGGCTTTGGCGAAAGTTAAGGCTCAGTTTTTCAAGAAGGACTTGATGAAAGCTTTGGAGGGGGACCCTACTGCTCCATCATACTTGAGGGATGTTTTGAATGCTGTCGACTTGTTAGCTGTAGCTCCAGAAGTTTCAGGCTTGATCATGGAGTTACACTCCATTATTGATCAAGTCTCAGCAGATTATAGGCGACAAAGGGGCTTTAATAGTCAGCTTGAGGTGTTATATGGAAAAAGCTCTTCTGCATGGACTGCTGTTTCGGAGACAACTTCTCGAATTGCGGAGTTGTCGAAGCAAAAAGCATCTACACAGGAAGAAGTTGATGCCATCGATCGAGAGAATGCTTCCTTCAGGGCACAAATCGAAGAAATAGAGGCTAAGATAAATGCCAACACTAAGCGCAAGGAGGAACTTCTCTCGACCGTCCCAGACACCGAAAGTCAAACTGAAATCAAACAAGGCCTAGAATTTGCTGAGAAAGCCCAAGGCTTCGACGATCAGATTGCCAAGCTTGTGCAGGCGCATGCCTGGTGCAAGAAAAGATTGGAGCTGCAGCAAATCAAATACCTTCGACTCAAGGACTCTATTCCCTTTTGATTGATTCTGCTTCTTAACCATATTTTGTAATCTGTATTCGACAACATTGCCATCTTGGCTAAAATTATAAAAATTTTCCATATTTGGCTCTTTTTTTTTTTATGGTTAATTTAGTCTTGTTATTTTATTTTTATCTCTTGGAGTGTAGGTTTGTATTTTTTCAAATATTTACCATTTACTCTCAAGAGCCTTTTATCTTCACCTAGCTCTTCGACTTCATAGGCTCCACCAGAAAAAGTCTGGATAACTCTGAATGGTCCTTCCCATTTGGGTGACCATTTTCCCATGCTTCGATCCCTTCGATCCGTGGGAAGAATCACCTTCCAAACTAGTTCTTCAGGCGAAAATACCTTAGGTTTCACCTTTTTATTGTAAGAGTCTTCTACTCTTTTCTTCTGAAGCCTGAGTAGGTCAAGAGCGCGCAATCTTTCTTCATCTAAATCCACTAGTTCGTCCAACATCATATTCCAATAGATTTCAGAGGGAATATCATAATGTCTCTGAACCCTTGCAGATTGAAGACAAATTTCTGCTGGCAACACTGCATCATGGCCAAAAGTTAGCCTATATGGTGTTGTACCTGTGGCTTCTTTTGGGGACGTTCGACAAGCCCACAAAATCTGGTCTGACGTCTTATGCCAATTCTTTGGTTTCTTCCCAACATGCTTTTTTATCAAGCCAATCACCACTTTGTTTGCTGCTTCGACTTGACCATTTGCCTGTGCATAATAAGGCGTTGATGTTAGGAGTTTGAAACCTGTTTCCTGAGCGAATTCCTGTATCTTTCGACCAGTAAAAACTGATCCTTGATCAGTAGTTATAGTCTCAGGGATTCCATACCTAAAGATAATGTTCTTTTGAATAAATTCAATGACATTTTCTTGGTCTACATTGACTAAAGGGATAGCTTCGATCCACTTAGTAAAATAATCAATGCCTACCAGTATGTATTTCTGACTCTTTGATGATGCTGGTCGAATCTCTCCAATGAGGTCCAACGCCCATCCTCTAAAGGGCCAAGGCTTCACTATCGAGTGAAGTTCGCTTGCTGGTACATGTTAGATGCCTGTATGGACTTGACATTCTTGGCAACCTTTGGCGAACTCAACACAATCTTTCAGCATAGTGGGCCAGTATAGTCCTTGTCGAAACAACAACCATTTCATCTTATGGCCTGCTTGGTGAGCCCCACATGCTCCAGCGTGCGTAGTCGAAAGGGCTATGTATGCCTCAGTTTCACTTAAACATTTCAGCAATACCCCTTCAGGCGTCTTCTTGAATAATTCATTTCCCATGAGTACATAAGTCAACGCCCTGTACTTTGTTTTTCGTTCTGTCGAAGCTCCTGGATTTTGAAGATAATCCACAATGGGTTTCCTCCAATCTTGTTCTGACAAATTATCTATGAACGAAATTTCAAAGTTACTTTGATCAGCATATCCTAGTCTCGTCGATTCCAAGTCTGTTGGTGATAGACAAGTTGCTTTTATCTTTTCTCGAACTTCGATTGCTCTTTGTAATCTCGTTTTTGAAATCTTATACCCAGATGCAATCTGTGCCAAGTCGTTGGCTATTTGATTTTCGACTCTGGGTATGTGTCGAATATTGACCGTTTCAAATTTTTCAATAAACGATTTGCTATCACGAAGTACATAATGAGATTTTCTCTTATGCATTTATATTCTTTTGTGACTTGCTTAATGACTAACTCTGAGTCTCCCATTATTTCGACTCGAGTTGCCCCCAATTCCAACAATATTTCAAGGCCAGTAATTAGAGCTTCATACTCAGCCTCATTGTTCGAACAAGAACCTGATATCTTGTACTTGAATGTTGTTGGAATTTTTTCAGGAGAAATGATCAAAACTCCTACTCCTGTTCCATCTTTATGGCTGGAACCATCGAAGTAGAATTTCCAAGGTTCTATCTCCACATAATTAATATCCTCAACTTGAATTGAGTGGTCGACTATAAAGTCTGCAACCACTTGTCCTTTCACTGCCTTAAGAGGCATAAAGGTCAAGGAGTATTCAGTTAATGCTAATGCCCACTTGCCAATTCGACTATGCAAGATAGGTTTCGACAACATATACTTGAAAACATCAAAATGAGACGAAACATACACATCAACTGGTTTTATATATTGCTTGAGTTTTGTACAAGAGAAATACAGACATAGACACAACTTTTCAACTTCACTATATCTAGTTTCTGCATCGTTCAAAACTCTACTAAGATAGTAAATGGGTCTTTCGACTCCATTCTCATCTTCTTGGGCTAACATGCTTCCCAAAGTTTTGTCGGATGCAACTATGTACAATCTCATACTCCTATTGCTACAAGGAGGCACCAAAATAGGTGGCTTAGTGAGGTACCCTTTGATTTTGTCGAAGGCTTCTTGTTGCTCTTGCCCCCATTCGAACCCCTCTTTATTCAGTCGAAGTAAGGGTGAAAAGGCCTGAGCTTTCCCACTTAGGTTAGATATAAATCTCCTCAAGAAATTTATCTTGCCTAACAGAGATTGCAGTTCCTTCTTATTCGATGGCGCTTTTGCTTCCAGAATTGCCTTCGTCTTGTTCTGGTTGATTTCGATTCCTTTCTTTTGGACAACGAAGCCCAAGAAATCTCCAGCTTTCACACAGAACGCACACTTCAAAGGGTTCATCTTCAGACCATATTCTCTCATTCTTTCGAATGATTGTCGAAGGTGGTCAATATGATTCTTCCTGGAAACAGATTTTATAACAATGTCATCAATATATACTTGCATAAAAGTGTTAATAAAATCATGGAAGATAGTATTCATTGCTCGCTGGTATGTTGCCCCAACGTTCTTTAGGCCAAAAGGCATCACTACCCATTCGTAAGTGCCTAGGGCCCCAGGGCATCGAAAAGCTGTTTTCGACACATCCTCTTCAGCAATGAATATTTGATTATATCCTGAATAACCATCGAGCATACTCAGGTATTCATAGCCAGCGGCAGAATCGACTAGCATTTCCGCCACAGGCATAGGATATTCGTCTTTGGGTGTAGCAGCATTCAAATCTCTGAAATCTATGCACACCCTTAATGTACCATTTTTCTTAATTACTGGCACAATGTTTGCAATCCATTCGACATACCTTGTAACGCGTATGAATTTGCATTTCAGAAGCCTTTCGACTTCCGTTTTGATTTTCGACAGTATTTCTGGAGCGAAGCGTCTTGGATTTTGTTTGATTGGCTTCTTCCCAGGTTTGATTGGCAACTGAAGTTCTACCAATCCTCTGTCGAGACCAGGCATTTCGTCGTAATCCCATGCAAAACAGTCCTTGAACTCTTTCAGCAATTGGATTACTTCCAACCTTAGTTCTGGGTCAATTTTGGCGCTGATGTAAGTTGGCCTTTTCTCTGACCCTTCGCCTAAGTTGATTTCTTCTAAAGGATCCTGCGCCAACATTTTAATGTTGTTCGCCAAGGGGTCCTTTTCGAAGCCCAAAGGCTCATCGTCATAGATGGCGTCGAGCCTCTGTTCCTGCATTTCTTCTTGCATGATATCTGGGGATCTGGATCGAAATCCTTTCCTGGACCTGCAGCAGATAACTGTTGATCATTGGCCTGTGTGGCCATGTACTTTACTTCGGCTTCGAGAGCTGTTATCATCTTAGTTTCGGCTACATAAGCCGAAATTCGCTTCAAAGATTGTGACTCAGTCATTATCACTGAATTCACTTCCCCAACCAGTTGGTTGGATATCAGTTAACCCACTGAAGTCTATGTGGGACAAGTCTTCTCTGTCCCACTGGAAACCATGCTCAGGATGCAGGTATAGGGAACAAAAAGTGTTTGGCGCTGGCGCCATGTCGAAGTCAGGTGTTGGACATTGGCCCTATGTGAGCCAAGTTCTTGTCGAAATCTGCCAGCCCCAGGTGATTCACTTCGCCCAAGTAATAGCTTTGATCTGCCTCTATGTTTTCGACCATCCCATCTGGACGCCATAGCAGCAGCCTCTGGTGCATTGATGATGGCACAGCTCCAGCACCATGAATCCATTCACGGCCCAACAAAAGGTTGTAGTTAGGTTTGGCCGATATGACCATAAACATTGTTGGTCGAAGGATAGACCCTACTTTGATATCTAGTTGGATTACTCCCATAGTGGTCCCTATGCCGCCCTCATAGTTCGACAAGACCATGTTGTGAGGCTTAATGTCCTCATCCCTTTTGCCAATTTTCCTTAGCATAGAGTGAGGAATAATGTTGATGGTTGCCCCACAATCCACCAATATTTTATTCACTGTAGTTTCTTCGAGCTTGGCCCTTATAAATAAAGGCTTGAGGTGATTTTTCATCGCCTTTGTGGGTGGTTCGAAGAATCCATTTTGTTCCTCAGTGGTGCCATTGCCCATGACGAAATAGCACACTGGCCTGTGTTTGGCCATTTCTTGCTCCACTTCCCAGTCACTTGCTTCGACCTCCACTTGTCGGTTGAATTCTCTGGGCAGCACTGAGACTATATTCACCATTATGTCCAAAGTATCATCAGACTCAGAATCGTCTTCGTCCTCGACTTCACCTTGGTTAGGCCAAACTAGCCTGTTGGTTACTGGCTCTCTTTCTAGAGGTTTCCTTTGCTTCCTTTGAGGAACATTCGAACTGGTTTCTGCCTTTGGTTCGTTGGCAGCCTCCCTCTCAGCTTTTCGTCTCCTTTGATATCTCCTCCATTGAGATCGAGACATGGGGTTTTTCCCTTTGTAGTTGCTTGACACTTGTGCAACTTTAGGTGCAGCAACTTGAGGCTCTTTCTTTTGGGTTAAAGATGAACCCCTTGGCACGTCGAAAGAGTTCCATCTCTCCTCACTTGGCCTTTTTCGACCAGAGGTTTTGTACCAGGTATCTACCGGCACATTTGTTGGAGGCCTGAAAGTCAATGGCCTCTTTTCTTGGTTTGAACCCCTTTGGGAGGCTCTTCTAGGGTCATGTCGAAGATCAACATTTTCCCTTCTCTTATTCGCTGCTCTTACGCCTTGAATGTGCTCAGCAGCTTTCTTGTCAAAGATCGAACTGCATCTTGGACACAGCATCACCTCTGATTTCTTTTTCTGGCATCTTTGTAGAAAATCTGCCAGATTTTCATTCTCCCGAGGGAAAGCAGTCTTATTAGCTTGTTCTTGCCTCATGGCCTCTTCTGATGCTTTTGGGTCAGAGAGTTCGACCATGTTGATATTCATTGTATCTTTGTTGGCAAGGGTTAGCTGCTTCATTTGTATCTCCAAATTCTCCGTCTGGCCTTGAACTGTGGCCAAGTGAGAACTGGGTTTTTGTCCAGTTTTTTGTGCTTCAACGGTCTCTAGCTTTGGGCTTTCGACCGCTTTTTGAACTGCTTCAATTGTCTTTCTGGATAAATTCCCAGAAAAACTGCCAAAGATTGGCATGTTAATATGGTCCTTTGAGACTTCGACCATTGTGATTCCTGGCCTCTTCGACTGGCTCCTGGTTGCCTCTATCACGTTCACCTCAGAAGGCTCAGCATAGTGGGCTTCAGCCTGTAACGGATTTGAGTCGACAGCCATGGGGGTCTTGTCAGCAAACTTCAACCTCCCTTCTTCGATAGCGTCTTGCACAAGATTCCTGAAAAGAAAACATTGAGAAGTTTTATGGCCCAAAAAATTATGATATTTGCAAAAACCTCTCTTCTTTCTTTGATCAAGAGGAGGCACTTTTACCCCTGGGGGTACTATCATTTGGCCATCTTTTACAAGCAAGTCAAATATTTCATCACATTTTGTGATGTCAAAACTATAAGTCTTTTTGGGGAACCTATCGTTGGTCCTTTCTGGACCAATGGGATTTTTCCCACTTGAGGGGACTAACTGTTTACAAGAGTACGGTGGCCCTTGTTTTAGTTTCGCTAAATCGACTTCTCCTTCTTCGACAGTTATAGTATCGTCGAAGGATTCTGGATCTTCGTCATCCATATCAACATACGCTATCCTCTCTCTCTTGTGAGTTTTTGTTGCCTTTGCTTTTTCAGCTTTGAGGCGTTCCACCTGTCGAACTCTATCGGCCAGTTGGGCCATGTCTCTCAGGTATTGGGTGTCTAACTTCTTCCTAATGGAATAATCCAAACCGCCTGCGGCTATTTCGACTAACTCATGTTCTGGCACTTGTGTAAAACATCTCGCCTTGAGCAACCTAAATCTATTTAGATATTCGTCTATAGGTTCAGTGAAACGTCTCTTTACACTGGCCAATTCTTTCAGGTTTATCTTGGTTTGCCCCATGTAGAATTGTTCATGGAACAATCTTTCCAACTGGGTCCAATGATGGATCGAATTGGGGGGGAGAGTTGTAAACCAAGTAAAAGCGTTCTTTGTTAAAGAACTTGGGAAGTACTTGATCCTCAGATTTTCGTTATTTGAAATATCTCCTGCTTCGATCAAGTATCTCGCCACATGTTCGACAGTAGATTCTGTCGTGTCCCCAGAGAACTTAGTAAATTTGGGGACTTTACATCTAGGAGGTAAGTCCGTTTGTAACACGTATTCTGACAATGGGGATGTAAAGTTGGGCCTTCGAAAGCCCATGTTCATCCCATTTTGAGTCATGATCCTTTCGATCATGGTTGCCAGATTATTTTCCAAACCCGTATTTTGGTATTGGATATTGTGATCGGTGGATCTGGAACTGACTGTTTAACGCTGGTTCGCGAAATGTCGCGGAAGCAAGAGTCGCCACCGTCTTTTATTTTCTCCAAATGGAAAGGACAAAAGCACAGAAAAATTCCTTAAAGAGATTGCTCTCGGTTTGGGAGGTAGGTTATAGAAAGGGAAGGTGTTAGCACCCTTTCTATCCATGGTTATCCATGGGCTCTTAGATACTTGCTCACTTGTGTTTTCAAAAATGGTTTGTTTGCTTTTCAACTGTGGGTTTAAAAAAGTTTCTTTGAAAATTTCAGTTCGACTCTTGTATCAGTCCTCAAGAGTGTTTGAAAAATTGCTTTTGAAAGCTTTTTGAAAAGGTGTCGGTGTGAAAAGTATTTTTTTGATTTGTTTTGAAGTTAGAGCAAGTATCTACGAGAACCTACCTACCCTAAGGAATTCGTCTGTGTAAATGTCCTTTAAAGTAGTGCCATCCCACCATCGAGAGGTAGGTAGCACCACCGTTGGAGGTGTTCGGGTCAATTCGAGGTTCGGGACATGGTGATCACCAGAGCAATGGGAAGACACCTTAGAAGCTACCCTCATGCCAGGTTCCCGGATCATGAGGACTTACTAAGACATCCTCTACTCGACGATCACCTTTCGAGGCAAGGCAACAGTGAGGCGTACCCTAGGGGTGGTGTGTGATTTGTGTGTCGTTTTCATTTATTTTTGTCTTTTGTTTTGTTATTGGTGTTCTACGCTTGATTTTATTTAAGGCCATTCATTCTTGCATGCTTTGTTTAACAGTTAAAATATTTGCGGGAAAGTAAATTCTAAGCTATTACAAATGGCGCGGGTCCACATCGCCAAAATTAACCAGGACCCGATTTGACAGAAAGTAAATAAAGAAATTAAAAGAATTAAAAGTGCGAGAAGTAATATTTACAAGGCTTTGGGAGAGGTACATAATTATTTAAGCAAAATAAAATAAATATGCGAAATTAAACAATTAAGTCGAAAGGAGGGCGTTGGACCCTTTTTGCAAAATATGAAAGTTACATGAATTAATTAATTTAAGAAAAGAAATTGTTTTTGTTTTTTTGGTATTTTTTAGTGTTATAAGATTTAATAGAAAAAAGAAAGAATTAATTAAAATTAACTACTAACCCTAATTCTACTTTATTTTAATTTATTTAGGAAAACATTAAACTTTAACCTAAATTAAACCTAAATTTTTTTATATACAATTTAATTATGAAAATAAATGAAATAAGTAATATTATTATAGAAGGGAAAATTAAAAGAAATAAAAACAATAATTAAACCTATTTCTACATTTTTTAGATTTTTTATGAAAAGAATTAATATTGCAAACCCTAATTTAAACTAAATTTATTTACATGCAAATTAATTACAAAAAAAACATATTAACACAAAATATTTATTATATTTTTCTTTTCTGATTTTTAGGCATTTTTTGTATTTTTGTAGAAATAATTAATTGATTTAAAACAATAAATAAAATAAAATAATAATTGAAAAAGATAAAATATAAGGAAAATTGCAAACCAGGGGGGTATCAGTCCCCAGATGGGAGGTTTTAATCAGCAATTTGAGCCCAACTTTGCAAGGCCTGGTTGACTTTTGTGCAAGCGTGTGGGATGGTGGACTAGGACTTAGCGTGTTCTCCAACTCTCAGCCTTCAGATTGATCTCAAGATGGACGTGGATGGTTGATTAAGAAGGTGTATGATGCGCCTTGAACGTTAGTACTGCATGGGAAGATAATTGGAAAAATAATATGGACAATATTGAAGACCTGGGGTTCGAACCCAGGTCATGGACATTGCAAACGTGTACACCTACCACTGAACCATCATCACGCGTTTGTTAAATACATAAACAACAAATATAATAAAAGAAAACAACGCGTTAGTGGGTTAAAGCGCGCGAAATTCAAAACAACCTATCACTTCTTGCCACGATTTCGTCTTCTTCGCGTGCCTGAAACACAAAAAACAAAAGCAACGGTTTTTCATGCGTTGTTTTAGGTGGCTTATGGGAAAATAACGATTAGGCCTGTGTCATTCAGAAATTGGGCGCGATGGGTGTTTCTTCTTCGTCTGAATGTGGTGATTCGAATGATGGTGGTCATAAGCCTTAATTTTTCCTTGGGGGAAAAGCCCCAATTTGGAATCCTGTGAACCCTAGAAATCAACCATGGTGAAATCATATACGATGCATAATAATTCAATTAAATATAATGGTTAGCTTTAGAACTTCACAAGGAATATAAATCAATAATTAGAATGCCATGAGAATGCCTAGAAGTTAAAATACGATCATGAGTTTTTCTCTGTACAGGGCGGCCGTGTTCTCACGTTTCTTGACGTCAAAGTCTTTGGTTTTGATCCAAATCTCTTCCTTTAATCCTCAGCAAGCTAATGGAACAAGTTTCGTGCCTTGAATCAACCTGCAAAAGGGTTTTCAGTTTTGACTTTCTTAACAAAAATTCAAGTTTTGCAAATGCTTTTGGGCGCAGCTTAGTGTCTCTTTGCATTAGGGTTATGATCAGGCATATGTAGTGAATGCATTAGGTCAAAAAAACTCAATCAAATCCATTGCATTCATTGATTTGGAAATTTGATTTTCTAAGGATCTTTTCATATCTTTTCCATGTGTTCTTGTGTCAATTATGATCAATTTGCTCCAATTCTTTCCTTATTTGCATATGCACGAATTATAGAGGCTAAAACATGTATAAAAAGATTGGTTAGGGTGAGTTAAATATTTTTCATATATTTAAATGATTTAAATGAATTAATATAAATAAAAATTCAAATAAATAAATAAAAAATGAGAAAATACTTCCCTTTGGGCCAAGTGGTCGTGCACATGCTTGGAATGATGAATTGTGGAAGAAAAATGGGCCCATTAGCAATTTTAGGTCATTTGAATCAATGTTGACTTTTCAAAATATCCAAAAATTTCCCAACTTCTACAAGGCATAACTTGCTCAATTTTTAAGCTTTTCTCATGTTCTTGGACATTTTGGAAAGGTCTTTGAGTCCTCTAACCAATGCCTTTGGTCCCATGTCATTTTGATTTACCAATCTCAAGTTATGGCCTTTGACTTAAAGTCCCTTTTTGTTGACTTTTGAAAATGACCTATAATGTTGAAATTGATAACTTTTTGTGAGAGCATTTCTTGGACTTGAATTATGAAGATGAGTTGTAGGAAATGTCTTTCTCTTCAAAATGAGCTTTGGATGGAATTTTTCTGATAATCCATGTGAAAGTTATGCCCTGGTCAATTTCAGTTGACTTTTTCAGCTGTCCAAATAAGGAAACTTTTGCATCTTGATGATTTCTGAGCCAAATTTTGAGAATCATGATCAAGTATTGATCAAATGATGTTTGTGGATTCAAAATGATATGTTGACCAAAAATTTGAACTTTTGACTGTCAAATGACCATTTTGCCCCTACAGTTGACTGTAGTGCAATTAGGGTTTTTGACTGTGCAATTTTGAGCTGAATGCCTTGAAACTTGATATGAGGATACTTGACCATATTTGTAGGCATATGAGACTTGATTGGTCCTTTGGAAACTTCATTTTCTTGATCAGAACATAAACCCTAGTTTTGACTGTATAGGAGACCTTTGCACTGTGCAACCCTTGGGGAATTTTGCAGCTTGACTTGGCAATTTCTTGGAGAATATGGGAGGGAAAATTTTGGGGTACAACAGATATGCTGGACTACTTCGTCAGCATTTTGGTTTCTGTTAACTAACCTTACCTCTGGGGTTATTACCCTAGGTTCCTCGACAGGTTGCTCCAGACGTGCCCTAAGGTTTTCTTCGACAGGCTGTTGAACCTGGTTGATGGTGGTTTCTTCCTCTAAGAATATCCCCTGGTTTCCCCTTATTTGCGCCCTTTGGGGCTGTCGAATAGGTTGGGGTACTCCAAAGAAATCAGCCAAACGCGTCATTTGCGCTGTCATTTGCTGATTCGATTGAGTAGTGTTTTGTATTAGAGGGTTTAGCACTGTACTCAAAGTTTGTGCCAACATTTGCACCATATCATGGTTGCTTTCGTCCATTTGTTGCCTCAAGACTGCTGTCGAGGCATTTGTAAGGCCATGGGCTACTTGGGACGTTCCTCCCAAGAGTTAGGTCCTATTTCTATTCGCCATACCTACTCCAGAGCCTTGGAGTGGCGAAGAGGCACTCACTAAAGGATCTGAAAAAGTGGACGCAGCATTCGTCAGGCTAGCCAAGTCAGAAGTTGGCATACCATAGAGTGGCATAAATCCTGGGGGAACAAAAGGCCTTGTGCCTAAATTTCCCCTTGGTGGGGGAGTTCCCAAAGGCATTTTGGGGCCTGTGAACGGGGGTAATGGCCCCGTTGCTGTGACCGTTACTGCTGGTGTCGAACCAGCGGTTATCACTTCACTTACGGTCGTGCTAACCGTTGCTCCCACATTCGTTTGTGGGATTTCGTTATTGTTTGGCAGATTCGCCATCTCTTCCCTTCTTCTGGCAGTATTGTTATCGTTAGTGTATATTCTACCACTTCTCAATAACATGCAACACTCCTTGAAAAGATGAGATTATTTTCAACAATCAACACACAGTCCCACCAGGTGTGCCAATTTGTTTACCGTGGTTATTGGTAAACAACCGCTGATCCTCCAAATGGTTACTTATTTGGTTACTCGCAGGATCGATCAGATTGATCCTAGGACATAGGTTGATTTTGAAGTTTTGGTTAAATTGAATATTGGTTAAATGACAATAAAATAAAAAGGGTTTAAGTAAATTGCATGAAGAAGTAGGCTTGGTGAAATAAATGAAGGCTTAAAGTAAAGGACTTCGACAGGAAAGTAAAGAAGAAAGCAAGTAAATTTCTGGAAAAGTAAATGACTTTGATTAATAAAGTTGGTGTTTCACACATACATTTCTCAACAATTCTTTCTCACACGCTGGGTACTTGAATCTATATGAGTGACTTTGTATAGAATTGTGAACACACGCGAGAAATTGCGTGACTACTACTATTTATACTAAAACATCCCAAGTAACCGTCGGGCAGTTACACTGCTTCGAGATGATTCCACTTGGCACGTTCTCACCGTTCGACGCCCCAGATCTTTGCACGTTGCACTTGGTAACCGCTGGAAACCGTTTTCCCTCCAAACGCTTGAATTTCAAACCGTTCCACTCTGAACCATCGAACACCTTCATCGAGAAGCATCTTCGACGAGAAACAAGTTCGACGTCGAAGGCAACCAACTTCTCCCCTGGAAGAAATCTTCTAAGTACTTTGCCATCTTTCGATGGTCATTTCGACGGACTTAGCTGGTCGAAAACATCCTTCAGCCTTAATGGCTGATATCAATGAAACAAGGGTGTCGAATTTAGGAGCCAACAGTCGGCCACGAGTTGCCATACGTTAGCGTTTGTTCGTGTCAAACCGTTGTCACGAAACCAGTACTATAACCACTCCCAACCTTTCGTCGGCCACGAGTTTCCAGACTTAAGGTGCAGAATAGCGTTCATTTTCAGTCGACCACGAGAGTTGGCAGGATACCGAATCACTTGTGGAAAACTCTGGAAAATTTGCAAGATTACGTCCCTGTGACTTAGTCGACCGAACGCGCCATCCAATTCACTCGGCAGACGTCTTGAGATCAACTGACCAATCTCGCGAGTAACCCTTAGTCTTGAGGCTCTGGGAAGGTCAGCGTTTGTTTACCAATTTCCACAGTAAACAACCACATGCATATAGTCTAGTTGCATTAAGTTTGTGCATTTTTGTAACATGAATGGTTGAATTCCAATGTTATGATGATATTTGTGTGTTTTCTGATAACTTGATGTTATGAATGTTGTGGTGATGATTTGTGAATCTGAAATGTTGTGAATAGGGTGATGTAATTTGCTTATGAAGTTCTGTTATTTTATAAACTTATAATGCTTAATAATTATGATGAAATCTCACCCTTACTGTTGACAATTTCAGATTGAAGATAGCTGCTTAGGCGTATCTGGTGAGGATGACTTGAAAAACTATTCTCTTAGTGTTGAGTCCGGTCATGCTCTGATTGTAACACTGGGGGACTACGTTATCTTAGAATTATTAAGAACTCTTTTGAATTGGTTTATGTTTTCTGGATAATGGTTGTTGTTTTAAGGATGAGACCTTTTATTGAAATTGATGTTATTTGATTATCCAATGAGTTGATTGATCTTCCGCTGTATTATAAACATATTTTAAATTGTTTATTAAATTAGAGGTTTAATTCCTAAGTGGAGCATGACAGGTGAAAATGTTTTTGAAAAGTGTTGTGACATCATTTAAATGGTTGTACTCTGATTTTATAATTTTATCTATTTTCTCGGGGTTTTAGAAGGGTGTTACAATAGTGGTATCAGAGCATAGTCGGCCTGTCCGGCAAAGTTGTTGTGTTTGTGTTGTTTGACAGTTGTATTCTGTCAATGCGATTACCCCTTTAGTACGCATTATGTGTGTGAAAACACTATTGGTACGTTCCTTGTTTTCTGATCACTTGATTGCAAGAGTAAGATTGCAATAAGTGGGGGAGAAGCTGGTACTTCTCCATGGTGTGCAGGTGTGGAGTAATGGCTCGGTGTGTCGTGGATGGCAAGAGCATGAGAGGTATTAAATGGTATGTTCTTAATTCTGAGAAAGACTTAGAGGTAAGAGTACTGTTAATTGGGAATGATACCTATGGATTTTGTGCATCGATTGCATGAAGCACTAATAAAGCTTAGTAAATATGGTTTGTGCATTCAATATGTTTTCGGTTTCCTATTGAAAAATTGAGGAACTGATCACCCTTAATCTCTTGTTGATAGCAAACGAGATCATGTTGGATGTAATGGACATATCTTGCTAGTCTTATTCGTGTGTGTAATGAACTGATTAGAGTTAAGCCAAGTGCTTGAAGATGGACGGGAGAAGTCTATGCGGATTCTAGTAACTAAAGAGGATACCGATTTACGGTCTCGGTTTATAGAGCAAACTGAGACGTTTGAAAAGAGAACGACCAGGTAAAGTTGGTAAGTACTCCTCAGGAAGCTGAAGGCTTGGTGATGTATAATGATAAGTAGTAGTGTGTAAATTTCTAATTTCATTTAGAAACAAGTGGTAGTTTTCTAGAATGCCAACTTAGATTCGGCAAGGATAAACAATGACGTGTTTAAGAATATGAAATATTCAAGTAAGTATGAAGTCTATCTTCCGTGTTTAATTGGATTGGTTCGTAGTAGTTAGACTTTGTTGCTTTGTGAATTTTGTTATCCAGGAATGTGATGGATACACTTTCCGATATCGAGAATTAAGGAAGGAGGATTTCTTCCCCATGATTGGAAGTGAGGATGTGTCTAGTAATTCTGATGATACAAGATTATCTGTTAGGCAAGTAAGAGGACTCATGAGAAATGATGTTTAAGCATTGCATGTTTATTGCAGCAGTGTATGAGGTTGTATGTGATGATTCTTGACAATATTCTAATTTATTCTAATTCAGAATAAGGACAAGAGGAGCAATTACACAGTGGATAGTAAGAATTGATAAATTGCGAATTTAGGTTTAAAGGAGTGAGTTTATGAGTATGTTGTTTCAGATGATGGTATAGGTAAATCCATCCATGGTAGATGTAGTTCTACAATGGGACTTTACGAAGTCGGTTGTGGAGATTGGAAACTGGTTGAGTGTAGTGGATTACGGCTGCATTGTTGAAAACGAAGTAAAGTGTTCGTTTAAAGAGAAGTTCAGTGAGAAGAGTTGTTGATAAGTAAATTGTAAGGATGGGTTGATTTGTGTGAATGGATATGCATCTTATACTTAATTGAGGATATTTAAGATGGTTAAATCTCTTGAAGGAAGGAAAAAGTTAATGACGAGTAGATTGCGTGTCATTGATAGCATGATAGTGAGATACCAGAGGAACTTGAGAAATTTTATTGCCAAACGGATATTAGATTGGTATTGAAGATGAGATAGAAAGAGATTTCATTGCGGAAATAGACGAACCATTATTTTTGTAAAAGTAAAAGATACTGTGTAATGAATCGTGGAGGTTCGTACCTCTTTGGCGAGATCAAAAGAGAGGAAGCTTTATGCAAATTGCCTAAGTACGAATTTTGGTTGAGTGAAGTAATTATCTTGGTCTTGCAGGTTATTATAGAAATTTCATGGAAGGATTTTCTAAGTTGGCAATATCGTTAACTAAGTTAATAAGAAAGGGACAAGCTTTTATTTGGGATTCCGATTGTGAGAAAGGATTCCAAGAATTGAAGAGAAGCTTGACTAGTGCTCTGATTTTGATTTTGTCAAATCCGACAAAGTCTTTTATTGTGTACTGTGATGCTTCAATGATGGGTTTAGGTGGTGTGTTGATGCAGAATCAGCAGGTAGTAGCTTATACTTCGAGACAAGTGGAAGTTCATGAGAGGGATTATCCGACTCACGATTTGGAATTAGCAGCTGTGGTATTCGTTTTGAAATTGTGTAGGCATTACTTGTATGGTTCTCGATTCGAAGTGTTTAGCGATCATAAGAGTCTGAAGTAATCTCCTTGATCAAAAGGAACTCAATATGAGACAAATGAGATGGTTGGATGTTGATCGCGTAGGAGATTCCTTAGCGAGAACCTGCATACCTGCAAAAAAAAACGAATGAGTACCTGACACGTTGCAGGAGCTGGTTTTCAGATGCTTGGTATAGATGTGTCCTGACTGGTTACAGGAGCTGAGTCTGGAGCTTCAAACGGCGATGAATGAACCAGGGATGGTTACTGCCTTAGCATGAATGGTGAGAGAACCTTGGACGATTACTACCCCAACAGGAACGCTGAGAGAATCTTGAGTGTCTTCTACTGGGATAAGAATCAAGGAGATCTTAGGGTCGATCTGACTGAACCAGAGGAGGCCTTTGATTGGATAAGAATCAGGAAAATCTTAGGGTCGATTTAACTGAACCGGACAAGGTCTTGAAATATCTTCAACTGGATAAGAATCGGGGAGATCTTAGGGTCGATCTGACTGAACCAGAGAAGGCCTTTGACTGGATAAGAATCAGGAAAATCTTAGGGTCGATTTAACTGAACCGGACAAGGTCTTGGAATATCTTCAACTGGATAAGAATCAGGGAGATCTTAGGGTCGATCTGACTGAACCAGAGAAGGCCTTTGACTGGATAAGAATCAGGAAAATCTTAGGGTCGATTTAACTGAACCAGACAAGGTCTTGAAATCTCTCCAACTGGATAAGAATCAGGGAGATCTTAGGGTCGATCTGACTGAACCAGAGAAGGCCTTTGACTGGATAAGCATCAGGAAAATCTTAGGGTCGATTTAACTGAACCGGACAAGGTCTTGGAATATCTTCAACTGGATAAGCATCAGGGAGATCTTAGGGTCGATCTGACTGAACCAGAAAAGGCCTTTGACTGGATAAGAATCAGGAAAATCTTAGGGTCGATTTAACTGAACCGGACAAGGTCTTGAAATCTCTTCAACTGGATAAGAATCAGGGAGATCTTAGGGTCGATCTGACTGAACCAGAGAAGGCCTTTGACTGGATAAGAATCAGGAAAATCTTAGGGTCGATCTAACTGAACCGGACAAGGTCTTGGAATATCTTCAACTGGATAAGCATCAGGGAGATCTTGGGGTCGATCTGACTGAACCAGAGAAGGCCTTTGACTGGATAAGAATCAGGAAAATCTTAGGGTCGATTTAACTGAACCGGACAAAGTCTTGAAATCTTCAACTGGATAAGCATCAGGGAGATCTTAGGGTCGATCTGACTGAACCAGAGAAGGCCTTTGACTGGATAAGAATCAGGAAAATCTTAGGGTCGATTTAACTGAACCGGACAAGGTCTTGAAATCTCTTCAACTGGATAAGAATCAGGGAGATCTTAGGGTCGATCTGACTGAACCAGAGAAGGCCTTTGACTGGATAAGCATCAGGAAAATCTTAGGGTCGATTTAACTGAACCGGACAAGGTCTTGGAATATCTTCAACTGGATAAGCATCAGGGAGATCTTAGGGTCGATCTGACTGAACCAGAGAAGGTCTTGGAATATCTTCAACTGGATAAGCATCAGGGAGATCTTAGGGTCGATCTGACTGAACCAGAGAAGGCCTTGGAATATCTTCAACTGGATAAGAATCAGGGAGATCTTAGGGTCGATCTGACTGAACCAGAGAAAGTCTTGAAATCTCTTCAACTGGATAAGCATCAGGGAGATCTTAGGGTCGATCTGACTGAACCAGAGAAGGTCTTGGAATATAGCTAAGAATTTAACTGGATCTTTCCTGAAAGGTAAAGGTCAGTCATATGCAATGCATGATATGGATCAAGCAATGATGTTCTCAATATAAATGAGACTTGTATGATATGATGTGTCTATGCGTATTATAATGATGTATGTGATGTTTTATGTATGTTTTTGTCTAGGAAAGTGAATCCTTGACGGGTGCCGGGAAGTCGTATCCTGGGCTGATGTTGAAGAATAGATTTTGCTTCCGCTGGGGATGATAACTGCAAGAATACCGGTAGGAGAAGATGACTCTGTTGCGGAATAAACTTGGCAAATGGAGGATTCTGCGGGGAGAAAAGATACTCTAGCGACCATGCTGGGAAGCAAAACTCTGTGGGAAGGGGGATGCCTTGCCGAGTGTTGATAATAGTTTGCTGGGGATCGGAAGACTTTGTCGACGACGCTCTTTCCGTGGCTTTTGGCTGAGGATAACCCAGTTATATCCTGTTGAGGAAATAACTCTTTAAATGAAGTCGGGCGACGCGTTCGTGCTCTGCGAAGGATAAGCTTCCAGAATTTACTGGGGATAAGCTTACTGCTTGGGGATACGAATTCCAACTTTCCTGGTGAAACTGGATTGGACTCTTCTGGGGAGTTTTGAACTGCGGGGGAAGTGACTCCTTTGAATGTTTGATGTACCGCCGGGGAACAGTCTTTTAGGCCAAGACTGCCGGGGATGCTTGTTAAGAATAAGTATGGCTGTTGGGGAAGTATTGATATCTGCTGGAGGATACCCAATTTCCTTAAGATTTATCAACTCTGCTTTGGAGAAGAATGTATTGACCTGCTGATTTACTCTCTGGGGAACTAAGGTATCTGGTTATATTCTTTAGCTGAACCTACCTTGGTACCTTGGAGGATAGAATAATTAGGCTGCTCAGACAACTCTTTATTGCCCCTGTTTCTAGTGTCACCTGCAATTAATTCCTTTGTTTCGTATGCAAATATTTATGAGTTAGCAAATTATTGTCAATGCGTATATCACAAATTGAACCTTGGACGTTCTTCGCAAAACAAAACAGAAAAAGAAAAACACTTGGCACGTTTAACTAAAAATGTATTTGTATTGATTTTTGAATGGCCTGAAAATAGGCGTTATGTGTACAAGAGGCTGACGTTCTAGTAAGAGGACGCCGCCGAGTAAAAGAGTTTATACAAATTTTGTACAAGAGAAAATAAAACAGCTGTGTGAAATGAATGATCCCACTGGGTTTCAACTCTGCTATTGCCTTTATAACTCCGAGCGTCTCATCACTTGATGACCTTGGTTGAAGGTGAAGCTGACTGATCGATGCCGTCCGAACTTGATGTAGATACCGGATTCTGGATGCAACGTGATCAATGAGACATAGTATTACGCTTTTATCCCTAATTTTTGCCTGGACTGCCCTTTCGGGTTTTCAGTCCACCGGGATACCCATTTTTGCCCAAGCCGCCTTTTCAGGTTTTCGACTTGCCGGGTGTACAGATTTTTTTTCATTTCATCCCTTCATTTTGCCCGACCCTTTTGGTTCGACGGGAAGCCTTAATTTTTGCCTAGGCATGTCAGCCTAGCGGGTCTTTTTTATGCGTAGTATCTTTTTACTATGTCTGCATTGGCGGGGTGAGGAAGGTCATCACCATCCATATTGGTTAATATCATTGCTCCTCCTGAGAACACATGTTTAACCACAAATGGCCCTTCGTACGTAGGGGTCCATTTGCCCCTTGGATCACTCTGAGGAAGGATGATTCTCTTGATTACCAGATCCCCAACTCGATATTCCTGTGGTCTGACCTTTTTGTTAAATGCCCTGATCATCCGTTTCTGATACGTCTGGCCATGGCAGATAGCAGCAAGTCTCTTTTCATCAATGAGGTTGAGCTGATCAAGTCGTGTCTAGATCCAATCATCTTCGTTCAGATTTGCATCCTTCATTATCCGGAGAGAGGGTATCTGCACTTCGATCGGTAAGACTGCCTCCATACCATAAACCAAGGAAAAAGGAGTTGCCCCGGTTGACGTCCTAGCTGAGGTACGGTACCCATGCAGAGCGAACGGTAACATCTCGTGCCAATCTTTGTAAGTCACTGTCATCTTCTGCACGATTTTCTTGATGTTCTTATTTGCTGCTTCTACAGCCCCGTTCATCTTTGGTCTGTAAGGAGAAGAATTGTGGTGCTGTATTTTAAACTTTTCGCAGAGCTCAGCAATCATCTTGTTGTTTAGATTGGTACCGTTGTCTGTAATTATCCGCTCAGGGACGCCGTACCGACAGATCAGGTTGTGCCGAATGAACCGTGCCACAACAGTCTTGGTTACCGTAACATAGGATGCTACCTCAACCCACTTCGTAAAATAATCAATCGCCACTAGGATGAAGCGATGACCATTAGATGTTGTAGGTTTTATCTCACCGATCATGTCTATGCCCCACATTGCAAACGGCCAAGGCGCAGTCAGAACATTGAGGGGAACCGGAGGAACATGCACCTTGTCTGCATAGATCTGACACTTGTGGCATGTCCTAGAATGTCGGTAGCAGTCAGCTTCCATTGTGGACCAGTAATATCCTGCCCGTAGGATTTTCTTAGCCATAGTATGCCCACTGGAATGTGTACCAAAGGTCCCTTCATGTAGCTCTTCCATGATTCTTTCCGCTTCAGTCTTATCCACACAACGCAGTAAGGTTGAATCATGGTTTCGCTTGTACAAGATGTCGTTGCTTAGGAAGAACTTTGCTGCGAACCTCCTTAAGAATTTCTTGTCATTGACAGATGCACCTTCAGGGTATTCCTGAGCTTCCAGATATCTCTTCACCTCATGGTACCAAGGCTTCTCAGTCACCAATTCAGTCTCGAGATCGCAACAGTATGCCGGTTCGTCCAGTTTCCAGATGATGATCTGGGGAGCCTCATTGTCCCATTTAACCTTGAACATAGAAGACATGGTAGCTAACGCGTCCGCCAACTGATTCTCTTCTCTCGGGAAGTGTTCAAAGGTTATCTCTGTAAAGTGGGGGATCAGGGTCAACACACATTCTCTGTAAGGAATCAGGTTTGGATGTTTCGTATCCCACTCTCCTTTGATCTGATTGATCACAAGGGCGGAATCTACGAAGACACTTAGAAACTTAATCCTTAGGTCGATCGCAGCTTGAAGACCCATGATGCACGCCTCATACTCCGCCATGTTGTTGGTACAGTTGAAACACAGCCGGGCAGTTAGTGGAGTATGAGTACCTTGAGGGGATATGATTATGGCGCCGATACCATTTCCCAAAGCATTGGAGGCTCCGTCAAAGTGCATTGACCATCGGGATCCTGGTTCAGGTCCTTCGTCCGGTCCAGGTACTTCACAATCTGTCACTATCATGATGCTTTCATCCGGAAACTCGAAGTTCATTGACTGATAGTCATCTACAGCTTGATGTGCCAGGTGGTCCGCCAATACACTTCCCTTGATGGCTTTCTGGGTTGTGTACTGAATGTCGTATTCCGTCAAGATCATTTGCCATCTTGCAATTCTCCCAGACAGAGCAGGCTTTTCGAATATGTACTTTATAGGATCCATTTTTGAGATCAACAAGGTAGTGTGAGTCAGCATATACTGTCTCAGCCGGCGAGCAGCCCATACCAAAGCGCAGCAAGTTTTCTCAAGCAGTGAATATCGGGTCTCACAGTCGGTAAACTTTTTGCTAAGGTAATAAATAGCATGCTCTTTTCGGCCAGACTCGTCATGCTGCCCCAGCACACACCCCATTGAGTTGTCAAGCACTGTTAGGTATAATATCAGAGGTCTCCCTTCAACCGGTGGCATAAGGATAGGTGGTTCTTGGAGATACTCCTTGATTCTGTCAAAAGCAGCCTGACATTCATCGTTCCAACGTACTACCTGATCTTTCTTCAGCAGCTTGAAGATTGGCTCACAAGTAGCAGTTAGATGTGAGATGAAGCGATCAATATAATTCAGGCGTCCTAAAAAGCCTCTGACTTCCTTCTCTGTCTTAGGAACTGGCATCTCTTGAATAGCTTTGACCTTAGCAGGGTCCACTTGAATACCCTTATCACTGACCCCGAAGCCTAGCAATTTTCCAGATCTTACCCCGAAGGTGCACTTGTTTGGGTTCAATCTCAGCCTGTATAGTTTCAACCGGTCAAACAACTTCTGCAGATGATCTAGATGCTCTTCCTCAGTCTGGGACCTTGCGATCATGTCGTCAACATACACTTCTATCTCATGATGGATCATGTCATGAAATAAAGCAACCATGGCACGCTGGTAGGTTGCCCCAGCGTTCTTCAGTCCAAAAGGCATGACCTTGTAGCAGAAGGTGCCCCACTGAGTAACAAATGTAGTCTTTTCCATGTCTTCAGGTGCCATCTTGACCTGATTGTAACCTGAAAAGCCATCCATGAAAGAGAATACTTTGTGCTGAGCCGTATTATCAACAAGGACATCAATGTGAGGTAAAGGGAAGTCATCCTTGGGGCTGGCCCTGTTCAGATCCCTGTAGTCGACACACATTCTGACCTTACCGTCCTTCTTTGGTACCGGCACCACATTAGCAACCCACTGAGGGTAAGAAGTCACTGCAAGAAATCCGGCATCAAATTGTTTCATGACCTCGGCTTTAATCTTCTCAGACATCTCTGGACGCATCCGACGGACCTTTTGCTTAACTGGAGGGCAGTCTTCCCTAGTTGGCAAGTGATGGACCACAATATCGGTATCCAACCCGGGCATGTCTTCGTAGGACCAGGCAAATATCTCCATATAATCATGCAGCATTTTAGTCAACCGTTGCTTCACGCTGAGCTCTAGGTTGGTACCAATCTTTACCTCTTTTTTGTCTGCCTCAGTACCCAAGTTTATTGTTTCCACTGGCTCTTCATGGGGTTGAATCGCCCTCTCTTCCTGAAGCAACAGTCTTGCAAGCTCGCCAGGCACTTCGCAATCATCTTCACCTTCGTCTTCGGCTAAGTTGATCGGATTTTCGAAGTCATAATTGGCAGTAGCAGAGTTGTTATCAGTGAGATCCAGAGTGGATTGAAACCTGTATGAGTGAGTGTGTGTGTAAATACAGCTGTTTTGAAAATTATGTAAAGGAAAAGAAAGACAAAAAAGGAGCACAATATTTGCAATGCGAAAAATACGTCCAAGATTTTCATTCATGATATATGAAATGACAGTTTGTATGCCCTCACAAATAGAACCACGGTGCCTCGGGTAAGACACCGGGCCATAGAGTTTATCATTGTTTATTACAAAATAACGAAACAAAGAAATTTATTACTGCGTCACAAAGGTAACAGGGGTATGGTCCTTAGCAATCCAGTTGTTTAATCCGCCTTCGGCCGTCGGATAGATCCAGCTGTTGAATTCAGCTTCGTCCACTTCGTTGTCTTCCCCAACAGCATTCACTCCTGAACTTGTAATAAATACCGGAGGTCTTCCGATCTTCGCTTTCCTCATAGCTTTCTGACCTTCTGTAGTAAAACCCAGCCCAAATTTATCAGTCTTCTGAGTAAAGTCTGGAAGTCTGCCCCAGTTGGCATTTTCACTCTTCTGAACCACAGCCCGGGCATCCTTTAGGGAGGCCATCTTCAAAGGACCAATTTCTTCTGCTGTTTCTGACGCTGCTGTAATTGGAAGCACCTCCTCGAAATGCTGAAAGGGGGTTTCAATAAACTCCCCATCCATCTCAATGTACCTGAAGGAGTTTAGGTGGCTCACCATATATTCCTTCTCTCCCTGCACAGTGACGATCTTCCCTCTGACGGGGTATTTCAGCTTCTGATGCAAGGTAGAGGTCACTGCCCCAGCCTTATGTATCCAAGGCCGACCCAATAGACAAGAGTAAGATAGACGGATGTCCATCACATAAAAAGTGGAGTCGAACACCTGAGAGCCCACACGAATCGGAATGTCAACCTCTCCATGGACCATCCTCTTTGAACCATCACAGGCCCTGACGATGATATTGCTGGGTTTTAATTCCAGGCCTTCACAATCTAGACGGTCCAAAGCCTTCTTGGGTAGCACATTCAAAGATGAACCAGTATCCACCAACACATGTGCCAAGGTAGTGCCCCTGCATTCGATAGAGACATGCAGAGCATCATTGTGGTCTCTTCTCTTTGCGGTCAAGTCAGCATCTGAGAAACCCAAGCCATTGTCTGCCGTCAGATTTGCTACGCAATCAGTGAACTGGACTGCAGATGTCTCATGTGGCACATGGGCCGTCTTGAGGAATGAGATTAAGGCCTTGGCATGGGCCTCGGAGCACAGCAATAAAGAGAGCATGGAGATTTTAGAGGGCGTATGCCCCAGCTGTTCCACAACATTGAAGTCACTCTTCTTTATAATTTTTAGAATCTCCTCCATCTCTTGTTGGGAGGCCTCAGCAGTTATGGGTACAGGTGCCTCCATCTGGGCAGGCTCAACCTCAACTCCTTTGCCCCGGGCCTTGGATGACTCGGCAGCAGGAGAAATAATTGGATCAGCAGCAGGAACAGGTATATTTGTAGGAGTTATCAGGAGCGGTCTTCGGGCAGCAGGCGGTGCAATGTCAAGCGAGAAGAGCCTGCCACTGCGGGTAACTTTGGCTGGGCCAGTGATGTCACAAATGCTGGCGCCAGCGTTGAACTCTTGTTTAATCCCATTTACATATACGTCTGCCCCATAGTGCCAAGGGACAGCTTTATCAGATACATAGGGCAGGGGCCCGGAACGGTGATAATAACAGGTGCAACGGTCATGATTTGAACGGGCTTCTTCGGGAGAGCCGGGATTGGATTATTGAAAATAGTCACCACAGAAACTTCTTCCATCAGAACCAACTAAACAGCAGACTTCTTAAACAGAATCTCCTTGCTATCCATTAGGCTTTGGATGCCTAATTTTAGCAAGGGACAACCAGATAGGGACACAGCACAGAACAGGCAACCCTCACTGCAACCCGGAAATAAACCGGCCAGCAGCAGGTTCTTTTTGACAGTCTTCAGAGGAGTGGCTAGATCATCCACAGAAATGGCATAAACATCTTCATCTACAGCATTTACCCCATGCTGAGGCATAAGAGCAGTAACTACATTCGGCTTCGCAGGCGCTTCGAACTGTATCTCCTTTGCGTCGATAAGGTCTTGCACCTTATTCTTTAACGCCCAACAGTCATCAGTAGAATGCCCCGGGCTATCTGAATGGTAGGCACAACGAGCATTCGGGTTGTACTTGGGGGATGCAGTATTTGGAAACTTCGGCGCCTCCCTGACAGTCACTAAATTGGTGGATAACAACTGTGGCAGGATCTGCGATAGGGTCATGCTTAAGCGGGTGAATTCTCTCCGGGGTCTTTCAACCTTTTGAGGATTAGTTGGCCGAGGAGCGGCAGCAGGCTTAGCAATTATTACCGCACTGACAGATTGGCGGTGCTCATGTCTTTCTGATTTCCTGGAACCATATACGGCACTAGACTCCTTCTTGAAGGGTTTCTTCTCAGAACTAGATGATGCACCCTTCGGAATTTTTCCAGACTTTAACCCAGCTTCAATCCTCTCTCCAGTCAAGATCAAATCAGTGAACCCAGCAGAAGAATTCCCAATGAGATGGTTGAAAAACGGCCCAGATAGGGTCCCCAAGAACATGTCTACCAACTCGCGATCAGTCAATAGTGGCTGTACCCTGCCAGCCAGGTCTCTCCACTTCTGAGCGTACTCCTTAAAACCTTCGCTTGCACCTAACGACATACCCTGAAGTTGGGTACGTGTGGGGGCAAGGTCGGCATTATATTGATACTGCTTGTAGAAAGCAGTAGCCAACTCCTCCCAGTTACGAACCTTGGTCCCATCCAGCTGATAGAACCATTCGAGATGAGTCCCTGAAAGACTCTCCTGGAAGAAGTGGATCCATAAATTCTTATCCGCAGAGTACGGTTGCATTTTCCGAACATAGGACCTTAGATGCAGCTTGGGGCAAGATGCCCCGTCATACTTAGAGAAGGATGGTGCTTTGAACTTGTGGGGGATGGTCACACCAGTTGACAAACCCAGATCTCTGAAATCCAGCCCAGGTACCTGTTGAACCTCCATAGCCTTCAATCTGTCCTCCAGTTGCTTATATCTGTCTTCTGCAGGAGGGTACTGCTCTTCATCAAAATCTGTCTCGTTGTCGGAGACTACCGGACTAGGAACCCTTGCTTCTGCCTGAGGAGAATTCTTGTCAACAGAAGAACCAGCCTCTTCCTGTTGCAGAGTATTGTTAAACCTTCGGCCCGAGTTGAACAGAATAGTTCTTCTCTTCTTCTTCTTCTCCTTCTTCAGGAGCATAGCCTTCAGTTCTTCTTGGCCTTGAGCCAGACCCTTGATTAATTCTTGAAACTGCGCATTCTACGCCTGAAGAGCCTTGATCGATGTCTCAGTTGATGCAGAGTCGGTATTCATGATGCTGAAATAAACAGCGAAGAACTGTAAGCAACCTGAAAAGGGGAAAAACCTGCTATGCACATGATGTATGAAATGCGTATGATTTATGTTTTCAAAGACAATCGGGAATCAACTTTGTAAACAAAAAAGAACACACTTCATTAGATTCAACTTTGCAACTGAAATTATTCAACTAGTTGCCCTTAGGCGTTACATGAAAGGAAATACTGGAAAGGAAATAAAACTGTAAAAGCACATCTGGGGCTCCTTATTGATCCCATGGTCTCCTCTTCTCAGTACGGATGTAGGCATTCAGAGCTCTCTCATTCTCCAACTGCTTGGTCAGCTTCTGGATCTTTGATTCCTGCTCGTTGGACTTTTCCCGGTAAGAATCCCGCTCTTCTCGCAGTTGCGACCAAGATCTCTTCAATGTCTCATAATCAGTAGGTATCTGAGGAGGAAGGACAGTTGGAGGAACACCATCTTTATCAGGACACTCAAGAATGACGGGTCTGACAGCTTCATACGGCATACCTAACTTCTGAGCGCGGATGCGAACCCATTTGTAGTAGGCTTCCATAGGTAAAGAAGTCTTTGGCCCTAACTCTTGTGGGTCAGCTTTATGAACTTTGTCCCAAGCCTTGATGAACCTACGACGCAGCTCGTCACTATCCACCTGAAACTCGAAACTGATGTGAGGCACCAACATCTCATGGGGACCTGCTCTTCTTGCTCTTCCAAACTGACGGAGTGCTAGACATGGGTTGTAAGAGATCCCTCCTTGGGTACCAATCAGAGGAACATTAGGGTATTCCCCGCATCGATCAATAATAGCCATCTCATCCAAACCTCTGCAAGTCCAAATGATGTCTTTGTCGGTGAGAGACATTAACCTGTGAGCAAAACCTCTTCCTTCTTGATTCTTCAGTACGAACTTAGGGAGGTGCGAAATAAACCACCTCACCAACAAAGGGATACAACACCACAGGGTCCCTCGTCTTCGGGTAGTACGAGCATGAAGTTGTTGCAAGATGTCACCCAAGAGAGTGGGTACGGGATTCTGAGACATAAAGATCCTTATGGCAGTGACATTAATGAAGTTGTCAGGATTAGGAAACAGGACTAACCCATAGATTAGGAGAGCCAAGATGTCTTCATATGCCCTAAAATCCAGGTCATTCCAGAAACTGTTAGCTTTACCCATTAGAAACTTGGCCAAGAAACCCTTAACTCCGCTTCTAGTTACCCAGTTGTCTGTTACCTCTTGATGGGTCAAAGGGAGAGCTGCAGCAACATCCTCAAGCTTGAGGGTCTTTTCCCAACCAGTAAAGGGAGTCTGATCCAAGATGGGGATACCAAGCAAATCAGAGAACTCTTCCAGGGTAGGGACCAGCTAGAAGTCTTGAAAGGTGAAGCACTGGTACAGAGGGTCATAGAACTGGGTCAGAACACTCATCAACTGTTGATCCCTCTTTGCAGTGACTAAACTGAGAAGAGAACCATGCCTCTGAATGAAGGAAGTGGTGTTTGGAATTCTGCTAACCAACTCATCAAGCAACTCAGGTGAACGAACAAAGTTGAACCGGATAGTATTCCTTCGCACAGGCATCATAATGTCCTACAAAACAGAGCAAAGGTGAAACCCTTTTGTCTTTGAAATGGTCAGTCCTTATGCAGGATGCATGCAATGCTCATGATGCTATGATGTTATGATAAAGCACACCACATATAGATACAAAGACAAACATGGTAAGGCACACAAGTCACACAAGGCAAGCCCCTAAAGTTTAGGCCAGCATGAGGTCTAGGTACTACCCTCTTTCAGTTTATTGGTTCATACCTGTCCTAATCAAAAGTAACTGGGTTCTTAGAGGATCCCAATATCATTGACTACCCTCAATCGGTCATAACTCCAGCATCGCAATCTTTTCTTGCGGCCAGAACCATCACGAGAGTTTAGCCTCAATGGGCGTAGCATACTGCTACTGTTCTAATGGCCAAGTTGTGTCAATTAAGGTTCTAAGGTTGTTGGTGCTTAATGACTCCTTAGAAGACCCATATTCTCCTCGTTGCGACACAAGGGATATCGGTACAGACCAAGGTGCCACACCAACGTAGCCACTGTTTCACCCGTGTCGGTCTACGCCGGACAGGTCCCTCACAGCTTATGCTACCTAAACAGGGTATCCCCAGATCCGGGTTAGGATCTATGTAACTCCCATGCAAACCACAATAGTAAAGCAAGCAAATCAATACAAGTGAAAACACAGTTATGAACTAGCCCTAAGGTACACCTCACTTTTAGAGTAATCCCCAGCAGAGTCGCCAGTTCTGTGATCGGTGGATCTGGAACTGACTGTTTAACGCTGGTTCGCGAAATGTCGCGGAAGCAAGAGTCGCCACCGTCTTTTATTTTCTCCAAATGGAAAGGACAAAAGCACAGAAAAATTCCTTAAAGAGATTGCTCTCGGTTTGGGAGGTAGGTTATAGAAAGGGAAGGTGTTAGCACCCTTTCTATCCATGGTTATCCATGGGCTCTTAGATACTTGCTCACTTGTGTTTTCAAAAATGGTTTGTTTGCTTTTCAACTGTGGGTTTAAAAAAGTTTCTTTGAAAATTTCAGTTCGACTCTTGTATCAGTCCTCAAGAGTGTTTGAAAAATTGCTTTTGAAAGCTTTTTGAAAAGGTGTCGGTGTGAAAAGTATTTTTTTGATTTGTTTTGAAGTTAGAGCAAGTATCTACGAGAACCTACCTACCCTAAGGAATTCGTCTGTGTAAATGTCCTTTAAAGTAGTGCCATCCCACCATCGAGAGGTAGGTAGCACCACCGTTGGAGGTGTTCGGGTCAATTCGAGGTTCGGGACATGGTGATCACCAGAGCAATGGGAAGACACCTTAGAAGCTACCCTCATGCCAGGTTCCCGGATCATGAGGACTTACTAAGACATCCTCTACTCGACGATCACCTTTCGAGGCAAGGCAACAGTGAGGCGTACCCTAGGGGTGGTGTGTGATTTGTGTGTCGTTTTCATTTATTTTTGTCTTTTGTTTTGTTATTGGTGTTCTACGCTTGATTTTATTTAAGGCCATTCATTCTTGCATGCTTTGTTTAACAGTTAAAATATTTGCGGGAAAGTAAATTCTAAGCTATTACAAATGGCGCGGGTCCACATCGCCAAAATTAACCAGGACCCGATTTGACAGAAAGTAAATAAAGAAATTAAAAGAATTAAAAGTGCGAGAAGTAATATTTACAAGGCTTCGGGAGAGGTACATAATTATTTAAGCAAAATAAAATAAATATGCGAAATTAAACAATTAAGTCGAAAGGAGGGCGTTGGACCCTTTTTGCAAAATATGAAAGTTACATGAATTAATTAATTTAAGAAAAGAAATTGTTTTTGTTTTTTTGGTATTTTTTAGTGTTATAAGATTTAATAGAAAAAAGAAAGAATTAATTAAAATTAACTACTAACCCTAATTCTACTTTATTTTAATTTATTTAGGAAAACATTAAACTTTAACCTAAATTAAACCTAAATTTTTTTATATACAATTTAATTATGAAAATAAATGAAATAAGTAATATTATTATAGAAGGGAAAATTAAAAGAAATAAAAACAATAATTAAACCTATTTCTACATTTTTTAGATTTTTTATGAAAAGAATTAATATTGCAAACCCTAATTTAAACTAAATTTATTTACATGCAAATTAATTACAAAAAAAACATATTAACACAAAATATTTATTATATTTTTCTTTTCTGATTTTTAGGCATTTTTTGTATTTTTGTAGAAATAATTAATTGATTTAAAACAATAAATAAAATAAAATAATAATTGAAAAAGATAAAATATAAGGAAAATTGCAAACCAGGGGGGTATCAGTCCCCAGATGGGAGGTTTTAATCAGCAATTTGAGCCCAACTTTGCAAGGCCTGGTTGACTTTTGTGCAAGCGTGTGGGATGGTGGACTAGGACTTAGCGTGTTCTCCAACTCTCAGCCTTCAGATTGATCTCAAGATGGACGTGGATGGTTGATTAAGAAGGTGTATGATGCGCCTTGAACGTTAGTACTGCATGGGAAGATAATTGGAAAAATAATATGGACAATATTGAAGACCTGGGGTTCGAACCCAGGTCATGGACATTGCAAACGTGTACACCTACCACTGAACCATCATCACGCGTTTGTTAAATACATAAACAACAAATATAATAAAAGAAAACAACGCGTTAGTGGGTTAAAGCGCGCGAAATTCAAAACAACCTATCACTTCTTGCCACGATTTCGTCTTCTTCGCGTGCCTGAAACACAAAAAACAAAAGCAACGGTTTTTCATGCGTTGTTTTAGGTGGCTTATGGGAAAATAACGATTAGGCCTGTGTCATTCAGAAATTGGGCGCGATGGGTGTTTCTTCTTCGTCTGAATGTGGTGATTCGAATGATGGTGGTCATAAGCCTTAATTTTTCCTTGGGGGAAAAGCCCCAATTTGGAATCCTGTGAACCCTAGAAATCAACCATGGTGAAATCATATACGATGCATAATAATTCAATTAAATATAATGGTTAGCTTTAGAACTTCACAAGGAATATAAATCAATAATTAGAATGCCATGAGAATGCCTAGAAGTTAAAATACGATCATGAGTTTTTCTCTGTACAGGGCGGCCGTGTTCTCACGTTTCTTGACGTCAAAGTCTTTGGTTTTGATCCAAATCTCTTCCTTTAATCCTCAGCAAGCTAATGGAACAAGTTTCGTGCCTTGAATCAACCTGCAAAAGGGTTTTCAGTTTTGACTTTCTTAACAAAAATTCAAGTTTTGCAAATGCTTTTGGGCGCAGCTTAGTGTCTCTTTGCATTAGGGTTATGATCAGGCATATGTAGTGAATGCATTAGGTCAAAAAAACTCAATCAAATCCATTGCATTCATTGATTTGGAAATTTGATTTTCTAAGGATCTTTTCATATCTTTTCCATGTGTTCTTGTGTCAATTATGATCAATTTGCTCCAATTCTTTCCTTATTTGCATATGCACGAATTATAGAGGCTAAAACATGTATAAAAAGATTGGTTAGGGTGAGTTAAATATTTTTCATATATTTAAATGATTTAAATGAATTAATATAAATAAAAATTCAAATAAATAAATAAAAAATGAGAAAATACTTCCCTTTGGGCCAAGTGGTCGTGCACATGCTTGGAATGATGAATTGTGGAAGAAAAATGGGCCCATTAGCAATTTTAGGTCATTTGAATCAATGTTGACTTTTCAAAATATCCAAAAATTTCCCAACTTCTACAAGGCATAACTTGCTCAATTTTTAAGCTTTTCTCATGTTCTTGGACATTTTGGAAAGGTCTTTGAGTCCTCTAACCAATGCCTTTGGTCCCATGTCATTTTGATTTACCAATCTCAAGTTATGGCCTTTGACTTAAAGTCCCTTTTTGTTGACTTTTGAAAATGACCTATAATGTTGAAATTGATAACTTTTTGTGAGAGCATTTCTTGGACTTGAATTATGAAGATGAGTTGTAGGAAATGTCTTTCTCTTCAAAATGAGCTTTGGATGGAATTTTTCTGATAATCCATGTGAAAGTTATGCCCTGGTCAATTTCAGTTGACTTTTTCAGCTGTCCAAATAAGGAAACTTTTGCATCTTGATGATTTCTGAGCCAAATTTTGAGAATCATGATCAAGTATTGATCAAATGATGTTTGTGGATTCAAAATGATATGTTGACCAAAAATTTGAACTTTTGACTGTCAAATGACCATTTTGCCCCTACAGTTGACTGTAGTGCAATTAGGGTTTTTGACTGTGCAATTTTGAGCTGAATGCCTTGAAACTTGATATGAGGATACTTGACCATATTTGTAGGCATATGAGACTTGATTGGTCCTTTGGAAACTTCATTTTCTTGATCAGAACATAAACCCTAGTTTTGACTGTATAGGAGACCTTTGCACTGTGCAACCCTTGGGGAATTTTGCAGCTTGACTTGGCAATTTCTTGGAGAATATGGGAGGGAAAATTTTGGGGTACAACAGATATGCTGGACTACTTCGTCAGCATTTTGGTTTCTGTTAACTAACCTTACCTCTGGGGTTATTACCCTAGGTTCCTCGACAGGTTGCTCCAGACGTGCCCTAAGGTTTTCTTCGACAGGCTGTTGAACCTGGTTGATGGTGGTTTCTTCCTCTAAGAATATCCCCTGGTTTCCCCTTATTTGCGCCCTTTGGGGCTGTCGAATAGGTTGGGGTACTCCAAAGAAATCAGCCAAACGCGTCATTTGCGCTGTCATTTGCTGATTCGATTGAGTAGTGTTTTGTATTAGAGGGTTTAGCACTGTACTCAAAGTTTGTGCCAACATTTGCACCATATCATGGTTGCTTTCGTCCATTTGTTGCCTCAAGACTGCTGTCGAGGCATTTGTAAGGCCATGGGCTACTTGGGACGTTCCTCCCAAGAGTTAGGTCCTATTTCTATTCGCCATACCTACTCCAGAGCCTTGGAGTGGCGAAGAGGCACTCACTAAAGGATCTGAAAAAGTGGACGCAGCATTCGTCAGGCTAGCCAAGTCAGAAGTTGGCATACCATAGAGTGGCATAAATCCTGGGGGAACAAAAGGCCTTGTGCCTAAATTTCCCCTTGGTGGGGGAGTTCCCAAAGGCATTTTGGGGCCTGTGAACGGGGGTAATGGCCCCGTTGTTGTGACCGTTACTGCTGGTGTCGAACCAGCGGTTATCACTTCACTTACGGTCGTGCTAACCGTTGCTCCCACATTCGTTTGTGGGATTTCGTTATTGTTTGGCAGATTCGCCATCTCTTCCCTTCTTCTGGCAGTATTGTTATCGTTAGTGTATATTCTACCACTTCTCAATAACATGCAACACTCCTTGAAAAGATGAGATTATTTTCAACAATCAACACACAGTCCCACCAGGTGTGCCAATTTGTTTACCGTGGTTATTGGTAAACAACCGCTGATCCTCCAAATGGTTACTTATTTGGTTACTCGCAGGATCGATCAGATTGATCCTAGGACATAGGTTGATTTTGAAGTTTTGGTTAAATTGAATATTGGTTAAATGACAATAAAATAAAAAGGGTTTAAGTAAATTGCATGAAGAAGTAGGCTTGGTGAAATAAATGAAGGCTTAAAGTAAAGGACTTCGACAGGAAAGTAAAGAAGAAAGCAAGTAAATTTCTGGAAAAGTAAATGACTTTGATTAATAAAGTTGGTGTTTCACACATACATTTCTCAACAATTCTTTCTCACACGCTGGGTACTTGAATCTATATGAGTGACTTTGTATAGAATTGTGAACACACGCGAGAAATTGCGTGACTACTACTATTTATACTAAAACATCCCAAGTAACCGTCGGGCAGTTACACTGCTTCGAGATGATTCCACTTGGCACGTTCTCACCGTTCGACGCCCCAGATCTTTGCACGTTGCACTTGGTAACCGCTGGAAACCGTTTTCCCTCCAAACGCTTGAATTTCAAACCGTTCCACTCTGAACCATCAAACACCTTCATCGAGAAGCATCTTCGACGAGAAACAAGTTCGACGTCGAAGGCAACCAACTTCTCCCCTGGAAGAAATCTTCTAAGTACTTTGCCATCTTTCGATGGTCATTTCGACGGACTTAGCTGGTCGAAAACATCCTTCAGCCTTAATGGCTGATATCAATGAAACAAGGGTGTCAAATTTAGGAGCCAACAGTCGGCCACGAGTTGCCATACGTTAGCGTTTGTTCGTGTCAAACCGTTGTCACGAAACCAGTACTATAACCACTCCCAACCTTTCGTCGGCCACGAGTTTCCAGACTTAAGGTGCAGAATAGCGTTCATTTTCAGTCGACCACGAGAGTTGGCAGGATACCGAATCACTTGTGGAAAACTCTGGCAAATTCGCAAGATTACGTCCCTGTGACTTAGTCGACCGAACGCGCCATCCAATTCACTCGGCAGACGTCTTGAGATCAACTGACCAATCTCGCGAGTAACCCTTAGTCTTGAGGCTCTGGGAAGGTCAGCGTTTGTTTACCAATTTCCACAGTAAACAACCACATGCATATAGTCTAGTTGCATTAAGTTTGTGCATTTTTGTAACATGAATGGTTGAATTCCAATGTTATGATGATATTTGTGTGTTTTCTGATAACTTGATGTTATGAATGTTGTGGTGATGATTTGTGAATCTGAAATGTTGTGAATAGGGTGATGTAATTTGCTTATGAAGTTCTGTTATTTTATAAACTTATAATGCTTAATAATTATGATGAAATCTCACCCTTACTGTTGACAATTTCAGATTGAAGATAGCTGCTTAGGCGTATCTGGTGAGGATGACTTGAAAAACTATTCTCTTAGTGTTGAGTCCGGTCATGCTCTGATTGTAACACTGGGGGACTACGTTATCTTAGAATTATTAAGAACTCTTTTGAATTGGTTTATGTTTTCTGGATAATGGTTGTTGTTTTAAGGATGAGACCTTTTATTGAAATTGATGTTATTTGATTATCCAATGAGTTGATTGATCTTCCGCTGTATTATAAACATATTTTAAATTGTTTATTAAATTAGAGGTTTAATTCCTAAGTGGAGCATGACAGGTGAAAATGTTTTTGAAAAGTGTTGTGACATCATTTAAATGGTTGTACTCTGATTTTATAATTTTATCTATTTTCTCGGGGTTTTAGAAGGGTGTTACAATAGTGGTATCAGAGCATAGTCGGCCTGTCCGGCAAAGTTGTTGTGTTTGTGTTGTTTGACAGTTGTATTCTGTCAATGCGATTACCCCTTTAGTACGCATTATGTGTGTGAAAACACTATTGGTACGTTCCTTGTTTTCTGATCACTTGATTGCAAGAGTAAGATTGCAATAAGTGGGGGAGAAGCTGGTACTTCTCCATGGTGTGCAGGTGTGGAGTAATGGCTCGGTGTGTCGTGGATGGCAAGAGCATGAGAGGTATTAAATGGTATGTTCTTAATTCTGAGAAAGACTTAGAGGTAAGAGTACTGTTAATTGGGAATGATACCTATGGATTTTGTGCATCGATTGCATGAAGCACTAATAAAGCTTAGTAAATATGGTTTGTGCATTCAATATGTTTTCGGTTTCCTATTGAAAAATTGAGGAACTGATCACCCTTAATCTCTTGTTGATAGCAAACGAGATCATGTTGGATGTAATGGACATATCTTGCTAGTCTTATTCGTGTGTGTAATGAACTGATTAGAGTTAAGCCAAGTGCTTGAAGATGGACGGGAGAAGTCTATGCGGATTCTAGTAACTAAAGAGGATACCGATTTACGGTCTCGGTTTATAGAGAAAACTGAGACGTTTGAAAAGAGAACGACCAGGTAAAGTTGGTAAGTACTCCTCAGGAAGCTGAAGGCTTGGTGATGTATAATGATAAGTAGTAGTGTGTAAATTTCTAATTTCATTTAGAAACAAGTGGTAGTTTTCTAGAATGCCAACTTAGATTCGGCAAGGATAAACAATGACGTGTTTAAGAATATGAAATATTCAAGTAAGTATGAAGTCTATCTTCCGTGTTTAATTGGATTGGTTCGTAGTAGTTAGACTTTGTTGCTTTGTGAATTTTGTTATCCAGGAATGTGATGGATACACTTTCCGATATCGAGAATTTAGGAAGGAGGATTTCTTCCCCATGATTGGAAGTGAGGATGTGTCTAGTAATTCTGATGATACAAGATTATCTGTTAGGCAAGTAAGAGGACTCATGAGAAATGATGTTTAAGCATTGCATGTTTATTGCAGCAGTGTATGAGGTTGTATGTGATGATTCTTGACAATATTCTAATTTATTCTAATTCAGAATAAGGACAAGAGGAGCAATTATACAGTGGATAGTAAGAATTGATAAATTGCGAATTTAGGTTTAAAGGAGTGAGTTTATGAGTATGTTGTTTCAGATGATGGTATAGGTAAATCCATCCATGGTAGATGTAGTTCTACAATGGGACTTTACGAAGTCGGTTGTGGAGATTGGAAACTGGTTGAGTGTAGTGGATTACGGCTGCATTGTTGAAAACGAAGTAAAGTGTTCGTTTAAAGAGAAGTTCAGTGAGAAGAGTTGTTGATAAGTAAATTGTAAGGATGGGTTGATTTGTGTGAATGGATATGCATCTTATACTTAATTGAGGATATTTAAGATGGTTAAATCTCTTGAAGGAAGGAAAAAGTTAATGACGAGTAGATTGCGTGTCATTGATAGCATGATAGTGAGATACCAGAGGAACTTGAGAAATTTTATTGCCAAACGGATATTAGATTGGTATTGAAGATGAGATAGAAAGAGATTTCATTGCGGAAATAGACGAACCATTATTTTTGTAAAAGTAAAAGATACTGTGTAATGAATCGTGGAGGTTCGTACCTCTTTGGCGAGATCAAAAGAGAGGAAGCTTTATGCAAATTGCCTAAGTACGAATTTTGGTTGAGTGAAGTAATTATCTTGGTCTTGCAGGTTATTATAGAAATTTCATGGAAGGATTTTCTAAGTTGGCAATATCGTTAACTAAGTTAATAAGAAAGGGACAAGCTTTTATTTGGGATTCCGATTGTGAGAAAGGATTCCAAGAATTGAAGAGAAGCTTGACTAGTGCTCTGATTTTGATTTTGTCAAATCCGACAAAGTCTTTTATTGTGTACTGTGATGCTTCAATGATGGGTTTAGGTGGTGTGTTGATGCAGAATCAGCAGGTAGTAGCTTATACTTCGAGACAAGTGGAAGTTCATGAGAGGGATTATCCGACTCACGATTTGGAATTAGCAGCTGTGGTATTCGTTTTGAAATTGTGTAGGCATTACTTGTATGGTTCTCGGTTCGAAGTGTTTAGCGATCATAAGAGTCTGAAGTAATCTCCTTGATCAAAAGGAACTCAATATGAGACAAATGAGATGGTTGGAATTTCTGAAAGACTATGATTTTGGTTTGAATTACCATCCTGGTAAGGCAAATGTTGTTGCTGATGCGTTGAGTAGGAAGTCCCTATATATGTCTATGCTGATGGTACGCGAATTAGATCTGATTGAGTAGTTTAGAGATTTAAGTCTTGTTTGTGAAAACACTCCTAATAGTGTTAAGGTCGGTATGTTGAAATTGACTAGTGGTATTCTGGATGAGATTAGATTTGGGCAGAAATCTAATGTTAGTTTGGTTGATAGATTGACTTGATCAACCAAGGTCAAGGACGTGATTTCCGGATTGATGAGAATGGATTGTTCGATGGAGAACTAGCTCAGTTGTATATTGAGAAAATATTTAGCTTGCATGGCGTTCTGTCTAGTATTGTGTCAGATAGAGATTCGAGGTTTACATCGAAATTCTGGGAAGGTTTGCAGAATGCTTTGGGTACTAAGCTAAGATTGAGTTCTGCTTATCATCCGCAGACAGATGGACAAACTGAGAGGACTATTCAGTCATTGGAGGACTTGTTGCATGCTTGTATGTTGGAAAAAGGTGGAGCTTGTGATAGTTATCTACCATTGATCGAGTTTGATGCTAGATATGATATGTTTATGAGAATTACTCATATGACTGGTATTGGCCGAGCTCTGAAGTCAAAGAAGTTGACTACGAGATTTATTGGTCCGTTTCAAATTACAGAAAGGATTGGAGAAGTTGTGTATCAGATTACTTTACCTCTGGAACTTGCTAATTTGAATGATGTATTCCATGTATCTCAGTTGAGGAGGTACGTTACAGATCCATCTCATGTGATTCAGGTAGATGATGTACAAGTACGGGATAACTTGACGGTTGAAACATTGCCTATGAGGATTGAGGATTGAGAAATGAAGCAATTGCGATGTAAAGAAATTGCATTTGAAAAGGTAGCTTGGGGAGGACCAGCAGGAGGAAATGTTACTCGGGAGCTAGAAAGTCAGATGAAAGAGTCTTACCTGAAGCTGTTGGCATAAGCTATGTTTTCGAGGACGAAAACTCTTTTAGTGGGGGAGAGTTGTAACACCCTATTATTTTGAAAATATTAAATTGGAACTTATTTGATTAATTTAAGTTTAATTAAATAAAAGAATTAATTAATTAGATTTTAAGAATTATTTAGTTTTGTGGATATTAAATAATTATTGAAGAGTTGGAATAATAAGTAATTGGTGTAACAACCCAAAATTTTAATTTAATTATTTAAGAGGATTTTAATTAATTTGGTAAATTAATTGGAATTTTATTAATTTAATATAATGAAGAGAATTATTTAAATTAATGAGAATTTGGAAAATTGGAGTTATTGGGCCTGATGTTGTTAGCAAGGAAGGGGGTGTACCAGAGTAATATTACTAGGTTGGTTTACTATTTTATTTTAAAAAAATAGGTTATTTGGAAAATAAGGAAAAAATAAAATCAAAACCTAAAGTTGGGAGAAGAGGAAAGAAAGTACGCGGAAAAGAAGAGCTCAAAGGTCACAAGGTTTATCGAAGTTGCCAGAATTATTAAGGTAAGGGGGGGGGGGGGGGGGGGGGGGGGGGGGGGGGAATCTCTCTTTTATCTCTGATTATGGGATTGTATATGGTTAAGGGTAGGATAAGTTTCCTAAATTCCTCATATTAGCATGATTGAAAGATTAGGGAAGAAATTAGATGATTGAATCCTAATTGTTTTTATGTGTGCCAATGTATTTGTTGTTGTTCATGATGGAATAGAGTTTGGGACATAAAAATATGAGAATTTGGTGTTTTGGATGTTAAAATCGTAGCAATTAAGGGTTGGAACTGTGCTAGAAATCGCAACAGAAAAACCCAGTTTCGCGTTGATCACCGGGCGAAGAATGCGTCGCTGGGCGAAAAGGCCTAAATTGTGCCACTTTTCTGTTTTAATCTCGCTGTGCGAAGAGATGCGTCGCCGCGCGAAAATGGGCAAATTATGCCATGTTGCTATTTTGGGTGCGCTGAACATTTTTCTAAATTTTTTCAAAACTTCAAATGTTTCTAATTTTTGAACCGTAGCTCCGAATTGAGTGCCGTTTGTGGCCACACGTTCAGAAAAATGTAAATGTTCTAAAATAAGGACTTTTGATATTCGAAAACTATTTTAATTTCAAAAGATCGTAAAATTCTCGATTAAACGTAAATCGAAATATAAACGTGTTACACTTGAATTGTGGTTGACAATGAGGGTAATATTGTTCTAGATTTATGTTGTGATCGTATTTTTCTTATTTTTCTTGTGTTATGGTTGTACCTTGATAGTCATAGTACTATAAGAGATAGTATGCGACTGGTTGTGTACAATGTGGATTTCTGTGTACGAAATAATAGTGAATTGTTATTTTGTGAAATCATGGTTGAGTATGTTTGCGTACATGTATTTGAATTATGGTTGATAATGAATACATGATTGATATGTTGTATCTTATGATTGTGATATTGCTGTATGTTATGGTTATGTCACTATGGGAGATAGTGTGTAACTAATGTCGTGAATATTGGAATTTGTGAAGCTATAATTAGAGAATTATGTTGTTGTTTAATTGTGATGAATATGATAATGTTGTGATTATTATTATATGAGAATGCACGAGTATGTTGGTGTCATACATTGCATTGTTGAGTCGTTTGTGGCTAATTCCCATTGTGCGGAATTAGTGGATTACAAAGGAGGCTGTGTCCATAGGGATGGATCAGTGTTATTGCCGGGTTCATAGGGATGAATCGGTGAAGATGTATGCCGTGTTCATAGGGGTGAATCGGTGGAGCAGAACTATGTTGTTCTGGAATTATGGTACCACATGCATAGAGTCATTTGGTCTCTTTGCATTATGATGTTGTTGTTACATTATAACATGAATGGGAGTTTCTCAATGTTATAATGGTGTTGCATAGAGTCATATGTCATTATGTTTGGAATGAATATGCTATTGCGTGAATGTGTTGTGATTGAGTGGTTGTTAATCTGACAATATGTTGATAGGGTGCTTAGATTATTTATGCTATTCTGATTATGTATGAGCTTATAATATTTGATAATTGATGATGTTTTCTCATCTTTACTGTGGTTAATATTTCAGATTGAGGAGTAGCTACTTAGACGCGGTAAGGATAGCATTTGGGGCTATCTCTTTTGTTTCGAGTCAGTCATGCTCTAATAGTGTAACACTGGGGGAACATATTCGTTGTTTTGAGTTGTATAACTCTATTTTATAATTATTGTTTGGATGATGTCGTTAAGGTTGAGACCTTAGACATATTTGATTTTATTGAGATCCCAGATGTTGAACAATGATTATCGCTGTGCTTTTAAAACATGATATATTATGATTATATGTTTTTAAGTTTCCCTTCAGTTAGCATGACATGCCAGGTGTATTTTAATGTGATGTTGTGACATCCTTGTGTATTCATGTTTTACTCCGAGTATTTATTTAATTATTCCGCGGGGCTAGAAGGGTGTTACAATAGTGGTATCAGAGCATAGTCGGTCATTGTGACCAGAGTCTTTGTGTTGTTTATTCCTTCGTATGCGACTAGTACAAGGTAACACTATCGGTCCTTCTGTTCTAATGAGATTTATAAATTGTGACTTCTCAGAACAATGGCTGGAAGAGGTAACGGAAGGAATGATGCGGCTATCGCTGAGGCTTTGGGAATGTTGGCGGGTGTGCTGGGATGAAACCCGAATGGAGATGGTATTGGTGTGGATAGGTAATTAGGAAATTTCTAGAGGAACAACCCTCCATTGTTCAAAGGAACGTTTGATCCCGAAGGCGCTCAGAAATGGCTGAAGGAGATCGAGAGGATCTTTAGGGTCATCAACTGTGCTGAAGAGCTAAAGGTGAGATATGGTACTCACATGCTGGCTGAGGAAGCTGATGATTGGTGGATTGCTACCAGAACAGAGATGGAGCAGGATGAAGTTGCACTGACTTGGGTTAATTTCCGAAGAGCTTTCCTGAGAAGGTACTTTCCTGAAGATGTTCGGGGAAGGAAAGAGATCGAATTCTTGGAACTCAAGCAGGGTAACATGTTTGTGAGTGAGTATGCTTCCAAGTTCACTGATTTGGCGAAGTATTATGCTCACTATAATAATGATGAGGCTGGGGAGTTCTCAAAGTGAATCAAGTTTAAGAACGGACTGAGAGATGAGATCAAGAAAGGTATCAGATATCAGCGAATTCGTAGGTTTTCTGATTTGGTTGATTGTAGCAGGATATTGGAAGAAGATATCAACAAGTCTAGGTCTTCTAGCTCTCGCGAGTCAGTTGACAAGAGGGGGAAACGACATATGGGTCGTGGTAAGCCGTATGGTCGGAATAATCAGAAACCTGGTGATGGTAAGAAGTCTAGTGGAGGAGACTCTAGTGCTTCTACTAGATGTTACAAGTGCGGTGAGTATGGACATCACAAGCATGAATGCAAGAGTGCTGAGGTGAAGTGTTTTACTTGTGGTAAGACTGGGCATTTGGCATCTGAGTGAAAGACTGTGACTTGCTACAACTGTGGAGAGCAGGGTCATATTTGTCCACAGTGTACCAAACCAAAGAAGGACCAATCTGGAGGAAAGGTTTTTGATTTGTCTGGGTCAGAGACTACTCCTGAAGATCGGTTGATTAAAGGTACGTGTTTTATTCGTGGCACACCTTTAATTGCGGTTATTGATACTGGAGCAACGCACTCGTTTATTTCTTTGGATTGTGCTGAAAGATTGAAGTTGGATATATCTGACATGAGGGGAAGTATGGTTATTGATACTCCTGCGCCGGGTTCAGTAACTACTTCACTTGTGTGTAGGAATTGTCTTATTGAGATTTTTGGTAGAGGTTTTAGTATGGATTTAGTATGCCTAC
Organism: Vicia faba; assembly: GCA_948472305.1. Lineage (NCBI taxonomy): Eukaryota > Viridiplantae > Streptophyta > Magnoliopsida > Fabales > Fabaceae > Vicia > Vicia faba. The sequence continues at coordinate 1,110,356,918 of OX451737.1, read as the reverse complement.
CATTAGAACAACTTTATATTATCCTTGTGATGAACAGGTTAGAATTCAACCGTGTTCATCTGAATTGTTTTGCAAAGACGGTTATATTTTCGGAAGCAGTTGGTGTGGAGAATTTGATTATGTCTGCTAAGCAAGTAAAGGAAGCTGTTAATGATGGTGCGGTAGTACTCATGTTACTTGCTTCGTTTGAAACAAATGGTAAAGCTGCGAGTGATGAATTACCGGTGGGTTGTGACTTTCCAGAAGTGTTTCCAGAAGATGTTAGTGAGTTGGCACCAGAGAGAGAAGTGGAGTTCGCTATTGATTTGATTCCTGGAACTAGTCTCGTATCGATGGCGCCGTATCGCATGTCGGCATCCGAGTTGGTCAAATTGAAGAGTCAATTGGAAGAGTTGTTGGAAAGAAGTTTATCGGACCAAATGTATCGCCGTGGGGAGCTCCGGTGTTGTTAGTAAAGAAGAAAGAAGGTTCTATGAGATTGTGTGTTGATTATCGGCAGTTGAACAAAGTGACTATCAAGAATCGATATCCATTCCCGAGGATTAATGATTTAATTTATCAGCTGATTGGAGCTTGTATGTTTAGTAAGATTAATCTGAGATCTGGATATCATCAGATTCGTGTCAAAGCGGAAGATATTCAGAAGACGGCATTTAGAACGAGGTATGGACATTATGGGTATTCTGTTATGCCGTTTGGGGTTACCAATGCACCTGGTGTTTTTATGGAGTATATGAACAAGATATTTCATCCTTATCTAGATCAATTTGTGGTGGTTTTCATCGACAATATTCTGATATATTCTAAGAGTGATGAAGAGCATGCGAAGCATCTTATAATTGTTTTAGAATTGTTGAAAGAGAAGTAATTATATGTGAAGTTATCCAAGTGTGAATTCTTGTTAAGTGAAGTAAGCTTTCTTGGTCATGTGGTTTCCAAGAATGGAATTGCTGTTGATCCTACGAAGGTAGAAGCGGTATCTCAGTGGGAGCCACCGAAGTCTGTTTCGAAAATTCATAGCTTCCTTGGTCTTGCAGGTTACTACAGAAAATTCATTGAAGGGTTTTCTAAGTTGGCATTACCGTTGACCAAGTTAACAAGAAAGGGTCAAGCTTTCATTTGGGATTCAGAGTGTGAAAAAGGATTCCAAGAGTTGAAGAGGAGGTTGACTAGTGTGCCTATTTTGATTTTACCGAATCTGACGGAATCGTTTGTCGTTTATTGTGATGCTTCACTGATGGGTTTAGGCGGTGTTTTGATGCAGAATCAACAAGTTGTGGCTTATGCTTCGATACAATTGAAAGTGCATGAGAGGAATTATCCGACTCATGATTTGGAGTTAGCAGCAGTAGTATTTGTTTTGAAATTGTGGAGGCATTACTTGTATGGTTCTCGATTTGAGGTGTTTAGCGATCATAAGAGTTTGAAATATCTATTTGATCAGAAAGAGCTCAATATGAGGTAGAGGAGATGTTTGGAATTCCTGAAAGATTATGAATTTGGTTTGAATTACCATCCTGGTAATGCAAATGTGGTTGCATATGCTTTGAGTAGGAAGTCATCGCATATGTCTATGTTGATGGTGTGAGAATTGGATTTGATTGAGCAATTCAGAGACTTGAGCTTAGTATGTGAGAACACTCATGTTAGTGTTAAACTTGGTATGCTGAAGTTGACTAGTGGTGTTCTTGATGAAATCAGAGAAGGTCAGAAATCTGATGTTGGTCTGGTTGATCGATTGACTTTGATTAACCAAGGTCAGGAAGGTGACTTCAGAATTAATGAGAATGGTGTTATGAAATTTGGAAATCGAGTTTGTGTTCTAGATGTTCCTGAGCTTAAGAAGAGTATTCTTGAAGAAGGACATTGAAGCGGGTTGAGTATTCATCCTGGTGCTACTAAAATGTATCATGATCTGAAAAAGTTATTTTGGTGGCCTGGAATAAAAAAGGAGATATCAGAGTTTGTTTATGCTTGTCTGATTTGTCAAAAGTCGAAGATTGAACATCAGAAGCTGTATGGGTTTATGCAACCATTGTTCATTCCTGAATGGAAATGGGACAGCATATCGATGGATTTCGTATCTGGTTTACCGAGGACAGTTAAGAACAGTGAGGCTATTTGGGTTATTATGGACAGATTGACGAAATCTGCTCATTTTATACCAGTAAGGATGGATTATCCGATGGAGAAAGTAGCTCAATTCTATATTGAGAAGATAGTTTGCTTGCATGGTATTCCGTCTAGTATTGTGTCGGATAGAGATCCGAGGTTTACATCAAGGTTCTGGGAAGGTTCGCAGAAAGCTTTAGGTACTAAGCTGAGATTGAGTTCTGCTTATCATCCGCAGACAAATGGTCAAACTGAGAGGACGATTCAGTCATTGGAAGATTTGTTGCGTGCATGTGTGTTGGAAAAAGGTGGAGCTTGGGATAGTTACTTACCTTTGATTGAGTTCACCTACAACAACAGTTTTCATTCGAGTATTGGTATGGCCCCGTTTGAGGCGTTGTATGGTAGGAGATGTCGTACGCCGCTGTGTTGGTATGAATCAGGTGAGAGTGCAGTGATTGGACCTGAGGTTGTGCAAAAAACTACGGAAAAGATCAAAATGATCCAAGAGAAGATGAGAGCTTCTCAGAGTCGTCAGAAGAGCTATCATGATAAGAGAAGGAAGACTCTTGAATTCAGTGCAGGAGATCATGTGTTTATGCGTGTTACTCCGATGACGGGTATTGGTCGAGCTTTGAAGTCCAAGAAATTGACGCCGAGATTTATTGGTCCGTTTCAGATTACAGAGAGAATTGGAGAAGTGGCTTATCGGATTGCTTTACCGCCGACACTTTCCAATTTGCATGATGTGTTTCATGTATCTCAGCTGAGGAGATATATTGCGGATCCTTCACATGTGATCCAAGTGGACGATGTGCAGGTAAGAGACAATTTGACTGTGGAAAATTTACCAATGAGAATTTAAGATCGAGAAGTAAAGCAACTCAGAGGTAAAGAAATCGCTTTAGTTAAAGTGGCTTGGGGAGGACCAGCAGGTGGAAATGTGACTTGGGAACTAGAGAGTCAAATGAAGGACTCTTATCCAGAACTGTTCGTTTGAGGTGCGTTTTCGAGGACGAAAACTATTCTAGTGGGGGAGAGTTGTAACAACCCAAAATTTTAATTTAATTATTTAAGAGGATTTTAATTAATTTGGTAAATTAATTGGAATTTTATTAATTTAATATAATGAAGAGAATTATTTAAATTAATGAGAATTTGGAAAATTGGAGTTATTGGGCCTGATGTTGTTAGCAAGGAAGGGGGTGTACCAGAGTAATATTACTAGGTTGATTTACTATTTTATTTTAATAAAATAGGTTATTTGGAAAATAAGGAAAAAAGATAATCAAAACCTAAAGTTGGGAGAAGAGGAAAGAACGTACGAGGAAAAGAAGAGCTCAAAGGTCACAAAGTTTATCGAAGTTGCCAGAATTATCAAGGTAAGGGGGGGGGGGGGGGGGGGGAATCTCTCTTTTATCTCTGATTATGGGATTGTATATGGTTAAGGGCAAGATAAGTTTCCTAAATTCCTCATATTAGCATGATTGAAAGATTAGGGAAGAAATTAGATGATTGAATCCTAATTGTTTTTATGTGTGCCAATGTATTTGTTGTTGTTCATGATGGAATAGAGTTTGGGACATAAAAATATGATAATTTGGTGTTTTGGATGTCAAAATCGTAGCAATTAAGGGTTGGAACTATGCTGGAAATCGCAACAGAAAAATCCAGTTTCGCGTTGATCGCCGGGCGAAGGATGCGTCGCCGGACGAAGAGGCCTAAATTGTGCCACTTTTCTGTTTTAATCTCGCTGGGCGAAGAGATGCGTCGCCGGGCGAAAATGGGCAAATTCTGCCATGTTGCTATTTTGGGTGCGCTGAACATTTTTCTAAAAATTTTCAAAACTTCAAATGTTTCTAATTTTTGAACCGTAGCTCCGAATTGAGTGCCGTTTGTGGCCACACGTTCAGAAAAATGTAAATTTTCTAAAATAAGGACTTTTGATATTCGAAAAATATTTTAATTTCAAAAGATCGTAAAATTCTCGATTAAACATAAATCGAAATATAAACGTGTTACACTTGAATTGTGGTTGACAATGAGGGTAATAATGTTCTAGATTTATATTGTGATCGTATTTTTCCTGTTTTACTTGTGTTATGGTTGTACCTTGATAGTCATAGTACTATAAGAGATAGTATGTGACTGGTTGTGTACAATGTGGATTTCTGTGTACGAAATAATAGTGAATTGTTATTTTGTTAAATCATGGTTGAGTATGTTTGCGTACATGTATTTGAATTATGGTTGATAATGAATACATGATTGATATGTTGTATCTTATGATTGTGATATTGCTGTATGTTATGGTTATGTCACTATGGGAGATAGTGTGTAACTAATGTCGTGAATATTGGAATTTGTGAAGTTATAATTAGAGAATTATGCTGTTGTTTAATTGTGATGAATATGATAATGTTGTGATTATTATTATATGAGAACGCACGAGTATGTTGGTGTCATACATTGCATTGTTGAGTCGTTTGTGGCTAATTCCCATTGTACGGAATTAGTGGATTACAAAGGAGGCTGTGTCCATAGGGATGGATCAGTGTTATTGCCGGGTTCATAGGGATGAATCGGTGAAGATGTATGCCGTGTTCATAGGGATGAATCGGTGGAGCAGAACTATGTTGTTCTGGAATTATGGTACCACATGCATAGAGTCAGTTGGTCTCTTTGCATTATGATATTGTTGTTGCATTATAACATGAAAGGGAGTTTCTCAATGTTATAATGGTGTTGCATAGAGTCATATGTCATTATGTTTGGAATGAATATGCTATTGCGTGAATGTGTTGTGATTGAGTGGTTGCTAATCTGACAATATGTTGATTGGGTGCTTAGATTATTTATGCTATTCTGATTATGTATGAGCTTATAATCTTTGATAATTGATGATGTTTTATCACCCTTACTGTGGTTAATATTTCAGATTGAGGAGTAGCTACTTAGACGCGGTAAGGATAACATTTGGGGCTATCTCTTTTGTTTCGAGTCAGTCATGCTCTGATAGTGTAACACTGGGGGAACATATTCGTTGTTTTGAGTTGTATAACTCTATTTTATAATTATTGTTTGGATGATGTCGTTAAGGTTGAGACCTTAGACATATTTGATTTTATTGAGATCCCAGATGTTGAACAATGATTATCGCTGTGCTTTTAAAACATGATATATTATGATTATATGTTTTTAAGTTTCCCTTCAGTTAGCATGACATGCCAGGTGTATTTTAATGTGATATTGTGACATCCTTGTGTATTCATGTTTTACTCTGAGTATTTATTTAATTATTCCGCGGGGCTAGAAGGGTGTTAGAATAGTGGTATCAGAGCATAATCGGTCATTGTGACCAGAGTCTTTGTGTTGTTTATTCCTTCGTATGCAACTAGTACAAGGTAACACTGTCGGTACTTCTGTTCTAATGAGATTTATAAATTGTGACTTCTCAGAACAATGGCTAGAAGAGGTAACAAAAGGAATGATGCGGCTATCGCTGAGGCTTTCGGAATGCTGGCGGGTGTGATGGGAGGTAAACCGAATGAAGATGGTATTGGTGTGGATAGGTAATTAGGAAATTTCCAGAGGAACAACCCTCCATTGTTCAAAGGAACGTTTGATCCCGAAGGCTCTCAGAAATGGCTGAAGGAGATCGAGAGGATCTTTAGGGTCATCAACTGTGCTGAAGAGATAAAGGTGAGATATGGTACTCACATGCTGGTTGAGGAAGCTGATGATTGGTGGATTGCTACCAGAACTGAGATGGAGCAGGATGAAGTTGCGCTGACTTGGGATAATTTCCGAAGAGCTTTCCTAAGAAGGTACTTTCCTGAAGTTGTTCGGAGTAGGAAAGAGATCTAATTCTTGGAACTCAAGCAGGGTAACATGTCTGTGAGTGAGTATGCTTCCAAGTTCACTGATTTGGCGAAGTATTATGCTCACTATAATAATGATGAGGATGGGGAGTTCTCAAAGTGAATCAAGTTTTAGAACGGACTGAGAGATAAGATCAAGAAAGGTATCAGATATCAGCGGATTCATAGGTTTTCTGATTTGGTTGATTGCAGCAGGATATTGGAAGAAGATATCAACAAGTATAGGTCTTCTAGCTCTCGCGAGTCGGTTGACAAGAGGGGGAAACGACATATGGGTCGTGATAAGCTGTATGGTCGAAATAATCAGAAACCTGGTGATGGTAAGAAGTCTAGTGGAGGAGACTCTAGTGCTTCTACTACATGTTACAAGTGCGGTGAGTATGGACATCGCAAGCATGAATGCAAGAGTGCTGAGGTGAAGTGTTTTACTTGTGGTAAGACTGGGCATTTGGCATCTGAGTGAAAGACCGTGACTTGCTACAACTGTGGAGAGTAGGGTCATATTCGTCCACAATGTACCAAACCAAAGAAGGACCAATCTGGAGGAAAGTTTTTTGCTTTGTCTGGGTCAGAGACTACTCCTGAAGATCGATTGATTAAAGGTACGTGTTTTATTCGTGGCACACCTTTAATTGCGGTTATTGATACTGGAGCAACGCACTCGTTTATTTCTTTGGATTACACTGAAAGATTGAAGTTGGATATATCTGACATGAGGGGAAGTATGGTTATTGATACTCCTGCGTCGAGTTCAGTAACTACTTCACTTGTGTGTAGGAATTGTCCTATTGAGATTTTTGGTAGAGGTTTTAGTATGGATTTAGTATGCCTACCATTAGAACAACTTTATATTATCCTTGGGATGAACTGGTTCGAATTCAACCGTGTTCATCTGAATTGTTTTGCAAAGACGATTATATTTTCGGAAGCAGTTGGTGTGGAGAATTTGATTATGTCTGCTAAGCAAGTAAAGGAAGCTGTTAATGATGGTGCGGTAGTACTCGTGTTACTTGCTTCGTTTGAAGCCAATTGTAAAGCTGCGAGTGATGAATTACCGGTGGTTTGTGACATTCTAGAAGTGTTTCCAGAAGATGTTAGTGAGTTGCCACCAGAGAGAGAAGTGGAGTTCGCTATTGATTTGATTCCTGGAACTAGTCATGTATCGATGGCGCCGTATCGCATGTCGACATCCGAGTTGGTCGAATTGAATAGTCAATTGGAAGAGTTGTTGGAAAAGAAGTTTATTCAACCAAGTGTATCGCCGTGGGGAGATCCGATGTTGTTAGTAAAGAAGAAAGAAGGTTCTATGAGATTGTGTGTTGATTATCGGCAGTTGAACAAAGTGACTATCAAGAATCGGTATCCATTATCGAGGATTGATGATTTAATGGATCAGCTGGTTGGAGCTTGTATGTTTAGTAAGATTGATTTGAGATCTGGATATCATCAGATTCGTGTCAAAGCGGAAGATATTCAGAAGTCTGCGTTTAGAACGAGGTATGGACATTATGAGTATTCTGTTATGCCGTTTGGGGTTACTAATGCACCTGGTGTTTTTATGGAGTATATGAACAAGATATTTCATCCTTATTTAGATCAATTTGTGGTGGTTTTCATCGACGATATTCTGATATATTCTAAGAGTGATGAAGAGCATGCGAAGCATTTTAGAATTGTTTTAGAATTGTTGAAAGAGAAGAAATTGTATGCGAAGTTATCCAAGTGTGGAATCTTGTTAAGTGAAGTAAGCTTTCTTGGTCATGTGATTTCCAAGAATGAAATTGCTGTTGATCCTACGAAGGTAGAAGCGGTATCTCAGTGGGAGCCACCGAAGTCTGTTTCGAAAATTCATAGCTTCCTTGGTCTTGCAGGTTACTACAGAAAATTCATTGAAGGGTTTTCGAAGTTGGCATTACCGTTGACCAAGTTAACAAGAAAGGGTCAAACTTTCATTTGGGATTCAGAGTGTGAAAAAGGATTCCAAGAGTTGAAGAGGAGGTTGACTAGTGCGCCTATTTTGATTTTGCCGAATCCGACGGAATCGTTTGTCGTTTATTGTGATGCTTCACTGATGGGTTTAGGCGGTGTTTTGATGCAGAATCAGCAAGTTGTGGCTTATGCTTCGAGACAATTGAAAGTGCATGAGAGGAATTATCCGACTCATGATTTGGAGTTAGCAGCAGTGGTATTTGTTTTGAAATTATGGAGGCATTACTTGTATGGTTCTCGATTTGAGGTGTTTAGCAATCATAAGAGTTTGAAATATCTCTTTGATCAGAAAGAGCTCAATATGAGGTAGATGAGATGGTTGGAATTTCTGAAAGATTATGATTTTGGTTTGAATTACCATCCTGGTAATGCAAATGTGGTTGCATATGCTTTGAGTAGGAAGTCATCACATATGTCTATGTTGATGGTGCGAGAATTGGATTTGATTGAGCAATTCAGAGACTTGAGCTTAGTATGTGAGAACACTCATGTTAGTGTTAAACTTGGTATGCTGAAGTTGACTAGTGGCGTTCTTGATGAAATCAGAGAAGGTCAGAAATCTGATGTTGGTCTGGTTGATCGATTGACTTTGATTAACCAAGGTCAGGAAGGTGACTTTAGAATTGATGAGAATGGTGTTATGAAATTTGGCAATCGAGTTTGTGTTCCGGATGTTCCTGAGCTTAAGAAGAGTATTCTTGAAGAAGGACATCAAAGCGGGTTGAGTATTCATCCTGGTGCTACTAAAATGTATCATGATCTGAAAAAGTTATTTTGGTGGCCTGGAATGAAAAAGGAGATATCAGAGTTTGTTTATGCTTGTCTGATTTGTCAAAAGTCGAAGATTGAACATCAGAAGCCGTATGGGTTTATGCAACCATTGTTCATTCCTGAATGGAAATGGGACAGCATATCGATGGATTTCGTATCTGGTTTACCGAGGACAATTAAGAACTGTGAGGCTATTTGGGTTATTGTGGACAGATTGACGAAATCTGCTTATTTTATACCAGTAAGGATGGATTATCCGATGGAGAAAGTAGCTCAATTGTATATTGAGAAGATAGTTTGCTTGCATGGTATTCTGTCTAGTATTGTGTCGGATAGAGATCTGAGGTTTACATCAAGGTTCTGGGAAGGTTTGCAGAAAGCTTTAGGTACTAAGTTGAGATTGAGTTCTGCTTATCATCCGCAGACAAATGGTCAAACTGAGAGGACAATTTAGTCGTTGGAATATTTGTTGCGTGCTTGTGTGTTGGAAAAAGGTGGAGCTTGGGATAGTTACTTACCTTTGATTGAGTTCACCTACAACAACAATTTTCATTCGAGTATTAGTATGGCTCCGTTTGAGGCGTTGTATGGTAGGAGATGTCGTACGCCGTTGTGTTGGTATGAATCAGGTGAGAGTGCAGTGATTGGACCTGAGATTATACAACAAACTACGGAAAAGATCAAAATGATCCAAGAGAAGATGAGAGCTTCTCAGAGTCGTCAGAAGAGATATCATGATAAGAGAAGGAAGACTCTTGAATTAAGTGCAGGAGATCATGTGTTTATGCGTGTTACTCCGATGACGGGTATTGGTCGAGCTTTGAAGTCCAAGAAATTGACGCCGAGATTTATTGGTCCGTTTCAAATTACAGAGAGAATTGGAGAAGTGGCTTATCAGATTGCTTTACCGCCGACACTTTCCAATTTGCATGATGTGTTTCATGTATCTCAGCTGAGGAGATATATTGCGGATCCTTCACATGTGATCCAAGTGGACGATGTGTAGGTAAGAGACAATTTGACTGTGGAAACTTTACCAATGAGAATTTAAGATCGAGAAGTAAAGCAACTCAGAAGTAAAGAAATCGCTTTAGTTAAAGTGGCTTGGGGAGGACCAGCAGGTGGAAATGTGACTTGGGAACTGGAGAGTCAAATGAAGGACTCTTATCCAGAACTGTTCGTTTGAGGTACATTTTCGAGGACGAAAACTATTCTAGTGGGGGAGAGTTGTAACAACCCAAAATTTTAATTTAATTATTTAAGAGGATTTTAATTAATTTGGTAAATTAATTGGAATTTTATTAATTGAATATAATGAAGAGAATTATTTAAATTAATGAGAATTTGGAAAATTGGAGTTATTGGGCCTAATGTTGTTAGCAAGGAAGGGGGTGTACCAGAGTAATATTACTAGGTTGATTTACTATTTTATTTTAATAAAATAGGTTATTTGGAAAATAAGGAAAAAAGATAATCAAAACCTAAAGTTGGGAGAAGAGGAAAGAACGTTCGAGGAAAAGAAGAGCTCAAAGGTCACAAAGTTTATCGAAGTTGCTAAAATTATCAAGGTAAAGGGGGGGGGGGGGGGGGGGGGGATCTCTCTTTTATCTTTGATTATGTGATTGTATATGGTTAAGGGTAGGATAAGTTTCCTAAATTCCTCATATTAGCATGATTGAAAGATTAGGGAAGAAATTAGATGATTGAATCCTAATTGTTTTTATGTGTGCCAATGTATTTGTTGTTGTTCATGATGGAATAGAGTTTGAGACATAAAAATATGAGAATTTGGTGTTTTGGATGTCAAAATCGTAGCAATTAAGGGTTGAAACTGTGCTGGAAATCGCAGCAGAAAAACCAAGTTTCGCGGTGATCGCCGGGCGAAGGATGCGTTGCCGGGCGAAAAGGCCTAAATTGTGCCACTTTTCTGTTTTAATCTCGCTGGGCAAAGAGATGCGCCGCCGGGCGAAAATGGGCAAATTCCGCCATGTTGCTGTTTTGGGTGCGCTGGACATTTTTCTAAAATTTTTCAAAACTTCAAATGTTTGTAATTTTTGAACCGTAGCTCCGAATTGAGTGCCATTTGTGGCCACACGTTCAGAAAAATGTAAATTTTCTAAAATAAGGACTTTTGATAGCATTTGGGGCAATCTCTTTTGTTTCGAGTCAGTCATGCTCTGATAGTGTAACACTGGGGGAACGTATTCGTTGTTTTGAGTTGTATAACTCTATTTTATAATTATTGTTTGGATGATGTCGTTAAGGTTGAGACCTTAGAAATATTTGATTTTATTGAGATCCCAGATGTTGAACAATGATTATCGCTGTGCTTTTAAAACATGATATATTATGATTATATGTTTTTAAGTTTCCTTTCAGTTAGCATGACATGCCAGGTGTATTTTAATGTGATGTTGTGACATCCTTGTGTATTCATGTTTTACTCTGAGTATTTATTTAATTATTCCGCGGGGCTAGAAGGGTGTTACAATTGAGCCTGAGTAGTGAGAAGCAATGAGGAGGTGCAAGTTAGTAAGGTCTACTAACTTTGTTTTATTTTATTTGGTTTAAATAAGAAATAAGGAGAAAAAGGAAAAGAGAAACAAATTTGGAGAAACTCAGTGTACGTGAAAAGAGAACGAGAAAGTGAGAAGAGAAGCATTTGGGAGAAAGCTCAAGAACTCAAGGATTCAAGAATTCAAAGAATTGACCAAGGTAATGGGGATTCTTGTTTGATTATTGGGTATTATCTATTTAGGAATAATATGAATGGATTGGGTAGGTTAGGTTCCCCGAATTTGAAACATTAAGGTTTAGGAATTTGACCCTAATTGATGAAATTGATCATATCTAAGGTTATAGTGTTGTTAGATATTGATATGTTATGTTGGGATTGCATTATATTGATGTTTCTGGAACAATTTTGGTGATATATGAGGTTTGGGGTGATTTGATTGGGTTTAGGGAACTCTGTTTTGCTGTAAAATTACAATTTTTTTGGGTTTTGAACGCGTGTAACCGGTTTTCAATTATGCAACAACCGGTTACAGCTCAAACATAAGTGTTTTGGCATTTCCAGAAGGGTTGTGTAACCGATTGTCATTTATGCAACAACCGGTTACCACTGTGTCTTTTAGAAAATTATTTAATCTTTGAAAATTCATATTTTCCAAACTGTAAATCCGTTTTGAGCACCGTTTTGAGCGTTGGAATGGTAATTGAGTGTACTATTTGATAAAGTAGATTAATAGGAAGTATCTCTATTTTATTTTGTAATTTTTGGTTAAATTCCACATAGGTGTGGTTTGTTACCAATGTGTGTTTTTATAACATATTTTCTAAGACTATTTCTAACGTATCTTTTAAACCGTAAGTCCGTTTTACGCGTCGTTTTCGGAGTTGGGTCTTAAATAAAATTCTTTATTTAATAAAAATGAAAAATGGGATGTATTCCAATTTTACTTTTAAAAATCCTAATTTTCTTGACTATGTCGTTTTTGAATCGTTTTACATTTCTTTGTAAAGTTGTACATAAATGTTATTTTGTTATGGTGTTATAATACACTTGGGATTGTTGTTGAATAATGATAAATGTACTATCATGATATTGTTATTATTGTTGATGATTGACGATGCATTATTATTGGTTGAACGTAATTTCATTGATGTATGTTGATTGATATGATATACGTTGTTATCATATTGTTGTTGTTGTTGATGATTGACGATGCATTACTATTGGTTGAACGTAATTGCATTGATGTATGTTGATTGATATGATATACGTTGTTATTATATTGTTGTTGTTGTTGATGATTGATGATGCATTATTATTGGTTGAACGTAATTGCATTGATGTATGTTGATGTTGGTTGATATGATATATGTTGTTATCATATTGTTGTTGTTGTTGATGTTGATATAGCATGCTTTAAAGTTGTGCATGCATTACATATCACATGTTGATTTCTCTAATTCCCATTGTGTGGAATTAGGGATGTGGCCAATATACGTGACCTGAGTGGTAAATAGGGCGTTGAGGTGGTAGTTGTGTCCTAGTTGTGAACAGAATGGTGAGTTGGTAGTCGTGACCCGAGTGGTAAATGGGGCGGTGAGGTGAATTTAATTCACAATGGTACCACATGCATAGAGTCTAGTTGCATTAAGTTTATGCATTATTATAACATGAATGGATGAATTCTAATGTTATGATGATATTTGTGTGTTTTCTGATAACTTGATGTTATGAATGTTGTGGTGATGATTTGTGAATCTGAAATGTTGTGAATAGAGTGATGTAATTTGCTTATGAAGTTCTGTTATTTTATAAACTTATAATGCTTAATAATTATGATGAAATCTCACCCTTACTGTTGACAATTTCAGATTGAAGATAGCTGCTTAGGCGTATCTGGTGAGGATGGCTTGAAAAGCTATTCTCTTAGTGTTGAGTCCGATCATGCTCTGATTGTAACACTAGGGGACTACGTTGTCTTAGAATTATTAAGAACTCTTTTGAATTGGTTTATGTTTTCTGGATAATGGTTGTTGTTTTAAGGCTAAGACCTTTTATTGAAATTGATGTTATTTGATTATCCAATGAGTTGATTGATCTTCCGCTGTATTATAAACATATTTTAAATTGTTTATTAAATTAGAGGTTTAATTCCTCAGTGGAGCATGACAGGTGAAATGTTTTTTGAAAAGTGTTGTGACATCCTTTAAATGGTTGTACTCTGATTTTATAATTTTATCTGTTTTCTCGGGGTTTTAGAAGGGTGTTACACCATCGGGAAATCCTACTAGTAAGAGCATGTTTATCAAGGATATATTTGATTAGATCCATTCGAGAGATCAACCAAGTTGTATGATTCACCACGTGATGACAAAGGAGTCTAGCGGACCATGCAAGTGCACAACAAGTTTTCTTCAACATTGAATACCGAGATTCGCAGTTCGTGAATTTGTTGCTCAGATAATAAATTGCATGTTATTTCTTACTAGTCTCATCTTGTTGACCTAGGACACATCATATAAATTCATCTAAGACTGTAAGATACATGACTAATGGTCGTCCTCCAACAGGAGACAACAAAACCAGAGGTTTTTGCAGATAATCCTTGATACTATCGAAGGCTTTCTGAAAATCCTCATTCTACACAATTGCTTGATCCTTTCTCAACAACTTGAAAATAGGAGCACATGTTACAGTCTAATGAGATATAAACTTGGATATGTAGTTCAACCTTCCTAGAAAACCATGAACTTGCTTTTTCCGTTTTAGGGGCATGCGTATCTTTGATGGCTTTAACTTTGTCAGGGTCAACTTCAATTCCCCTCTAACTGACGATGAAGCCTAGAAATTTCCCATAACGGACCCCAAAGGTACATTTATTGGGGTTAAAGCGGAGTCTATATTTCCTCAAGTGCTTGAAGAAATTCTACAGGTGATCAATGTGCTCATCTTCCGTATGATATTTGGCTATCATGTCGTTGACATATACTTCAATCTCTTTGTGCATTATGTCATGTAAAAAGGTCGCCATCGCCCTCTAGTAGGTAACATCCGTGTTCTTTAAACCAAAGGGCATCACTTTGTAGCAGAATGTTCCCTAGGGGGTGAAGGACATAGTTTTTTCCATGTCATTTTGCGCCATCTCTATTTCATTGTAACCGGATAAACCGTCTATAAATGAAAAACACTGAGCTTTGTAGTGTTATCAACCAATAGAACAATATGAGGCAGAGGGAAATCATCATTCGGACCCACCTTGTTCAGATCTCTGTAGTCTACACACATACAGACTTTCCCATCTTTCTTGGGCACCAAAACAATATTTGTAACCCATTTAGGATATATGAAAGTGACAAGGAAACCAACATCAATTTGTTTATGTACCTCCTCTTTGATTTTCAACGCCATGTCTGGATGAGTCCTCCTCAACTTCTGTTTGACAGGCGGGCATTCTGGCTTTAACGACAACTTATGCTCAATAATATTTCTATCTAACCCAGGCATATATTGGTATGACCAAGCAAATACAACCATATATGCCTTCAACATCTCTGTTATCTTACTCTTGACATCATCACTAAGTAGTTCCCTAATCCGAACTTCTCTTTTGACCTCCTCAGAGCCCAAATTGACAAGTTCCATGGGTTCCTTATAGGGTTGGAGAGCCTTGGCATCACGCCCTAGCAGCCTGGTAATCTCTTTTGGAATTGCATCATCTGCATCCTTAGCCTCAACTTCATACATAGGGAGTTCAAAGTTATATGAGGATGGAGGGTCATTGTATTCAACATTGGGTTGTTTGTTTATTAATCTACACATGATTTATGATTTTTCTTAAAGACTGACCAATAAATGTGCATATGCAGATTTTGAAATTCATTTCCCTTTTCTTTTTGAAAGGTTATTTTTAAGTACCATTTTCTTTTAAAAAAATAAGCAAAAAGGAAAAAGACACAATTGAAAACAAAATGAACTTTTATTAATGATAGTAAAAGTGCAACAATGTGTGGTCCGTACAAGAAATACAACTCCATCTTGGGCAAAATAGAGTGTGATTATTTTGAAAGAGAAAGAAAATAAAATGCAAAAACATCAAGATTACTCTGAAATATGCATGACTGAAGGTATAGCAACCAAAGTCCAGTTGTAGGAAGCCCTGCTATCAACCTCTTTATGCGTAACAAAGCTTGGAATATCGAAAGCATCATCAAATTGAATTGCATAGAGCTCTTGCACAAATCCCCCAATACGGAAGGAATCTGAAATCAACTTTTCTTCAGAAATATTCTCTGAGCATTCTTATGAGAGTAGGCTTTGAAGCTTAGACCACTACGGGTTATATTATCGGGCAATTGTATAAGCTTTCCCCAACCTTGGGCATCTCTACTCTCCACATCCTACTGCACATCATTAAGAGAAGCAATAGAAGTACCAGTCTTCACGTAAAAAACAATGTTCTCAATACGGATTGCATTAGCTATCTCTAGTCCTTGGAACTGGGTATCCGTCGCATCATATTTGATATCAACATATCTATATGCATCCAGAATCTCACCATCAGAACCTCCTTTCCATACACAATATTCAATCGCTCGTTTTTTATAAACTTCATCCTCTAATGAAGAGTAGAAGTTACTACCCCTACATCATGTATCCAAGGTCTACCCAACAGACAACAGTGCCCTAGATTTATCTCCATCACTTGAAACAAGATCCAGAACACTTAAGGACCTATCTTGATTGGCAACACAACCTCTCTCATAACAGTCCTACGAGAGCCGTCAAACTCTTTTACCACGACATCAATTATATGCAACTAAGTACCAGTGTAAAGCAACTTTGACAAATTAATCTTAGTGATTACATATAAAGATGATCTTGTGTCCACCAAGACATGAGACAAGGATTCTTTTTGTCACTTATTCAAGATGTACAATGCCATATTGTGCTTCTTCCCCTGTTTACTGTGGAAATTGGTAAACAAACGCTGACCTTCCTAGAGTCTCGCGACTGAGGGTTACGCACAAGACCGGTCAGTTGATCTTAAGACGTATGCCGAGTGAAGAGGATGGCGAGTTCGATCGACTGTGTCAACGAACACAATCCTGTCGAATTCGCCAGAGTTTTCCACAAGTGTTCCTAGTGCTCTGCTGACGCTCGTGGTCAACTGAGAACGCTGACCATTGGGCGCCTTATGCCTGGCTGCTCGTGGCCGACACAAAGGCTCTGACTGGCTGATATGATGGTTTGTGACAACGGTTTGACACAAAAGGCACCATGAGTCTGGCATCTCGTGGCCGACGACGGGTTTGGGACCAACACAATAGTTAGAGAAAAAGATAGTGGTGTCTTAAAGACGAAACGAAATGATAAACAAAGGTTTAAACGAAGGTAAATTGCATTGAAAGATAAATGTCGTGATTCATATTACATTGGCATTCTTTTGACTTTGTGACTCCTGACGCTCAGATATGAGAGTTTTGCAGAATGTTGGTAGTAAAAATGAACACACCTAAACTACAAGTGAAATTCACTATTTATAGTCCTATGAAATAACTGAAAAACTAAGTCTTTATTTATGCACACGATCTCCACTATCTGGAAATAACTGCTCCTGGTTTCTCACTACTACCAAGACACCGAACACATTCACGTAACCGCTCCCACGTTCTGCTTGATTTTCAAATATTTCCCGCCTTAGCCTGCACCCTTCAAATTGATTAAGACATTTCGTTCGACTGGCAGCTCTGGTCGACCTCGACCAACCAACTTGTCTGCCTAGTCGACTTAGCATCCGTTCGACGCGATCTTGCTTGATCTTTCCAGTCGGTTTGGCTACTTGTCTCAAAATCTCTCCCAAAAGATCCTTCCATAAGGTTGATTTCTCTTCATTACCTACCCTCCGATTTTCCAGGGTACCAAAATGCCCCCCAGAGATGCCCTTTTCGATTTTCCTTCAAAAAAAGAGATAAGGGTATCTTTGAACCTTTCCACTTATGTCGACCCCTCAGTGCTTTAGTCGTCGGTCTAGAGGCCCATTCCTCAACACTATTCTCCATGTGCTCTGACGTCACGCTATGCTGATAGCGTATCACACCGATCTTACCGGGACGTGCGCCCATTTAATGCAGCTCATCATTGAGTCCCCTTGGACGGGACGTGTCCCACTCCCTAGCTTCTCTCTCCGCACGTGTCAGTTGAGGTGTCCTGTTTCTCTCCGAAAAAACTGAACCGTTTCCATTTCTTTTTCTTTTATTCTTTATTTTTTTTCTCTTTCCCCTTCTCCCTTCCTATAAAATAGGTTTTTCTCCCTCATTTGAACTTTTCAGCTCTTATCATCCTCATTCCCAGCAAACGGTAACCCTAAAATCACACTGTTCTTCATCTTCTCTCTTTTCTCCATGAACAATGACGAAATCTTCTGCTTCCGCTAAGACTGTTGTCTCTGATGCTGTATACGAACTCGAACCGAACACGATGGCTAGTAAGGAATATGTCCCTGAACCCCCTCTAGAAGCTGAGAAGACAAAGATATGGAAATCACAGGTATTGATTCCCTTCAATCTTTCTGGTAGAAATCTGGATTTTATGGGTCCGATCCCTGTTGAGAAGCCAACTGACATTGCTATGATGGACGAGGAATCCTTTTTTCCCACCAGATTGGTGACTAAACCACTCATCTCTCTTGCTGCTCCTCTTTCTCTCCAATATGTTGATCGAAATTTCAGGGCGGCTCCTCCTATGGGTTGCCCTAGGTTTGGCGCATGGAAAGCGCTGTTGGCTCCTTTCAGACAAGCTCAGTGGGACCAACTTGGTATTTTGACGTTGCTCAACTATGCTTGTGCTGGTCAGCCTTATTCCCGTGGCATGCTGCTCGCTGCCATGCATTTCTGGGAAGGGTCGACCAACACCTTCCATACTAGGTGTGGGATGATTACCCCCACTTTGACTGACGTAGCTGTTCTTACTAGGCTGAAGCCGACGTGCCCACACTTTATTCTCAAGGAGGTCGACCTCATCGAGCTGGAATTCCACGTCGGTGAGTCTCGTAAGCCGACCTACTCAAACTTCATCAATCACCACTTCGGGTCTGGCCCAGTCACCGACGAAGAGCACGTCGCTTTCTTCACCTTCTGGTTGTCTCGTTACGTTTTTTGCTCGCGCTCCATGCAAGTGGCCAAGTACTAATCTTATTTGGCTACTGAACTTCACCGTGGCAAGAACGTGGCCCTGGGCCAAATGCTCCTGGCCAGTTTATATGAAGCTCTGACCAATGGTGTCAGCCAGATCAGGAATTACAATCCCAACAGCTCTACTAAAAAGAATGTGCTGTTTCACGGACCCCTCTGGCTTCTTCAATTATGGCTGAATGCCACTTTCTCCCAGGAGATTAGGCCCTACTAGAACAGGAAAGTGCATTGCATTCAAGAGGGGCGAAATGTATCGTGGAAGCGTTTATTGCCTATGACCCCGATCGACAAAATTGCCCCTAGCATCGAGGTATTTACCCTGCTGTTCACGATCATGTTGACCAGGAGGGACTTTACTCCTTTGATGGCTCCCTTCCATCGTCGACAAAAGGGTCCTGAATGGTTCCTGAAACCAGCCGTTCCTTGTAGTGAGAAGAATTTCAAGAACGCTGTGATCTTTTGGAGGCGTTTCTTGATCTCCCAGTACTTGTCGACTGACATTACTGGCCCATCTGCCGGGTTGGTCACTTATCAACCCAATCTTGTTGCCCGGCAGTTTGGGTTATGCCAGATTTTGCCTCAGTCTCTGCTTCCCTCATATCAGCTTCTCCTTGATGTTACCACCGACCAACCGTACGAGATGGTGCAGGCTGAGTTCGAAGCTTACCAGGCCAACAAACCTACCCTGACTCTGCACAAATTCGAGTCTTCCTTCCTTTGCACTGAAGAGTTCGACGTTTGGTGGAAGACTTATTTTGATGCCTTGGTTGGAAGTTTTGAGGCCAAATTGGCTGAACTAACCCTTGCTTTTTCTTCTTTGCAGGGCAAATATACCAGATGTAAGAGCACTAATATTTGACAAATCCAAGCTTTCCAGAAATACTTCCAAGTGATGTACGTGCCAAATATCCTTCATCGGACCATAGGTGAAGCTGCTGCAGTCTTGAGAGAGAAATTGTTAGAAAAACTCTCAAGTCTCAAATTTCCACCTAACACGACCAACAAATATTTTTATGCACTGCACTTTGGGAAACTTCGTTTCCCACCTTTGCCGACCAGCCGTTTGGCCCTGGCTTTTCGACCACCTATCCCAGATTGGTTTTACTACTCTCTTCCTGATATGCAAAATGCTTGCAAAAAGAAACAAGACAGGGTGGTGCCGACGAAGTGCTGGCTGTATAATTATCATGGCTTTTTGCATATTGGTCCTCAGTATGTTAAGCCATGTGACATTATACCTGATGGTAACAATTTCTGGAAAGCTTGGCCTCCATAATTTACTTAGCCATTTTTTTGTCTGACTCTTTTCCTTGTTTTGTTTAGAACTCCCCTTGCAGGACGCACCCAAAGCTGTCGAAGTCGACCCCAAGGGTCCTCCTGCTGCGGAAGCTGATCCGGTTGTCGACCTGGCAACCCCCTAAAAAAAGGTTTGTGCTTCGCATTCAAAGTCTCTCTAATGTACTCTGTACTTGTCCTCTGTCGACTGAGTGTTCTTTCTTCTTTTCTAGGTTGTGGCTCAGGGCTCATCTTCTGATGATGAGCTTCTTTCTACCGTGTTACAAAGGATTTCTTCAGCTGTATGTGCTATCTTGCATCTTCTGCTGCCTCTATTCATTTAACTCTGCTAACCAAGCGTTTTTTGTCCATGCAGAGTGCCACAGGCCTAGGTGATCCATCCACTCGCTCCCCCCAAGGTCCAACGTCGAAGAAGCTGCCCAGGCCTCTCTGGGTGTTGTTCTCCCGGGAAATCCAAATCAAATGTGCCTGCCAAGGAAGCGCTGGCATTTGGGCCCAGGGAATCCAAATCAAATACCTCTGCCAAAGAGGCACAGGCATCTGGGCCCAAGGAATCCAAATCAAACACCACTTCCAGGGAAGCACATGTATTTTGGGTCATTGGCTTATCCTTACCCTTGTTTCTTCATTTTCCCATCTAACTTTTTGTCTGCATGCTTCCCTAGGTACTGATTCTCCCCAGAAATCCAAACATTCAAAACACTCTAGGCGCTCCAAGAGGAGGAAGAGTTCCTATGCAGAGAAGCATGCAGATAGGGCGCGGAAGAGGTCTAAGCTGGCTGCGAGCAAATAGTCTGAGGGTGTTGTCGACACTGCCTTGGCTCAACATGATGATGTTGTAATGGTCGACACCACCATCATCAATCCCGTCGATGATGAAGTGGTTGTGGTGGATGAGATCATAGAAAATCATCCTCTCAGAGTTGAGGAGCCTTTTGAGGGTGATACCTCAGGTGCCGCTGACGAGGCAGCTGTCGGCGAACAGGATGTCCCACCAAACCTTCAACAGTCGATTAAGGTCTTTGCTCCTTTCAATAGTCATATTTTCTTTGTATCATTTGGTTCTTCTTCTAATGTTTATCTTTATTGCAGGCCGGAACTTCGACCACCCGTAGCCCTCCAGACTATATTCCAGGCTCGGAACATCCTTATTCTCATCCTTCAGCACAACCCAACCGACCTGTTGGTGAGTTCCAAGAACTAATGAATTCGGCTACTCTTAGTGACATTTCAGTCACTAGTCCTGCCAATCGTTCCCTTTCGACTAGTACTGACTCTAGTCTTTCAGATTCCTTGCAGAGTACAGGCCAACATGTAACTTCTTCTTCTCAACCACAAGTTCTACTCACCCTGCCGCTTCAAGCCATTGACCGACCATCACTTGGTCTTTCTGCCATTTCGAACCCTGCTCCAGCAAAACCCTCTGTCTTGGAAGCTCTTTCCAGGCTAAAGAGCCTTGTCTCAGCCAAAGCACAAACTTCAGATTCTGAGCAAGCTCGTCTTTATGATGATAAGATGGGGCCTGAGGCATCTGAGATGAAGAAGTTGATCGACACCTTTCGCTTGCATACCTTCGACTCTGAATTGCTTAACTCACTTAGTGCTAACCCAAGGCTAGGTCAAGAGATTTCAGAAACGTTGGCGAGGTTGAAGACTCGACAAATTTCTGAATCTTTCAGGATGGCGCTGACCGCCTTCGAGAGAAGTTTTCCTTCAATATGGAAACAGTTCAAAGAGCTCCATCAGCACGAAAAGTTGGTTGCTTCAAAGAAAACTATGGTGGAACAATGTTGGTCGACTGTGCTTCAAGCCAATGCTGAGATTGATGATGCTATGTCCGCTCTTGAGACGCAGAAATAGGCCTTGGCTCCTGATCATGAAAGGATGGCTGCCATTGAGCGCCAGATTCTAGCCCTGAGGCAAGAATATGCTACTATCGCCGTAAGGGAGAAGGCTATGGTTTCTTCAATCGACACTGAGCAAGAGCGAATCGACCAGATGGTCATAAATGCTGTTGCAGTTGGTGATGGCATTCTTGTGCTTGAGAGTGAGGTGGATGCTTTGCAGGAAACATTTGAAAGGCTCGCCAACGCACAATTCAGCCTATTAAAAAAACTGGCCGGCTTTAGGAGATTTTATTCTCATATTTAGTTTGATGTATTTGCCTTCTTGTAATAACATTGACCAAATGAATATATAATGGCTTTGATTTGCGCATATTTATTGTTTATTTTCTTGTTGGTTTCAAATTTCTATCTCCAACTCTTTAATTCGACATGAGGATTACTCGCTCGAAATACTAATTTCTTGCAAAATGGGTGTACCTTTTCAAGTATTTCCCATTTACCCTCAAGATCCTCCGATCTGGGGCCAGCTCTTCGAGCTCATATGCGTTGTTTGAAAACACACGAATAATTTTGAAAGGTCCTTCCCAATTTGGGGACCATTTCCCTAAGACTCTATCATTCCTGTCCATAGGTAATATGAATTTCCACACTAAATCATCGACCAAGAACCTCTTGTCTTTGACTTTCTTATTGTAAGCTCTAGCCATCTTTCCTTTTTGCCTTTCTAATGAGTCGAGTACTGACATTCGTTCTTCGTCCAAATTGACCAACTCATCTGCCATTATGCTCCTGTAGGCTTCAGAAGGTATTTCATGTTGCCTTTGAACCCTCACAGATTGGACTTGTACTTCGACTGGTAGTACGACATCATGTCCATACGTTAGCCGAAACGGGGTCGACCCCGTTGCCTCTTTTGGAGACGTTCGACATGCCCATAAGGCTTAATCTAACGTCTTATGCCAGTTCTTTGGTTTCTTTCCCACGTGTTTTTTAATCAAGCTTATTATCACTTTGTTGGCGGCCTCGACCTGGCCATTTGCCTGGGCATAGTAGGGCGTAGATGTTAACAGTTTGATCCCTACTTCTTGTGTAAACTCCTGCATTTTCTGCCCTACAAACACTGACCCTTGGTCAGTCGTAATTGTTTCAGGGATTCTAAACCTGCAGATAATATGACCTTGAATAAAATCTATCACTGCTTCCTGGCCGACCTTTGTTAGGGGTACGACTTCGACCCACTTTGTGAAATAATCTATGCCCACCAAGATATACTTCTGTTGCTTCGACGACACTGGCTTTATTTCACCTAAGATATCTAAAGCCCGACCTCTGAATGGCCAAGGTTTTATGATTTCATGTAACTCACTGGCTGGCATGCGCTGTATGCCCCCATGTGCTTGGCACTCTTGACATCCTTTAGCATACTCTATGCAATATTTCAACATTGATGGCCAATAAACTCCTGAACGTACTAGTAGCCATCTCATCTTCTGCCCAACTTGGTGCGATCCACATGCGCCACTGTGCACGTTCGACACTGCTATATAGGCTTGATTTTCTCCAAGGCATTTTAACATAATGCCTTCAATCGTCTTCTTGAATAGTTTGTCCTCTATCAGGACGTAGCTGAGGGCGCAATATTTAATTTTTCGGTCGGTTGACCCTGTTGGGTTTTTTAAGTAATCGACCAATGGCTTTCACCAGTCATTCTCTTGCCCATCGTCGACTGTTAGGATCTCATAATACTCATCACTTACTTCCCCCAGCCTCATCATTGATAAGTCTGATGGTGACAATAAAGTTCCCCGTACCTTTTCCCAAACTGGGATGTGCTCCCCGTCTGACTCTCTCGAGGGTTTGTACCCAAATGCTTCTTGTGCTAAGTCATTCGCCTCTTGATTCTCTCCTCTTAGTATGTGTCGAATGGTTACCTGTTCGAAATGCTTGAGTAGCCTTGTCATGATCACAAAGTATGTAACCAAGTTTTCTTTTACACACCTATATTCCTTCGACACTTGCTTGATGACTAGTTCAGAATCTCCCATAATTTCGAAACTCCTTGCCCCCAATTCCAGTAACAATTCAAGTCCAGTAATCAAAGACTCATACTCTGCCTCATTGTTTGTGCAAGTGTCGTCGATCTTATACTTGAATTCTGCTAGAATTCCATAATGCGAAATTATGATGCCCCCAATGCCTGCTCCATTTTTGTGACTGGATCCATCAAAGTATAATTTCCATAAGATCAGATCGATGCAGTGCTGTGGTCTTTCGACCACTGAATGGTCGGCCAAGAAGTCTGCTACTATTTGGACTTTCATAACTTTTAAAGGCATATATGTTAATGAGTATTCGGTTAATGCTAGTGCCCATTTTCCAATTCTGCTATGTAAAATTGGTTTGGACAACATATGTTTGATAATGTCGAAATGAGAAGAGACATACACATCAACCGGCTTTACATATTGCTTTAATTTATTACAAGAGAAATACAAGCATAGGCATAGTTTTTCTATATCACTATACCTAGTTTCAGCATCGTTTAATATTCGTCTGAGATAGTACACGGGTCTTTCGACACCTATTTCACCCTCTTGGGTTAATAAACTACCTATAGTCACGTCTGAGGCCGCAATATATAGCCTAATAGGTTTGCCTCTGACCGCATGTGCCAAAACTGGAGGCGTGACTAAATATTCTTTTATTTTGTCGAATGCCTCTTGGTGCTCTTTTCCCCAAGTGAATTCGCCATTCTTCAGTCGGAGTAGTGGTGAGAACGCCTGTGTCTTTCCACTTAAATTGGATATGAATCTTCTTAGAAAGTTCACTTTGCCCAATAATGACTGGAGCCCTTTTTTCGTCATTGGCGGCTTTACCTCCATGATGGCTTTGGTTTTGCTTTGGTTAATCTCTATCCCTTTTTTGTGCACCATGAAACCAAGAAAATCACCTGCCTGCACACCAAACGCACATTTTAATGGATTCATTTTGAGTCCATATTTCCTCATTCTTTCGAATGATTTTCGCAGATGCTGCAAATGGGTCGATCTATTGTTCGACTTGATCACAACATCGTCGATGTAAACCTGCATAAAGTCCTCAATAAAGTCATGGAACATCGTATTCATTACCCTTTGATAAGTTGCTCCGGCGTTTTTCAGGCCGAATAAATTTACCACCCATTCGTAGGTTCCTAATGCTCCAGGGCAACGAAATGCCGTCTTCGGCACGTCCTCTTCTGCAATGAAAATTTGGTTATAACCAGAATAACCACCAAGCATACTTAAATATTCGAATCCAGCAGCAGAATCGACTAGCATTTCTGCCCCATGCATGGCATATTCATCTTTAGGAGTGGAAGCATTTAATCTCTAAAGTCAATACACACTCTTAAAGTTCCATTTTTCTTAATTACTAGCACTATATTAGCCAACCAGTCGACATACCTGGTAGTTTGAATGAATTTGCTTTTGAGCAATCTTTCGACTTCGGCCTTTATCTTGGCCATTATCTCTGGTGCAAAACACCTTGGCGTCTGCTTTACTGGCTTTTTTCTAGCTTTTATTGGTAGCTTTAATTCGACCAAATCCCTGCTTAGACCAGGCATTTCATTATAATCCCAAGCAAAACAATCTTTAAATTCTTTAAGTAAATATATTACCTCTTGTTTAATGGCATGGTCGATGTTGGCACTAATGTACGTCGGTCTTTCTTCACCGTCTGTGCCAAGGTTGACTTCTTCTAATGGATCCTGTGGCTGCATTTTAATGGGTGCCATAGGATCCTTTTCAAAGCCCAAAGGCTCTTCATCATATATACAGTCCAGGCGTTGCTCGCCGACATCTTTGTCAAGTACTTGTACAACTCCTGGCGTCTCTGGCTCACAAGCCATTATTTTTGTTGCTTGGCAATTGGCCTCGTCGGCCATGTTTGCTTCGGCCTCTAAGGCCGCATATAGTTTGTTTTCGGCGACATATGCCGAAATTCTGATCATAGCTTTGAGCCTAGACATCTTCATCTGTGATATCTCCCCAGCCTGTCAGCCGAATTTCAGTGTCGGTTTATACTGGGTTCTCCAAATGCTCGACGTCCCAGATGAAACCGTGTGTCACATCTAGTCTTAAAGACACAAACTCTTCATTCAAATTCTTGTACGTATCCTCTGCTGGATGACACGGCGAAATGTTCGCCATCTTTCTGTCGAACTGTCTTTTTAAGTTGACAGTATTGGCATCAACTTTGAAGTATCCCTGACCCCCTTGATGTTCTCAACGATGCCATCTTCCCTCCAGATGGTCAATCTCTGATGCATCGAAGAAGGCATAACTCCCACTCCATGCAGCCATTCTCGGTCGACTAGCAAGTTGTAACTTTGCTTAACATCAATCACCATGAAAATTGTAGGCCTGGAGACTGTGCCCACCGTTATGTCGACCTGCACAACGCCCATTGTGTGTCTAGTTCGACCTCCATAGTCAGATAAGACCAAATTGTATGACCTGATGTCAGTGTCAAACTTGCCCACTTTGTTCAGCATGTGGTGGGGCATGATGTTCACAGTGGCCCCACAGTCGACCAGGAATTTGTTGACGGAGACGCCCTCCACCTTGGCCCTTATCAGTAAAGGCTTTAGATGATTCCTGATGGACATGGTTGGCCTTTCAAAGAAAGCATCTTGGTTTTCTACGGATCCGTTGTCCATCACGAAGTAACAAGTTGGCCTATGTAGGGCCATTGTCGCGGTGCGCTTTTCGTTAGAATAAGTAATGGCTATGTATGTGAGCCAATGATTCTATTTGAAAAGTTGAAGAGTCACCACCATCTTATTTACTAATTAAAGCGGGAAAGATAGAAAACCCATCTCGGTTGAGATTCGGGGTAAGCTAGTCGGTTACACGAGGGGAAGGTGTTAGGCACCCCTCGTATCCTTGGTACTCCAAGGGAACCACTCTTTGTTATTGCCTCATTATTTGTTTGTGTTAGGTGAGAAAAGAAAAAAAATACGTGGGTGGTTGATTTTATTTTGACTTGAGAAGATTCATGTAGACATCCTTTGCCTACGTACCACCCCAAGTGCAATGGGGGATCAAAATCTACGTAGTTCGCCTAGGGGATTATTAAAGTGTGTTAAGATTGATTTTAGGGTCAACTACTATTTCTTTCTCTAGTTTGATATCCCAAGTGGGAGAGATCATGAGTAAGAGATGAGAAAAGAATTAGTGAGTTTTGTTTATTTTAAGTATGAGTTAGATTGCTTTTAAAGTATTATTTATATGCAAAGTAAGGGTGGGATATACTACACGACGTTTGTATCGGCTGCCACTATATGTTTTAAAACGAGAAAATAACTTTAGTTTCGATATGTCTATGTTTTAGCATTTTCTTATTTCCTTTAAGGCAACTATAAAGAAAATAAACCTATGGAGGCAGAACAACCTCAACTATGCTCAAACTCAAGATATAACCAAAACCAATGTACAAATGTATTATGTATGACTATCATGAAAGAGTGAAAATGTTAGTAAACTTCAAGAAGTATAATGTAACATATGTACAAAACATAAACAAAGTATAAGAAGAAGTAAGAAGAAGAAGATATGATATTTACAATGCAAATGCAAAAGTAAGCTAAATATGCATACATTCTGTCCAGCACTTTGTCAATTTTTAAAACCAAACTTCAAAGCCTCAAATGCAAAAACCTAAAAAAGATGAAATGTTCCAGAATGCGTAGAGAGTATGCTTGAATATTTTCAGATTTTTTGAGTGAGATTTGCTTCTGTTTTGAGTCTAAAAACTAACAGCATGTCTAAAAGAATGTGCACAAATAAAGCCTAGAAAGATGTAATCAAATGGGGCATAAGAATGCTTCAAAGTCAGAATATGTTTCAAAGTAGAATGATCAATTATAAGTCAAGAATACACACACCAAATTTCAAAGCAAAACCATGTACCAATTGGAAAATATGCACAAAACGGTGAACACACAAAAGATGCGAAAAACACCAAAAACGATAAGTTAAAAAGTCGAACGGAACAAGTTCAAAGGTTCGACGCAAAATTTAAAACGAAGAAAAATCGAACGTCATAAGTTCAAAGGTTCGACTCCATGGTGAGGAGATCAAAAAAACCTCGCACAATATGCGTTCGACTTAGGTTCAAAATGACGCCACCCAAATGGGCAAAATAAAAATCCAAGGTGACCAAAACGGTACCCACGAGACAAACGGAAGATCAACACAACAAAAAACGGTATATTCACAATGATATCAATAATATAATCACAAGTAATATAGTATAATGAAGATATAAGAAAAGAGTATAAGGTGCAAGAAGAAAATATAAAATAAGATAGTATAATATAGTATAATATATACATAGTAATATTTTCCGATTAAAAGGCAACAAAACGAACAATAGTGGTTAAATGTGGTGTCGAGGTTCAAATATGACTAAATTCCATCAGAGGATTGATAGAATCAAAGCCTTTACAGAAATTCTCAATTATGAACCAAGAACAACAAGTAACCGACATTGGGCTTACGCAACATAAATGTTTGGGCCACGAATGTTCATTTTCCGAGTCAGGTCAAATGTCGCGCTATGTTAAGCAATCGCCAAATAACTTATATAGAAGTCACCCTACAACGAGGCCGGTCTTGACTATGTGTGCTAATGCATGCTTGAGTAATGGTAGATACCATGCTCAAAAAAAGCAATACCGCACAAAAAGAATAATGGTGAATAGTCTCGTTTCGATCGCGATTCAAAGCGGAATCGTGCAATCCATAAACGTCATCGACCAAAATAAAAAGAAGTAAAGATGGAAATGGAAGTATAAGTATGAGGACTTCACATTTCAGAAGGGGTGGACTCAAAATGACTCAAAAATACCAAAATAAACAACGAGAAATAATCGATCAAAAAGTGAAAATCGGCCATATTTACACGATTTTAAAAAGTCGGTGAAAACAAC
The DNA here is from genome assembly GCA_948472305.1 of Vicia faba. Classification (NCBI taxonomy): domain Eukaryota; kingdom Viridiplantae; phylum Streptophyta; class Magnoliopsida; order Fabales; family Fabaceae; genus Vicia; species Vicia faba. Next base: position 1,110,328,341 of record OX451737.1, on the reverse strand, counting down.
TTTGAAAAATCCAGAAAAAATATAATCAAATACTACATAATATTATAAGCTTAAAATAAAATTTTTGGAATTTTTTGATGTAGTATGAGGCAGATAAGAAATAAAGCTCAAATAAGCCGAAAAATCGACTAAAAATAAAGTCGAAAAATCAAATTCAGAAAATATATACAATATTTATATTTTTGGAAAGAGGAAAAAAATGCAATTAAAGTCTCAACATGCTCAAAGTCCAAATATCAAACAATTGAGAGAAAAAAATAAAACCTCAGGGGGTGTAATATGAAATTGGGAGGTCTGCAGTCAAAAAATTTCTCTTGGACCCTTTGCTTTTGTCCAAATTTGTTCCAAATAAATAAAGGTCTTGGGGGGTGTGGAAGTAAACTCAGGAGGTGCGTGAAAATTAGTAACACATTGGGCCCAACAAAAATCCATGTATCATCTTAAAAATGAGGAAACACAATTTTTTTGTTACTGTCAACAAGAATTAACGAAAAATGCAAGGAGGAAAAGCTATCCTCTCCAAACAAGGCTGCCGTCGACTTCCGACGCCGTCATCTTCCGTTGCGGCTTCATCACCCTTTTCGTTTTCTTCCTTTTTTTGTTTTTTTTTTGTTTTTTTATTATTCAATTCTGAGAACGTGTTTGTGTGGTGATGATGGAATGCTTTTCCGATTTGAATGAGGGCTGGGTTTTGAAAAGGGTTTGATGGTGGTTTGAAGGTGGTGAAGTGGATGGAAGTGGTGATGAAGGAGGGTGAGGCTGCAGTGGTTAGGGGACACTGCCGCGGCGGTCGCCGGCAGCGGAGGGTGAAAGGGCGGCTGTTCTTTTATTTTAATTTTTAATTTTTTTTTTGTTTTGATTGAAGATGAAAGTGATGATGAGTTTGGGAGATTATGGTGATTATGAATTGAAAGGGAGAGAAAGAGGAATTTGTTCTAGTGGGTTTTTTTGGAGAGAGGAAGAGCTCCCTTTTCTCTCTATTTTCAACGTTTTTTTTTATAATGAGAGAGATGGATCCACTTATTTGTTTTCAATTCACGTTTTTCTAGCAATTGATCTGCATAGTAGGAGTTTTTTTTGTTTTTTTTTTTTTCCAACCCTTTAATAATTCTAATAACATAAAAAGTGGAAATATTAATAGTAAAAAAAACAAAATAATGTTTATAATAATAATATAGAAATAATAATAATGATAATATTTAATAAGAAAAAAAAATAATAATATGAAAAAAATAAATAATAGTATGATATGTATAATGAAAATAAAATAAAAATAATAATAACAAAAACTATAATAAAACTAAAAAATAATAGAAATAATAATTATAAGATATAAAGATATAAAATAATAATAAATAACATTAATATATAATAATGGAAATAATAAGTGAATACTAAAAAAAAGAAGAATATCTACATCACATGTGTGAGGTGCCACACTATGATTGGTCCTAATTGTGTGGCATTTTTGCTAGGTGGAAATAATTAATTAATTAAACCAAACAAATCAAACAATTACCAAATACCTAAAACACCCCTCCTGATTTTATTTCTAACTATTTAATTAAATGACTAAAAAAAAACAATCTTTTGCAATTTTTATAAAACGAGAAACGATCAAAATTAACCAAAAATAATTAAAATAAAGCGACTGCTGACCCGAAAAAATAAAAGGCGCGCGTCGACACGATCGACTCGTGACGACGGTTTTGAAAAGTCTCCGGAATTTATTAAAATCGAAAGTAAAAATACCCGATAAATCCGGCACCGACAGTTTAAAAATGACTGAAATGAAGTCGAAAAATTCTAACGAGCAAACCAAAATAACCTACGCGGAATATCGATTCAAGAAATATGGACTTTGGTTTCAAAACTTGAAAGAAATATTCGCAACATTTTCGTGAAATCGGCCAATAAAATAACCGGGTCTTTTATTTGACTGAAAAATTATTTTGAACGCACTGACGCAAACTACGCGACCGGAAGTCTCATAAAATGGTCATTTTCAGGCGTAAACTAAAAAGAAATATTTTTAACTTTTGCACGCAGCCGAATAAAAATTCGACTGGTCAGTTTATAAAACTGAATTTTTATTTTAAAGACCGTGAACTGGTTCAAACAGACGCGTGAGCTACAAAAATGCATGAAATGCAATTAACTCGATCTTATTATTTTGAAATGATATGCAAATTTAATCGGAAACTCGATTTTACTGATGCAGGATGCAGATGATGCGAAATGCGACTGTATTTTTGCTGTTTTTATGCAGGATGATTATATTGACTGAATATGAATCGTAACATGCTTATGATACAAATGATTAAAGCGAAATTAATGCGCGACTCGAGTTTGAACCAATCCACGATTATGCAAGACTCGAAACAGACGCGACACAACATGCAAGACACGAACTAATATTAAATGCAACAAACTGCCTTCAAAACAGGCAACAAGAAATTGTTAGGGAAATCACAAGTTACTGAGACAGCAAACCCTAGGCTAAGTAACCACTGAGCAGAGGTAAACCCGATTAAACCAGAGGCTCATGCTTGTGATCATTTCTCGGAACTTGAATTAATGCATGAATGAATATCATGATGAATGAAATCTTAGGGGTCAAAAATAGGGTTATGACAGTTGCCCCTATCGAAATACTCTTCAGCCCTGAGAGCATTAGACCGATAGTTATTTTGATTGAAGGGACTGAGAGTATTTCGATATGGAATTACCCGATTTTTGTCCCTTAAGATGAATGAATTATGATGAATGCAAAATGCAATGCAAAGAAAATTAGGTTAACTGGGATATACACAATAGAGGATAAACTCTACTGAAGAATAACAGAGACTGGAAATTGTCATCGTCGAGATTTCGGACCAGACACAAAGTTCAAAAAGGAAATGATATGGATTCGTCCTACACATGACAAATGCCAGAGATTTTTGCTGTTGATCCCACACATGATCAAACAACGAAGCAATTTACTGTAATCTGCACAAGTCCTGCACATGACGAGTAACAGAGAAACAAATAATCTGATGCTGGCCCACACTTGCCGAGTACCAGAGGTCTTTCTTCCAATCCCACACTTGATTGAAGGAAATAAACAACAAATAATCTGAATTCTGGCCCGCACTTGCCGAAAAAAGAGATCTTTACTTTCAATCCCACACTTGATTGAAGAAAACAGAAAACAAATAATCTGATCCTGGGCCCACACTTGCCGAGGAAACAAAGATCTTTCTTCCAACCCCACACTTGATTGAAGGAAATAAACAACAAATAATCTGAGTTCTGGCCCGCACTTGCCGAAAACAGAGATCTTTACTTTCAATCCCGCACTTGATTGAAGAAAACAAAAAGCGAAATAATCTGACTCTGGCCCGCACTTGCCAAAGAACAGAGATCTTTACTTTCAATCCCACACTTGATTGAAGAAAACAAACAAAATCTGATCCTGACCCACACTTGCCGAGAACAGATGTCTTCCATTCAATCCCACACTTGATTGAAGAAAGCACAAGACTTAACTAATCCTGGCCCACACTTGCCGGAAAAGAAGTCTTCAATTCTGCCTTTTGATCCTGGTCTTTCTCCTGGAAGGCACATACAAGTTTTTCCTCAATCCCCAAAGATTCTTAGTCTTGAGCGGCTATTCCTCTGCCTGAAGTACGAGTATCTATGCTCTAAATAGAACAACAACCCGGTTTGATCTGAACCTGGCCCACACTTGCCAAGTAACAGAAGATTTGCTTTCAATCCCACACTTGATTGAAGCAAACAAAATGTAATCTAGCATTGGGCCCGCACTTGCCGAATACTAGAAGTCTTTTCTATCAATCCCACACTTGATTGAAGAAAACAAAAATAAGAAATGTAATCTGATACCGGGCCCGCACTTGCCGAGTAACATAAGTATTTCTCCCAATCCCGCACTTGATTGGAGGAAACAAAAATAAACATGTGATTTTGGCCCGCACTTGCCATAAACAGAAGCTTTGCTTTCAATCCCACACTTGATTGAAGCAAACAAAATGTAATCTAGCACTGGGCCCGCACTTGCCGAATACTAGAAGTCTTTTCATTCAATCCCGCACTTGATTGAAGAAAACAAAAAATAAAAAATTTGATCTTGGCCCACACTTACCGAAGAACAGAAGTCTTTGAGCAACAACTCAGATTTGGTTATACTGCTTTCACTGGGAAATAACCTTTGCTTCACTAAGAAGGCTTTAGATGATAGTGATCCAACTCCTGCACATGAGAGAAAACTTCATCAAGGACTCAGTCTCAACTAAATCCTGCCCCTGTAAGGGACTTCAACTTTCTTGATTTGTCCATCAATGGGACTTTGCTTGATATCTGTTGTTGGAGAAACACAAATACAGTGCTCTCAAATCTGCTGGAGAATTATATCCAATTGGAACACTTGCAATAGAAAAGACACAAAGTTCAATCCAGGAACAAACTGGAGAGAAACGGTCAATCAAGACTCAGAATGAGGAAACAATCTCAGCTGGGGATATTTCTTCTCGGAAACCAGAGAGAAATATGAAACAAGACTCTGCAAAAGGGAATAACTCTTTCTATCCAATGATAGAAAAGAAAACCGAAGAGACTCGACTGGGAATAAACCCGACTTACTGGGGATACATCTTGATATGGATGATCCGAGAGTAAGACTATGTGGGGATAAAGTACCACCACTGATAGGTTGAGAATAATGCATATGAATTTGATTCGATTATTCATGCAATGATTCTGATGATGCGATATGTTTGTATTATGCATGCAATGCTATGCAAATGCTGACGAAACTGACGCACACGAGTGATATAATTACAGACACAACAGACCAACGACACTCTACTCGAGCAACATTGAATCATCTCTGAAATGTGATATGGTGCGGAGAACCACACTGCTTGGGAAATCTGAGACACCAACATCTTGAAAAAATAGCTCCGCTGGGGGAAACTCCTGGATGAGGAAATCATGGTATATGATCGAACTTTACAAAAGGATTTTACTGATCAATACCAAACTGCTGAGGAATAGATTCTGAATACTCTGATGTGGATAAGCTAATACACAACCTGCTGAGGATACGTGTGTACTTCGCTTGGGAATCCACCAAAGGATAATCCTGATTTGCGACCATGTTGGGGATCTCAACATGTCGGCTTTGCTGGAGGACTGTTCCTTAACAACAAAACTACTGGGGAAGCATAATGACTTCGCTGGAGAAATCAACGTCCTTGCTGGGAAAATAATGATCTTGCTGGGGAGTCAGCAACTTGTCAACTCCGTTGGGAAGAACTAGCAACTCGGCTGGGGAAAACAGTAGCTTGCTGGGAAATGCCACAAATATCTAGCCCTTTCTCCTCGACGATCAACCAATCAAAATACTCGACCCTACTAAGTAACATCTGTTGGAAAACCTGCTGGGGATAAAGATCCTCAGGTGGTTAGCAATCCATCACCTCAAATAATGGTTCCTTTAAAAAGTTCGACGAACTTCGACCATGCACATAGTGAAAGATTTGATCAAACTGCTAGTACTCGACTTCGACTGATCATTTCTTCTTTAGTCTGATGTAGGAGATTCTGAAGCCAAAGCTATTCGAAACCTGTTGAGAAAATCCTGAAATGTTGGTGCCTTTACAGAGTCATACGGGACTCCGACCACTTACTGAGGAAAAGAAAAGATCCAACTTCTAGCCACAATGCTAGAAGTATTTTTCAGATCAATTTCTACTTCGAAGATTGCTGTAGGAAATTCTGAAGCCAGGGTTTTCTGAACCTGCTGAGAAAATCCTAAAAAGTTGGTGCCTTTACAGAGTTAGCAAACTCCGACCACTCGTTGGGGAAAAGAAAAGATCCAACTTCTAGCTATAAGCAGGAAGGGTTTTATAGATCAATTTCTTCAACAACTACTACATGAGATCCCGATGTCAAATTTTGGACAAAAAGTATCTTGGAATTGCTGAGGAGTCTCTAGAGAATTGGTGCTTGTACGATATACTGAGGAAGTTCTGAAACAAAATTCTTAACCATGAGGTTATCTGAACCTGTTGAGAAAATCCTAAAAAGTTGGTGCCTTTACAGAGTTATACGGAACTCCGACCACTCACACTGTAACAAATACGATCAAACTTCAGCACCAGGGCCTGAAGGATTTTACAGATCTATCTCTACACTAACTGCTGCGCAAATGCCCCACTATGAAGTTGATTCCAAAGAGCAAAGCGAATTAATCGATCCATACTGCCAACAATGTGCCCCAGTTTCATAGGACTTGTAGAGACCAAGAAACTCAACTGTAATGCCCCAGTTCTGGCAATACTGCAATTCATAAACCTTCAAATTGACATGCCCCAGCTTCAGAGGACTTTAGCAACAAAACTTCAATCAACAAGACTTCAGAACATTGCCCCAGATTGCACAATCTGATAACTCACCATACCGGAATCCTTGATTAACTGCACCATCGAAACAACACTTCCTTGCTCGTTGCAAACAATCTATTTTGGTCAGTAGAAGAGCACGGGAAAACCAGATAAACATAGTTCAAACCGAATGCCCCTGATTATCCATCACTGGCATGCCTTTGACGTCAAATACTTGTTGTGAGTAGAATTTGTTCCCATTGATGGTAATTTTAATGCATATGCAAACAACAAACAAATTTTAAAACACACGGTTTAACAATTTAGCAATCTATCATTGGGAGTCAGTTTACGCAACCCCACTGGTAGTATGCTTTCGAAAGTAACCCTAGCTTCAATTAGGACTTTTAAGGGTTGTAATGTGGCCTGGTTCACGGTTTAAGAACAAAAGGATGTTAGGCTCAAAATTATTTGGTACCCACCCCCTACGTGATGTTCTCCAGTCCTACATTCAGCTGACATACATCCATACATCCATTACTTGATGTTGTTTTTGGCTTGATAGATTAGGAAGATTATTTGGGACCACAATCACGCTTTCTTATTTTGGCTATCGTACAAGTTTGCTCTTTTGCTGAGGATTTTATTATTATCCTTTCTTTGCACATTATGAGCTTCCCAACTTTCGTTTAGAAAGGGACTCAACTCGTTTTTGACTGATGAACTTCCCATTTTTCGTTTCGAAAGGGACTCGGTTCATCTTTTTTAGCGAGGATTTAATCCAGATCTTATGCGCAGGGTGAAATTATGAGTTTCCCAACTTTCGTTTAGAAAGGGACTCAGCTCGTTTTTCTAATTTAGGATTTTTATGACTTTTTCTTTGTTTATCACCCTTTTTGCACTTGCTTGAGCCACTTGTACAACCTTGATTTTCTGAAGAGTTTATGACTGCCCCAATTATGACATCTCGAGCATATGATCAACTGAACACTACCCAAACCCCAGGTTAATTTGTAGGTTTTTAAATTTTCCAGAAAAGAAACTCCTACTTCAAGGCTCAAAAGGGTTAGCAAAGGATTCACTTCCTTATATCTCCACTGTTTGGGGAATTTGAAACAATGCCACACATCATCACCGCGGTCTCAATCGAAAGCATACGAGTAGTGATTGGGTATTCAGTTTTCGTCATTCTCCCTCAAAATATTTGCTTGAAAAGAGAAACACAGATAATATTTTTTGTTTTTGCATTAAATAAAGAAAATATCAGTGCGACAAACAAACATAAACGGAAAATGCATGCTCAGTTTATTATCATACCAAAAAGGGGAACATGTGTTCAACACAAACGATATTACAGACAAACGAAGGAAATACAGTAAGTAGAAAACAGAAACAAACAACTTAAATTAAAATCCACGAACTAGGGAGCGAGCTCTCCAACACACAAACTTCAGTCATCAGAACATGATGCTTGACCATGCTCGGGAAGTGGATTATCCTGAACATTCGGAGCACACTTGAAATTTATCTTCCCAGCCCTAACCAGATATTGCACCCTGTCCTTCAGAATAAAACAGTCTTCAGTATCATGCCCCGGGCCATCCGAATGCAATGCACACCTCGCATCTGGATTATAGAACCTTCCTGGATTAGCGGGCACTGGAGGAGGTGGCCTCTTTTCAATCAAACCCTGGCTAAGAAGTCCTGGAAACAAAACAGAGTATTTTATAGGAATGGGATCATATTGATTTATCCTTGGCGCGAACCTCCTTTGAGTATCATTCTGAGCAGTGTTGCGATTTTGAGCTGGAGACTGTTGTTGCTGTTGCTGGTAGAACGGAAGATTAGGATTAGGTGCATTGGGAAAACCACCGGCCATAGCTGCTACCATCTGTTGGTACATTGCCGCTTGTGCTGCCTGCTGGACTTGTGCTTTTGACAAAGCTGAGTTAGTACCAAGCTGAGCCCTTCCTTGTGTTTGATCTCTATTTCCATTCCAATTCGGATTCCTTCTAAAGTGAGAAGCGGCACTGGTCTCGCCTTCCTTCTTTTTTCCTTGCCAACCACCGAATTTTTTAGGTCCATGAGTTGTATTTCCTTCCCTTTCCATTCTTCCTTCTCGGACATCTTCTTCAATTTGAACACCTACCCCCACCATCTCGGTGAAATCCCGGGGCATGCTAATAATGAACTTGTTGAAGTAGAAGGGATCAAGGGTTCACATGAACAGCTTGCGTAATTCTTTTTCTTCGACTGGAGGGTTAACTTGGGAAGCTAACTCCCTCCATCGTTGTGCGTATTCTTTGAATCCTTCTCTCTCTTTCTGAGACATTGATCGGAGCTGCTCACGGTCAGACGCCATATCAAGATTGTATTTGTACTGTATAGTGAATGCATTTGTCAAATCCCTGAAAGTCTTGATCTTCGAACTGTCCAAGCCCATGTACCATCTGAGTGGAGCACCGGTCAGAGAGTCTTGAAAATAGTAAATCAGGAGCTGATCATCTCTCGTATACGCACCCATCTTTCTGCAATACATAACCAAGTGAGATTGAGGGCAAGAACTACCCTTGTACTTTTAAAAGTCTGGAACTTTGAACTTGGCTGGCACTTTAACATCTGGAACAAGGCACATTTCATAGGCATTTTTACCTACTAGCTCAGCTCCCATCATTGCTTCGAATTTCCTTTCTATCTCTTCAAATTTCTTCTTCATCGAGTCGTCTTGACCTTGTTCACTACCTTCATGGAATAGGTATTCATTATCATTCTCGTGCGCCCGCACGGTTACAACAGGATTGTTAGAGACTACGGGGATAGCAGCATTCCCCAAAGGTGCAGATAATTGGCCCCTATAGGCACGAGGTCCTCCACCAAACGGATTAAAAGCATTCTGAGCTTGATTAGGTCCTCCCACAAACACATTCTGGTTAGTCTGAGCATTAGGAATTCCACTTTCAGTATTATGATTCACAAATGGATTGGGTCTTCCACCCCCAATATCCTGATTCGCAAAGGGATTGGGCCTACCACCCACAACATCTTGGTTCACAAACGGATTGGGCCTACCACCCACAACAACTGTATTAACAAAAGGAATGGGTCTACCACCCACAACATCTTGATCATTGGTTCCTTCAAACGCCAATTGGTAAGTGCCAAAAGTATTCCCACTAGAATTGGGAAATCCTCCACTTGTATTCATAACGAGAGACCTTGAACCGATTCCAAAGTCATAACTATGAAGAGTTTGTTGTTGAGTAGCATTCCCTCCAACAACACTAGTACTGGAAGCCTACTCAATACGGTACCTTGGTATGAATTCCGGAGTCACTTCAGAGGTAGCAACTGTAGTATCAGCACCAAAAACGAAGGTTGAAACAATCGGTTGTGAAACCTGACTGACCACAGGAGTGGCATCTCCATGAGTAGGAGTGAGATGAATAGTGTCTTCTTGCTCTAGGCGAGCTAGAAAAGCTTACATGTTCTGATTATTTCTCTCAAGAGATTCCTTGAGAGTTGCTACTTCGACTTTGAGAGCTTGGTTCTCTAATTCAAGTTGCTCCATCTTCCTTGAGTAGTTGGCTCGAGTAGAGTAACGGTGTACAACTGAAAATAAACACCATCAGACACTTGAGAAGAGAAATCCAGGTTAGAACATAAATATGAATATGATAATGTAATGCACATGATGCATGTATGCTCATGATTTGTTTATTTTTGGTTTGAATTATTTTTTCAAAAGTTTAAAAACGAGAACTTGGTAGACAAGAGACATCTTTTAGGCAACCTTTTTTTAACGGACAAACCGGTTTATTCTTTTTCCGAAGGCAACAACCGAGGGACAACGAGAAATATACCAACATTTCTCAAAGGGACATAAAAGGATTTATTAGTTTTTTCTTATCCGAGGGACATCGAAGCGTCATTTGAGGGACATCTGATATTGAGTCCATAGGGTCATCAAGGGTCTTTTGTTGGTATTTCAAATCCGGAGGGTCATTAAAGAATAAACCAGAATTTTTAACCGAGGGACTTGTCTCTCTTGGTGTCTACCAAGTCATGCATGAATGTTCATGATGCATGAATGCAAACAATGCAAGGTTTTGAGTTTGAGATCACATGCATGAGGCTAGGTAGTCAAGGTGAAACCCCCCTCCCCAAGGTATGCACTAGGGTTAAGATATTCCGAAAGCGACAGGTTCTAAAGGTTCCCAAAGCCCAACCCATCTCAAAATTATTAATAGTGCATCACAACCGTCATGCCCCAAAAATAACTCCAAAAGAGTCTACTTTGAGTGTGGTATAGAGTGGTTATAACTTAGAAAGCAACCGCTTAAAAAGAAGCCACAACCACGTTCCTAAAGGCCAAGTTGGGTTTGGTATATCTAGGTTCCTTGAATCGTCGACTGAAAAGTCATCAACCCTTCACTAATGTACGCAACCACATACTTCATTAGGGGGATAAGCAAGTCTCCTCAAGGTTGGACTTTCTCATGGCCGTAACACATTTAGCAAAACACCAAACGGGCTTCCATGACTATGTCACCCTATCTTAAATTTCACTCAAGCTTGGGTTTAGCTTGTCTCACCACTCAATCGAGGCAACACCCCACACAAACAGTTTATAAAGCAAGTAAATAATTTGGTTTGACTAATGCTATAGGGATTAGCACATAGCATGTTCCTCAGCAGAGTCGCCACCTGTCGCGGTGCGCTTTTCGTTAGAATAAGCAATGGCTATGTATGTGAGCCAATGATTCTATTTGAAAAGTTGAAGAGTCGCCACCATCTTATTTACTAATTAAAGCGGGAAAGATAGAAAACCCATCTCGGTTGAGATTCGGAGTAAGCTAGTCGGTTACACGAGGGGAAGGTGTTAGGCACCCCTCGTATCCTTGGTACTCCAAGGGAACCACTCTTTGTTATTGCCTCATTATTTGTTTGTGTTAGGTGAGAAAAGAAAAAAAAGACGTGGGTGGTTGATTTTATTTTGATTTGAGAAGATTCATGTAGACATACTTTGCCTACGTACCACCCCAAGTGCAATGGAGGATCAAAATCTGCAAAGTTCGCCTAGGGGGATTATTAAAGTGTGTTAAGATTGATTTTAGGGTAAACTACTATTTCTTTCTCTAGTTTGATATCCCAAGTGGGAGAGGTCATGAGTAAGAGATGAGAAAAGAATTAGTGAGTTTTGTTTATTTTAAGTATGTGTGTTTAAAGTCAAAGTATGAGTTAGATTGCTTTTAAAGTATTATTTACATGCAAAGTAAGGGTGGGATATACTACACGACGTTTGTATCGGCTGCCACTATATGTTTTAAAACGAGAAAATAACTTTAGTTTCGATATGTCCATGTTTTAGCATTTTCTTATTTCCATTAAGGCATTAAAGTAAAGCTATAAAGAAAATAAACCTATGGAGGCAGAACAACCTCAACTATGCACAAATGAAATCAAATGATAATAGGGAAAGCAAAGTAAACAAAGGATATTGGAGTGAAGGTAAGGAGCCCTCACTTGGTCTTGTGAATATTTTCTCCTTAAGCTTCCTTTTCACCATGTGATCTCAAACTCAAGATATAACCAAAACCAATGTACAAATGTATTATGTATGACTATCATGAAAGAGTGAAAATGTTAGTAAACTTCAAGAAGTATAATGTAACATATGTACAAAACATAAACAAAGTATAAGAAGAAGTAAGAAGAAGAAGATATGATATTTACAATGCAAATGCAAAAGTAAGCTAAATATGCACACATTCTGTCCAACACTTTGTCAATTTTTAAAACCAAACTTCGAAGCCTCAAATGCAAAACCCTAAAAAAGATGAAATGTTCCAGAATGAGTAGAGAGTATGCTTGAATATTTTCAGATTTTTTGAGTGAGATTTGCTTCTGTTTTGAGTCTAAAAACTAACAGCATGTGTAAAAGAATGTGCACAAATAAAGCCTAGAAAGATGTAATCAAATGGGGCATAAAAATGCTTCAAAGTCAGAATATGTTTCAAAGTAGAATGATCAATTATAAGTCAAGAATACACACACCAAATTTCAAAGCAAAACCATGTACCAATTGGAAAATATGCACAAAACGGTGAACACACAAAAGATGCGAAAAACACCAAAAACGATAAGTTAAAAAGTCGAACGGAACAAGTTCAAAGGTTCGATGCAAAATTTAAAACGAATAAAAATCGAACGCCATAAGTTCAAAGGTTCGACTCCATGGTGAGGAGATCAAAAAAACCTCGCACAATATGCGTTCGACTTAGGTTCAAAATGACGCCACCCAAATGGGCAAAATAAAAATCCAAGGTGACCAAAACGGTACCCACGAGACAAACGGAAGATCAACACAACAAAAAACGGTATATTCACAATGATATCAATAATATAATCACAAGTAATATAGTATAATGAAGATATAAGAAAAGAGTATAAGGTGCAAGAAGAAAATATAAAATAAGATAGTATAATATAGTATAATATATACATAGTAATATTTTCCGATTAAAAGGCAACAAAACGAACAATAGTGGTTAAATGTGGTGTCGAGGTTCAAATATGACTAAATTCCATCAGAGGATTGATAGAATCAAAGCCTCTACACAATGAAATTCTCAATTATGAACCAAGAACAACAAGTAACCGACATTTGGCTTACGCAACATAAATGTTGGGGCCACGAATGTTCATTTTCCGAGTCGGGTCAAATGTCGCGCTATGTTAAGCAATCGCCAAGTAACTTATATAGAAGTCACCCTACAACGAGGCCGGTCTTGACTATGTGTGCTAATGCATGCTTGAGTAATGGTAGATACCATGCTCAAAAAAAAGCAATACCGCACAAAAAGAATAATGGTGAATAGTCTCGTTTCGATCGCGATTCAAAGCGGAATCGTGCAATCCATAAACGTCATCGACCAAAATAAAAAGAAGTAAAGATGGAAATGGAAGTATAAGTATGAAGACTTCATATTTCAGAAGGGGTGGACTCAAAATGACTCAAAAATACCAAAATAAACAACGAGAAATAATCAATCAAAAAGTGAAAATCGGCCATATTTACACGATTTTAAAAAGTCGGTGAAAACAACTTTGAAAAATCCAGAAAAAATATAATCAAATACTACATAATATTATAAGCTTAAAATAATTTTTTTGGAATTTTTTGATGTAGTATGAGGCATATATGAAATAAAGCTCAAATAAGCCGAAAAATCGACTAAAAATAAAGTCGAAAAATCAAATTCAGAAAATATATACAATATTTATATTTTTGGAAAGAGGAAAAAATGCAATTAAAGTCTCAACATGCTCAAAGTCCAAATATCAAACAATTGAGAGAAAAAACATAAAACCTCAGGGGGGTGTAATCTGAAATTGGGAGGTGTGCAGTCAAAAAATTTCTCTTGGGCCCTTTGCTTTTGTCCAGATTTGTTCCAAATAAATAAAGGTCTTGGGGGGTGTGGAAGTAAACTCAGGAGGTGCGTGAAAATTAGTAACACATTGGGCCCAACAAAAATCCATGTATCATCTTAAAAATGAGGAAACAAAATTTTTTTGTTACTGTCAACAAGAATTAACGAAAAATGCAAGGAGGAAAAGCTATCCTCTCCAAACAAGGCTGCTGTCGACTTCCGCCGCCGTCATCTTCCGTTGCGGCTTCATCACCCTTTCCGTTTTCTTCCTTTTTTTGTTTTTTTATTATTCAATTCTGAGAACGTGTTTGTGTGGTGATGATGGAATGCTTTTCTGATTTGAATGAGGGCTGGGTTTTGAAAAGGGTTTGATGGTGGTTTGAAGGTGGTGAAGTGGATGGAAGGAGGTAAAATGATGAAGATGAATGGAAGTGGTGATGAAGGAGGGTGAGGCTGCGGTGGTTAGGGGACACTGTCGCGGCGGTCGTCGGCAGCGGAGGGTGAAAGGGCGACTATTCTTTTATTTATTTATTTATTTTTATTTTTGTTTTGATTGAAGATGAAAGTGATGATGAGTTTGGGAGATTATGGTGATTATGAATTGAAATGGAGAGAAAGAGGAATTGGTTCTACTGTGTTTTTTGGAGAGAGGAAGAGCTCCCTTTTCTCTCTATTTTCAACGTTTTTTTTTATAATGAGAGAGATGGATCCGCTTATTTGTTTTCAATTCACGTTTTTCTAGTAAGTGATCTGCACAGTAGGAGTTTTTTTTGTTTTTTTTCTTTTCCAACCCCAAAATTATAACAACCCTTTAATAATTCTAATAACATAAAAAGTGGAAATATTAATAGTAAAAAAAACAAAATAATGTTTATAATAATAATATAGAAATAATAATAATGATAATATTTAATAGGCTAAATTACAGTTTTGGTCCCCCTATTTTGTCAAACTCACGATTTTAGTCCCCCTATTTTCTTTTTAAACAGTTTTGGTCCCCCATACTATTCATGTACGGATCACGCACTGTTCATGTACGGATCACGCACTGTTCATGAACAGTGTTCACTGTTCATGTACGGATCACGCACTGTTCATGAACAGTACATGAACAGTCAGCGTTTTTTTGAACCAAAATTGGAAATGAACAGTACATGAACAGTCAGCGTTTTTTTGAACCAAAATTGGAATGGGGGACCAAAACTGTTTAAAAAGAAAACAGGGGACTAAAACTGTGAGTTTGACAAAACAAGGGGACCAAAACTGTAATTTAGCCTATTTAATAAGAAGAAAAAATAATAATAATAATAATATGAAAAAAATAAATAATAGTATGATATGTATAATGAAAATAAAATAAAAATAATAATAACAAAAACTATAATAAAACTAAAAAATAATAGAAATAATAATTATAAGATATAAAGATATAAAATAATAATAAATAACATTAATATATAATAATGGAAATAATAAGTGAATACTAAAAAAAAGAAGAATATCTACATCACATGTGTGAGGTGTCACACTATGATTGGTCCTAATTGTGTGGCATTTTTGCTAGGTGGAAATGATTAATTAATTAAACCAAACAAATCAAACAATTACCAAATACCTAAAACACCCCTCCTGATTTTATTTCTAACTATTTAATTAAATGACTAAAAAAAACAATCTTTTGCAATTTTTATAAAACGAGAAACGATCGAAATTAACCGAAAATAATTAAAATAAAGCGACTGCTGACCCGAAAAAAAAAAGGCGCGCGTCGACACGATCGACTTGTGACGACGGTTTTGAAAAGTCTCCGGAATTTATTAAAATCGAAAGTAAAAATACCCAATAAACCCGACACCGACAGTTTAAAAATGACTGAAATGAAGTCGAAAAATTCTAACGAGCAAACCAAAATAACCTACGCGGAATATCGATTCAAGAAATATGGACTTTGGTTTCAAAACTTGAAAGAAATATTCGCAACATTTTCGTGAAATCGGCCAATAAAATAACCGGGTCTTTTATTTGACTGAAAAATTATTTTGAACGCACTGACGCAAACTACGCGATCAGAAGTCTCGTAAAATGGTCATTTTCAGGCGTAAACTGAAAAGAAATATTTTTAACTTTTGCACGAAGCCGAATAAAAATTCGACTGGTCAGTTTATAAAACTGAATTTTTATTTTAAAGACCGTGAACTGGTTCAAACAGACGCATGAGCTACAAAAATGCATGAAATGCAATTAACTCGATCTTATTATTTTGAAATGATATGCAAATTTAATCGGAAACTCGATTTTACTAATGCGGGATGCAGATGATGCGAAATGAGACTGTATTTTTGCTGTTTTTATGCAGGATGATTATATTGACTGAATATGAATCGTAACATGCTTATGATGCACATGATTACAGCGAAATTAATGCGCGACTCGAGTTTGAACCAATCCACGATTATGCAAGACTCGAAACAGACGCGACACAACATGCAAGACACGAACTAATATTAAATGCAACAAACTGCCTTCAAAACAGGCAACAAGAAATTGTCAGGGAAATCACAAGTTACTGAGACAGCAAACCCTAGGCTAAGTAACCACTGAGCAGAGGTAAACCCGATTAAACCAGAGGCTCATGCTTGTGATCATTTCTCGGAACTTGAATTAATGCATGAATGAATATCATGATGAATGAAATCTTAGGGGTCAAAAGTAGGGTTATGACAGCCATCTCTTCGGCGTCAGCATCGGCTAACTCCGTTTCAGTCATTCGGTCATACTCTGCTTGCAGGATTGACACCACATTCACAATGATGTTGAGACTAGCGTCAGAATCTGACTGAGAGTCGTCAGTTGCTTCTTCAGAGTTTTTTGGCGTTGGCTGGTGCACATATTCTTTGATTTTCTCTTTGGCACTGCTGTCCAACTTGACTCTATACTCTTTTGATCCAACCTTGTCGGCCGACTTCTGGCTGCCCTCAGTAGCATCTTACCTTTCAACTTGTTTTCGGCGTTGATAGCGCCGCCATTGTGTTCGACTCATGGGGTTCTTCCCCATATAATTCTCAGATACGTGACTCCTTTTTTCAGTCTGGAGCTCCCGTCGGTAACTGGTAGCCGACCTTCCCCTGTAACTCCCTTCGGGGCAGTCCCCCCTGGGCTGGAACCACGTGCCTCTGGGGGCCCTCGCAGTAGGAACATACGTCCTTGGCTTCCTCTGGAAGCTCCCAGCAGCATTGTTCGAGGCTTCTTTGTTGGGCTGGGGCATGTAGTGTTTCCCTTTTTCCTTCTCCAGCTGTAGCCTCTAGAAGTTATCAGCAACTACTTTGTCAATCAAAGCGCCACATCTAGGGCACAAGCAGGCCTGTGAGCCTTTCTCCTTGCACCTGTACAAAAAATCGATCAAATCTTCCCCTGGTCTGGGGTAGACATCAGCTAGGTCGACTTTGTTATTTTCCCCAGTCCATTCCATAGCATCTTCAGGGAGTTGGGTGATCTCGACCATGTTGGCCTCGACCACTTCAGCAAAAACCACTTCCTCTTGGTTAAGGGGATCAACATCAATTTTCATCTTTCTTTCAGTGAATTTCAATCTTCCCTCCTTGAGTGACTTTTGGACAAGATCCCTGAAAAGAACACATTGAGAAGTTGTATGACCAAGAAAATTATGTTATTTGCAAAAACCTCTTTTTTGCCTCTATTCTAATGGTGGTATTTTAGCAGTAGGAGGTACTAAAATTTGACCATCTTTCACAAGAAAATCAAAAATTTCTTCACACTTAGTAATATCAAACGTATATATTTTAGGGGGAAACTTAGGATTTTGTTCGATGTTACTCTTCTCTCTGGCAGGGACTAACGACTTGCACTCATATGAAGGCCCGGGTTTTAGTTCGTCCACGTCGACCTCTACTTCAGTGGGTGAGTTATAGTCGGCCTCACATCTGGGGCCTGTGTTATTGTATTCTAAATAGGCCACTTTTTCTTTCTTGGCCTTACTTTGTCTAGTTTTCTCTTGTTTAAGACATTCTAGGTGTCGAACCCTATCAGCTAGCTGTGACATGCTTTTAAGGAGTGTTGGGTCGAGCTTCTTCCTAATAGAGTAATCCAAGCCCCCTGCAGCCATTTGGACCAACTCATGCTCAGGCACTTGTGTAAAGCACCTAGCTTTCAACGCCCTAAACCTGTTGAGGTAGTCATCAATGCTTTCAGCGAATTTTCGCTTCATGTTAGACAACTCCATCAAACTAATCTTAGAATTCCCCTCATAAAACTGATCATGAAACAACTTTTCTAACCTAGCCCATGAGTCAATCGAATTAGGTGGTAAGGTCGTAAGCCACGTAAAGGCTGCCTTAGTTAGTGATGAAGGTAAGTTTTTTACTTTCAGGCTTTCATGGTTAGCCATATCCCCCGACTCAGTTACATACTTGGCGACATGTTCGACTGTCGACTCACCAGACTCCCCCCAAACTTTGTGTACTTAGGGACTTTCCAGCCCCTTGGGTTTTTAGTCTGAAGTATGTATTCGACCAAAGGGGATGAATACGTTGGGCTACGGAATGCAGTGTTCAAACCATTTCTTGCCATGATCCTTTCGACCATAGTCATGAGATTATTTTCAACAACCATGTCCTCATGACAAATCTGGTCTACTATATGGTCAGCATTCTGGCGTCGGTTTACCAACACCATAGGTTGGTCGACCTCTTGGTTTACCACTGCCCTTTGGGGCTGGACCACCATGTGTCGACCCTGAGGGATAATCTCCTCATTTGTTGCCCCCAAGCCAGAAGGCTGATGTGCAGCCATAGGGGCCGCTACGTGTGCATGTCGAACGGGTTGTTGTGGTGCCCCCAGATAATTACCCAAACGAGTTAGTTGAGCAATCATCTGTCGATTTGTCTCAGCAGATTCCTGGACTATAGGATTGAAAATGTTTCCCACTTGATTCGTTAGCATATTCACTAACTCGTAATTGCTATCATCCATCTGCTGTCTGAGCACTGCTACCAAAGTGTTAGTCAAAGGTGGCACCACAGGTTGTGGCGCCTTGTTTCGAGCACCCCTGCCCCCAATTTGGGTCGACTCTTGCAGTGGGGCGCTTACAATCTGAACATTCTCCGCTATGGCCGCTGGGCTGGGTGTCGAGTGACTCCCTGGCATCATGGAATACGATATTCCATACAAAGGGTTAACTGAGCCAAAGCGAGGGATTTCAGCCAGAGGTGTTGGACTCAATGGTGGAGTCGAGTCCCTGGAAGTAGTAACAGTAGTGACAGTTGCTACATGTGGACTCAAAGGAGGAAAGGCTGAGACTTGGGAGACCACGGTTTGTGCAGTGACCAAGTTCCATGCTGGTACTTCATCAATATTAGGATTAGTCATTCTGGACTCCCCCGACGTACTCGCCTTAGATTGTGACTTTATTAATCTGCCACTTCTAAGTTTCATACACTGAAATTTCACTCAACAAGGTCCCACCGGGTGTGCCATTTTGTTTACTGTGGAAATTGGTAAATAAACGCTGACCTTCCCAGAGTCTCGCGAATGAGGGTTACGCGCAAGACCGGTCAGTTGATCTTAAGACATATGCCGAGTGAAGAGGATGGCGAGTTCGATCGACTGCGCCAACGAACACAACCCTGTCGAATTCGCCAGAGTTTTCCACAAGTGTTCCTAGTGCTCTGCCGATGCTCGTGGTCGACTGAGAACGCTGGCTGTTGGACACCTTATGCCTGACTTCTCGTGGCTGACACAAAGGCTCTGACTGGCTGATATGCTGGTTTGTGATAACGGTTTGACACAAAAGGCACCGTGAGTCTGGCAACTCGTGGCCGACGACGAGTTTGGGACCAACACAATAGTTAAATAAAAGGATTATGGTGTCTTAAAGACGAAACGAAACGATAAACAAAGGTTTAAACGAAGGTAAATTGCATTGGAAGATAAATTTGGTGATTCATATTACATTGACATTCTTTTGACTCTGTGACTCCTGACGCTCGTATATGAGAGTTTTGCAGAATGTTGGCAGTAAAAATGAACACACCTAAACTACAAGTGAAATGCACTATTTATAGTCCTATGAAATAACTGAAAAACTAAGTCTTTATTTATGCACACGATCTCCACTATCTGGAAATAACTGCTCCTGGTTTCTCGCCACTACCAAGACACCGAACATGTTCACGTAACCGCTCCCACGTTCTTCTTGATTTTCAAATCTTTCTCGCCTCAGCCTGCGCCCTTCAAATTGATTAAGACATTTCGTTCGACTGGCAACTCTGGTCGACCTCGACCAACCAACTTGTCTGCCTAGTCGACTTAGCAGTCGTTCGACGCGATCTTGCTTGATCTTTCCAGTCAGTTTGGCCACTTGTCTCAAAATCTCTTCCAAAAGATCCTTCCATAAGGTTGATTTCTCTTCATTACCTACCCTCCGATTTTCCAGGGTAACATCCCCTCAGGTGGCAGCTCATCATCAGAGGACCCAAGTGAATTGCATGTTGTTATATTGCCAACAACATGGTCAAATTCAAGGATGGACATACCGTGGTTCACGTACGCTTGCTCTAACACCTTCATAAAAGTTTTCTGATGGGCCTCAAAATTGATTATCAATAACAACACATATATCTTGGAAGGAGTTTGAAGCAACTGATCCACCACTTTGTAGTCACTTTTACAAATTAATCAGAGAAACGCTTCAGTGTCCGTGTTCTTAGATTGATCAACCTGACTCTCTTCAACTGGCACAACTGGAGACTTACCTTTATCGGCCCTTTCAACAACCGTATTACTTTTGCGAATATTTTCTAGTGCAAAGACACGACCACTACGGGTCTCCCCACTGTTATCTGCAATATTAACAACCGTCCTTTCAACAATCAAAGGCTTTTCAACACCATTTTCAATCATTAACGGATCATACCTCCAAGGTACCGCCTTATTAGACTGATATGGGAAAGGAACATGCGCTTGAATCACTAATGGTGTCACGGAGTTGGCTACTTGTTGGATGAATTCTTCGACGCCATAAATGAGAGAATATAAGCCAGGAAGTTCATTTAAAGAGCTGTCCAGATGAGGCCACATGTCAGCAAAATGAGGCTAATAAATGAGCTAGTTTGATAGAGGGTGTTGACAGAGGTGCTTCGACCGAGAGCTCCCCAATAAAGACTTAGAATATTTTATCAAAAGAGGATTCCAGGGGAGCTCGACCGTAGAGGCTCTCGACTAAAATAACACCAGTACATGGTAGAACGTGGTTTGAAGGTAACTTCCATGGGAGAAGTGGCTGAAACAACGTGGCCACGTGGAAGGAGAAAACCAGACCTATTCAAAGGTCGTGGTAGAGCGGGAAACGCATAGAAACCGATTCTTTACAGTTTTTCCTAGCTTAGTTAGCTTTAGTATAAATAAGACCTTGTACATAAGAATAAAGTGTGATCATTTTTGTACTCGTATAGCCGTCAAACTCAAGTACCTAGTGTCTGAGAAAGAGTTCTAAGTTGCTCATCAATGTACGTGACACCACCATTTTATCTTTAATGCAATTTACTACTTTTCATTTATCCTTCCCTTTCAATTTACTTCCCTTTATTTCCTTAAACCCTTAAACTCCTCCTCCCTCACACTCTAAAAAACCTTTTCGATAGTCAGCCTGTCATTCTCAAACCTTCGAGCATCGTGTAGTTGTTCAAGCCTTTTTCACTAAAAACCCCTTTTAACTTAAACGAATCGAGACAAACCATGTTTTGGGATCTGTATGGTTAATCCCGCAAGTCACCTGGAGCTGTAAATCTGTGCCTTTGTCAACCAACGGTTGTTCGCCAGATCATCTGATACATCAAGTTCATCCGATGGAAATCCACATGGTGGAAATGATACAGTGACAACTACCACCGGGGTAGGAGTCACATTCCAGGTTTCAGAACCTACGCCATCCATGGCAGGTTCATCGCCTACGGTAGCTTCTACCATTGGTGGATCCACGCTAACTATTGCAGGTACTCAAGGTGTAACAGGGACTCCTCACCGAGAGGGAAGCCCCTCAAAAGGCCTTTCATACCTCCTCCTCATTGGCAAACGCCAAATTTTGGGGGAAAGGAACCGTCTTTTGGAATGCCAACCTCGATGATGGCAGGTTTACGAACTACACCCGTGTTTTCTGAATCAGGGTCTGCATTGTCTTTGTTACAGGGTTCAGGATCACAATTTAGAGAGAGATATGGCCAACCTTTCGAGGCAGGATTGTCTATATTAACCAACAATTCAACAACGGTTATTAGGCAGCAGATGGACAAAAGCAATCATGAAATGGTCCAAATTCTATCCTAGACAATGAGAACCATCTTTAATCCTCTCATACAGAGTACCATAATGGCCAATCAACAAATGGCCACGCAAATGACACATTTAGTAGACTTCTTTGGTGTGCCACAACCCCCTCGACAGCCCCAAAGGGACTTCGCCAGGGAAAACCAAGGTTCGATCTTAGGGGCAGAACCCACCATGTATCAGGTTCCACAGAACCAGGTAAACATGCCTGTTCTTGTCTAAAAAACCTGAGAAAGATAGTTTGTTATCTTTGGGGATTTGGAGGTAGTGAGAAGTTCACTGTTCTCCAAGATATGAGTGTCTTGCTTATCCCTCAGTTGGGAGCCCCTATTTATAGCCTGAAGGAGCCTTCAAGACCTCCATAAAGAGAAGTCTCTTGGGCTTCAGACGTTACACACGTTACCTGATCATTGAATGGCAACCTCTTTAATGACATGATTAATCATCAGTTAGAGACGGCGCCGAATTAATGACCATACGTTACTCTTCATTCATTGGTGACCCTTGGTATTCACACCTGATCAGAACGTTCATCCTACCCGACTCTTATCCTTCGCACTACCCGACTTGAACCACTCCCCAGGTCTCGGCCCAAGTTCTCAGAGTCACATCCGAGTAGGCGCATACCGGGTACTGATGGAAGCACTTGTCGAGCATTTCGATGATGAGTACCGGTGGATGTTAGGGTTGGGTACAACAATCCGGGTACAGTAAAGAGATATAATCCAACCCCCTTATGCCGGGTATGTATTTTATAAAATCAAGGCTGAGCTATGATATACCAAGGCCGAGTTCATACATAAAGGTGCCCAATGTGGTTCATTCTTGGTACACGTCCTCTAAGAATCCGGAACCCAGAACAGTGCCCAAAGGCAGTTACAAGAAATGGTGTTAGAACAACCCATGGTCGAACAACCGTAGTTAGAAATACCTAGAGTCGAAATACCTAGGATGGAACCACAGTTGGCAAGAGAACCAAGAGTCGTAATGGTCAACAGAGACCAAAATGCTGACCACGTGGTCCAGCAAGCTAGAGATGATCACCTGGCGGCCAATAACAATCTAGAAGCCAAGGTAGAAAGGATCATGGCGAGAAATGGGGTCAAACTAGGCCCTCAAAGGCCTGCGTATACTTACCTATTGTCAGAGTACATCCTTCAGTCTGAGTTACCTCCCAGGTGGAAAGTTCCCAAATTCACTAAGTTTTCTGGGGATGCCACTGCGTCGACTGTCAAACATGTGGCTAGGTACCCCATAGAGGCAGGCGAAATAGCTAACAATGAGAATCTAAGGACGAAATACTTTCCTAGTTATCTAACCAAGAACGCCTTTACGTGGTTCACCACGTTACCTCCACATTCAATACACCATTGGGCCTAGTTGGAAAGACTCTTCCATGAGCAGTTCTACATGGGCCAAACTAAGATAAGTTTGAAGGAGTTGGTTAGCGTGAAACGCAAGACATCCGAGCCAATAAATGATTACCTCAACAGGTTCCGCTTGCTTAAGACTATGTGCTTTACAAAAGTACCAGATCATGAACTTGTCGAGATGGTCGCTGGCAGCTTAGATTATTCTATTAGGAAGAAGTTAGATACCCAATATCTCAGATATATGGCCCAACTAGCCGACAAAGTTCTTCAAAGTGAAAGATTAAAAGCTGAAAAAGCTAGAGTCTATAAAGGTCATTGAAAGGAAAGGGTAGCCTATGTCAAGATGGATGATATTGATCTTGGGATTGACTACGATTCCTATGACTTCGACGAAGGAGAAATAAACCTGGATGAGCTAAAGCAAGGCCCACCTTACTCTTGTAAGATGCTAACCCCTTCCAACGGAAAGAACCTTGTTGAAACTGAGATGACTAACAAATTTCATAAACGATCATATACATTTGATGTAACTAAATGTGATGAAATATTTGATTTATTAATAAAATATGGCCAGATGATAGTACCTGCTGGTGCTAAGATGCCTCCCTTAGAACAAAGAAAAAAAAGGGGTTTCTGTAAATATCATAATTTCTTGGGCCATAAAACTTCACAATGTTTTCTTTTCAGGGATTTGGTACAGGATGCTATCAAAGCTGGTAGGATGAAATTCGCAGACAAAGCCAAGGCACAAATGAAAATTGACACGGATCCATTACCGGTTGCTGATGTGCACTATGTTGAACTCAACGACGATGTGTCTGTGCACGTAGTCGAAGTGAACATGGATGCTGCCATGGAACACGAAGACAAAACTACTAAGATTTTTGTTGAAAATGTGAAGGTTGAAACTGTCGAAGATGGCATAACTGCCATCGACAAAGAACCAACAATCCAGGTCACCAAGGATCAGGACGAAGCGGAAGCAAAAGAAAATCAGAATAAAATTGCTGAGACCCTCGCCATCCAACTGAAGGTGGTGAAATTGGGTGACGTTAACATGGTGGCCATGACCAACAAGGTTGAAACTGCGTCCGACAAAGCCGGTCGACATGAGGAATACAACAAATTATCCTACCCTAAGCAGAAAGAAAATTTGATGGACTTCTTGCAACGTTGCCAGAAGAAGAAGTCCGAAGTCATGTTATGCCCTTGTTGTAGCTCTGTCTTCAACGAGAAAGCTGCGGAGAATTTGGAAGGTGTAAGGCGTTCAATGCATAAAGAGGCTTGGAGAAAATACCAAGATAACAAAGACAACTTCAAGTTCAAAAGAGATGAGGCTCCTAAGAGGAAAAACCGGTTCGAAGGCAAACCATACATGGGGAGGCCGTCAACCTATAAGCCTAATCCAAACATGCCTGCAAACCAGTGGGCTAGGCCAACTGGGCGACAGGAGTTTGGGAACAAAAAGTGGCAAGACTTTGAGGTATCACGAGGCTAGTCACTAATGTTCAGCAAGGAATTTCATGGGTCGCAACAAATGGCCAGGGAATTCCTGACTTCAAAACAACTGGCTTATAAAGCTAGTAACTACAAGGGGAAAAACCCTATGACCATGTCTCAGTGGAGACGAGAGGAGAGGAAAAGGAAAGCTTCCAGAGAACAGGGTGTGAAAGACCAAAACCAGGTAGAATCCAGTACCAATGTGCCCTTTCAGCAGGAAAGGCCAAAAGTGGCGAGGCAGTTGTTCTCGCCAAAGAAGGTACAACCACAAGACGTCAATATAGACGATGAAGATGACTTTCTCTATGAAAATTTTCAAGTGGCGTCAGATCCCTCGTTGGATATCATAGCTTGTAATGTGGTGTACATTTTGCCCATGGGTTATGACTGGGTAGTCGAAGAAGACGACATCGAGGAGATGTCAGAGATAGAAATGGCTAGTCACCGGCTAATCTACTACTATTTGATGAACAATGGCTGTGTGGAGGAATAAAATGCGTTCTTCGAGAGGCCCGATGAATCTATGAAAAGCCATCTGAAACCCTTGTTCATAAAAGGGACGCTTGAAGAGGTGGCCATCAATAAGATTCTGGTAGTTGGTGGAGCGGCTGTAAACCTAATGCCGCACCACATATTAAAGAAAATTGGAAGAGTTGACACTGACACCAAACCACATAACATGGTGTTGTTGAACTATGAAGGAAAGGTGGGAACAACCCTAGGTGTGATTCAAATTGATCTCACTGTGGGGACAATCATGAGACCTACCTTGTTCATGGTAGTAGAAACTAAAGCTAACTACAACTTGCTGCTGGGAAGGGAGTGGATACATGGCATTGGAGCTGTACTGTCCTTTATGCATCAAAGAATTTCCATTTGGCGAGCAGATGGCATAGTGGAAAACATTGAGGCGGATCGGAGTTACTACATGGCGGAAAGCAACTTGGTTGATAAACGCCAGTTTGAGAGACAGTTGGCGTACATTGCTCCTTGCAGCCCATCTGATTTCCCATTCACCCCTAATGATAACACATTCATTTCCTTGTACCTACATCCCACTGACGACTTCAAATGGGATAGGGAAATAGTAGGCGAACCAGTGTTTGCCTGTGAGGGGTATCTAGATATCCATCCTACTGGCTGGGGCAGCGATTTCAGTCATGATGATTGAGCATCAAGCACTGCAAAGACTTTCGGCCTACGTGGATGAAAACAAGCTAAAAGCGGCTGTCGAAGTTGAACTCAAAGAATTGGCCGAGAAGGATTTCCAATTTGGCTGATGAGGGCAAATAAGTGACCATGGAATATATTGTCGATTATGGGAAAGACGTTAACCCAGAACCACCAGATTGGGGTGATGAAATGCAAAACCAAAGGCTCGACACCATTTATGACGAAGAACCTTTGGGGTTTGAAAAGGATCCGTTGGCAGAAGATATAAAGATGCTAGCGCAAGATCCTTTATAGGAGGTAGATCTAGGCGAAGGATTGGAAAAGAGGCCAACCTATATCAGTGCAAACCTTGAACCAGAGATAAAAGGTCAATTAATCCAACTGTTGAAGGAGTTCAAGGATTGTTTCGCCTGGGATTACAACGAGATGCATGACCTTAAAAGAGCGCTAGTCGAGCACAAATTGCCTATCAGGCTTGGGAAAAGGCCAGTGAAGCAAGCTCCAAGGCGTTTCACTCCAAAGATACTGTCAAAGATAAAGGAAGAGGTCAAAATACTTATCAAATGCAACTTTATTCTAAAAAACATGTATGTCGAATGGATAGCCAACATTGTTCCCGTTATAAAGAAAAATGGCACTTTGAGGGTGTGCATCGATTTCAGAGATCTAAATGTTGCCACCCCAAAGGATGAATATTCGATGCCTGTGGAGAAAATGTTACTGGATTCTACCGCTGGCTATGAGTATCTAAGTATGCTCGACAAATATTCTGGCTATAATCAAATTTTTATTGCTAAAGATGATGTCCCAAAAACAGCTTTCAGATGCCTTGGAGCCTTAGGCACCTACGAATGGGTGGTGATTCCTTTTGGTTTAAAGAATGCTGGGGAAACCTATCAAAGAGCAATGAATTCTATTTTCCATGACTTTATCGATACTTTTATGCAAATATATAATGATGATATTGTCGTAAAGTCCATTTCTAGATTAAAGCACATTGAACAGTTGCGATTATCATTCGAAAGGATGAGAAAATACGGTTTGAAAATGAATCCACTTAAATGTGAGTTCTTTGTGCAGGCTGGAGATTTCTTGGGTTTTGTGGTCCATAAGAAGGGCATTGGAATAAACCAAAACAAAACCAAGGCAATCAACGAGGCGAAAGCGCCTTCGACAAAGAAGGAATTGCAGTCCTTACTTGGCAAGATAAACTTCACGAGGAGATTTATATCAAACCTAAGTGGCAAGACTCAAACTTTTCTCCATTACTTCGTTTGAAGAATGAAAATTTTGAGTGGGGGCAGGCCCAACAAGAGGCCTTCGACAGGATCAAGGATTACCTGGTCAAGCCACCAATACTGTCACCTCCATGTAGGAATAAAAGCATGAGATTGTACATCGCAGCATCTGATAAGACTCTAGGGAGCGTGTTAGCTCAAGAGGATGAAAGTGACGTCGAAAGAGCCATTTATTACCTTAGTAGAGTTCTCAATGATGCTGAGACTATATATAGTATGATAGAAAAACTATGTCTCTGTCTGTATTTCTCTTGTACAAAACTCAAGCATTATATAAAACTAGTTGAAATTTATGTTTGGTTGCATTGTGATATTATTAAATATATGTTATCAAAACCTATTTTGCATATCCGAATCGGAAAATGGGCGTTAGCTTTAACTGAGTTCTCATTAACGTATATGCCTTTAAAAGCCATTAAAGGCTAAATAGTTGCAGACTTTTTGACTGACCATTCAGTGGTCGAAAACACCTTTCATTATCTTAAGACTCATCCTTGGAAGTTATACTTTGACGGTTCTAGTCATAAGGATGGAACAGGTGTAAGAGTGTTAATAATTTCTCCTAACCAGACTCGAACCACATTTAAGTGTAGAATCGAAGACGTGTGTATCGCGGAGCGATTTTTGAATGCGAGGTATAAAAGACCAAGATCCAAGAAAAATCAAGAGTCGCCACCGTCTTTTATTTACTCTAAAGAAAGAGAGGGAAAATAACGATAAAACCACGAACAAAGAGAAACTGGGTAAGTTGTCAGGTTATGCAAGGGTAAGGTGTTAGGCACCCCTCACATCCTTGGTACTCCAAGGGAACCACTTTTGTTGCCTTATTATTGCTTATTATTTACATTATAAATGAAAAAACGGGGTAGATTTATTTTAAGCGGATTTGGAAAGATTCAAGTAGACATCTTCTGCCTACGTACCCCCTTGTATAATGGGAGATCAAAATCCTCGTAGTTCCCCTAAGAGGTTTTAAGTGTGTTTTGTGTTTTTTTATGGTTTTTTCTTATTAACTACAGGCAAGCCATCCCAAATGGGAAAAAGGTAAGGGAAATGAAACAAAGAGTGAGTTAGTTCTTTTTTATTTATCTTTTTATTGTTCAACCTTTACTATGTGAATTTTAAGGTATCATTTACATGCATAAAGGGTGGGAAGCTAGTTTACGATTCAAGGTTATTTGCAAAGTTTTACAAATGCGAAGAACTTTAGTTTGAACATGGTATCTTTTAACATTTTCTTTTTCTTTATTTTAGGCATTATTTATAAAACACGAAGCAAACATGGACATGGATACAACAATTCTAAAACAAACAAAGTGAAGCCCTCACTTGGAAATTTGGAGGGCTTGCTCCTTACCATAGCGCTGTTGACAAAATTGATTAGCAAATGCACACTAACAAACAAACAAGAGCTACATGAATGCAAAATGTGAGCATACAATATGCAAAGCAAAGTTTATACACAAACAACTATCAAAAGCACAAACTATTTATAAACAATGTGAAAAGATGAAACAAACAATCGAGTTCCACTCGATCAAAAGCAAACAGTTACAAGGCACATGCCAAGTAATGAGAAAAATGGGTCCCGCCATAGCCAAGGGGAGCGAATCACCCAAGTCAACCAAGCATCGGACCAAACAGTTGTATAATAACAAGCCGTTACAAAATAACATGCCTTAACCACGATATCATATCACCGGGCAAGGTAGAATGGAAAATAACAGGTGCGTGCGTACACCAAGCATCAATGTCGGACGACATGAGCTAAACAAAACGAGGGTACCGATTGCATGATCCCTTACCTCTTGCCTCTTTTGAGGTCTTTTTATTTGACTCGATTTAGATCTTTTGGCACATGTTCAGAGCTCGGAACTTGCAAAAAGTGAGCATAAGAACGACACGGACTAGAAAGCGTGGGGGTTGATTGCTAACCCTTATCCACTTGCCTCTTTTAAGGTCTTTTATTTTCAAGCTGAAAGATAAACAAACACAAACATCACCTCCTAATGAGGACTTCCAAAAATTGCCTGCCAAGTGGCACGGACTCCCAATCCTACTTCTCATGTTATCAAAAGAAAAAAGTGCAAAATAGGTAAAAAGGAATGGGTTAATACCAAGAGGATAGCAAAAATCCGAAATAATCAAAGCGAACAAGCGAAAGCTAGAGGTCTCGAGCAACTGTATTCAACAAAGCAACAAATTCAGAATAGTTCACAAGTTATTCAAACAAGTCAGAGTATTGTCCAATTGCGAACAATCACAATCGAACGCAAAACCTGCAAAAAATCACAATGCAAACAGTATACAAACAACAAGTGAAAAGAGGTTAGTGCTATCAACAATTTATTCACAATGAAGGAAAAGAAATGATGCAAACATTAGCCATAACCCGATTCAAAACAAACTACACTTCACTTTAAACAAACATGAATGAAATTTAAGCACAACGGAAACAACTGGGAACACAAGAAGCAAGCACAATTGAACTCATGTGAACCTATGGATCATGTGCTTAAACTTCTAAGAAGACCATACAATGGCAAGAAGTTTTTTAACTAACCAAAGGAAGATTCACACGTACAACAACTTTAAAGTGCGATGCAAACGTTTACAAGATTTAAACTTTAAACTAATTTAAACAATGATTTAGATCAGAGGTTTTACACCATCAAACAAACACATACACAATGGATTTCACACAAAATTTCACTCACAATTTCTTAAAGAAAACCATAGTATGCTAAAAATCGGGAAAAGGCGACAAAGGTGCGATACTAGGTGATTTACACTACAAGTACCCTATACAAGGGTCAAACAGAAAAACTTTGAGAAGTAAGCCGTATTGAAATGATAAAAGAAAGCTACTTGAATTTTTTTGGTATTTTTCTGAGTTTAATTACTATTTAAAATCAATTATTTTATGAGCTAAAATGCGACAATTTAAACATAAAATGGGGAAAAATGCAAAGTCAACCCAAAAATGCAAAGTAAAATTGGAATTCGGTCCTCCTCTGACCCTAAACAGAACATGTATTTATTTAGAAATTTTCTCATTTATTTATGTATTTAAAATCTATTTATGAACACAAACTATTCAAAAATCAAGATTATTTACAATTTATTTACAAAACACTCAAAACAGAAGTTAAAAATTCACAAATTTTATTTGCAGAAAGTAGAGGATTTTAGCAGATTTACCTTTTTGATTTGGCATTTTTATTATTTTTATTTTCTTTTATATGAATTGTTTAGTGAAAATTAATTCCATTTATTTATTTACAAACAATTACTTATGAAAAATAGGAAAATGCAAAATTGAACTTCATCAAATTTATAGGGATTTTTAATTGGTCATTTACTATTTATTTATTTATTTTCATGCATTTTGAAATATCAAAACAAAAGGAAATTGGCATCCTATACCAAAACTATGGGGAAAAACCTACCACATTTATCTTGATTAGCCTACAATAACCCCTATCTACACAGATTTATTCAGGATTTTTTTAAGTCTTTTTAGTATTTTTTATTTATTTTTGAAGTTTTACTATTTTTAAACCATTAATAAAAGTGAAAAATTATAAAACTACATTTTTACAGGGAATTGATCATCAAGATTTTTACTATGTACCAATCCTATTTAAAACAAGCTACCAAAATTGTTTTGAATATTTCTACATTGTTTTAGTATTTTTATTCATTTTACTTTTTATTTAATGATTTTAAATATTATTTACAAAGAAAAACCAGTTTTATATTCAAAAATCAGAATTAATGCTTTCAATCTTTTTTATTTATTTAAGCCTTATTTAAGGAGTCCCTGATATTTTTTGTGGAATTTTTATTTTTACTTTTCTATTTTTTGTGTAATTTTTATCTTTTATTGCTTATTTACATTAAAAATTCTAAAAAACCTATTTATACTAAAAGTTGAAGTTTCACAAAATTACCCTAGGTTAATCTTGTTTACTGTTATTTTCTGTTTTAGTATTTATTTACAAATTTGCAAGTTTATTCATTTTTTAATGTGCATTTTTATTGAAAATTAACAAAAACTAAACAAAACAGGGAATTGGTTTATGTGGATTTTTATACAATTCAATTAGGATGTTATTGGTGTTCACAAAAAAAATTGGATTTTTAGGATGCATTTTTGTATTTTTTATGGATTTTTGGTAAAAATTAAGCAATTAATGAATTAAAATTGTATTTAATATTTACACACAAAACTGAACAAAAATGAATATACTACAAAATTCAGAAAATTAAAAGGATCATCTCACAATTTTTTGGCATTTTTTATCAATTGTTTACTATTTTTAAATGATTTTTGAAGTTTTATTGAATTATTTAAAAAGAATCAAAGAAAAATGTGGAAACTGAGGGTGTATATGGTGCAGGGGTACGTGGCATGTTCATGGCCACCATATTAGAGTCAACAAGCCATCTTTAACCACACGATTAGTTTACCAGCGAGAAACAATTACATGCTTTGGAAGAAGTCAAAGTAAGCCACATCAAAGGTCCAGGAAATGAGCACATACATATCAAATTACATAAACTCATTAAGTTAAAATATACTCAGAAATTTTCAAGATTAAATCAGGTCCATTAGATTAGGGCGTGAATCAAGTGATCAATGTCTGGAATTCAAATAGTGACTGGAAATGGAGGGAGAAGCCTTCACTTCGCCGAAGACGCAGGAGGTCACCGGAAGTGGTGACCGGAGTAGCTAAAATATTCAATTCTTTACCAAAATTCGCAAACTACCTATGTACAAACTCGTAAGAACATGCTGATCACGAATATGCCCTTGGATTTTAACAATTGTTCCTTAAAATTTAAATTCAATTTACACTACTCAAGAACCCTAGAATTTAGGTTTTCATGATTCAAACCAAAACGAACACTCAAACAGTCCAGATCGAACATTCTACTCATGATAACACACTATACATGCTTAGATTCAAGTGAAATGACCTGGAACACTCTGAATCAGAGTGAGGAGGAGTAGATTTTTCTGAACTTTAAAGAGGAACATCTTTGACTCCTCGTAACTTCAATACACGAACACAAGCGTTTCTGGAAGAAAATTATCTAATCTTGCAATCTGGAGAAGATGATGGTTCAATTCTTAACTAGCACTCCACAATCTCTTTCCAAATCAAGCTTAAAACCAAAAGAAAACTCTCCAACTTGCTTCAAACTTCAATGGAGATGATCTATTCAAGCTTGTTTCTAAGGCTCTATAGTGATTTTTGTGGTTTTTCCAAAAGGAGAAGAAAGTGATGATGATGAAAAGTAAGAATTATTGATTGAATCGTGAGGGAGATCAGAGAGTGAGAGAATCAGAGAGAGGAAGCTCAGGGTTGTTGTAACTGAATTGTGAGATGACTCAGTTTTTGTTTATATATGAGAGAGATGAGTTAACAACCGAGTTAGCTCAATGAATCAAGGACTCAGATTTTTCAATTGCCTTCGATCCTCACACTTTCTATCATAGCCTTTCAATCTGACAGTTGGCCTTGCAATTATCAGCCCTCAAATATTGTTAATCATTTTAGTAATTCTTCTTGCAAAACACGTTCCCTCAAAATCTTCCAGATTCCATTTTGTGCATAACATGGATTTTGAATTGTGTGGGCCCCCTCCTCATTTGATTAGTGACATCATGATTAAACAATCATCATGCAATCATTTGCATCATGATTGTTGAAGTGGAACTGAACCTTCACTGATTTCCACAAAAAAAGCACATTTCCACTTGCCTTGTTTCAGCTTGCAGGGTGCCTTGCTCGTGGCTCAGCAATTTACTCATCAGGCCACCTCAAGGCCTCAACCATAGCATCTTGGAAAGGTAATGTCACAAGGTAGATTTCCCCAAAGTATCATGGGCTAACTCACTCATGACTTAGAGATATATCCTTCCAAAGTTCATAAAAACTGGCAATTTCCCAAGGTTGCAGTCAGTAGGTAGTTTTGAGCTATGGCCTATACAGGCATAATTGAGTGGTGCAAGCAATCTCTAAACCTGATGTGGGACGTGTTATCACACTTTTCCAAGCCTATAGCCCCTAAATCAACACTGAGCCTTCTATTTACAATCTGACATGAAAATTGAGCCTCTCAAGTGCCAAACTGGAATCTCACTACAGATGGCTTGAACTGATAGTGTTAACAAGTTTCAAATGATGAATGTATTATGTAGAAACCAAATTTAGGAGTCAACCATGGTATGCCATGTTTTGACCTGTTGGTACCAAGGATGTCGTGCAAAAGTGAGGTTTTGCATGCTAAAAATGCAATTTTGCTGCATTTAGCCTACATGAGTGGCCTGAACACACCTCATGATACATTTGACTGATGTTGAAGTCAATTTTGTGGATTCAATCATCTTACAAACAGTTTTTGTCATGGCTGCATGAAGAAAATGCAATGAATTCTTGTAAAATGGGATTTGAAACATTGAATTTGAGGAGCAATGTTGCTTATTGTCTTTAGGCCTCAAACAGATGCTACAACAACATTTTATGACCTGTATTCACACTCAAAGTGGCTTGAACCTATTTGCACCTCCAGCTGCTATGGCATTGGTTCTTTTTGCTTGAAATTCAAGTCACACATACAAAATAGTGTTCCGAGACAATGTAGCCTCTAAAAACATTTCATACACCTCACATACACCATATGTGATTGATTGAAATCCAACTCTTGGCTTGTAGAGGTCTGTTTCACCATTTTTCGTATGAACCCTAAATGCCACTTTAGGTTTTTCATGCAACTTGGAGTTCTAGCTCGAGTTTTTGAAATGTGGATGTAAACAGGTGATTAGTGAACACATTGTGAGGTGTTCCAACCTTTGAGTACCCAAGAAAACCAATGGAAGCTCCCTTTTGCAACTCATGGCATTGATGGCTTCAAGCACAAGTAATTTCATACAAACCCTAGGTACATGCCTCAAATTGGAAAAGTACTCAGGCCATTAGTCTTAAAATTCCTTTTAGACCCAAAATACCCTAATGGCTTGCTTAAAAACTCACCAAATTGAGAAAATTGGAGTTTTGGCAAAAACTGCCTTGCTGCAGGCTAGCCTGCCTGGCTCAGGGCGCGCCCTGACCAGGGCTTGCCTTGGCTTTGGCACAAACTTTCCATCCTTCTATTTTCTTCATCTTTTGGCGTTTTTGAATGATTTATTTTGCAATGTGAAGAGAACATGGCACTCTACAATATCCAACCCTTGGTTGCTTTTAAAACCCATTGTATTGGCCATAATTGCACTGTACATCTTGCACACCACGTGTTTGTGGAAATGCCTACTAGGGCAAGTCATATCCCAACTTTGTGCCTTGAATTTCAAGCTCAAATTCACACCAACTGGTTGATTTTTTGGCCTTCTACCCTCCATGACAAAGTTGTAGGAAATTTAAATACCTTTCCAAAAAGTTATCTTGGGCCTCAATCTGATCAACCAAACTCAAAATATGATTGGTCCAAGTGGCATCCTACATGTACTTAGAGAAATTTTCAAACCATTGACTTCTTGTACAAGTTTCTTTCAATTAAGCTCATCCTCTTAGTCAAATGATGAAATTGACTTTGAAACATGAAAGTATGATGTTTAAATTAGTGATCCCCAAAACATAGTTTTTGTCAGCTTTGAAAATTACCCAAAATGACCATTTTCCCCTATGAACAATTGTCTTGTATTTTCTCAAATTGAGAATCAATGCATGGCTTGTGGACACTAAATGTCACACATATCAATATAGAACATGTTTTGCATCTTCAACTTGGAAAATCCTGATGAAACCTCAAACCCTAGCTTGGTTCAACTGTCTAGATGCCATGGGGCTTCCTGTGCAAGATTTTGGGCTTGGAGCCTCTCCTTCAAGAATTTGAATTTGATATTTTGCATGATTGAAGTTGAGATCAATATGAGCATACCACAAAAATAATGGCCTTCATAGCTGTAACACCCTTCTAGCCCCGCGGAATAATTAAATAAAATACTCAGAGTAAACATGAATAAGCAAGGATGTCACAACACACATTTTTAAAACCTATCATGCTATAGCCAACCAAAGGAACATAAACATATAGGTCATCATTTATAATCATGTTTAAACACATCAGTATTCATTGTTTTCACATTGGAATTTATTAATAAAATAAAATATGTCTAAGGCCTCCGCCTTAACAACATTATCCAGACAATAAAAAGAAAAACAGAGTTATAATCAACTCAAAATAGACGACTAAGCGTTCCCCCTGTGTTACACTATCAGAGCATGACCAAATATAAAATAAAAGAGATAGCTCCCATTTCTATCCTCACCGCGACTAAGTAGCAACTCCTTAATCTGAAATATTAACCACAGTAAGGGTGAGAAAACATCATAATTTATCAAAGATTATAAGCTCATACATAATCAGAATAGCATAAATAATTTAAACACCCTATCAACATATTGTCAGATTAATAACTACTCAATTCCAATAGTTCACAACATAGCATATTCATTCAACACACAATGAAGTATGACTCGAATGTAACTCCATTATAACATTGGGAAACTCCCATTCATGTAATGACACAACAACAATAGGCAGAGAGACCAACCGACTCTATGCATGTGGTGCCAACTAACCCGAATAACGAGTTCTGCCACTGATCCATCTCTATGGATCCGGTCCACCGATTCATCTCTATGAATCTGGTCTGCCTTGAAATCCACTAATTCCACACAATGGGAATTAGCACACGACTCACCAATGCAATGTATGACACTAACATACTCAACATAATCCACAAAATAATAATTGACAATTATCTCGTGCACAACCATCAAAAGATACACATATCAATTTAAAGCACAACAA
Organism: Vicia faba; assembly: GCA_948472305.1. NCBI lineage: Eukaryota > Viridiplantae > Streptophyta > Magnoliopsida > Fabales > Fabaceae > Vicia > Vicia faba. Next base: position 1,110,291,955 of record OX451737.1, on the reverse strand, counting down.
TCCACATTTCACACAACAAAGTCACATACCATCTCTTATAGTACTATGACTATCAATGTACAACCATAACACAAGTAATATAGAAAATACGATCGCAACACATGTCTGGAACAATATTACTCTCATTGCTGACCACAATTCAAGCGTAATACATTTATATTTTGATTTATGTTTAATCGGGTGTTTTACGACTTTTCAAATTTAAAATAGTTTTCAAGTATCAAAAGTTATTACTTTAGAAATTTCATATTTTTTTGAACACGTGGCCACAAACGGCACCCAAATCGAACTTACGGTTGAAAAGTTATGTTTAAAACAATTTTAGAAATATTTTTCCAAAAACACACTGTGGTACTATTAACTCTAATGTGGAAACTTACCAACAATTTCAAAATAAAATAGAGCTACTGCCCATTAAGTCTTTTTATCAATTAGTACACTCGATTACCTTTCCAACGCTCAAAACGGTGCTCAAAACGAATTTACGGTTTGGAAAATATGAATTTTCAAAGATTAAGTATTTTTTTTCCAAAAGACACAGTGGTAACCGGTTAACACAAATTTAACAACCGGTTACACAAACCCCTCAGAAATGCCAATTTGATTCAGTTTCGCTTGTAACCGGTTAGCACATTTTTGACAACCGGTTACTGACGTAAAAAGTCAGAAAATTCACTTTTCTCAGCAGCTTTTCCATACCCAATCCCAACTTGATTTCACCCAAAACGAAAATACATCTATAATCAATATAGTACACAGATTATACCAGATACGTAGCATTGTTAACATCCAATATGGTCTCAATTCAATTCCAATTAATCCAATTATGCCAATTCTATCAATTCTACCAATTTCATCAATTTAGGATGTTCTTCCCTAATCCTTCAATCATGCTAATATGGGGAATTAGAGAACCTATCCTACCCTAAACCACATACAAACCCATAATCATAGATAAAAGAGAGATTTCCCCCTCACCTTGGAAATTTTGGAAGTTTCTGACAATCTCCGGGTTCGTTCCTCTTCTTCTCCTCTGCACTTCTCACGTATATGCTTTCTCTTCTCCTTTTGCTTTCCAATTCTCTATTTTCCAAATAACTTTATTTTTTTAATTAAAACTCACAAAATACATAAGTGCTTTACTCTCGCACACCTCCCTTCTTTACTAACCACATTCTTGGCCCAATTCTAATTTTCACCAATTTCTAATAATTCAATTAATTACCTTAATTAAATTAAATTATCAAAATCACTTAATTCAACCAAATAATTCCAATTTCAATTAATTTAATAATTTAAAAATTCCGGGTGTTACAACTCTCCCCCACTAGAATAGTTTTCGTCCTCGAAAACGTACCTCAAACAAACAGTTCTGGATAAGAGTCCTTCATCTGACTCTCCAGCTCCCAAGTCACATTTCCTCCTGCTGATCCTCCCCAAGCCACTTTAACCAAAGCAATTTCTTTGCCTCTGAGTTGCTTTACTTCTCGGTCCTCAATTCTTGTTGGCAACGTTTCCACAATCAAATTGTCTCTTACTTGCACATCATCCACTTGGATCACATGTGAAGCATCCGCAATATATCTCCTCAGCTGAGATACATGAAATACTTCGTGCAAATTGGAAAGTGTCGGTGGCAAAGCAATACGATAAGCCACTTCTCCAACCCTCTCCATAATCTGAAATGGACCAATAAACCTCGGAGTCAATTTCTTGGACTTCAAAGCTCGACCAATACCCGTCATCGAAGTAACCCGCATAAACACAAGATCTCCTGCGCTGAATTCAAGAGTCTTCCTTCTCTTATCATGATAACTCTTCTGACGACTTTGAGAAGCTCTCATATTCTCTTGGATCATATTGATCTTTTCCGTAGTTTGTTGTACAATCTCAGGTCCAATCACCGCACTCTCACCAGATTCATACCAACACAAAGGTGTCCTACACCTCCGACCATATAATGCCTCGAACCGAGCCATACTAATGCTTGAATGAAAACTATTGTTGTAGGTGAACTCAATCAATGTTAAATAACTATCCCACGCTCCACCTTTTTCCAACATGCAGGCGCGTAACAAATCATCTAACGATTGAATAGTTCTCTCAGTCTGACCATCTGTCTGTGGATGATAAGCAAAACTCAATCTCAGCTCAGTACCTAAGGCTTTATGCAAACTTTTCCAGAACCTTGATGTAAACCTAGAATCTCTATCTGACACAATACTGGACGGAATACCATACAAGAAAACTATCTCCTCAACATACAATCGAGCTAGTTTCTCCATCGGAAAATCCATCCTCACTGGTATAAAATGGGAAGATTTCGTCAGTCTGTCCATAATGACCCAGATAGCCTCACAGTTCTTATCTGTCCTCGGTAACCCAGACACAAAATCCATCGATATGCTATCCCACTTCCATTCCGGAATAAACAACGGTTCCATAAACCCAGATGGCTTCTGATGCTCAATCTTTGACTTTTGGCAAGTCAAACAAGAATACACCATCTCTGCAATCTCCTTTTTCATTCCTGGACACCAAAATAACCTTTTCAGATCATGGTACATTTTAGTAGCACCAGGGTGAATGCTTAACCTACTTAGATGTCTTTCTTCAAGGATACTCTTCTTAAGCTCAGGAACATCCGGAACACAAATTCTATCTCCAAACCTCATAATACCATTCTCGTCAATTCTGAAGTCGCCTCCTTTGTCTTGGTTAATCAACGTCAAACGATCAACCAATCCAACATCAGATTTCTGACCCTCTCTAATTTCCTCAAGAACTCCGCTAGTCAGCTTCAACATACCCAGTTTAACACTATTAGGAGTGCCTTAGCATACTAAACTCAAGTCTCTAAATTGCTCAATTAAATCCAATTCTCTTGTCATCATCATAGACATATGTAGGGAATTCCTACTCAAAGCATCTGCAACCACGTTTGCTTTACCAGGATGGTAATTCAAACCAAAATCACAATCCTTAAGGAATTCCAACCATCTCTTCTGCCTCATATTGAGCTCCTTCTGATCGAAGAGATATTTCAAACTCTTATGACCACTAAACACTTCAAACCTCGAACCATATAGATAATTCCTCCACAATTTCAAAATAAATACCACTGCTACCAGTTCCAAATCATGAGTCGGACAATTCCTCTTATGCACTTTCAATTGTCTCGAAGCATAAGCCACAACCTGCTGATTCTGCATTAACACACCACCTAAACCCATCAGTGAGGCATAACAATACACAATAAAAGATTCCGCCGGATTTGGCAAAATCAAAATCGGAGCACTAGTTAACCTCCTCTTCAACTCTTGGAAACCTTTTTCATAACTAGAATCCCATATAAATGCTTGCCCCTTCCTTGTTAACTTAGTTAACAAAATTTCCAACTTCGAAAATCCTTCGATGAACTTTCTGTAGTAACCTGTAAGACCAAGGAAACTACGTATCTCTGAAACAGATTTCGGCGCCTCCCACTGAGATACCGCTTCCACTTTTGTGGGATCAACATTAATGCCATCCTTGGAAATCACATGTCCAAGAAAGCTTACTTCACTTAGCCAGAACTCACACTTAGACAACTTCGCATAAAGCTTCTTTTCTTTCAACAATTCCAAAACGACCCTAAGATGCTTCACATGTTCTCCTTCACTTTTAGAGTATATTAAAATATCATCAATGAAAACCACCACAAACTGATCCAGATATGGATGAAATATCCTGTTCATATACTCCATGAAAACACCAGGTGCATTAGTAACTCCAAACGGCATAACGGAATATTCATAATGCCCATACCAAGTCCTAAAAGCAGTCTTCTGAATATCTTCCTCTTTCACACAAATTTGATGATACCCAGACCTCAGATCAATCTTGCTAAACACACAAGCTCCAACTAGCTGATCCATCAAATCATCAATCCTCGATAATGGATGCCGATTCTTGATAGTAACTTTGTTCAATTGTCTGTAATCAACACACAGTCTCATATAACCCTCCTTCTTCTTTACCAATAACACTGGCGCACCCCACGTCGACACACTTGGACGAATAAAGTTCTTTTCCAACAATTCTTCCAACTGACTCTTCAATTCAAATAGTTCTGATGCCGACATACGATATGGCGCCATCGACACAAGACTAGTTCCAGGAATTAGATCAATGGTGAACTCCACTTCTCTTTCAGGTGGCAACTCAATGACGTCTTCGGGAAATACTTCCGGAAAATCACACACTACCGGTAAGTCACTACTCCCCGCCTTACCCTTCGCTTCCATTGCAGCAAGCAAGATGAACATCACCGCACCATCCTTGACAGCCTCACCTACTTGTCTAGCAGACATGGTCAGATTCTCCATGCCAACAGCCTCAGGAAAAATTACTGTCTTAGCAAAAAAATTGATATGAACCCGGTTGAATTACAACCAGTTCATTCCAAGGATGATATCGAGTTGTTCTAACGGTAGGCATACTAAATCCATACCAAAACCCCTACCAAAAATCTCAATAGGACAATTCCTACCCACAAGCGAAGTAGTCACTGAACCCGATGCAAGAGCGTCAATAACCATACTTCCCCTCATGTCAGATATATCCAATCTCAAACGTTCAACACAATCCAAAGAAATAAAGGAATGAGTCTCTCCAGTATCAATAATTGCAACTAAAGGTGTGCCATGAATGAAACACTTACCTTTAATCAATCGATCCTCAGGAGTAGTCTCTGACCCAGAAAAAGCAAAAACCTTTCCTCCTGATTGGTTCTTCTTTGGTTTGGTACACTGTGGACGAATATGACCCTGTTCTCCACAGTTGTAGCAAGTAACAACCTTGCACTCAGATGCCAGATGCCCGGTCTTACCACAAGTAAAACACTTCACCTCAGTATTTGTACTCTTGCACTCATGCCTACGATATCCGAACTCACCACACTTATAGCACCTAATAGGAGCACTAGAGTCTCCCCCACTAGGCCTGCTCCCCTTTCCAGTTTTCTAATTACTCTTGCCATATGGCTTGCCACGGTCCATATGTTGTTTTCCTCTCTTGTCAACCAACCCGCGGGAGTTAGAAGACTTGGACTTATTGAGGTCCTCTTCCAGTATCCTGCTGCAGTCAACCAAATTAGAAAACCTGCGAATCTGCTGATATCGGATACCTTGCTTGAGTTCGTCCCTCAGCCTATTCTCGAACTTGATGCATCTCGAGAACTCACCAGCTTCGTCATTAGTGTAATGGACATAATACTTTGCCAATTCAGTAAACTTGGAAGAATACTCACTAACAATCATGTTACGTTGCTTGAGCTCCAAAAACTCGATCTCTTTCCTGCCCCGAACATCTTCAGGAAAATACTTCCTCAGGAAAGCTCTCCTGAACACAACCCAAGTCAGTGCAACCTCATCAGCTTCCATTTCATCTCTAGTAGCAACCCACCAGTCATCAGCTTCCTCTGCTAGATAATGAGTAGCATATCTGACCTTCAGATTTTCAGCACAATCAATAACACTGAAAATCCTCTAAATCTCTTTCAACCACTTCTGGGAACCTTCGGGATCATGTGTGCCCTTGAACAGCGGAGGATTGTTCTTCTGAAAGTTGCCCAACTTCCTATCAGCACCAATACCAGCTCCTTTTGGGTTTCCTCCTAGCATACCTGCAAGCATCCCCAAAGCCTCAGCAATTGCCGCATCGTTCCTTCCGTTACCTCTTCCAGCCATTGTTCTGCTTATTCACAAAACAACACTATTAGATCAACAGTATCGATAGTGTTACCTCGCACTAGTCGAATACAAGGGATAAATAACGTTAAGACACTGACACGAAGACCGATTATGCCCTGATATCACTATTGTAACACCCTTCTAGCCCCACGGAATAATTAAATAAAATACTCAGAGTAAACATGAATAAGCAAGGATGTCACAACACGCATTTTTAAAACCTGTCATGCTATATCCAACCAGAGGAACATAAACATATAGGTCATTATTTATAATCATGTTTAAACACAGCGGTATTCATTGTTTTCACATTGGAATTTATTAATAAAATAAAATATGTCTAAGGCCTCCGCCTTAACAACATTATCCAGACAATGAACAGAAAACAGAGTTATAATCAACTCAAAATAGAGGACTAAGCGTTCCCCCGGTGTTACACTATCAGAGCATGACCAACTATAAAATAAAAGAGATAGCTCCCATTGCTATCCTCACCACGACTAAGTAGCTACTCCTCAATCTGAAATATTAACCACAGTAAGGGTGAGAAAACATCATAATTTATTAAAGATTATAAGCTCATACATAATCAGAATAGCATAAATAATCTAAACACCCTATCAACATATTGTCAGATTAGTAACTACTCAATTCCAACAGTTCACAACATAGCATATTCATTCAACACACAATGAAGTATGACTCGAATGCAACTCCATCATAACATTGGGAAACTCCCATTCATGTCATGACACAACAACAACAATATGCAGAGAGACCAACCGACACTATGCATGTGGTACCAACTAACCCGAATAACGAGTTCTGCCACTGATCCATCTCTATGGATTCGGTCCACCGATTCATCTCTATGAATCCGGTCTGCTTTGAAATCCACTAATTCCACACAATGGTAATTAGAACACAACTCACCAATGCAATGTATGACACTAACATACTCAACATAATCCACAAAATAATAATTCACAATTATCTCGTGCACAACCATCAAAAGATACACATATCAATTTAAAGCACAACAATTCACATTTCACACAACAAAGTCACATACCATCTCTTATATTACTATGACTATAAATGTACAACCATAACACAAGTAATACAGAAAATACGATCACAACACAAGTCTGGAACAATATTACTCTCATTGCCGACCACAATTCAAGCGTAATATATTTATATTTCGATTTATGTTTAATCGGGTGTTTTATGACTTTTCGAATTTAAAATAGTTTTCAAGTATCAAAAGTTATTATTTTAGAAAGTTCATATTTTTTTGAACACGTGGCCACAAACGGCACCCAAATCGGACTTACGGTTGAAAAGTTATGTTTAAAACAATTTTAGAAATACTTTTCCAAAAACACACCGTGGTACTATTAACTATAATGTGGAAACTAACCAACAATTTAAAAATAAAATAGAGCTACTTCCCATTAAGTCATTTTATCAATTAGTACACTCGATTACCTTTCCAACGCTCAAAACGGCGCTCAAAACGAATTTACGGTTTGGAAAATATGAATTTTCAAAGATTAAGTATTTTTTTCCAAAAGACACAGTGGTAACCGGTTAACACAAATGTAACAACCGGTTACACAAACCCCCCCAGAAATGCCAATTTGATTCTTTTTCGCCTGCAACCGGTTAGCACATTTTTGACAACCGGTTACTGACGTAAAAAGTCAAAAAATTCACATTTCTCAGCAGCTTTTCCATACCCAATCCCAACTTTATTTCACCCAAAACGAAAAACATCCATAATCAATATAGTACACAGATTATACCAGATAGATAGCATTGTTAACATCCAATATGGTCTCAATTCAATTCCAATTAATTAAATTATGCCAATTCTATCAATTCTACCAATTTCATCAATTTAGGATGTTCTTCCATAATCCTTCAATCACGTTAATATGGGGAATTAGAGAACCTATCCTACCCTAAACCACATACAAACCCATAATCAGAGATAAAAGAGGGATTTCCCCCCTTACCTTGGAAATTTTGGAGGTTTCTGACAATCTTCGGGTTCGTTCCTCTTCTTCTCCTCTGCTCTTCTCACGTATCTGCTTTCTCTTCTCCTTTTGCTTTCCAATTCTCTATTTTCCAAATAACTTTATTTTTTTTTATTAAAACTCATAAAATACATAAGTGATTTACTCTTGCACACCTCCATTCTTTACTAACCACATTCTTGGCCCAATTCTAATTTTCACCAATTTTCAATAATTCAAATAATTACCTTAATTAAATTAAATTATCAAAATCACTTAATTCAGCCAAATAATTCCAATTTCAATTAATTTAATAATTTGAAAATTCTGAGTGTTACAATAGCCCAAAGGATGACCAAGATATGGCCTCCAGAAGTTCAAAACCCTAGAATGGGCTTGTATGAGGACCATTTTGAGAAATTGCCCTAAAAAATGCCTTGAAAGCACACATTGATTAGTGATAACTTGCATTCTTCAAAGTTAACTTGACGATGAATGCATAGCTTCAAGAATTACCATCATTGCTCAATCCATGAGGGAGATAGAGGCCTCAGAAGTTGGCCGATTCCTCTTAACTTGCAAAACCCTAATTTAGAGAATTCTTCCACAAGACATTGAATTCCTGGAAATTTTAAGCACACAAGCAATATGTACATACATATTCACAAAGTGTGAGGTTAGATACCGAATAATTCCATAAAGCAAGAGAGACAAGCAACAAGAGGGTGATTCAACTGATCCACCAACAGTCTCCTAGCTTGTGATCTCAATTTCTTTTATTTTTGAAATGTGAATGAATGTATTATTTGCACAAAATGAATGAAATTTTAGGGGTCAAAAATGGGGTTATGACAATGTGCTCTAACAATGAGACCGAATACAAAGATTTGATAGTTGGGCTAGAGTTGTTAATAGAACTGGGGGCAACTAGAGTTGAGATCATGGGAGATTCCAAACTGGTAGTAAGACAAATCACTAAGGAATATAGGTGCGTTAAAGAAAACCTTATTTTGTACTTCGTGATTGTCACCAGACTACTCAAAAGGTTCGAAGTGGTGAACGTCTGACATATTCCACGGATATAAAACCAAATAGCCAACGACTTAGCCCAAATTGCATCAGGATATAAAGTATCAAAGGATAAATTGGAAGATGCAATTGAAGTACGAGGTCGAGTAGCCTCCACAAAACTATCCCCATCAGATTTGTCCACAACCCGTTTAGGCTGTGCTGACGAAGAGAACTTCGAGATCGTGTTTATAGACGCATTAGCGGATGAAGATTGGAGAAAGCCCATTGTCGAGTACCTTCAAAATCCTGGCCTTCAAGCCAGTTGAAGAATCAAGTACCTTGCTCTTAGTTATATGTTGATGGGAAATGAGTTATTTAAAAATACACCCGAAGGAGTGTTGTTGAAGTGTTTGAGTGAGTCGGAAGCATATTTGGCTTTATCAAATGTTCATGGCTGGGCCTGTGGGGCACACCAGGTTGGTCATAAAATGAAGTGGTTGTTGTTCCGACAAGGTTTCTATTGGCAAACCATGTTAAAAGACTGCATCAAATTTGCAAAAGGCTGCCAAGAATGTCAGGTCCATACTGGCGTACAACACGTACCAGCAAGTGAACTACATTCCATAATAAAGCTTTGGCCGTTTAGGGGTTGGGCCCTAGACCTGATTGGTGAGGTTCGACCGGCCTCATCGAAAGGTCAAAAGTATATCTTAGTCGGTATTGACTACTTAAAAAAATGGATTGAAGCCATACTGCTAGTGATTGTAGATCAAGACGTTGTGATAGACTTTATCCAAAAACATATTATATATCAATTTGGAATTCCCGAGACCATCACTACATACCAAGGGTCAGTGTTCATTGGTCGAAAGATGTAAACGTTTGCAACAAAAATGGGATTTAAATTGATTACGTCCACACCATATTATGCTCAGGACAACGACCAAGTCGAAGCAGCAAACAAGTTATTATTGGCCTGATCAAGAAACATGTTGGGAAGAAACCAAAGAATTGGCACAACACGTTAGATCAAGTCCTATGGGCTTGCCGAACGTCTCCTGAAGAGGCTACTAATACTACTCCATTTAAATTGGTATATGGCCATGAGGCCGTTCTGCCAGTGGAAATATGTTTGAAATCCATCAGTATTCAGAGACAACATGAAATCCCCGAGGATACATATTGGGCCATGATGATGGACGAATTGGTGGACATAGACGAATAAAGGCTAAAAGCTCTAGAATTGTTGATCAGATAGAAGAAGAGAGTGGAAAAAGCCTACAACCAGAAAGTCATGAAAAATACGTTCTCGACTGGAGACCTAGTTTGGAGGGTGATCTTGCCTATGGATCAGAGAAATAAGACCTTAGGAAAATGGTCCCCTAAATGGGAAGGTCCTTTTCAAATCTCCAAAGTTTTTTCTAACGACGCATATGAGGTCGAAGAGATGGAGGGAGATAAGAGAGTCCCGCAGGTTAATGGAAAATATCTTAAATGGTATAAACCAATGCTCCATAAAATAAAAATAATTGGCAAGTAAACAACATAATTAATTATATCACCAAAATGGAAAAAAGGCCAAAATGGTCAATGGTCAATAGGATTACAACAAACAAAAGTAAAAACAAAACAAAAGTACAACCCTTGAAGGGAATCTTCGCCTTCAACTCCGCATACTGCTTCTTGAGCAAAGCTAGGCCCATGTCTTCGACCAACTTCTTTTTCTTCATCCGAGCCAACTCCAACTCCAGTTGTTCATCCCTCTCCACTTGCTCAACCCCAGCTGCGACTTCTTCCTCAACCGCAATAGCCAAGTGAGTTGTCAATTCCAGTTTTTCTTCTTTGGCTATGGCAACTTGCCCTTGCAATACTGAGATGACTTTCTCCTAATACTTAATGTTGGAGTCAAGTTCATCCATCTGTCAGTGTAGAGTCCCTTGGCCAATCTGCAGTTCATCAGCATGCTTCGAAAACTCATTGGCCAAAGACCAAGCTGTAGAAAAAGAGCCAGAAGTGTGCTCTAAGGAGTCATTCGTCTCCCTGGAGGCAGCCACTGCAGAGATTGTCTGATCGACCCACAGTTTCAATGCCATGACGAAATCAGCCACATGTGGAGGAAGAGTTTGTGAGGTCAATTAGAGCCAGATGAGGCCCAACTGGATTGTACCTGGTTTCCAAGTGCGCGAAGAGGTCACGCCTCACCACCTCCACCCTAAGCTGTGAAAGGAGGTTTTGAGGAAGAGGAGTCGAAGCATGACCCCCTGAAGTACTTAGGTTGGCTCCAGGATCCCTGAATTGCGTGACAGCATGGAGGAAAGCCATGGGGTCAGAGTGTTTAAGTTCAACCAACTCTGCAGGGGTCAGAGTACTGGCCGAAGTAGGGTCACTTGAACTCCTCAAGTTGGCGATGGGAGTGACTTGAAGGTGAGCCGTAAAAGGCTACTGGTTAGCCTCGACATTTGATCGATCGGAGGAACTTGTGTCATCCATGTAAGAACCACCACCAAGTTGGCTGGCCTGGGAAGTATGAACTGTTGTATGTTGAAGGTTGGTCGAAGGACCCTTTGAAGGATCGTTGGACCCTGCCATCGAACTCCTGGTCGAAACCACTAGTGTCGAAGGAGAGTAGGTAGGAGTTCCCATCTGAGAAGAAGTCGGAGGGGGCACCACAAAGGTGTTTGGATCCTGATCCTAGAAGTAACCAAACCTAGTGTTAGTTAAAGATACAAAGACTAGTGCAGGTTAGAAGGAAAATACGTCACATACCCGAGTCTCCTTGGATCAGGAGAGGCCTGTGGGGCAGCCTTCTCACCATGTCTGGTGAAACTTCCTCCATAATTTGATTTGGATTTCCTGGGAGGAGGTCCATCCAAAGCAGAATCTGCCAAGTTCCCTTGGGCAGGACCTAAATTAGGTACAGTCGAGGCATGTTTGCGCTTGGAAACTTGGCTTCGTCGCACCTGAAAGGTGTTATGTTAGAAAAAGAGAAAAGGATCACAAATAAAATTAGAAGAGTAAGAGATGTACCCTTAGCGAAGAGCCGATAATATCTTTATTGGAATCATCCTCAATCACGATAGAAGCCAGCTCCGTAGCGGCTCTAGGTGAAGCTCAAACGACTGTAAAGAAAATAGTGGGTGAGGTAAGGCCACAACAGGAAAAGGTTATAATGAAAGCACAATTGTTATGGAAAAAGTATACCTCTCTTGACCCTATCCTGCACAGTGGAAAAAGCAACAGTCAGTCGGGCAACAAATAAATCAGCATCAAGAAAATCACTGTTATAATAATTTTTCCACCAAGTGTCGAAAGAGGCAGTGCTCAAACAACTTGGGACGAAAGGGACATGTTGCAATACGGTGCGACCACCAAAGGTGGCCAAGAGCTTCATCACCCTTGCTTCATCATAAAGTTTGCCTGAATATATCACGACACTCTTCTTATCAAACAGAGGCTTGGGTAAAATTTAGATAAGACTAAATTGACGGGCCACCAAGTTAGGTTGATAACTAGACAGAGTAGTGGGAACATTATCGGCTGAGGCTTTAAGCTTGGACGCCAGCAGCCTAGGAGTCAAGAAAGACCTCCAAATGGTGTTCAACTCAGCCACATGGTGCCTATCAACCGGAGGGAACATACCGATAAACCAAGATTAACCATGTGTCCGTCCGGCGAAAGGCGCCATGGAAGGAACAAAATGTTCCCTTTTAGCAAACATCATCACATACTTAGTGAGGGCTTGCTCAAAGGTGGAATTGTAGTCCATAGGGGTTAGTCAAACGAGCCTTGGACCTTCGATCGACCTATCCCGGATCGCGGGGTTGTTCTCATCAATAATAGTCTCGACAGTAAAAAACTTCTCAAAAGTGGCATTCAGCCACAATTGAAGAAACTAAAGGGGTCCAACAAACATGACCGACTGCTGAGACGTGCATTGGGTCTTGAGGAGCGCAACACTGTCAAAAAGAGACTCATATAAATTAGCCACAATGAGTTCACCAAGACCGAGACGATGTCTATTATGAAGTTGGTTAGCCATGGGTAAGAACCTTTTAACTACTTGGGGAGATCTGTTGCAAAACACGAAGCGAGAAAGCCACAAAAGCAAGAACGCAATGTGTTCCTCATCATAGACAGTGCTACCATAAATGTCGTGATGATCTTCTATATACTTAAAAAAAGTGGCTCGCTCCTCGTTAAAATCAATGGTATCTTCATCCAGATACGTAGGGTCATAAGTTTCCCCAGTTTTTCGAAGACTAGTGATAGCAGCCAAGTCGAAGAGAGTAGGGGTCATCATGCCACAAGGAAGGTGGAAAGTGTTGTGAGTGGCATCCCAAAAGTAAAAGGACGCCAAAAGCATAGGCGAACAATATCCAATACCGGATTTTGATAGTTATATTAGGTCAAATATACATAGGTCTTTCCAGATATTAGCTTTCACAGCTTCAAATTTAGCCAGCCAGTCTAAATAGTTACGAGATTCATCTACCAACTGCCATGATCTAAAACCCTTAAAGTTATGGTTTAAGAACTCCAGGTCAACGGTTTGAGCTAAGTTCAAAGGAAAGGAGTGATTAAAACCAGATTTCTCTGCTCGTTGACGTTTGGCATTTTTGATAGGGCGAAACCTATCGTAAATAGGAAAGAAGGTGGCTAGGGTTTCATGTGTTATATCTGTCCTAGGTAAAGGGCCGAACATGGTGTAAGGATGCCTGGAGATACTGAGAGGGATCATTACTTGAGAAGTGTAGAGGTTGTGCTGGGTCTCCTCCGTAGAAGGTTCAGGGGCGTAGCTCTGAGCTCCGACCACCACAAGACGAGGGGACTGGATGAATGGAATAGAAGAAGAAGTTGAGTCGGTTCTCTTTGAGCTTTTCTGGGTGGTAGATGAAGGTGTAGCCATTGTTGAAAATTGGAAGCTTGATCTTTTTGAAGAAAAGGAATGAAAAAGATGAAGAGTGTAAGAGCTCTGAAGATTTTGAGTTGAGTGTAAAAGCTCAAATGGGGAAAGAAAAGAGCTACTTATAGAAAAGGAGGGAAGCAAGAACGATCAAGCATGCAAGCGGTAAGTAAGTGAATGGCCACGTGGCCACGATCAAGGGTGGATTATGGAAAGTATTCCATGATCTTCTAGGTCTAGGATTGCTATGATTAATGGGTTGTCTGCACGTGGGACTTGAGAAGACGTGACGATTGACATCTCGATAAAGTAGTCATGATGACTATGACGTCACTTGTGTTGACGCTTCGCCGAAGGTATTCTCAAAAAATGCCACTTTCTCCCTCAGTCGAAGGTGAAATTTTTGGGGGGCATTTTGTTGGCTGAATTCTTCGACGCCATAAATGAGGAGAATATAAGCCAGGAAGTTCATTTAAAGACCTGGCCAAATGAGGCCACGTGTCGGCAAAAAGAGGCTAATAAATGAGCTAGTTTGACAGAGGATGTTGGAAGAGGCGCTTCGACCGAGAGCTCCCCAATAAAGACTTAGAATATTTTATCAAAAGAAGATTCCAGGGGGAGCTCGACCGTAGAGGCGCTTGACTTAAAACGACACCAGTACATGGTAAAACGTGGTTTGAAGGTAACTTCCATGGGAAAAAAACAACAGAGTCGTCACCTCATTTTATTTATCCTCGAAGGGAAAGGGAAATAAATGTAAAACCCCAAATAACTATGATCGTCAGATAAAAACAATGATCTCGAAACCAAGACCGGGTTCGGGGCTGGTCTACGCAAGGGGAAGGTATTAGCACCCTTCACGTTCGTCGTACTCGACGAGAACCGTTTGAATGTTTAGGATTTAAGTTGTTCTTTTTATGTGCGTGTGCTTTCAAAAATATAGTTCAAAACATTTCCATTTTCAATTAAATAGAGTTAAGTTTGATTATTATCATTATTATCTATTGCTCGAGAAAACCTTACAGTTTCATGCCTTTGTATATTCGTAGTGCGGTAAAAAAAATCAGAGCGTTCATAGTTCTGGTTACTAAAGGTTATTTATTGGTTGGTTGATTTTGACTGCTCGTACTATGATGAGGCTTAAAATTTAACTCATACATGGATGATTGTTTAACTTATCATGATTCACACGTATGGGAACAAAGGTTTAACTCTAAAAAGATTACTTGTATGGAAACAATGTTTAAGTGAGGTTAAGTTGATTTTAAGTTTTAGTCAGATACTAAACAATCAACCAAACAAGGCGTATGCCAAGGGATCAATTGCTTATAGGAGTATGTAGGATGTAAATCCAACTCCATTTATCCTTTTATTGAAAGCCTTATTAGTTTTGAAAATCACTTGCACGACAACGAGAGTTTGATTTTAATCGGTTTATGTGTGTTTAATGTTTTAAATCGTATATTAAACGATTAACCGAATATGGCGTACACCAAAGGATTAATCATTGTTAAGAGAAAGTTGGATGGATGTCCAAGTCCCTAATTATCCATTTAAGAAAGTTTTGAACCTTGGTTA